>OY728139.1:733838563-735088563 GCA_963277665.1 Viscum album | reverse complement strand
ATTTCCCTTGGAATATACATATACACACCTAGGACTTATACCCGGGCTCAGCCACTATATAATAATCATACCCCTACCCTTTACTTGTGTTACCTTTTTTGCTGAAGAAACATTTACCCCTCCTTGTTTCTCACACCAAGTACAACTCATATGGGCTTAGGAATTGTTTAATGAGCTTCTCTGCATACATAAGGTGTATCAATTGCTATTGGGGTTATGGTATTGTCTATAAGACCTTAAAAGGCATAATTTATGTCCTCGCTTAACATGAATCATCATGAACTTCTCATGAACTATATGTGACTTTATTTACATTTTATTGAGATACGTAGTGCCACCCGTATCTCCTATCTATGGTCTAGCCGCAATTTTAAAATCCCCTACTCCCTGTGTACTAATCAAAACATCTGAAGTTGCCTTTTCATGAACTACATGTGGCTTGATTCTCACCTATATGAGATACGTAGCGATTCCTAAACTTTAAATATTGGGTTTATCTATAAGATGATGCAAGTATTGGCTCTTTTATACCATGTATGAATCAAATATATGTGATTATATTAAATACAACTTCTCGTGTTATGTATGAGAAATTTTTTAAAACAACAATATCCCCCACTTTTTAATTCAATTAGGTTGGGGGATATTCCATTAAGAACTACATATTTATTAATTCTTGATCTGAAAATATATGTAGTGGTACTTTGGCCCTATGCACTAGTTGTAACACCCCAAGCTTCCTCGGTATGTTTCCTTTCGAATAATGCAATGACGTGCATTGTACGCAACTTCGAGATTTTAACACACCACAACCAATCAAACTAGCCGTTATGAATAGTAATAACTACTTTTTGAAATTATATATATTTTATATTTCAAAATGGACTTCATTTTTGGATTCGGAATATCGAATTTAGCCCAAGGTGAAATTTTGGTACTTTTCGGATAACTTTCATATTTTGATGAATAGTGAAAATTACTAAATTTTAATTAAAAACAACTTTTTTAATCAAAATAATTAATAGTGATAAATTGTGAATTTGAGTGGTTTTAAAGTATATTTAGAATATATTTTTACCATTTAATATAATGTTGGTCATTGGACATAATTTTACAATTAAACCGAACATAAACAAGTGTCAATCTTTTGATAGTTATTATCTCTTAAAAACACGCTTTTTGTTTTGACAGCGGGAATTAATTTTAAATTAATTTCTGCCACTTCTGTGTTATGAATTTAGAAAAATGGATTCCATATTTGTAATCAGGATTTCCAAATTGTGTAAATAGGTAACTTTTATTTTTAGACATTTTGAATAATTACTGCGGTAAATATTTTATTTACCATGGTTAAGGGTAAATCCGGTAAATAAGGGTTAAAAAAATAATATTATAATAATAATAAATTACCCTAAAATGTGTCTTAACCCTATTGGTTGATACATGGTCGACCATGGGCATATTTGGGTCAATTTTGGGACCCCATGGATCCACTTGTAAGTGATAATGACACTTTATATTAATTAAGTTAAAATGAATACAAAAATGACACAAGCATATATCTTTTAGAAAAACAATTGTTACATAGGGTTATATATGTTGGATTTTAGATTATAAATATTCATTAGAAAGGTAAAAAGATTTCCTACATAATTATATTTTATTTATAATTTTTTGACATTAAATAATTTATTTTATTTATGACACAATGATGATGCAGTAATTACTAAAATAGTAAAAAATTAACATAATTGATATTATAAATACCCAAATAATTATAATATGAAACTTTTAATGCATTAAACAAATTTTCTAGGATAATATGATATATTAGGATTGATTTATTTGACTTTGTTCGAAGTAATCAATCTGTTATGAGTTTCACAAAAATCAACTAGTGAATAGTGTCAAAATTGACATAAAAGAGTTCTTAAAACAAATATTATATTATTAATTGATATTAAATTCTTAAAAATCTAAGGTTCGGCCAAGAGACTTATATTATGATAGGTTAATCATTAATGGACCACTTGGGGGTCTTTTGGATGTATATAGTAAGTTTATTAACCATATTATATAAAAATACAAAGAGACATTGTAAAAGTGAAACTAATTAACTTAGAGTTAATACCTAAAGATAAGGTTAATATAAGTACCCAAACCTGTCTAAATTCTATTGGATGAGTTGTTTTCGACCTATCCCCACCTCAACCTTTTAATAGTAAACTTTGGAGCCATTGGAAACCGAATATGAATTTATTATAAATTAATATTTCTAGCTTTTCCAAAGGTGCCCCTCACCCCTCTTATAAAAGGGCACTCCTCCTTCTCATTTCCTCACACCTATCAAGCCACTTGGATCATCCAAAATCTGCCCAACTAATCTCCCCACATCCCTCTCCTCCTCCTTGAAGCTTCCCCTTAGGCAGAAAGCATTTCAACAAGTCCTTTGGTCCCAACCAAAGTGAGTTACCTAAATTAAAGGTAACGATTTCTCTTAAATTATTTTTATTTATTTTGCTTCTTCAACCCCCAAACTCTTTTTATTTCCCTTCTTTTGTAACAACACCAGTATCCTCAATATACTAGGATGTTTTTATAAGAAGTATTAAAACTACACATACACACAACTCCATCTAATGGATGATGAACATAATGTTTCTGTGGATGGCAAACTAACGCCTCACGAAATGATGATTGTTCAAAAACATCTTACCGCCTCTCATGGTGGCCATTATGATGGCACTGTAATTAAATATGATATTAATGATATATATTTTATATATAATCTTCTGTAATTCCATTTTATTTCATACCATTATTCGTTTCATGTCGTATATACATACGATAATTTCATTTGAGGAAGTACGGACTACCGCCCCCTTAAAATGATATGACTCGTTCATACCACACATGGAACGTATAAAGGATGGTGTTAATGAACTTAAGTAACATATATAAAATATTATATTATACTGGAATAGTAATATACCTATGTATCATTTGGATTCGATTATTTTAAAATAAAAATTAAATGGAAGCAGCGTTCGTGCGTACGTACGGACTACCGTCTCCACGAACGCGATGAGATTCATTCTCCATCGTATCCATTCAAGTATAATTATCATTTAATGATTTAAAAATGATGTTTAAGGACTTGATATCATTCTGGATATGAATAAGACACAACAAACATGACTTATGTAACAAAACATATAAAAGAAAATGAGTAAGTTAACACCCGAAACGGCGTTAATACTAAGATATTATTAACAAATCAATGTTAAAAGATCATATATGATATCATATTAAAGTAAATGATTCTTGTGTTATTAAATAACAATTATTTCACCATTATACAGGAGGTAAACCTACCATCGACCAAGGAAAAAGTACAAAGTAAGGGATCTTCTTATCTCACTTTCAATTTCGTGAGACTTCCATTGTTCGCCACTAAATTATTGAAAGTGGTGTATTGTGTACTACCATTTGATATATATTATCATGATTCTCTTTATATTCATGTTATTCTGTAAATCGTTTGGTGGTTATTAACTTTTGGCCATACGACTCAGTTGATTAACGTGGTAATGGATTTTCTTATCACACTATCAATTCCGTGAGATTTCCATTGTTCACCACTTAATTATTGCATGTGGTGTACTGCCCATGATTGTATTCATTGTGTAATATACTTTAATTTATGGGTATTTACATCATCATGTTATGCTACTTCTTTCATGGGTGTATGTTTCGTAAGCTACCTAATCGATAAGGGAATTTGAGATTTCAATTTCCACTCATTTGGCTTTACACATATTTCATTGATTATATTACTCCAAGATTATGTGTGGAATCGCTATTCATTTGATTATGCCTTAATTTCCACTCCCCTTTCTGTGGATATACTTTTGATACACATAATCACTCCATTGATAAATTCTCAAGTGATCGGTATGAACTTGATAAGAGTAATTTTAACTCAATCTCCATTTGTTGAGTTAAATATCCAATTCGTTGGTGTTGTTTCTACAAGAATATGTGTGAATATCCTTTGATTGTTTTACACTGAATGTTCAATCATATTTAGTGTATTTATATTTTTCACACATAATTATGTCGTTGATTTATCCTTAACCTAAGGATACGGCCTTTATGAGAGATTTCATCTCAATTTACATTGAACTGAGACTTCTTTGTTGATATACACCAAATCACTTTTATGCGGTGTATATAATGTACTTGACATAGTATATCATGAATCCCTTTATTCTCATGATATTACAAAGTTTTTATTACCTCAATTATTTGTATTCAAGTGTCTCTCTTTTGGTTAGAACCTCTAACCAAAATACCATTTTAAAATGTTTTAAAGACTTATTCTTCTATATCTTGCTCATTAATGTCCATGTTTTAAAAATGGTTTTAAGAATTTATTTATATGGACATTAAAGTTTTAAAATTAAAAATCCTTTTAAAAGTTTCAAAGTGGTATGGGACACTTTGATTCAAAAATCAATTTTTAAATGGCTTCTTGACAAATAGTGTGACTTTTAAATGATTTCAAGAAATGGGGGATATTTCCCTCAAATAGTTTTGATGATTATTTTCATCTATGTCAACATCCTTCATTATTCATGATTGAGGTTAATGTGATACAATACAATCTTCCATATTGTATCAAATGAGTTATGTTTGACTGTGGATGTTCTATTTTTATACCATTCATGGTTTGTGGTTAAAGTATTGACATTTCGTATGCTAGTTTTAATACGAATGTTTATTTTATGTTTAAACTTGTTCATATGAGGAATGCATTGGACTTAATAAGTGACGGGTGGAGCCCGCTATAGCTCCTCGATGCATCGGTAGGTCTCATGAGACAAACTAGTGTCTTGGCACAAGGCCTTGGCAAAATCTTATTTGTAGTCTTGGCACGAGGCCTTGGTTATGTGGTTATGATAGTCTGGCATTATGCATTCCATCATTATGAAAGTGGTTATTGATATTGCATGTGATCATTCGACTAGTAGAATATCCATGTGAGTAAGTAAATGGCATTATTTCATTTTACCTTCGCCATTTTATGCTGAAGTTTAAATTTAAAAGGCTTTTGTTTTAGTTATAAATTGCCTTAAGTGTTTATGCTTATTTATGAAAGCTTCTGCTGTAATGTTATCCTTACTGAGCATCCGAGCTCACCCCTTTCAATGTTTTATTTTTCCCAGGATTATGAAGAAGTAATTTATGAATGACCTGCAGGGATAGTATGAGGGGATATGAAGACAAGATGTTTTTTTTATGATGTAATGTAAAAATTTATGAATGTATCTAGTTATTCCACGGCTACTAAACTAATCGGTCTTTCGAGACTTGATCTTTCTCATGATCATGCCAATGTTATGTAATAATGCACCGACTCTAGGTAATTAGGGTCGGGGCGTTACACTAGTTCAACTGCATTGTCTTATAAAATTTCATGTTAAGACACATTTTTTCCTTACCACATAACATTAAAATACATGGATAGAGTCATTACCACAATGCGTTAAACTACATGGCTAATATCCTTACCACATGACATACAACTGTATGGATCAACAACACCCCTTCCCATTCCTATCAGGTAATTCATTTCCCTTACCACAAAATGTTAAACTACATGGACATAGTCCTCACCACATGACATTAAAATGCATGGTACTTAGAGAACTATGTATGGATTGATTCTCATCCCACTTTGATATGTAGTGAAAAACAGGCCTTAGATCCTAGTCCCACCCATGGGATAAATGAAAATTATTCCTCTCTTGTATACAATTAAAATCTATATAGGATATTTTATTACGGTCCCTCTCCTTAGAGAACCCATCGAGGAAACAAGAGATGTCCCCTTTCTGTCTATGAGCCGGATCTATGTAAGGGACACTAAACTCATGGTTAGTATTGGTATAGAAACCTCCTTTTTTACATCATAAATTTCCCCTTTCACATTTCATATTCCTAATCTTGAATACTTTTAGATCATCATAATATTTCTTCTGTTTTTGGTGGCAGAATGTCTGATACCTAAGTGTTTTTTTCTTGATTATGTAGTACATTCCATAGTTGGTCTGGCATTAGTTTCACACATAATGGGCATGTCACCCAAATGCCATTGTTTGCATATGCAGCACATGCTCTAGCTATCCCTACATAATATAGATCCTATAACGGGGTTTCCAAATAGCGGTAACTTCATTCTTGGGAAAATCCTCATCTATCCCTTTAAGATTTGATGATTGTATGTAGGAACCTATAATTTAAAACAGCCATTATTTGTATATTAGTCCCACATCCTTTTTCCAGATCTGAAAGTCTCCATGATTGTTGTTTACATTTTCCCCCTTCATATGTTAAAATAATATTGGAATAACATTGGCCTATTTGACAATATATCATTTGTTTTTTCCATAATATTATGGTCCTATTAATATGTGGTAAAACTACAGGCATCATACATTCTGCAATTGGTTCAGACCATTATAGAGTGACTATTAATATTTTTTTAAATCATGACTGGAAATACCCCTTATGTATTCAAGAGATTTTCTAAATAAACCAAAATCTATGTTTTGGAAAATCATAATCTCCATATAATTCCAACGGATTTTACCAATATAATTTCAAAAATCATGATAGATCCTTTACCTAACTATGCATCGCATTCCCCAGTTGTCCATGCATAAGTTTCCCACATAATGGGATAATCAACCTAAGGATTCCATTATTTGACTATAGAACACATTCCCTAGAAGACCGTGCATAATAAATCCCCCATAACATATTTTTCAAGAAGTGGTTACTTTATTCTTGTAAGAGACAACCTCTACTTATATTATCCCTTTTTCCATATCACTCTTCATATTTGGGAATCCCATATTCATAGCTTAAATTTATTCCCTACCATAATGTAATATGGTAGCATAATAATATAAAATTTACCACGAATTGGAGAGCCCACAAATGTTCGATCAAAGCTAAAGACCTTAAATAAAAACCCTTAATCTCCTTACTGCATGTCTTTAAACTGCACAACCCCTTAATGTCCTTGTTACATGACTTTATACTACATATCCCACTTAATGTTCTTGATACCAGACTTTAAAATGAAAATCCACCCTAATTTCCTTGAATCATGCCTCTAAACTACACAACCCCCCTTGATTTCCTTTTTGGATGACATTAAACTACATAGTCCCTCTTAATGTCTTTTCCACATGACTTGAAACGGCATGGTATAATATAAAAAACCCCTTTCTAAAAAAATTTAATTTCTTTTATACATAAAATTAATTTAGGAGTGGTTTCTCATTCATGGCCTATGTTAGCACAGATGGACCCTTTTATTCTTTGGAATGATTCCTTGGTGAAGCCACCGACTATGGTCTTGAGACATCCAAATTTTCAACCACTTTTTTATCAGAAATAGAATGTCTAAATTCATGGGAATTTCTTTACCTGACTATGTAGTACATGCCACAATTGGCCTTCAAATAATTGTCCACATAATAATCCATTCATCCTAAGGATACAGATACTTGACTATATAGTACGTTCCCCAATTTTACATGCTTAAAACAACACCCATAATAGGTTTATCAATGAAGGGTAACTTCATTCTCGAGAGAGAACTCATCAATTTCTACACTTTAAATTTTAGATTTTGTGACCATAAAAATGAGGACTCAAGATTCCCCTTAGAAGTATATGGATAATATTGGGTCCTTCCCATCCATCAAGCCTTATTTGGGTTATAATCTCAAAATTTAGGGTGAATGCTATTCAAACTAAAAAACTATCCTTATTATTCTGACAAGTATGGATTTGAACTACCAACAAAAAGAGATATGGTACTCACTAGGTTGAATACCCACAAAGGTAACCCTCTAAAAAAATTTATTCTTAGCTAACTAGACCTACACTCTGTATGATTATTCAATTTTGGGAAATAAAAATTCAAAGGCACAAATATTTTTAGGTTGAAAACCCAAAAGGGAGGCATAAGTAGAAGCTACGTCTCACCCTCTAACTCTCCTCCATATTGAGCTTGGGAAACAATTTAGGGTAAAAATAGAAAATACACAATTTTCATAGGGTTTTTCATATGACCCTAAAAATATTCAAACTATTCTCACTATGCACATTGGTTTAAGTTAAAATTAGGACGCATTATCTCCCTATCATTATAATTAAGATTATCCATTATGAAAATGTCATGTTATGGAAATCAGCTTAAACATTACAATTAAAAAATTAGGGATGAATACATAGATGATTAGAGACAAAATTATTTTTATTTATGATAAATAAAGTAATCTGTAGAGGAACATCCACAAAATAGAGCCTCTCTTCTATTATAAATCAAAATATACTATCGACATAAATATTTATTTGTTAAATGGCCTCTTGAGCCCCATAGTCTACTTTTTGAAGTTCAATCTGCCGACCATCCTCAGTCTCATCGGCCAGATGAAGCACATCATTAGCACCAAAAGTTTCTTTTCCCATTCTTCTTGGGATTATTTTATCAAGAAATAAATTTTTTTCAAGTTACCCTATAGAATTATCCAAATATTGTTGAATATGTGCCACTTGAATAGTATTATCATATTTTCTTCCTGAATTCTGCTAAATTTCCACTGTGAATAGTCTTAGTTTGAGATAATGCAGCTTGGAAAATCATCAATATTATCAAGATGTTTGGATTTTATCAGATCTTGTAAAAGTTCATTCTCTTTCTCTCACCTAAAAATGGTCTCTTTCACCACAACATGGATTTCATGATAATCAAAACCACTAAATCCTAACATGGTGAACATAGTTGAAAGTCATTGGCTTCGTGAAGGAAAGACCTCAAGTGGTGTCTCATAGATTATCTTTCATATATATCGTGAAGCCTTGAAATGTGAAATATAGAGAGAATTGTACAACTCTAGATCTGATTCAAAACCACTATCATAAAGAGGGATATATTCCAAGATTAATTCACTTAATTAAGTTCCATGTTCTGATCCCTCCCTACTAGTGGATTCCTTACTTCCCAATGCTAGTCAAGCTGATACAGAAGCTTCTCTTTCAGACCTAACCATCTAAGATGATAATACTAAATGATGTATTAAAATCATTCTTAGCTTCAAAAGAATGGAATGAGTGGGGGAATAACCACAATGGTTAGTAACTCTTACCCAACAATAGATCAGTATCCTGATAGACTCATATCCAGTATTTGTAGCCTAAGTAGTTATTGTTGGAACCTCTTTGTGGGGGATTATTCTTTGAGTCTACTCAAGACCTACAATATAAACATTTTTAAAGCTACCCATTTCATGGTCTACCTAATCCAGCTCCTCCTCAACTATGTGATTGAAAATGATTTCAATGTATTCTCCATGCACCCTTACTGTAGTAGTTTCTATAGATGAAGTTGCACATTCCAACCAATCATGATTATAGAATCAGACATAAAAAAGGTTGATTTGATAGAAAGTAAATAATCACATTCTTTTGGTTAAAATAGTTCACCAAATTCTTCTAAATTGGTGGGAATATTAACATGTTCCAATATTTCATCGAAATACCTACCAGTATTTTCCGTTCCTTCCATTTTAATCCCATGAACCATGTTAGTATCACCTATGGTAACACTGGGAATGGTTGGTTCATAACCCTCTGATGATGACTTTAGACCCCAAACAGCCTCCCTAGTGGCAGTTGTAGCGTCTGCATTAGTCATCGTATGATTTTATAGTGCATGCGACGAACATAAAATATTATAAAAATGTAAATAATTTGTTGATATATAGCTTCTCATTAAGAAACTTTGACATACTAGATTACTCCTCTCTCCCAGTGACATTAACTAGGAAGTTCCAATATTATATATTGTTTTCTCTGTCCAAGATGCCTCTTTAGTCAAAAGAGCCACTTCATTGGCATGTATCAGCACATGAACAAAAGTTCCATCCATGGTTCCCAGAGGATCATTAGTAACTTCCCTAATGGAAAAACTAGAATAAGTTCCTAGAATTCCAAGAAGTTTAAGGACTTTCTAAGTATAAGGATGAAATTAATAATGTCAGGAAGACTTAAAACTAGTGATAATGTGTGTAGATGTATCTTTATTTCATTATTTTATTTGCTTCTTGTCCTTCTCTAAATGAGGACTGTAATCTTCATTTCAAAAAATAGGTAGTAGAGGCCTCAAGTCTCTCACTAACTCAACCTTCATGGCCTATATTCCTAGAGATATCTCTTCTGATTCACAGGGTGACTCAGTAACCTTGATCATGGAACAACTAAGTATATACCATGGTGATGGAACTTCAGTCGATTTTCCCTTAGACAACTTCAATTTAATATGGTACTTGTCCTATGTAATAATGATTTGGATAGAATACAAAATTCAAAGAAGAAAATAATATGAGAAGAAAAGAGCTTACATCTAGAGGATCGACAAAATTGCACCATTCCAAAAAAATGAAGGGTAAATCCCTTCAACAACACCATAATCTATCATGTATTTTACTCAATTATTGGTAGGAAATAAATTTTCCATTGAATATATGAGCATATCCAGCTCTCAGATATTTTGAAACTGAATATCAGATGAGGCTCGGAGATTTCCTATTATTGAAATATGCAATCCCTCATGTAAAAGTCCCCACATGGTTTTAATATCAAAAAACAAGTTATTCACTATTTGAACCCCCTAAGTTCATATATATTCAGAATACATTCCATCTTATTGTGATGGAAATCCTACAACAATAGACTTGACATTCTTCCCAATTCCTATCATCGAAGATAGTGGATGAGAAAATGGAACCCGATTCCCTTCATGATGGTGGTGAATAGACTGCCTTGGTAAAATATCAACTGGTGATACCGGTGTAGCCCTCTTGACTATGGATGGTGGATTGTATCTTCCATTAGGTTTTTTTATGAACCGGGTGCCTCATAATCCTCACCCTCTGACTCAGATGACCCAGCCTTTGAAAAAGATATAACACATTCCTAATGAGAAGGTTCATTCCCACAATGATATTGAAGAAGAATCTTCTAAAATGATGGGTAAATCATTAAGTACGACTCTCAATAAGGACAAATATTCCTTTACTAATAATTAGGACAAGATCATTGTTGGGGGATTTAATAATGGGAAGATCACCTGGGTATATTCTATCATGGGACAAGTTGGCCTTCTGTTTTGAATATCTTCTTATGTATGAACCTAAAACTCAGGTTAGAATAATCCCTTGGAAATTATTTAGGGAGTCTAATTATGGTAGGCTTAAATTTCTATTTAATGACCCTGCTATTTAATTTTGTGTTTGAACTCATGGTTTATCACTTTTTCCTTAAAAGTGTTTTAAAAATAAAATCTTAATTTTAATTCCTTACTCCAATTCATGGAAAAATATTTTCTAACCGTCCCTCTAGGTATGATTAAACAAATGATTCAGCATACCTGGTATTCAATCTACTTTATGCATCAACTATATGAAGATTAAACACCACCACTATCTTCCTTACTACCATCAACAAACATAGCTATTAAGCCACCATCGATTGTTGTTCTAGTATAACGTGCACCAGAAGAGATACCATAACTTGTTTCAATCATTTGAATTGGTATGAAAATATGTAAAGAGAATAGGCCTCACATATTATTTCACTGTTGATCCTATTTTCCAATACACCATCCCAAAAATCTATCATATATGACCCTATCTCTATGTTGTCCATCTCGTCATCAACAAATATTCCCGTAGGCAGATTCCTATAAGAAAAGAAGTGGAGTTTCTTTAACATTGTCAACCTTGTCTTATTGTCATGATATGTCAAGGACATGGGAGTAATACCATAGAAATCCTAAAGAAAAAGGTTAGAATAAACTCTGGAGCACCAGGATCCCACTCTGCATAGCATAGGTCCTGAAATGAGTCTCAATCCATCCTCACAAATCCTAGTATTGTCATTCTGTCCTAAAAGGTTCTTTCCCTCCATGAATGTGCAACAATATCTTGTGGATATTTTCCAAAATATGTATAACTAACCCTACCATTATCCTCTCTTCTAGCTTAGCCACTGCGAAAAATGTTCCAAACCTTACACTGCATTTAAAATCTCAGACTGGCAACAGATAGACACTAAGACACATGAAAATAAAACATGCAAAAAACAATTTGGTAGGAATTTTGGAGTTAATTTTATACCACCACATTTAAAACTCTCCTTTCTCTAATTTCTGCCAGAAGGTTCCAGACACACATCTCTTTTTCGCCTTGGGACTTCTTGTTAGACGCGTGAAGCTGGGGCCTTCCTCATTCTTCTTCATGAATATGTTCATCCGTTCCTTTGAATTAAGATCCCCTTTTGCATGGGGATTTTCCTTCTTAAATACATGAGATATTTTCAACAAAACCTCCAAGTTATTTTCATAACACCTTGAGAGAGGGAATCTAATGGGGATTGTGATACTTAGGTTCTTCAAGTATTAAAATTATCAACACTTTCATGATTTAATCGACCAAACCCTCTAATTAAAGAAGACTAGTGCACCATCCATTATGAAAATAATAGCTTATATGTCACACTTTTGGGAATACATTTGATGACTCTCAAAGTATTAATCCATATATCACCAAATTATAGTCATCCAGGTTGTTCTTCACCTATTCTGGAACAAAATTCACCCAATCCTACTTGAAGGACACCCCCTTATGTGGTCCTCCTTAGTTCACTCCATCTCTTCAGTCAGTTTGAGCTTTTCATGAAGCCTCCATAAATGCCATTCATGATAGATATTTTCATTTATTGGATCTGTTTCCAAAAAAGGATTATGTTGAAACCTCCACCAAGACTTTATGATTTAAAAAAACATAAGTAAGGGCACATCAGCGTGTCTCCTATTTTAGTTTCTATTCCTAAAGTTAAAGTTTTCCCACAATTGACTTACAAGAAGGTAAGTATCCTTTAGACGTTTGTAGGTTTTTATATCTATTCTCATATTGATCCTTACCCTAGGGACAATGTTGAGGAGTTACTGGTAAGAGATTCCAAGGATAGGACTTTGTCCTCCCCATCTCTTCTCTGTGACTCGGAGCCTTCGGTCCCTAGTAGGGATGATAAGGATCACACCTGCTTTTCCCATTGACAAAGGAAAATATTCCCTCCTCTCTCCGGACATATCATAGTGCATCTATCCTAGAGTAAGACCCTATTATTTCATGTAGGAGGTTTCATTATTTCTTCTCTCTGCCTCTAATACCTTCAATCCTTCATTACATTGGTCCCATGTCTAATGTAATGTGAGGAGAGGGAAGTGTCATAGCCCCGACCTCTTTCATCGTAGCCATGACCTCTTCCATGGTCACCATATCTTATTCCAACAACAAATGAGGGAAATTGTGTTCCTTTGTTGAATCATTATCATACTCTTGTTTCTCACACCAAGCATGAATCACATGGGCTTAGAGGTTTTTGATGATCACAACTTCTGCATAATCCACCTCAAATGGAATTCTTCCTAGGTTTAATCCCCAAAAAAATGAACTAGGAGAACTCTAATTCCCATCATAACTGGGATATGTAGGAAGCCTTTAAAAGTCCCAAGATCCAAATCATCTCATCCATGAAATGAGAACTAATACGCCCTCATTTTTCATACTTTTTAGAAGTAAACCCCAATCCTAATTCCCTTAATTTGGGCATCCTCTTTAGGAATAAGCCCCAAAATTAAACCCCCCAAACCACTAGGATTAAATACATCATGCATGGTACCAATCAATGGGCCTATACCTAGGTTTAAGACCTAATAATAATTCTCTTATCCTTGACATCCTCCTTAGGAGTAAGCCCTGAGTAAACTTCCCAAATCTCCATGAGTTAAAACATCCATCATTGACCATGTTACCACGAATCCTCCTTAGGAGTAAGAGCCAAAATAACCCATACATAACCATGATTATATACATCACTCATGGTATCTTTTATAGGGAATAATCTTCAGGAGTAATCCCTAACTCATTTCTCTAAAAGAACCATAATCTCCTGTGATACATACCGAACTACATGAGCTTTGATTCCAATCCAAATGGGATATATTGGAAGCCTCCTTGAGGTTCAAACCCAATATCCCAAATCAACCCTACCCTTTCTAGTCCATATCCCCAGTAGGTTCTAATTCAACATGGAAGTTTACATCCATTCTAGGTTCCTGGGGATGCTATGTTATATGTCCCACACTCAAACTACATGGGTTATGATTCCTTTCTTAGGGATGTATAGGTAGTCCATCCATGGGTTTGATCCCAACATAAAAACAACTTCTATCTCCCAGGAAAATGATAAACTACATAGTAACCTTTTGTATCCCTAGATGATGATAAAATCTTGTGTAACATTTGTGTACCTTGATGAAAATAAACACCAGAGTGACCTTCATCTACTTGGATGAAAATAAATTCTAGAGTTCCCCATTGTGTGACAATAAAACCAGCATTGTCATTACAATGAATAAATAAATTCTTAGTATACAAGAGGATAACATTGATGGAGAACCTTGGATACATATAGATATCTCAATCAATGAAGAACCAAAGATACATATAGATGATTCTGAATTCCATAAATTCTAATAATTAATTGCTGATTTAAGGGTAATACCATTTAAAACATGGTAAATTAATAAATTTTTTGTAATAATATATTAAATCTATGACGGATTCCCATATTAGGAAATAATTACCCTAAAAATGGTGTGATGAGCCCAACCTCCCATCCTCTCAACCAATGTGTGTTCTCACGAATCTTCAGAAAAACCTTGTGAAAAATTCCAACATTTGGAAAGTAGGTCCCTATAGATACAAAACCATTGGGTGTTTCTAGTTCCATAAATAAATTTTATGGAAAAAATTAAGAGATAATGATTCCTAAATAGTGTACCATTTCCAAGATAAGAACCACTGATGAAATAAGTCATTAAGACGTAAGTGGTCAATCTATTAGTTGTCATAATAATATAACTAATATTTAATAGTTCATTGGTAATCCCATTTTACATTCTTCCAATGAAAGGTGGTATTACAGTTTTTCAAATGATAATAATGAGATAATCCCAACATGGACTATCACTAGTTGGTGGGTTTGTGTAGATTATCCTAAGATAAATTATGCCACCCGCAAAGAACATTTACCATTTACTTTCATGGATTAAATTTTGGAGTGATTGGAAGTGAATTTTCACTGCTATTTCCAAGATGGTTATTCATGTTATACCCTTAGTTCAATTACACTTGATTATTTTGATAAAATCACTTCCACATGCCCCTGTATGAACATTTCCAATCATCTCTTGTCATTTGTAATTAGTAATTCTCCTTCCACTTTCCAATTTTTCATGTTACTGATTTTCCAGTCCATGGGGATAAAATCTTTTAGGACTTCTTGGATTAATTTTTAATATATAGATGGTTATTCAACATCTTCTTGAAGAATCCTAAGATTTTTCTTGAGAGATGTTAATAAACAAACATGATTTTAAACATTGAAAAATGTCACTTCTTGGTGAAGCATATAATTTTATTGGGATATAAAATATATAGAAAATGGGATGAGGTAAACCCAACAAAGATTCAGGTGATATCAAACCCTCCCATTCCTACATCATTCTAGGACATATGAAGTTTCTTGGGTAGTGAATTTTTTTATAGAAGGTATATTAGAAACTTCTCTAAAATTACTCATCCCTTGACATATCTATTGAATACGGATGACATTATTTAATTTAAGGAACCATGAGTTAATAAATTTTATTTTAAATTGTAAAATATAATGATGGAGATTATCATGATAACCGAAAATAATAATGAACCATTTTAGTTAATGTTTGACCAAAGGGATTATATATTTGAGGATATTCATATATAGAATATTGAAAATTTATTTTATCCAATTATTTATGAAATTCACACACTAAATGAGTCCCATGTGAACTACAACACTCCCAAAAAAATAAATATTGGTTGTGGTATTTTTGTTTGATAGATTTCATTCATATATAGTGTAAACCATGGTTATTGTCTTTACAGAGCACACAATACTCAAGTACCTCTTAAAATAGAAGGATTTAAATCCACATTAGATTTTATGGGTAATCCTATCCAGGATTTTGTATTAGAATTGTTTTAAAGGAAATAGAGTGATAACCTGATCACAAAAAACCATTACCAATTTTTGTTACCACATTTTGATATATAAAACAATTAAGAAATTTGGGATGTTTTTCTATAAGAGAGAATTTTTTTGGTAACAACAACATCTAGATCATGGTTTTCTAATATTTCTAACTATTTATCAATTGCAACACCACACCCTAATATATCATTTCCAAAAAGGAAATGATTTTTTTCAAATTTTAATCATTATTTTTGGGAAGATCTTATTCTATTTTGATGTTTTGTACATGGAAACATCTTCTAGTGTGTGTCGTAGAAGGAAGTACCAAAGATTCTAGAATTTTTTTCATTCATCTATATATGGCGAACATCATTGGATATACCATACTATTTCTAGGATACTATAATATATAATTTTATAGCATGTGATACATAAGGATACATGATTCTTCACATCCTATTTTTATCACTACCAATATAATAGAAATATTGGTAATCAGTATTAGATTCCCCAATATCCCATGATCATAGTGTAATTATTTTATGTTTGGGGTATCAAATTCAGGGGGTTGTTGCCACCCTCTTATAGAAAATAATATATTATTATATGTGTGGATTAAATATCTAAATGGGTGGAGTCCATTTCTAAAGAAAAAAACATGGCCTAGGTAATTTTTTCATTCCTAAAAAGGAAGATATTAAGCTGATTTGGAGTTCAAATGGTGTTGATCAGTGACCAGTTCATTTATGATAACAATAATTTTTTGAGAAAAGTCTTAATTAAATGTAGAGTAAAGCATCAAATTAGCACACCCTATCACCCGAAAATAAGTGGTCAAGTGGAGGTTTCATATTGAGAGATCAAGAATATTATTGAAAATATAATATGAGAATCTATAAAGGATTAGTCTAAAATTATTCATGATTTATTATGGGCGTACTGAACAATGTTTAAGATTCCACTGGTCACTTCAATATAATAACTGGTTTATGAAAAGACATGTCAATAACTTATATAATTATATCAGAAATTGTATTTGGAGGTCATGGAATTGAATTTTGATCTCAAATCAACCAAGTAGAATTTAAATTTTTAGTTAATTGAGCTTGTTGAAATAAGAATAATGGAATTTTAAAATTCCCTAATCTACCATGACAAGAAAAAGGTAGTCAACAACCAGATGATAAATCATAAAT
Source organism: Viscum album (assembly GCA_963277665.1). Classification (NCBI taxonomy): domain Eukaryota; kingdom Viridiplantae; phylum Streptophyta; class Magnoliopsida; order Santalales; family Viscaceae; genus Viscum; species Viscum album. The sequence continues at coordinate 735,071,146 of OY728139.1, read as the reverse complement.
CATTCTATCCCAGAAACAAGATACAACTTTTTAATTAAATATTGAATATTTTTTAGTAAATTTATGTCATTATGGTATGATACAATGTGATGATTCAAGGCGGCGATGGGAAAGATTTTATATTTAATGGAAAGTTCCTAAAAAATTATTTTAATATGGGATACATGATGTGATGATTCTCTTCCATAATCATTTCATGAAAAGTGGTCATGACATTTCTAACTTAATATGTTAAAAGTACCATTAACCAGTAGATAACTAGAAATTTTGTAAAACTACAAACAAATATTCTCCTTGTCTATGTGTCTCTATGGGATATCATGTTATTTGAATGAATTTTTGTGTGTTATAATTATAGAATAAATATGAATTGACGGATTTATGTTTAAATTTAGATTATTGGGATCAATGTATTTTCTATGATAGCCTAAATTAAAATTTTAAAATAATTGGTGAAATCAAATTTTCATATTAGGTGAATAAATAAATTTCAAAAATGTGATGGAACAAAAATTTTCAAAGACATACCCACACACATTTTTTCATGTCGTTAAAACAACCATGTGCCTTGACCATGTTTTGTGGAAACAAACATTATAAGATCATGTTCATGGTTTCTATAGGGATAAAAAACCATGTGAAACTAACATATAAAGGTGACTTACATTCCATTGGCATGTGTATGGTTACTAAATGGTTAAACAAACCATGTCCTATAACCTTGAACCATATTAAAACCCCCAAAATGATCAAAATGTAAAACAAAAAACCCTCAATGTTTTACCCCTAATATCATAAAAATATCCACCCAACCCATGTGCCTCACCTCTCTCAACCCTCTCTTCTTTACCTATTATACCTCTTCATGTAATCATCATTTTATGTCTTTCAAAAAATGGATCATGTTTTGGTTTCCTCATCCTCATCCTCCTCTTTCTACTTCACAGTCCTTTTTTATATCCCTAATATAGGTAAGGGAATCCCCTAATTTTACCCACCACCTTTTTAATTTTTCATTTTATTTCATTTTTCCTCTTTTTTTTAAAGAATATTAATACTAAATTTTTAAAAAAAAAATTTTCACATAATATGTATATTCGGTTTTTCAAAAAGCCTTGTATTTATTCATCCATTTAAATAGGTTTAGTGTTTTCATAGGGTGTGCTTAATAATTTCATAATATAAATTCAATGTTAATACTTTTAGTTTATATATTCATGGAATATTGTTCTTTATTAATCAATGGATTCACTCCTGACATCCCTATGGCCTCCCCAAAAAGTTCTCAAACTTTTGGTTGTGTTATCCTTTTCAAACCTCATCCAAATTCTATAAAAAATAGGAGTTCAAGAAATATTGATTTATTTATATATTTTATATCTAATCCAAACACCATTTATATCTTAATAAAATGGTTTCCATTATAATTGAAGATAAACTCTACCATTTTATTTATAGAGTCCATATCATGAATTCTCGTTCCATACATTTCCCAACTTATAAGGACATGGTCTTGAATTTTGCAACAACATTTCACTATAGTGTTCAATATTTAATCAATGATAATGGTGAAATTATTAATATATAGGATGATATCACATTCCACCTCTTCAAACTTACATATAAAATTAACATGGTGAACTTTTGTCATTGATTGTGATTAATGATGAGGACTTTTTCAACAACACTGAACACACTGGGGAGGAATTAACATGGAACCCTGATGTGGAAACGAAATCATTGGAAACAATTACTCAACATGTGAAACCTTATTTTAACCAAAATGAAAATCATCCAAACTACAAAATCTCTTCCAATTAATTCTCCACCTATTTTTTACAACATAATTTAGTACCCATATAGATAGTGAAGGGAATGTTATAATGAGGGACTTATTTTTTATGTATTTTGTGTTCTTCATGTAGAGAATAAACCAATAATTTATATTCACACAATACCTATTTCATATTTTTAACAAAAAAGTGATATATTTCTGGAGGGCCATGCATAGTTTTTGTGGATGAGCATTTAGATATCAAATTTGACATAACTTCCTTCCTCAAAAAACACATTTCCCCTCTATCAGATTTTAAATTGCTCAGATGGAATCTATATTCTATTTGATGTGAATTTATATCATTATAGATGAGATTTGGTGACACCTCATTAGTAAAATCATTTGGTTACATGCCCTTTCATCTCCACACAACACTCCCCCCATTTGATAAGGTCTCTTGAACCACATCCCCCACAACCCAACTAACTCACCCATAAATATACATTCTTTCACATTCTTACTTTCCATACACCATTCATCCCAGATTCCAAGGGACTCCTTTCTTAGATTCTGAACTCCAGTGTTATTTCCATCATGATATGTATTTCATGTTTTACTTTCAAGTACAGTACACATTCCACAAACTAGAGGGTAGCATCTTACTATATTTACCTCCCCCAACCCTATATCTCCCTTTACCTAACATTCCCCATAATATTACCTTCTCGATGAGTACTCCATTTGGTATATCACTTCATTTCCTTATTCTTCACTGGACTAACATTTTACATCAGCTAGTAGTGTTCTTAATGCAACCCTTTGGGTGAAGAAGAATGAAGTATGAGATTGATAGGGAAGATTCGTCTTGGGATGATGAATCTAGGTTTTTATTTCTCAACCCTGATCTTAGTGGTCCCCAAGCGGCTGGGAGGGACCCCACTTTGGGTCTTAACTTGTTTAACTTCCCACATATTTCCCTATTGACTATTTAACCTATTTCATGATACATTTTAATACCATTTGTGTGCTACTAATTTATTTTATTTCAATGGTGTTATTTCCTTCCATGTTGCTTTCTCCCTGTTATATTGATTCCTTTATTACTTTATCCTTTATTGTTAACATGGTTTTTATAGTCGGTTTATTATTATAATTTTTTGATGGACTCTATTATTCTAGGAAGACTCTCACACACCATATTATTTTGGGTCCTTCTGCATCACACTAAGGGTGTATTAATTCCTTAAATTGGATATTTCATTGACTTCTCCTCTCCCTTTTAGTATTTTCAAATATCATCTTTATCCAACTTAAAAAATCATGGGGGACCATTATTGGTGTTATTTGTGGGGGAGAACACTTAAAATTTTATAACCCAGTTTTTTCATTATCTTACCCTTTCCAAGGATCATAGTTTTTTCATATAGGCTATTTTTGGGCTGGTATATATGTCACACATTCATATTAGAAAAATGAAATGTTATTTTTTGGTAAATCATTTTAAAAAATTTCATATGTTTGGATTTATAAGCCTATTTTTTAAATGAATTTGAATTGGAACAGTCAAGGAGAATTCTAAAAGATTTTTTTTTTAAAATTTTTTCTCTAAAGATGATTTTTGATATAGGGTAGAATAAATTTTGGGAAACTTTGGAATAAAAGTCAATTTATGCATAAGGGAAAGTGAATCTTTGAAGTTTTTGATTCCACACATGTGGTTATTATGGGAAAATAATTACATGATCTCTTAACTTGATCAAACAATCCATTTAGGTTATTTATTTAAAAATTATGTGCACGAAAATTCATTCCTTGTATCTCACATCAATTAAAATTACAGATATGATAAGGAGTACCCCAAATGAAAATCAAACACCATTTTCCATCATATTTTTATTTCAATGAGGTTGTGTGACATATAAAAGTGATATCTCACCATTTGGTACCAATGAGATCTTGGCCTAAACTACTCAAGTGTGTGGTCAGATAGAAATGGGTAAAAGAAATTTATTCTAAATGGATAAGTAAAATTTAATATTTAAACTAACAATTATTTATGTATGGAAATTTGGAAAATTTAAATTCATCTTAGAATATTAATTTTATTTAAGTATTGATGAGTCTTGAAGGATGTATGTAGTATTTTAAATGATCATTCATTAAAAACTCAAATTCATTTGGTTGATATAATCTATTTCACTTCTACCAATTTCATTGATGGTACCTCTGAGGTGATTGTTAAGGTAATTTTTTGTGGATAAAAAATTGATCATGTGGGGGGGAGTTTTATGCACTAGTATGGATATATCATTTTCATATTTGACATTAAATTTGAAATTTTAGTAATTATCACTTTTCAGGAATTTATATCCATAACATGTATTGATTGGTTAATATTGGTCATCCAATGACAGATAATTTGGATATGGATTGAGCCAAGAATTAGGGAGGAAAATCAAAGGAATTTGGATCCATTTTCCATAGTACATGGTTTCTTTTTAGTCTCCCAAACCATGCACCCCATCCCAAGAAACCATGAAAAGCCAGAATACTTGAGACATACTCACTCTCCTAGCCTCCTCATAGTTTAGTCAAACCATGTGGATTAATATAGTAAAGCGTACAAGGAAACCCATGACAAGAAAATTCCATTCACACAATATTTGCACAATTATTCAAACTATGTGGGCCTACCAAGACATCGTGAGACTTGATAAGAATTTGATATAATGGATATCACATTTTGAGCATGGTTTAACTAATTTTGAATCATAACCGTGATCCAATAATTCGTGAGGGATCCATATTGATGATAAGAGATCTTGAAATTGATTATATGACATTTTTAGAGATTTATTTTTGAAGTTTCTTATACTTCCTCATCTCCTTATTACGGTGATGAAATAGATGGATAAGAAGATGTTGTTTATTGTTATTTATGTATTTAGTTTTGAATATTTCCTCTATATTAACATTGATATGACAATGGGGTTTTTTGATAAATTATTTGTTTTTAATTTTTTTTTTGTAATGTATACATTTTTCTTCACAATTTATTTATGACCACTTTATCTAATTCACTGTTTACACTATTTCAAAAAAAGAATAGTGCATCATGGGATATCTAAGAGGTTTATGATGATTCCACTTATGATCATTAGTTGTAATCATCATCACCAATTATTATATTTTTAATTCAAATTTTTGGATATTATTTATCATGATAAGAAATTAGTTTTCATGTGTTTAAGTGGAACATACCGGACCATGGGGGCTTCGGAATTTTTAGATTCCAATGATGAGGATTTATTATGAACAACACAACACTCATGATAAAATCAATTATAAGGGTATCCATTGAAGAACATAGACCTGGAGCCATTCCATTATCATGTTTTAAAGTCTTTATGTGATAATTATACTTTTGGTGACATAAATACTTTTATAGATTTAGAATAATTTCATCTAAGTACACGATTAGTTTTTAAAAACAATCACATTATTAATTTTAATTTTGATTAATTGGATTTCAAATTAGTTAACTGATGAATATAATTGATATATTTCCAAATTTTATTTTAGGATTGACACCATACTATCACTATACTGATTATGGGGATGGGAAAATTTCATTTTTTTCCACTGATAGTAATCACTCATCTGTAAAGACACCATGTAACTATTATCTAAATTATAATTATGGTAATATTAACATTATAATTGAATAAATTCTTATATTAGACTTGGTTGATAATTATGTTTTCATTTCTTCCAACTAGATCCATTTTATAAAATAATTTATATATTAATTAATTATTCAATTGAACTATATTAGAATATAATTCATTTATAATTATTGTAAATTCCTATTGTAAATGAATTAATCATAAAATTATTCCAAGATTCTCAACCATTCTAAATATTTTTCTACAATTTTTTATGGGTTTTTTATATGGTCTTTCTTCTTCAACAATGTTGTTCAAAATACTATTCCTAAAGTTTCTATTAAACATGATAAGATTCCAATTATAGTTCCTTGACTATAGTCACCAAGATACATTATATCATTATTATATGAAAAAATGATACATAAGACCACATAATTATGATATAGTGTTTAGTAGTCCTCAGGGATACATATATATACAAAAAATATTTCATTAACCTATCAAAAACCTAAAAGACAATTTAATTGAAAAATTAATCAGTATATCATTATTCATACTTTAGTTTTATCATGCATTGTACTATTTCTCATTTCATAGGAAAATATTGAAAAATAAGAAAATTACAATCATAGATGTTCAATAATGGATAACATATCAATGAAAATATACACATCATGATCATGGTATCCATAATATGGTAAGAATATATACTAAAAAGGATCTAAAAAGAGTACATGAGAATAAAATTATGAAAATATAATATTGTAAAACAGAATGAATGTGATACATAATAATGGGAAAGTATAAATTTGGATATCATAAATATACCATCAACACCTTAAAATAAGACCTCATATATAAAGGTCATGGAATCTATCATTAAATTATCCTGGATGTATTTTTAGATGTAAAAATACACAATGGGTGTAACATCTAATACCAACATGACTGGGATATTGGGGTGAAACATCATGTGGCCTCAAGGGTTCTCCCAAGTCACCAGTGGTTGGTGACAAGAGTTGAGTGTATAATGATATTTCTAGGAGTTTTTTTAACTTATAATCATCAATTACGTAAATAATGAAAAAAATATATTACAATAATAATAACCAGTGAAGATAAGTATTTTCATACTTATAAAATTCAAGGAAAACCCCCAAAAATACCCCTTATGATTCAAATGTAAACATGATCTTTAGATAAAATGTATGTACTAAAACATTAACAATACTATCATAAAGGGTAATAAATAGTGTGGATAACACCTCCATATGAGTATAAATGAACACATACATATCTTTAGGTTGTCTCTTGACATTATAATCTAGATATGGAGGCATCTTTCCATTACATTCGACATCATGAATATAGTTTTTACACACAATAATTATGCACATACAGAGAGTGAGAATAAATACTAATGATAAAACACCACAACTGAAAGCATCATTGGGAGTTTAAAATTATCATATATAAAATGTATACAAATTTTAAATGGTTTAATATAATCACTTTCCACATGTAAATAAGTATTAAGTGCTAATTTAGTCACCTAGTTTGTCTCATAACATATTTATCCAATACCTGTATAATCTCTTATATAAATCATGGAACAGAATAGAAAACATATATCTCATATCCATCATATACCATCCATATAGAATCACATAAAATAACTTACCTAACATGAGGCCAAGCTAAAGTCATGGTTCACATATCATTGTCTCCAGTCAAAACATAACCCAAGCCTCCATGTATGTGAAAAAATTTAGTGAATTATTCATAATTAAATATTTATACTAAAACATGTCAAACCCAACTTTATTATTATAATGCCATATTATAAACAAGAGTTTAATTAATCAACATGTTAATCACATTTACTTTTCATATTACATTAAAACAACATTAATTCAAAATGTATCATTTTGATTTAATACACAATCACCAAATGAATATACACCACAATATATTCCATTATTTTTATTAAAAAATCATATAAACATAAATAGTTCTTAAAGTTCATTTAGATGTGGTTATCCATGATATACATGTATTTATATAATAAAATATATTTCATAAAAAAGCTAAACCAATGAAAAAACACTTATAATAAAAAATTGTATTTTTATAATAGAGTACTAATATTAAAACATTAATTTAAGGAATTTATGAAAAAGTAATCAAAACCTGAAAAAATTACAGAAAATATTAATTCCATCACTCATATTTTCATCATTAATTCACATATAAATGATAATATTATATTCAATTATTATTTCATTTTTCCCTTTATACATCCTTATTTACTATATATAATTTTACACTTCAATCCTTGACACACATTTATAAAATATTTAAAATTATAAATAATTAAAAAAAATATTATTCTAAATCATATTCACTAATTTACCATGATTCATATCTCAAATCAATCTTCAAATCACATTATCAGTGAAAAATTAATTTAAAATCACATAATTAAACACTAAATAGTGAAAGAGGTCACATGCATCACACAAGTAGAATAATCCACACCATGAGAGAAGGAAAATTTACTTCAAAAATAAAAATAAATCAAAAAACAGCAAAATATAGTCATAAAAGAAGAATAACTATGAAAAATAATTAAACCATGACTTCTTTGTTTAAGTATTATGGGATTTTTAAAATCATATCTAGTAAAATAATATTCCACTAGATGATCAAATTCTCATTAGGAAATAAAGATGTAGTCATCACTTAATGATAAAAATGGAGACAGAGATATTTTCATAAAAATATCCAATTGAAAAAGAAAAAGGAGAAACTTAGTCTGATTATTATGAATAAATTATTTCCATAATGACCTAATTATGAAAAGTCCCACTAATCATTTTGGGTACTTGATACCTTAACACAGGGAAAATAGTATATCCTACAAATTTTTTTTTCATATTAAACATTTAATCAATCCTCTAATATTCCTCTCTCACTCATAACCCCTAAAATAAACTTATAACATATCAATATAAATTTAAGAATATTATTATTTAAAGTAAAAAAATACCTCAAAACCCTCAATCCTTATTTACTAAACACAATAGGGATTATTATTTTCAAAAAGTGTTATGGAGTGTATCTAATGAATAAATCAAACTGTTGTGATCTCATTTCTGGTTATCACACCCAAGTTTCCTCTTCAATATACCCTTGCTTCTATAGAGAATGTAGAAGTCACATGACCCTACACCAATAAACATTTTTCAATTTCATCAATAATACACACTAATCATTATCAAAAACAACTATCCAATTTTAACTCTTGATCATTACAATAAATCACATGAGAAGAAATAGGACTATATTTCCTTAGTTTTAATACCTGAAAAACAACATGTATAACAATAAAAATTATAGGTAATGATATACGATAAGAATCAGCCCAAAACTTTTATAGAATCTAATATGGTCTAATAAACCTTAGATCCAACTTCCCTTACCAATTTTTTGAGGTCCCAACAGAGCTGATACATAAAGAGAAATATGATCTTTAACTACAACAAAGGACAATTTCTATAAATTACATACAGTATCTAGAATTTCTAATCTATATATACTCTATTCTTGATCATTTATACATGATTGGAAGTATATTCCACCAAATTAGTCCCAAATTATGATGCATCATTAGTTTCCATCCAACAAAGTGGTGAAGGACATGACCACATATAAAACAATGAAATAGAAAAGTGTGAATATATTCATCCTTTATTTGTTTATGAAACAACTCTACCATGTTCTCATGATCTTCCCATACACCTCCAAAAGCAAAAACACATTCTAAAAGTATATCCTAAAAATATAAATAATATGATCATATTGGTCATTTTTTAGGATGATAAAATATACTTAACGTCACTTTTTAAACTCAAATATTTCTACAAGCCTTGATAAAACCAGAATTTCAATCTTGTATCATGATTAGATACATTTATATTGGGGGTTATATGATGTATCATAATTTATTTGACATAATTAACCCCCAAACTATAGTTATATGAGTCTCTATAATTAGTATAAAATGTGAAGCATTAAATAAACAATCAAAAAATACCCAAAAATATATCATTATTTCAAAATCCCATATTTTTTTATGTATGAAATACTTTTTATTTTTTTTGGATCTTCATCAATTTGGGTTTTTATATTCTTTAGACATTGGTGGTTGAGTCTCATTTAGAGATAGATACCTTTTGTTGGGGAAAATTACCTAATGTTCGAGGATGTATATTTTTTGAATTATTGGAATCTAGTTCTAAACATTTAAAAAGGGGATTATGAGGGTTTACTATGAGTTTATAAGGCTTTATAGGTGGATCTATCTTTTTGGAAGAAGCTCGATTTGAAGCTTCCTTTAGCACATTTACACATCGTGTAAAGGAATTACCCTATTTTTATCTATCACTTTTCAAAAATTGTAAAACAGGTAAATGATGTGAAATGATTACATGTTATGAAGCTATTACACAACATGTAATGTTTGATAAGGGTTAAATACACCAGATATGACCTGAATTTCGATGTACCTCATAAATCGAGAATTACACGTCATGTAACACATTTACATGCCTTTTATTTCTCATGTCAAGATATTTAAAATCCATGATGTGTATGTAATTATCATTATATCAAAATTAAATATTCCACTCTCAATACGTAGAAAATTTATAGGAAATTTATGATTCTTCTCTTCCCTTATGGACATCCAGTTCAATAAATTGATCTTTGGTGAGTTTTTTTACTTAGATTTTCCCTTATATTATGTTTCTATTCAGTTGTGTGAGTTGAATCTTGTGGCCCTGGTTGGTTTGGGTGTTTATCTTTAATTTTAGGATCTATGTTCCTTATTCTAACATTCTACACCTTCTATCTTACTAGCATATCCAGTTGTAAGCACTTTCTTGTTCACTATTTAAAGGTAAGGAGTCTAAAATCAAACCCTATGGCCTATTTAATTATCAAGTATGTGAAATATTTTGTCTTCATTGACATAACATGCACATTAATTGATTGAATTATGAATTATGGTAAATCATGGATTGGAATGTTCATTAAATCTACTTGGATCCACTTATGTTTTGACTTGTCATGTTCTACCCATTGGGTGAGTGAACCATTGAATAATAATGAACTATTTAATGGCTTAAAGTATTAGTTTAGCTTGAAATGAGACCATATTTTATTACTTTATATATAACCACCTTGTTAATGTATGGTTATTTTATTGAAATGGATGGTTATCATTTGATATGTAGTGGAACTGTAAACTAGAATGGAAATTTCTTGAGCTAAAAAAAATAAATCAATTTTTAATTGAAATAATGATGGTAATTGGAATAATTAACAATTTATCCTTGTGATATGGTATTGTGATGAATTGTGATGATATTCATGGAATAATTATTATATAAATGGATTTTCATACTTTCATATTGTAATTTATATAGGTATTGGGCTAGTTTTATGTTGTAATTTTTATATAGAGGGCTTGGCTTGGATGCTGAAATGATTATATAGAGGGATATGCATGGGATTCTAAAATGATTATATTGGGGGCTTAGTCCTAAGGATTAAATTTTTATACTAAGAGATTTTATAGATTATATGATTATTCCATGGTTTATGGTTATGGTGGTAATTTGTTTCTACATGATCATATAAATTTTGATATGGTGTCAAAGAAGGTTGATTATTGTATTATAATAATTGATAAATTAATATATCTACTTATCACATTATTGAAAGAACTTATAATCACATTTGTTTTGTTTAGAAATGTATGTTTTGACGTAATAAGATTTAATCACACCCAATTTGGGTTGTCTCTTTTTGTTTATTGCATGGATGAAGGTTTAGATAGGGAAAGGGACATTGTGTCTAATTATTGCTTGCTAGATAGGCTTGATTTTGGATATGATATCGAAATAGGGTTTGAGACCAAGGTCTTTTTATTTTATTTCTCTAAGCTAATTATTTTATTTTTATTACATTCTATTTTACATTTAGATACATTCCATCCTATCATTACATGGTTCATTATTATTTTGTTAATTGGATAATCCTTTTACTTCCTAGTGTTATGTTTTAATATTTTTTCTATGTTTTGTTACTCTATAATTTTATTAATTCCATTATATTGTAACTATATATCATGGGGTATAGTTTCCCCACATTAATTATCCCACACAACTTCTAGTCAGCAGCCTATGGCATGTGAGGAAGCATTCTTGAGGCCCCATAACCATCCAAATTTGACCATGTGAGATAGTAATAGATCGGGTGACATTATAATTTTGTATCAAATGAGCTTATGTTTTTCATTTATATTACATTTTTATTTGGGGAAATTTAGAAATGATATTGGGATTTTTTGGGACATGGTAATGATATTATTCATTAGAATATATAATCCATTTATTGGGGAAAATCTAAGTGCACAGGAATGTGATTATTGTTCATAATGTTTTCTTGTTACAGTTTGATTTTATTTCACCTTGGGTGACTCAAATGTTGTGTGATGTTATAGTTTCTTGAGATTTATAATCATAGACCGATATGGTGTGAGATGAGTTTCCATACATCATGATAGGCACATAGGTTTATATATTGACATGAATTATTCTGGATAGAGACATATTTATTTCATGTGATATATACATGTCTATATGATATAGAAATTAGATACTTGTTATCTATGATAAATAAAATTAACGAACAGTCATGCTATTGTAAAACACTTGTAAGACATGTTTATAGAGTCCATGAGGTATTTTGTCTCTATTATTGTCACATGTTCAGGTTGAATTTTTTTATCCAGTGTTCTAATGAGTATGTTTGTCTTCTAGATAAAATTCCTCATCATAATCTTCAAATTGAATATTAGAGAGTGTAAATAAACACATTCCTAAAATAGGTGATATGGTGCTTCCTATGGATCCTGAGGATCATATGGATGTTTAGCTACATGAAATCTTCTTGTGGGTTATTCAATACATATAAGGAGAAACTATTCACATTGTACTTTTGATTTCTGTGATGATAAGGGAGTTTCATTAGTAGAATCCTCTAATGTTTAATGGGGAGGGAGACCCTAGATAGCTATGTTATGGATTTATTTAGTCCATATAACCATTATGAATTTTAGGACACCCACTGGTATGAGGGTGAAGCTTTCTGGATATATTATTTGGGGAATAGTCAAACATTTTTGGGACATTATAGAGAAATATGGACAGTAAGAGGACTTATCATAGAAAGAATTTTAGTTAATGTTCTTGATCCACTTATATAAAAAGTTGTTCAGGGATGATAAGGCATGTTAGTTCATGCACCTGACACAAGAGATATTGTTATTAATTGAGTATACAGAATATTTCACCGGCTTATAGTTATTTGTGCCATATTTGGTAGATGATGAGATCACAAGGGTGAGATGTTTTCAGCATGGTCATCGCTATGAGATCAGGTCATAGGTGAACTTATTTTACTTTTTTAGATTTTCAGATGCGATGAATCTGGAACACATCATGAAAGGGAATCTGAGAGATTCCCCAAGCTATGACCATATTGTTTTAATAAAATGAGCATGAAACTCTTGTTCAGGTTGAAAGAAGTGCTTCTATAATTGTTTTTAACAAGTCAATAAAAGGAAAAGAAGTCAGTGAAGTGGGTAGAAATCTCAGGACCATGGTCCCATATAGTTTTATAAGTTCTGAAATATTAGAAACAAAAATCCTTAGTGTCTACAGCCTTGTTTGTAGTTCCATTATTGTGGTAGTTTGGGTCACCAGTGGTGGTTTTGTAGAGGCATGTAGAAGTAGAGCAGAGGAAGTGGTTTGGGATAGGTACCAGAGTCAGGTAATGACTCAACTACCCCTTAGTAGACATGTATCTATTGTTACATAGGGTGATTAGATTAATATAGGGGATGTGTTACCCTAGTGCATGAGTTGTAGTACCAACCTTAGAGAATAGATTAGGGGAGTCAAAATGGAGCCTATGTTAGAGGGTTAAGTTAGGTGCATGCTATGAAAACAACTCTAGATAGTATTGAGGTAGGACCTTCTTCCATAAAAGGTACAATTAATATTTAATATACCCTTTCTTGTATTTTATTATAAAATATCATCAAAATATTTTCTATATTTACTTTTTACAAATGGTTTTGTATTGGATATGGAAATATTGGATGGTTTTTTGACCATCGATACAATACTGGCAATGCAATCAAGAAATATCAAATGTTGCAAGGAATGTCCGCTAGAACTTTGTGGTTACCATTTATTTTGGGAATAATTTGAGTTATAAATGTAAGGTTTAAGTTTTATTCTTAGTATGAATTTGATTGTTCTATAACATGATCATGTTTATTATTACTAGAGAAGATTTATCTTTCTATCTCTAGAAGGATGAATCTATTTCTACTAAGATGAGTGGGACCTTCTGGCTGGTTGTACCGAACCTATCCAGTGCATATAAGATGGTATCATAGCTCATATAGATGGTATTTCTCTAGATAATGGTTTAATTTAACATGATACTTTTCCTTCATTGGTATACCTTTTTTAGGAGATTTTTACTTGAAGGTTTTATGGCTTAATTCCTGAGTGAGATAATATGTTCAGGGTCGAATAGGCACTGAGATCATACCCTATTTCTATAAAAACTTATAGGACATCTCCTATAGTGCTTTAAGAGTTGAAATATCATTGGGAATATCTGTAAGCTAAGGGTTTCATGTATCCTATTATATCTCCATGGGGTTCTCCAGTTATTTTCTCTGATAAGGTTTATGGGATTTTCCACTTGTGTTTGGATTATCGGAGATTGTACCATATAGAGGTCAAGAACCAATATCCCCTTTCATTAATCAAGTATATATTCCATAGGATAAGAGGTGATAAGATACTCTAAAAGATTGATATGTGATCAAGATACCATCAGTTTACTATGAGACTATAAAACATACCTCAGGCTGCTTTTAAGAGCAAGCATGGCTTGTATGAGTTCATGATTATTCTATTTGGTTTGATGAAAGCCCCATAGGTATTCACAGACTTAATGAATCATATCTTTAAACCATTTTTGCACCTATTTTTGGTGGTTTTTGTGGATGATATCTCAGTTTACTCCTAATCACCCTATGATCATGCCCGACATGTTAAAATAATATTGATTACATTGAGAGAGCATCGGCTTTACGACAAGCTATCCAATTGAAATTTCTAGATTAATAAAGTGAACATCTTTGTACATGTCAACATAGAGACAGGAGTGTTATTGGACATAGAGAATGTTGTATCCATGGTATCTTGGGTGTTTCCCAATAATTCTTAAAGATTATGATTTTTCTACATTTATTAGGTTATTATTGGAATTTTTTCCCAGACTTCTACCATTTAAAATAAATTATGTCTATTATGAACAAGAAATAACTGATGTTTGATTGGTCAGATTCTTATGAGAGGTATTTTTAGGATCTAATGAGTAGGAAAACCTCAACACCTATCCTCACTTTACCTATGTCTGGTAAATAATATATTGTATATTATAATGAATCCAGAGTTTGACTTAGAGTAGTTATGATATAGGATGATTGAGTGGTTTCTTATGGATCCAAATAGATGAAACTTCATGAGAGGAGTTATCCTTCTCATGATTTTGAGTATGTTATGTTAGTACATTCCCTAATATGCAGGAAACATTATCTTATGGGGAGAAGTTTTTAGAGGACACATATCATAAGAGCTTCAGGTTTATCCTTTCTCATCTAGACCCAAACCTCCTATAGAGGTGATTAAAGTATCAATAGTCAATGGCTATGATTTTTCATATACACTGGTTAAGGGAAACTTCTTTATTGATTCCTTGAGAGTAAGAGAATGAAACTTTTTGCATATATGAATCTTGATGTTTAGGAGTCCAATGGATGAGTAATTATAAATTTGATATATTTTATATTCAAGGATCATGAGAGGATAAAGAAAAATATGTTATCTAATCCATAGGTTTTTGTTCCTAGATACATCTTATATGGTGGGGAGACACCATTTGGATTGTCTCTTGGTAGCAACGATTTCCATCATTTTTATGGCTGAGTATGGGTTCCTACGGGCTAGTGAGAGGAGATGATGATATTTTTTTATTCTTCTAGATTTTATTTACATCATATTCTAATGATGATGTTTCATGATCACTATTAATGAATAATGAGGTATTAGTCTTTATAGTGATATGTTTCACCAGTCAGCATGTGAAGGTCGAGCATCATTGGTCAGATTGTTGGAGCCTCTACCCATTAATAAGTAGAAATTGGATGATGTAACTATGGATTTTTTGATAGGATTACCTATGAAACCCCACAATAATGATGCATTATGGTTAATAATAGATTTAATAATGATGGTGTCCCGATTATTACTTATTAGGGATACATTAAATATCGATGATCTGGGTACTCATTACATGTGTGATATAATTTGATTGCAAGGTGTTCCAAAGAGTATCATTTGTGATGGAGATCATTGTTTCACATCACATTTCTAAAATGGTATTCAAAAGGCTCTAGAATAGTGGGTTCGTCATAACACATCCTCACATCCATAGATTAATGGTCAATATGATAAGACAATTTTACTTCTATAGGATATGTTGTGGGAATATGTTTTTGATTTTGTTGGTTTATGGGATCATCAATTAGGAATCATGGTCTTGGTGTATAATAAAAGCATCCAGGAATTGATCAGAATTGAACCTTTAATGGCTTTGTATGGTAGGTTTTGTCATTCACCAATTTATTAGTTAGAGGAAATTGAGTTTGTGCTTGTTGGGCATAGTCTCATGCATGATACATTTGAGCTGGTTCAGTTGTTTAAGATGCGATTTTTGACCACACATAGTAGGAAGAAATATTTTACTCATTAGTAAAGACAAGATCTATAGTTTGAGGTTGCTTATCATGTTTTCATTTATGTTTCACCTAGGTTGGGGTAACTCTATATCTGAATACATGGAAATCTGGTGCCTATGTTTTTTGAGACGTTTGATATAGTGCAGAGGGTCGGTCTAGTGACTTACCGAATTTCACTTACATTGCTTTATAGTTCCATGCACGATGTGTTTCACATGTTGTAGCTTCATAGATATTATACATACCCATATCATGTGATATACATTGGGGACATCTAGATTAGTGTAGATGTATCCTATGGTAAGCATACGATATAGATCGTTGACTATAATGAGAAGTTTATCTAGGGTAGGACCATACCTTTAGTTTCAGTGCAGTCGTAGCATAGGCATGTTTAGGAAGATATCTGTGCAAGGCATTATGATATACAACTAAAATGGACATAATTGATCATTGAGACCCCATAATGATTCTTTAGAATCTTGGGTATGAGCTGTTATACTGTGGGGAGGTTGTATCATTATGTATTTTTTAGGTACATACCTCTTTGAGTTATTCATGGAACAATTTTTGTTTTGATTTTCATCTTCTATAGACCATATTGCTCGAGTCCTATTCAGAAAAAGAAATATTTTCAGGGGAAAATGACATAAAATTCTTGGATATATGTTTATTTTAATAATTGGAGTCTAGTTTTAATTGTGAAAAAAATTGATTATGAGGGTTTCTCGTGAGTTTAGATAGCTTCAGATGTGGTTCAAGATTTCTGGTAGATGTTGGGCTTGAGGTTTCCTATAGGACATTTACACACCATGTAAATGAATTACATGGAATATAAAATACTCCAAGAACAATTCATGAACTAAGTTAAAGACGTGAAATTAATACAAATCATGAAGCTATCACATGATGTGTAATGTTCGAGCAGGTTTAAATTCACCCAAGGAGATGAAAATTTCATCATACCTCATAAATCAAGAATTACACATTGTGTAATACATTTAAACACCACGTATTTCTCTGGTAGGGAATTTTTAAAGCCATGATGAGTATATAATTTTCAGTACACCTACATGAAGCCTTCCTCTCTCAAGACCTAGGTGATTTCTATGTGATTTTTGAGTCTCCTCTTCCCTTCTGGACATAATGTTCAATAAATTGATCTTTGATGATTTTTTTCTTAGGTTCTCATTTTTTCCATTAATCATTGATTTTTATGGTGGAATATTCTGACCATGATAGGTTTGTTTGTTGATCATGATCTGTATGATCTATTTTCCTTATTAAAACTTCTCCACCTTCATCCTTATTGGTATTATCAGTTGTCAGCATTATCTTATTCACCAGTTAAAGGAAGGGGGTCTAAAACAGTACCCTATGGTATTTTTAATTATAATGTATATACAATGATGTGATTATGCTAACACAATATGTTCATTAATCAATAAAATGATGTTTGATGGTAAATCATAGATTTAATTTTTTTTTATTAATAACTTTGGATCCAATGGTGTTGTGACCAGGCTTGTGCCTACCGATTGGGTGAGTGAACCCTTGAATAATAATGAATTTTCAAGTAGATTAAAGTAAGAATTTAGCATGACATGATACCACTAGTTTTTTCATTATATAGAACCAAATTGGTAATTGCTGATTATTTTATTGAAATGATTGGTCATCATTTGATGTAAATTTCAAGCGTAAAATGGAATGGAAATGGATTGAGATTTTAATTTCATAAATGAATGTGTAATTGAAAGACTAATGGTAATTGAAAAAATTAACCATTGATCCTTGTGATATGGTATAGTGATGGTTTATGATGGGATTCATGTTTTAATTATTATGTTTTATGTTTGGAATAGTTTCATGTTATAATTCTTATAGGGATTGCATAGTTGAATTCTAAAATTCTTATATAAAGGTCTTGGATTGGGGGTTGAAATGCTTATATAGAGAGTTATTCCTGGGTTGCTGAAATTTATATATAGGGGGCTTGGACTAGATGTTGAAATTCTTATGCATATGTATTTTCCTAGTTATGTGATTATTGTATGGTTTTTGGATATGGTTTCCATGGTTGTGCTACATGATCATAGATACTCTACCATGGGGCCGAAGCAGGTTGATTGTAGTATTATATTAATTGAATTGTAAATATACCTGGATATATATTTATTTTATTCACTTATAATTAGACTAGATTCATTTATATATGGTGGTTTCAACATTGTGTTCTTTAGTCACACACTATTTGGGCCACTGTTTGGTACCCGAGTAGATTACATTAATACAGGTTTGTACAAGGGTAGGAGACCTTATTGCTGATAATTTACTATTGGATGGGTTTTTGTTTAGAGAGGAGACCGAGAGGGGGTTTAGGAATGGGGTATTTTTAGTTTATTTGTATCATCTGGTATTTTATTTATATTACTTTTAGTTTGACATTTAGATACATTTCATTAAGTCATTACATGGTTTAATAACATTTGTTTTATGGGTTACTCCTTTTACTTCCTAGTGGTATGTTGTAATATTTCTTCTATAACTTTCACTATGATATTTATTTATTAACACTATATTGTAACTCGATGTCATGGGGTATAGTCTCCCAAATAAACTTATCCCACCCCAACTACTAATTAGCAGGCTCTGGTGTATCGGAAGGTGAGCTTGCGGTCTCATTACCAACCTGATTTGTCTACATGAAAGAGGGTTGGATCGAGGTACGTTAAATTATTTTTTTTATGGTCTGAGTGAAATTATAATAAAATCTATGTTATTTTTATTTAATTTCCATATAGGGTTGTAAATAAGTTGGGTACATGTGAAAAAAAATACCTGAATCCAAACAAGGTTAAGAAAATGATGACCAAACTCAGACTCAAACCAGTTAAATATTCAAAACAAATAATTGAACCATAACCATACTAAAAAATTTAATAATCTTCTAAAATTGAACCCATTTATTAATAAATTTAGTTTTGTATATAATTTTCTATATTATGAAACCAGGGTATATAGGGTGATTCTGAAACCATTATTAAACGATTTTAAATTATGAAACTAATTTGTTAATCTATATAATATTTTATTTTATTAACCATGATTTAGTCCAGTTGGGTTATACTTGATGATATTAGGGAATGTATTTGTGTTGGTGTGTTGAAACTGCTATCCTAGATCCACACACCAACCATCATAGTTGGTTATTTAAAACATGTACAAAAATAAAAAAAATTTAATTAATTTAAAATAAATATGAAAAAATATATATAACTATGGGTGGTATATGTGAGGTATTTCCCAATCATTTTTAAAAAATATATTCATGTTTCATGTACCATAAATGGTACCCTATCCCAACTTAATTAATAATAATTTAGTAAATTTAAAACCCGAACCCCATTCGAACCAAGTTCAGAGGCCCATGAAAATTACTTTATTCGTTTGGGTAGGGATATGTACTTAGTTATCGAGTAACCATTTCTATCCCTAGTAATGACTAAATCTAAATTGATGGATTTTTATAATCATTTGTGTCCAACTAGTTGGTGAAGTATCTCAAAAAAATGGATGAACATGTCTTTTTTCATACATATGTTCCATTAAATATTATTGTATATCTTGTTAAAACTGGTTTTAACTACATAATGAGAAATATCAAAAATATCTCATTAGTTACATGCACTATGTAATTGCTACAACGATATAACCACAAAAATATTGGAGATAATCATTACTAAAAGGCCAACTGATTATCTTCTTCCCACCATATAATATTTTTTGGAAAACATGAAACTCAAAATATATCCTTTTCCATATTTCACTCATTATATCATATATAAACAGATGATCAATGGTTCTAATACAATACACCAGTTCTCTATAGAAACATAAATACGAAGTTATGGGAAAATTGAAATAATATACCACTCTTCACTTAACTCAAAAAATACATCCTCCAAAGAGTTCCATCTCGAAGAATCAAAAATGATCTTACCCATTCTTGGATTATATATCATATCAAAATCCAAGGATCAAAGAGATTTGACCCATATATTAAATTCTATATTTAAAGCTCACTGAGGAAAGTTTTATCTCAATATTTTATTATTAGTGAATACTATAATATTCTCACCGAATAGATAAAGCTTAACATTTTAAGTGCATGCACAACCAAAAACAATATTATATCATGAGTTGGTTAATTATTCTTATGTGTCCTATTCATTTTTGAACCATATTTGAGGCACCCTAGTCCCAAACTTTAGTGTCCCATGATAAAAATATAGACATTACAACTTGATGTGATACCAAGTGAGTTGATTGAACACAAACATACATATATTTCCATTATTCAAATATTAAATCTCACAAAAATCCAATAATATTAGAAACCAATGTTTTAGTGTATTTGGAGATTAGATAAATGAGAAAATTATTTTACAATGTTTATGAATAGTCCAACATAATCATACCCCTATAGACCCCCTTGTATACATTATATAAGATATAGTCCTCTTCGAAACCAAGATAATAGAAACATAAGAAATTGGTGATCTCGAATGCTCAGTAAGGGTAAATATAAGTGTTATCAATCAAAGATTATAAGTGATCATATGATAACTTATGGGAATTATAATGTAATCAATGTTCATGAATATAATATAAGGAAACCATACCAAAATAAATGTGGATCATAAATCATGAATCAATTCATAATGCTCAAAGAATAAATTAATACACAAGGTTTTATAGCCTGATAATATTTCAAACCATATTAAGTGGTGAAAAAATAATCATATAAATCATAACATGCTGGGTCAGGAATTTATGTCCTTGTATCCCATAACATGGTGTTTTAGGAATTTGTATCCCTATATTCCATAATATAGTGGGTTAGGAATTCACATCCCTATCTCCCAAGACATAGTGGGCTAGGAATTCATATCCAAGTATCCTATTACATTACAGGTTAATAATTCACATCCATGTTTCACATATCATATTGGGTTAATAATTAATGTTTATTTCCCCTATAACCTTACGGATCAAGAATTCATATTTATATCTCTCATAATTATCCCATGAGATATCAAACATTACCTAATGAATTAGTGATCTATATAGGTCCCAACTATCATATAAATATAACCATATATATGTGTTCCAAGATAACATAAAATAATTCATATATCTAACATCACTTAATTAACCTATGGAAATGGATGATTATGATGAATACATTTGTAAGACCTCAAAATTCTAATGTAAGAACCTTATATTCGATAGCATGCATGAAACATGACACCTATCATGTAAGGGAATATCATATCTGGATTCTTCATAATACGTTAAATATTTAAAATATATTCTATATATTTCAATTCATGCAACACCAAGTTGTCATGTGTTACGGCAATAACAAACTTCTTCGATGGCTTGTGTTACATGGAAGACCGAGTTTTACCGAACAATAATGTATTATTAAAATAATATTATTTAACATAATATATAACAAAGTTTTTATGTTAGATTTTATTAATATTATTAACTAAATTATAAAAAATTATGGTTTATATAAATATAAAATGAATTAGTTGGTCACCAATCAATGGGAAACAAAAAGAAGAACCAATTGGATATGAAAAAGAAATATATATTTTTCTTCCTTCAAAGGAGTTTTCTCTAAATTACCATAATTAATTAAAATTTTTTAATTATTTTAATGAAATTTATATTTTATATATTCAATAAAATAGTTTTTATATTTATCCATTAAGTTTGATATGCATAATATAAGATGAAACCCTATTTTACACAAAAAAAACTATAATTTTATAAAGGAAAGTTTACCACCTTTTAATGGAAAGCCCATTTTAAATGTGAATTTTTACACATTAATTGATTTAATATGTCAAAATAAAATTCATATTTGAAATTGAAACATATTAAATATGTTAGGGGTAATTTTTTATATTTTTCTGAAATAGGTCAATTTTTAATGAATTGTTAAAAATACTAAATTTTAATTCAAAACTACTCTTTAATCAAATTTATTTATATGGATAAATTATAGTTTTAATTGGTATTAACGTATAATTAGATAATATTTTATCAATTAATATAATTTATTTCATCATAGTCAATTTCACTTTGAAATTGATTATAAAAACGTAGCAAACTTTCGGGCGTTTTAACTTTTAAAACTTGCATTATTGTCCCGCACGTGGGATGAATTTTAAATTAATTTATACCCCTTATATGATAGGAAGTTAAAAAATGGATTACATGTTTGGAAAAATAATAATTAAAATTTTATAAACAAGTTCAACTTATTTTTTGACCAAAAATATTAGTGAAAATAAATAAAACTAATTACAACTAATAAGGTAAAATTAAGCATACATATTGACTAAACCTTAACCATAAGGCCCAAAAAAATATATAAAATTTTCTAAGAGATATTTTCTGGACATATTTCTATAATATCCTCTCATAGATCTAAATTGAAAAGTTATTAGATCCAATTTCAACATGGAAACCATGGGAATAATTTCATTTTCAAAATATTACAAGAGTTCCTCTCCTCCAATATAAAATGCCACCACTTATCCCCATTCCTCACACCACTCAAACCACTTAGGATCGGTCAAGATCATCCAAAATATCTTCCCAAAATCCCTCTCCTTTAACTTGATGCCTAAATTTGTGAACAAAATCCTTCCATGTAATCCCTTTGTTTTATGCCAAAAAGAGTTACCTGATTTTTAAGGTAATGAATTCCAATGATTACTTTTCTTTAATTTAATTCTCCACACCTTCAAATATTATTATTCAATTTTCATATAACAACCCAGTATTCTAGATATATCGTTATTTTGTTTTAATAAGGGTAATAAAAACACTAACATACAGATACATCTAATGGGAAACAAACATATTATTTATTTGTACAACAAATTATCGCCTCACGAAATGGTGATTATTCATTTTTCCACTACCAACATTCATGGTTGGAAATTTATGATTAAAACTATATTTATATATGTTATATATGATATTTATTATGTATTTATACTTTTTTAATCCTTTTATAACACATATATTTAATATTATCCATATTCCACTAATACGATAACACTGTTTGAGGAAGTGTGGAAAACCATCCCTCAAAGTAATGTGATTCGTTTACACTAAACAAGGAAAATATTAAGGATAAATTATAAAAATATATTAAATATATTAATTAAATAGTATATTATAATTAAAATATACATGTATATATATATCATTTAATTTTAATTCTTTTAAATTATGACAATGAAATGAAGGTAGTGTTCATGTGTATGTACAGACTACCGTCGTCATGAATGGTGAATTTCATTTTTTTTCTCCAAAAATTATAGACTATTCTAGATATATATATATACTAGATATATATTCTATTAACATAATGATTTACCTTCAATATATTATGAAACCATGATTTATTTAATAATAAAAACAATTAACAAGTTAAAACATACTCGACAAAATAGGAAATTAACACCCAAAATAGTTAAAATAATGAATGGTTTTTAACAAATGGTTAATAATATATTATAATATGAGGATATATGATATAATAAATATAAATATTGTTATTGTATAAGTTAATAACATGTTTAAACCCCTTATACATGAGGTGAATGGATGGTCTCCTGAAAGGAAAGACAATGTATGGGATTCTCATCTCACTTTTTACGTCTGTGAGATAAATGTCATGTTCACCACATAATATTTTGTGTGGTGTATATACTACCCTTTTTTTATATTATATAATTAATAATTTATCTTCATGGTATTTTAAACATTCATTTAATATTATTCCTTCATGAGGTTTATGATTAAAAAGTTTTCAATGTGGTATCGATCACTTTAGAATGTTTAAAGATTAATTTCCTAAACAATAAATTTAATGATCTTTCAATGGTATTTCCATTCAAGTAAATTATATGACCATTGTTAAAAAAACTTTAATTTTCCATTTTATATTTATTCATGAAAATTTTCATGTATTAGTCCAATTTTTCCACTATTTGGTACTCAAAATGATTTGGAAAACGTTTTTAAGGAAATATGACTTCATTTCTCCCTTTAGTAGGAGAACCTATTTTATTTTAAAAACCATGTTTTATTTAAATGTTTTCAAAAATTATTTTAAAATTATTTGGTAAAGAAATTTTTACACTTTTTTCTTTTACCATTTTTTTCAAAGTAATCTCCTTATCGCTTTCTCAAAAAAAGTATTTTTCAAAACATTTTACCTATAAATAGAAATGGTCTTTTTACTCGTATGGAAAGCATAGATTTACTCACTGTCATTTCATTGAATATTACTTTTCATGCCTAAATTGTTAATTTATAAAGAAAATGTCCTCAATAGTGACTTTCAAATAAAAGTTTTTTCAAAGGATTTACAAAACTAAATGATATTTTCCTCAAGAATTTTTTTCAAAGGCCTTTTTATAATGTTTCTATTCATTAAAAAAACAAGTTATTTTACTTCACTTGAGGTATATTATATTGATACCATCCATAATCTTTCTCTTGATGGTTTATGTTTTATTTAGACAATGATAGTATTCACATACACTTAGTTGATTTCATTTATTCCTTTTTAAATATTCAATTTCCTATGATTATTGAACATTCAATTTCCCCGAATTATCATTATAATCTATCATAGATATGATAATTTACTAAAAAGTGTACCAATTTTTATATTCTGTATACTTTTAAAGTTGTTTTATTATTTATGGAAATATTGATAAATATGTATAATTTATTCAATACTGATATTTCATAAGGCATATTGTTTATTTGATGTGAGGAATGATTTGGACAGGTAAGACATGGGTTGGGGACCATTTAAGGTAATATCTATAGGTTAGGGACCTATTAGTGAATGCCCCTAGAGAATGTGAATCACCCATGCAAATCCCACGGGAGTGTGAAACTAGGTGTGCAGTTTGGCATCTTTATCATGCACTAGGTGAATATTGAATTAATACCAAAATAACCTTTTCAGGGTTATTACCCTAATGTGTTTCTTTTTCATAGCCTGTATCCACTTGTTTGTATCCAGATAGGGATTTCATTTCTAGGAAACCAAACAATCTATACTTTACCAAAATTTTAGTATTTTTTTCTACACTTAGACTTATCCATAGGGTTTTCACTAAATTTATCTCATCTTAATCATCAAAATTAATTAAAATAATCCAAAAAAATAACTAAACCTTTATTTAATACCAAATGAGTAATTATAGACCCATAATTATAATTCTGATGCTAAAAACACATACGTTACAACTAGCTTTGATACCAAGTGCTATAACTTGATCTAGAAATACATATATTTTTATAATTTATTCATTACATCTCATAATAATATCACAATACTTGAACACAAAGGTATAGTGTTTTTTGTGATTATCTATATAAATAACTTATTTTAAAACACATCTGGATGTTCCTCCATAATCGAGCCCCTCGAGACCCCCTTCTAGACTTATGAATATTTATTATAATCTTCATAACATGGGGAATGTAATGACAAGAAAGTGGAGATCACAAATTCTAAATAGGAGTGAACATAATGGATTTTAATTAAATATAACAAGTGAGCATAAGATAAACATATGGGAATGAGAAAATAATCATTTTTCATGAGCATGAAATTTATAAATCATAACCAAATAAAATGAAACATAAATAATGAATCAATTATTAAGGATCAAATAATAATACAATATATGAGTTATCATTACATGATAATTTTTTAAAAAATATTTATGTTCTACATATATAAGCATAGAACTCATTACATAATCAGTCTATAATTCACGTCCTTTTCTCCCATAACATAGTGGGTTAGGAATTAATGTCATTATCTTCTATAACATAGTTGTTTATGAATTCACATGCCTATCTCCTATAACATTTTTGATTAGTGATTCACATATATTTATCCCATAACCTTATGGGCAATGAATTCATCTCACTACGTCCCATAACATAATGGTTAGGAATTCATATCTCTATCTCTCATAACCATATGGGTCAGAAATTAATGTCCCCATCTCACATAATTTCATCATGAGATGTGAAACATTACCCAATGAATTGGAGGTATACAAATGGAAAACCCATAACATAAAGATAAACCATAAATATGTGTTTGAATAAAATATAAAAAACACTATATTTCAAACATCACTTAATTAACCCATGGAAAATAGATGAGTTTAATGATGTCATTTATATAACATTTTATAAGTTATCCATAAAAATATAGTGGATGGTATCTTAAAAACATATCACATGATTAATTTAATTAATTCCAAATAATTTTGGAAAAGCTATGAAATATCCTTTTTAATATTATGGGAAAATTCACATTAAATAATAATAAGTAATATCACATTTTTTAAATTCTAAAAAAAACATTAAAATTTTACCTTTATATTGAAATACTTTTTTTAATAAAATATATTAAATTAACACTTTTAAAAAATTCATTTTCAGAAAACAAATTTTATAAAAGATATATTCATTAAAAAACTTTCTTTCAGAAAGTTTAAAAACATAGAAGTATTTCTTATTTAAAATTTTATCCTTGAAAATCTATTTTTAAAATCATGGACTCCTTTTTAAAATTAAAACTTTTAATTTTGAAAAATAATCTAACAATATTTTATTTTCATTTAAAATTATTAAGAAATCCAAAAATAATTTGGAAAACCATTTTAAAACATTAAAAGGAATATTTTCCAAGAATAATTCCCCTTAATAAAAAAATAATGTGTTCCCATTGAAAATGTTAAATAGAGATTCTTTTGAAAAAATGATACATGTTGTAAATGTTAAAAGGTTATTTTAAAATTTTAGTAAAGAAATTCAAAGTGAATCTAAAATGATGTTATATGACACTTTTAGAAATCACATTCAATAATATAGGGAAGTCAAAAATGTAATTGTAATGTTTTTTTAGAAAACTTTTTTATCATAATTGTAAAAGATAAAGTGACGTGTCACATTCAAAATTCATTTTAAAAAATGTGAAGTGAAAACATTTTCAAACTTTTAATTTTTCAAGAATCATCAATAATGTATCCTTAAATGAGACATAAGTGTTTTTTAGAAGAAATTATGTGTCAAAGATAAATTTTTAATTGTGAAAGGAAGATAATTTTATAATATTTGTAAAATAGATTTATTGAATCCCAAATCATAAAAAGATAGATAAAACTTCCATTTGAAAATATAAAAAGATTTATTTAAATATCAATATAAATAAAACATATTGTTATTTAAAAATAGGAGTGGAGAACATTAGTTTGAAGATTGAACATGTATATGGAATGGAAAGAGGTCATTTATAGAGGATGGTAATTATTATTAATATCATGAAATTTCATAGAGAATTAAAACCATAAAATAAGTTATATTTTGTATAAAACTTTAATTCTAAAAAAATGAAGGAGTAAAGGAAATATTTTATCATCATTGGATAGCATAAAAAATCTTTTAAAACTATAGTAAAAAAATAATCATTATGAATCAAGAAAAGAAGTTGAGTCATGAAAACCCCATATATATTTTGTAAGATTTTATTGAAATCATTTTTGAAAGTGAAAACTGGAATTTAAACATTAAATACCATGAGTAATGACAGAATCATATTATTATATCTCAAATAGGTTGAATATACAACATATAAATAGAAATATTTTCATAATAAAAAAACATGTATCAAATAAGTATATTTTATATGAAACCCTTAACTTAACTATCAAATTACATGAATGTTATTTAACCTCTTGTATAAAAATTTGAACCATTTGAATAAACTATTTTATAATCATATTTATATCTACTACCTTATATATTATTAAGTTATAATTATTTTTATACATTTATTAATTAGTTATAGTTTATTTTCATTATTGGATGTTAGTGATTTTTATTATTTCACTCATACATTAAAGGTATACTATAATTTTCCTTAAAAAAATTATAAAATGTAGTTACCTCTATTTATACCTACTATTTGAATAAATTCTTCAAAATGGTAATATTTGATAATTATATTTTAAAGTGTCACAATTTCATCTTAGTTTGATGTTTCATGTGAAGAATAATTATTAAATTAGTATTTAATTAAAGGGAAATATATACTAAAATTATAGGGTGTTACAATATTACACCACTAACACTTAAGGAATTGAAACACAACCCAAGACCCCAATCATGTTATAACTATACACTTCATGATTCCATCATAGATTTTTATTGAATAATAATAGTTACTGATGTTAAAATTTTATTTTTCTCTTGAAATGAATCCTTTAATTTACCATCCCCATAAAAATTATCTCATTTCCTAGTTAATGTTTCATTAGGTAACACTAGATGAGAGAAGTAAATATAATGTGATGTTAATGTTCTAAAAGGCCCAAGAAACTCAAAATCTCATATGAATTCTTCTGAACTTCCCAATAAATAATAATATCCATCTTTTCAAGATCCATTTATATCACATATTCAGAGACAATAATCCCAATAATCATAACTTCTCAAATTCGTGTCATTTTAACATATTCATATATAGATTATGGGCTCTGAATATGTCTATGAAAATATCCAATTTATCATCATGCACCTCATAATATCATGTGTTTATCAATATATTATCACCAATGATTGCTACAAATGAATCATAATAATTATGAAAAATATAGTTCATCAATTACATAAAACAATGGGATACTGTTTAAATCATAGGTTGTAATTAGATTTTTTTGTTAATTTGAAGTTTGTAGTAAGTATAATATTGATATTTGAAGTTGTGTATGGTTGTTTAAAATTAGTGAGTATTTTGGGGAAGTGGAAATTTAAAAAAACATTCACCATGCCATGATGATTCTATATATACGGTAGTGTATCTAGATAGTGGATAGAATAGTAAGGTCATATGTGTTTTTGATGCCACTTCAAACTGGATGCATGTTAGTTTAAAATAGCCATGTTTGCTATAAAAATATATATGGAGTTTATATTGAGATGATCATCTATGGGAAATAGAGAGGCTTGAACATGTTGTGGTCAGATCCATGGTGAATTAGATTCATGTTTTAAAAAATGTAATATGAAGGATTTTCTCAGCATGATCATGATTTTCTAGAAGAGGTAAATGTGAAAAAGTATGAGAACATTAATTTCGTACTCAATATGTTTGGATAGGTTGTAATATAGAAAAGTCATGGAGTTTTTAAAGGTAACTTAAATGAGAAATAAATTAATACCATGTTATACATCATGGAGTTTTTCATTAAATGAATCCCTTGGAAAATAGGTTCTTGAAGAAGCACCATGTCATGATGGAATATGTGTTATGTGTAGGGTTCATAGTAGTTAAAGATGAAATTGGTAATATAGCATGGTAGATGTAGTTTAAATGGTAATTTCACCTTGAGATGTGGTATGCTATCATATTCAGAGTTATACACCATGGTTTTTCTAATTCAGTGCTCGACATGGGTGTTTTGAACATAGGACACACCATGGTTTTTGAAAAATTGAAGGTTATATTAAATTTTATTTATTTATAACTTATTCAACTTTCTAAAAGCTATGGAATGGATTTAAATATCTATAATGTAATTAATTGGTAATGATAATCATGAATATCAATAAATGGTTGGGATTCATAAAGAGGAATTTGGAAGTTGATTGTGATTTCAATTTTTATTTTGAAATTCAAAATTCCTTGCATATACTATAATCGGTTGTACAGGAAAAAATAAAAGAGTGGAGAGGGAGATTTAATATAAAAAATGAAGGAAATGAGAGGGAACTTATAGTATAATTTATTTAATATAAGGAATTATAAATTGTTATGTTAATGAGATGACTCCATTGAGGATCATTCTAGGAATAAATAGTTATTTTACATATCAGTGAAGATCTGTAAGAGAAGAATTCGTAATCCTAGAGAACACCCATTTCCATTTTTTATCATATATTAATATTTTTGTGTGTTTGAACTATATATTAACATTATTATTTATAACCATCTTGATATTAAAGGATCAAAATAGAAGAAGACTATGTGGAACTTGTATTAGAAATGAGATTAATTTAAATAGTTTAATCACAAACATGTAGAGTAGTGATTAATTAGCATATGAACACATTGTTGATATGTAATTCATGGATCTATCATGGTGTGGGTGAACCAAGATAATTTTTTGTGTTTATTTGTCTTTATTATTCATCATTGCTTTGTTATTATGTTTGATAAAAAAGATAGATTCATGGTTTATTTGGAAATAGAAATATAAGATCCAATTAAACTATATAAAAGTTGAAATTATAAGTCAATATATATCTCCCCCCCCATATTAGGGAGTTATTTGGGTCCTTGGCATTCAAAAAGTGGTATTAGAGCTGGTGTTTATTTTCTTGGAGAATTTTCTAAAGAAAGTTGTCATCATAGAGAGTTAAATGAATGAAAAGGGAGTTAACTTATTCTATAGTTTTAGTTAATATGTATATAATTATATAATGAGATTTAATTTATTGTATATTGGGATTTATGTTTATTTAAAATCAGTTCATGTAATTCATGTAACGAATCCTATTAGAATGTCAATGATAGAAGAAAACCAGATATTTTTGAATGATGATACTAAGGAATAAAATTCCATATCAAAAGAATCATAAAATATTATATATACATATATATAAGTAATATAATTCTTAACAAAAAATAAAATTGGGACAATATTGTTAATATTTATGAAGTTGATATGAATATAGAGTAGGTAAAGCTATAGGTTCTTCAAAATAAAATTGATAACTTGATTATATGTTTAGGTGAAAATATTAATAATTTATTCAATCATCTGATTATAGTGGTTAGTGTTATTCATGGACTCTTCCATGAGATTAATGATGATTAAATAGTGAACAATTCATATGTATACAATGACCAATTTACAATCCTAATGTTTCACTACCTGAAGAAATAAATCATGGGGAATTATCTTTTCATAACTTATATAGTAAAATGGAAAAAAATATGAAATCTGAGTGAATCCATAAAGATATATAGAGAATTTTTCTAAATATATTTCATTCAAAGATAAGGTGAATCAAGTAGTCTTTGAAGATTAAATATAATAAGATTTATGTGATTATTTCTTATCACAAATTGAAAGGAATCTTAAAATAGGAAAAATAACATTTGAGGGTATGTTACCACTAGAATTTTGTCATTATAGAATGGTTGGACACATTTATTCTATATTTACAAAAGGTTTGATGGTTAAAATGGAGATTTTGAATTCTCACAAAAATAAAATAAATAATATTCCTCTAAAAATATATGTTATTTCAGTAAATGGAAGTGGAATGAAATTCCAGAGAAAGGTGTTGGTTAGAGAAGAGGATAAAGTTATATAGGAAGATCCATTAAAATGTTTTGAAATTGAGTTTTTCTTAGAAATAAAAGATGCTTCGTTAGTTGTAGAAAAGAAATAAAGTTCTAAGTTAAAATAAAATGATAAAATGGATAGAGTTACTAATTTTTAGGTATACATCAAGGATAATACATGTTTCCTTACTATGGAAAAAAGAGAATAGATTATTAAACCATGGGATTTTTCAAATTAATAATCATAGTATGAAGAACCATTCAATCTTGAAATCTTCAATTCCCATTCCTTCACTAAAAAGGAATATAGAAAAAGTTTTGTTTCTTTATTAAAGGGAAAGATGGTGAGAAAAATTTACCCTCCAAATAATAAGTTATCATAAAATTCTAATAATTTGTTCCACCCCAATGTATACAGTCCAATCAATAAATCTAGGTCTTATGGTGAGAATTAATTCATTATATTTGTTGATGACTATAGAAGGATAAGTTATTCTATGTTTATGTTTTCATAGAGTTAATTATTAGATTGTATCAAAAAAGTTTCAATAAGAGAATAAAATAAAAATAGATGAATGGTAAAGATTCTATGGTCAAATAATTGAACTGAATATAATTCCATTGAACTTAAAAATTACCTATAGAATAATGGAATAAATATTGAAGCTTCAGTGGTAAAGAATCATTAGTATAACGGAGTCATGGAAAGGAGTAATCACATGGTAAATAATGTGGCCAAGACTTTATTGATAGAAAATAGAAACTCTTTCCACTATTATAAATAAGAAGTGTAAGTTTTGTTGTGCACTCAGAATTAGATGTTTCTTAGTCATAAATATGAGAAGACACCAAATGAATTGTGGTGTGATAGGATACACATACAAAATTATGTCATGGTTTTTAGAAGAATTTTTTCATTGAGGATAAAATTGGATATCCGAGAAAGTATGCTGACTCCATGGATGAAGTAATATCTTTATACTACTCATCAAAGTGTAAAGACAATAATTGTTTTTACTAAAGTAGAAAAAAAATAATTTAGTTTATTTATGTGAAAGTTTATGATCTTGAATCAAAAGATAATTCTAAAAAACTATACCTAAATAATTGAATAAAGAAGAATATGAGGTAATTAAAGATTCATGAGAATATAACAAAACATTGATTTTTTATGATTCTGAAAATGGATTACTGGAATATAATTGTGAATAAGAGAGTCAACTTGTGGATAAAAGAAGAATAATTAGAATTTTGGTTAAACCATGAAATTTTATTGGAGACAAACCTACACCAATATAGAATTAAAGGTTAATAATAATTGACCACACTTCTCTTTTTATCAGATATATAGGGTTGATGAATATGGATGTGTGGTTTTGGAACAAAGAAAACCTGGTTTGTATAATATTTATCTAGTTGGAAGAAGTTTTTTTTAGGAAACATTCAATATAGTGGAATGAATTGCATTAATAATAATTATTTTTTTGTGGTGGATATTCAAAGAAATATTAGAGTTTACAAAATATATTTAAAGATACTATTATGGAATGGAGTCCTCAATCAATAATTCTATCCTAAAAATATATTATTTTTTATTGTAAATGATAATTCAATGTTATGGAGATTGAAAAGTTCATTATAAGTCCAGAAACAAGCACCCCATACATGGTATGCATGACTAGAACTGTGTTTATTAAAATTAGATTTCAGGAGAGGAGGGGTTTATAACAATCTCTACAAGATCATCTTATATAAGTAATAGTTTATAATATTGGTGTATTTGGTTTATATTATATTCAATGGAAAAAATATTAATTATATGGGAAAAGTTTCACAATTGATGTGCTCAAAATTTAAAATTTCAATGATGGGTGAATTAATTTAATTTATTGTATTGGAAGTAAATGAATAGGAATATAATTTATATATATATATATATGTGTCTCACAAGTCAAATATATAATAGATCTATTAAATAAATTCATAATTAAATAATGAAAACCGTTTTCAACTCCAACAAAAATTTGAAAAAGAATTGGAAATTATGCGCACAGTGAGGGGGTAAACTCAACATTGTAAAGAAGAATCATTGGATTTTTATTTTCTTTACATAAACGAGGCATGTAATATTGTATTCTACATGTTTATAAAAAAATAATCTTTTTTCAATGGAAGATAATCTATCAACGATAAAGATAATATTGAGGTATATACTAGGGACATTGAACTATTTTTGGTTTTCAATGATATGAAAGATTTATATTTGATGGATTATTCAAATGCTAATTAGGATGGATATATTTTTGACTGAAAATATAAAGTGAAAGATATATCTTTATTGTAATTGATTGTGTTGGATGGCTGAGTATGATTCAGGATTGTATATCCTTAAGTACATAAGAGGTGAAATATATTTCAGCTACTAAGGACTGTACATTGTTTTATCGATAAAGAAACATTTGGAAGATATTATAAAAAGGGTATGACAACCAATATTTATCCAATATGATAACAAGAGTTCCATTATGTTAATAAAAAATCCTTTCAATGCTATCAAACAAAGAATATTGGAATTCTGAACAACATTTTCAATAGAATAATGGAGAAAAATGTTTCAAAATAATAGTATATTGGGACACAAGAACATGTGATATATATTTTTAGAAACCCATTAGATACACATGTATTCAAAAAGAACTGGTTGAACCTTATAGTTTAACCAATTCCCTTTAACTAAGTTGTTTGAATTTACCCTCTCCCCATTATATATTATGCTTTATTTAGAAAAATGTTTTTGATGTAGAAAATTTTCACTTTTTGGTGAATGAATGGGGAGAAAATATCCAAGGTTAAATGGAATAAAAAATAGTGGTTTTATCAGTAATTATGGAAAAAATTGTAGTGATTAATTCATTATCTTGTTTCATACAATGACCTTTATCTAATGTAGGATTAGAAAATTTGTTCAATTCTCTTTTATTAGTTTTTGGGAAGTTATAGTTTCAATCATCACTGTATATGATCATAGCTAGAATAAGTGAATCCATTGAATTTTTTATAGCAAAGGGGGAGGAATACTATAGGGTTATAGGGGTAAAATGCAGAAATTCATGGTGTCATGTTTAAAATTATAGGAACATAAACTGGATTGATAATAAAAATCCAAATGGGGGAATATAGAAACCATAGACTATAATTTAATTTCATTCAATTAGAAGTTAAAGATTGCTACTTGAAATTATGTTTTGTTATAAAAAATTAGTGAGATGGTTTGAGAAGGTAGAATTCACCAAGCCATTCACCAAGTTGTGGTGAGTTTTGATATGCCAAAGTAGATCATGAAAATATTTCACAACCCATCCCAGATAAGACATCCAACGATGCTCCAAACCAACCCTGGGAAGACCTAGTGGGTGTTTCTAATACCCACAATCTGGTGACTAGTACCCAGTCTATCAACAAAAAAATAGAGGGAATGATTTCCCCAACATGAAATAAGATACATGGCCTATATATACAAAAAGATAACTAGAGAATGAAATACTTCATAACTAAATTCTTTCAATGGTAGTGATACAACCCAAAATGTAGTTAGATAAAATATAAAATACATGTCCAAAATAGACAAAAAAGAATAAAAAGGAAATATTACATGAAAAAACTCAATGTGATATATGGAAAACATCCCACCATCTCACCACCAGCTATGTGTACCCAACTTAATAAGCCTTTCCAACTAACTGTGGTGCCCTTTCCATTCCTCCATAAGCAAAAACAAGCTCTACACACCCACAAAAGAATGTGAAAGGTGAGACCTGAACATGATCAGTAGGATCTCACTTAGGTATTCTATATCCTGACTCTGTATAGTAATCTCTATGTTTTCAATTTAAAATAAAACATGACATGAGAAGCAGTCAAACAATTTAATATCAAAATCTTGCTAAATAGATTCTTGTTTTCCCAAATCTTTCACAAATCTAGGAGATAGAATTTCAATGAATAATTTTAATAAAACATTTACATTTATAAAATAATTAATAATATATTATAAAATAACAAATATTACAAAGACAAATCATAATGGTGAAAATCCATAGGATACTCAAGGTCGGGAAAACTATATCACTCATACCACAATAAACAAAAAATGGCCAGTGCAAACTAAATTCCATATCACCAATGAATCCATAAACTATGGACAATGGAACACCATAGAATTTGAACCCCAAAGAAATTTAATCATGGTCAAGAGCCAATGCATATATGATCTAGGATCAAAAGAACACCTAATAATGTGAACCCTCTTGCAGTACTAATTGAAAATTCCAAATACTAAACCATCCACCTAGGTTCCCAATTATCCCATGTGTATAAAATATAAAATAAATTTCAATGGAATTATAATTTTTCACAAATAATTCCAAAAAATCTTATATTCATAAAAAACATTGATTGAAAGCTCAATCCACAATCCTTTGAAGAACACTTTTATTTTACGAAAATGAGGGAAAACCATATTTTCTCAAAAAAACTATTAAATGGGAATCTCAATAAAAACTAGAATCATTCCAATTCATTTATAAAACTATTTATAAAATAAATATATTTCATAGTTAATATAAAATAGGATATATATATATATATATGGAACAATCTACCTCAAACTCAGGCTGCACACCACCCATAGTGAGATCCACACTCTACAAGGAAAGGGAATGAAAAATAAATGAATGGAGGCCCTAAAATAGACATCAAATAATTTAATTATATATGAAATATGATCATAAGAGAAGTTATATCTTTATATACCAGGAGAATCGTATATGTCACACCACAACAAGCATGATATCTAGCCTCTGAAAGACAAGTGCACGACAGATATATAAGAGACATATATGTGATCACTAAAGATCGATATATCCAATGAAAAAACATATAAACGACTATAAAATCTATAAGAATAGTTATAACAAGAAGATAATGATATTTAATAAAAAAAATAATCATAATGTTGAAAATCGATCAAACTGAGATCAAAACACAAAGAGGAGAGGAGAAAAGGAGCCCATATCCCCAGGGAAGAGTATCATTGGGATAACTTACCATAATAGGATTGATAATGAATAATTATAGAGTTAATTAATGGTTTTGAGAACTAATAATTATAATTAGTATATTCTTTATCTGGACCAGCATGATGCCACTAACAACTTAGGGGACACCATAGGCTAATCAGTGACCACTATAATTGTGTAGTGGCTACTGTCCGGTAAACCGATTGACCAACAGAATCCCATTGACTAGTCAATAGTAGTAGAACCCATAAGGTATTATATCAAAATCCACCAACTTTTTAATGGGTCCCTATATCCACCATTCATCCTAATTTATTTTTAAGAACCTACTGAAACACCTATAATACCTTCTATGTCTAGAAAGAAACCTCTTAAAAATAAAAAAAATATACCTTGAACAGGATTTTTCAAAAAACTATAATAGAAATTTAATGTGTGTTTTGGATGTCATTTCAAATTGGATTAATTTCTTTATAAAACAATTCTATCGGTTAAACTGTGGTAGATAAGGATTCTATTGAG
The DNA here is from genome assembly GCA_963277665.1 of Viscum album. Classification (NCBI taxonomy): domain Eukaryota; kingdom Viridiplantae; phylum Streptophyta; class Magnoliopsida; order Santalales; family Viscaceae; genus Viscum; species Viscum album. The sequence goes on along the minus strand of OY728139.1, from coordinate 735,033,663 downwards.
ATTTTTATCTATGAGAAACTAATGGGATTATACATGTCATAGTTAGAGTCATGGTGGATAACATACATGTTATAAATAATGGAAAATGAAAAATTAACTTAGTATGCATAAAATGGTTTGGATGAGAGAAATAAAAAATGTGTAAAAACATGTCCTATGTTGGGACAGAAATTAGGGAAGGCATGGAGTGCATAAAAGTAACTTAAATTGGTATAATATTCACACCATTCCATAGGGAATTAAAATTCTCATTAAAATCATCCTAGTGAAAAATAGGTGCCTAAAAAGGCACTATGTCATTGATGATGATTTCTCAAGAATAAAGGTTTTTAATGTTAAATCTAAAATGGGTTATTGAGTGTGGAAAAATAAATTTCAATTTTTTTTCACATTGTAACATGTTATACCATAGTATTTGGAGTTTCATGGTATAGTTAGTCTGATACGGTCCCCACCATGGTCATTTTCAATGTATTACATTTTGTAGTCTTGTAAAACTCGAAGGATACATTCAATTTTTTTGATTTGGAACTTCTTAAACTATTTGATGGTTATATAATAGATTTAAATATCTCTAATAAAATTCAATGGTGGATATCAACATGAAGATAAATCAATGGTTGGATTTGATGAAGAGAAAGAAAGATATCGAGTAATATTTGAATTTTAAATTTGAAATTCTAAATTATTGGGATATATTGTAATCAAATATAGAAGAAAATGAAGAGAAGATGGGAATATTGAATATCAAAAAATATTGTAAATAGAAGGAACCATTAAAGGGATTAATTGGTGATCGGGTATTATGAAGTGAAATATGAATGAGATGATTCCATTGAACATCTTGCATGGAAGAAATAGTTTTGTGAATTTAAATGAAGATCTAGAAGAGAAAAATATATCATCATATAGAATACCAATTATTTTTTGGTGTTATATCATTTATTTATGTCTTTATGAGTTCTAATTGTGTGTCTATATTATTATTTGTCACCCTCTCAGGAAATAGTAAGTGAAAGAGAAAAATAGGTTATAGAAATTTTATTGTCTATGATCTTAAACTAAAGCTTGTAAACAAAAACCTTTAGAGTGGTTATTAATTGTCATATAAATATAGATTTTTCATGTGCTCCTTAGATATATCCTAGTTGTTTTTATCAAATTAATAAAATATGTGTTTATGCTTCGTAATTATTTTTTCATTTGTTTATTCTTGTGTGTATTTATTAAGATAAAAATTAAGGTATATTTTCCAATAAATGGACAAGAAGAAATTGTGCTAGAAAAAATAAGATAGTATATTTCACCATAATTCACCCCCGGCCCTTAGAGTGTTCTATGAGGCCTTAGCATATAACAATGCATTCATCACCCCAAATGATATTACTAAGAATTCAAAATGTTCGCATCCCATTCAAAAGGATATAATAGGAACATCTTCATCATGTATCCTTTACTAATGATAATATGATAAAAGATAAATCTTCAAAAATTACATGTCTTCCCTAAACTGATTGAATTAATCATCCATCCAAGGAAAAAAAATTCTTTCCATAATGGAAACCTTGAATAGCCTTGGATTTTCAACACATAATCAAAAAAATTCCTCCTCCTTATTGGAAAATAACATAGGGACACCATATATAGATACACTCTGACTAATGAATCATTTATATTTGGTATCTTTAAATTGAGTATTTAACATGTTGATCTCAAATATAGGCATATTTAATGTGGAATAGAAATAGGCTCAGAACCTTGTACCAGGTCAATCACAAAATACACCTATCTCTAAGGTGTAAACCTACAAAATATTTTGGGAACACGTCCTAATATATATTTAATATAGGGGGGAAATAATGCATACATAACTGATCCAAGAACCATACATACGATATGATATGTAATCCCACTCAACAACCCCAAATAATAGTTTTATCTTCCTTCATGATACTACCATTCTCCTAGAAAAACATATGATTCCCCTCAATATGGAAATAATGTCACTTTTCTCAAGTAGTGATCGATATATTCTAGAAAAATGTGATATATATTCAATTATAAAATCAAATAAAATCCATTCATCTCAATGATGAATATTTTTTTATCATATCCATAAAAATAAAAATCAATGTTACATAATAGATCTCTTTTGAAAAATCCTCTTTTTTTCCAATGGAATATTCATAAATATAACTAAATATTAAAACATGATATTTTAACCCAACATATATACAAATTATGTAGATAAAAAAATCAGAAGTATCACAATAAAATAATAGAATAACCATGTTAGAGAAAATGAACATCATACTTCAAATCATATAAGACATCTCTCCAAGATCCATTTGAACTTTCTCAAGACAATAACTAGATAGAATATGCACACACCTTACATCGAGGTTACTTGAATCCAATAAATAGAATCTCCTCACCAAATATTTCCATGATAACCTTTTCAAATTTATTACTATACCTATTATAATAAATAATGATAAATATTTATTGTGATATGCTAACTTATGCATGGGATTCTTATATAGAAGCTGAATTCTGGACTCTGCCCCTATAAGATCCCTTCCAATAATCTTATGATGATGTCTTACTTTCTAAGAAGAGTTATTCTTCTTATCTCATTAAGGAAAACGGGCCAGGTGTTTCCTCTTTGGTCATACTAATAAAAATCCTATGGAATCCTTCATTTAGAGTAAGGATAAGAAAAGTATTCCCAAGACTACCTATCCATATACCATCCTTTCAATACTCATCTACCCTTATATTCTTACCCCTACTAGATCAACCTTCACCCCCTAAAGCCTTCTTCTCATTATCAAGATCATTCTTTTCCATTAGATCCACTTCTATAAATATTGGTAAACAAAAGAGGTAAACCTTAAATAAAATATCTAACATTATCACATAATCAATTCAATGTTCCTTATAAGTATCACCACTTCCAAATTTTAGATAATGTTTTCTAAAGCATGTAAACAAGAATGAATAATAAAGACAAAAAATATTCCCCCACCTCATATCCATAAACTCTAGAACCATATTTTTCCTCATAGTCAATAGGTAAAATTGATCAATAAAAATATCCTCGGAAGAATATGATGGAAACCACTCAATCCCCTTTTCTAAGACCAATATATCCCACTAACATCAATCTAGAATATCAATTATAAAATTAATATGTTTCACTTTCCACCCATTAAGTGCATTGATCAACTAAAAGATCTGGTCAATCCCCTCCAATAAATCCTTATCTACCTAAGGTCCAATATATCCCAAAAAGATATGATAATGTTGTAATAAAAAATATCAAACAACATTATTCTCAATTTCTACCTCTAAAGGTGGTCTCCCTTCTATATTATAAATCACTTTCAGTATAAACTCAATGATCTTCTTTTGATTAAGATTATTAGGCTCACCCACCAATGGACTAAGCTCTACTTTCTCTTCCATATGTCCCTTTTTAGATTTCTTCTACTCAAACTCCTTCCCACGAGGATCATCAACTCTCTTCATAAATTACATATTTATAAAAAAAAATCATATTTGTTAAGAATAAATATAAACATTTATTACAAATAATCACACCATACATAACTGCCAATACATAATCACAAATAAATTATTCTATCAAAATAATAAAATTATATCAATAAATTAAACTCATAAATTTATGTTTAATGATCTATTATTGTTAACCAATTTAGGAAAATAATATTAAGTTCATTTTTCATTTAATCAGTTTACTAAAATCAAAGAACATTTTAATTTCAAGAACATTCTCATAGTGGTATATCATGTCACTACATGAAAAAATAATACCTGAATAACCCACAATTCACCTTCAACAAGAGTTAATATTAATCATAAAAAGGTCATTAATAAATATCACAGATGTAATATCATAATCCATTAGTAACATAGATTTCTATAATTGTCTTTTTGGGAATGCAGTCACACATATCTTTCATACCAATACCCAACCCCTAATCTCTGTTCTACCAATTCCAACATATTAATACCTCAAAAAAGAAACATCTATAATTCTAATTTTTTGCATCCCACCCTGATATGAACACCCTAGTAAAATATCATATTTCCTCAAGTATAATTTCCAATAACTGGTCATTCATCACTAGAACCAAGGATAAAAAGATCTAATTATTGGATAGATTTACCATTTAATTGTCTATCATATCAAGAATAAAAAGATAGAAATCAAAATACAAAAAATCGATCGGAAACAATTGTATGATACTCAAAAAATAAATACAAACACATTAAAATACCCATAGAAGTCATAAATCCAAACATGACATTAAAATAGAACTCATGATATAAAAAATAAACAATTAAACTAAAAAATTTAATTGATAACGTTTATAAATCCCATCTAAAAGACTCCAAATACAAATATAAATTGATCCATGATGTCTCTTGACATCGTCTGCTAACTAATTAGGCCCCTTTCATTTACCTATAACATCAGGTGTATAATTTTTATAGACACGAGGTGTGTACATATAGGTATTGAGAATAAATCCTCATTATAAACCAATGAAACCCCATACATCACTTAGAGTTTATACTGATCATATATCGAAGGATTAAGGACTCTAAATTTTTTAACACTATCATTGTTAGGATGAAAATTAATATTATGTGTCATATAGTCCTCCTAGATAATCCCATTCCAACTTAGGCCAATGTAGTTATAATATCTGATATAAATCATGGAACCAAATATTCAAACAAATGGGTTATATCCATCATATTCCAACAACATGGAATCTCATAATATCAATTTCCTAACATAAGTCCAATAAAAAATGTGGCTCACATATCATTATATCATGTCATTGCAAAACCTAAGGTTCCCTGTAAGTGAACAAATTCATGAAGTTGTTTATAACAAATGATTTATTCTAGAAAATCTAAATATCAACACTAGTATTTTTAAAAGATATCAAAAATTAGCCTCTAACTATTGAACATGATTGTCAAAATCTGTTTTCCAAAACACATGCGAACACTGGTAATTCTAAAAACCATTTTATGTTTCAATGAACAATTTTGAATGAACTTACACCACCATATATTTCAAAAAAAACATCATTAAAATATCAAAACATATAACCTATTTGTTTAGTTGATTTAGATGTTTTTTTCCTATATACAAATATTCAATAATGATATGATTGTAAGGTCGGTTCATAAGAATTCAATGAGTATATGGATGGTTAATCTTTCCCCAAATCAATGGAATTATATGGATAAATAACTGAATAATATTCAAAAATAATGAAGTTGTTCAGTGTATTAATACTATACAATATACAATAAAAATAAAACGCTACAATAATCATTTAATAAAGGGTCATACAAACATTTTATCAAGTTATTAATTGAATGTGTCACCATAGAAGAGGAATAATTGAACATTACCCAAAAATGGGGCCCAAAAGAGAATAAATAGGATGAGTGATATTTCCTTGGAAATTCATGGAGGTTGAATAATCCCCCACTAATCCTGGATTACCTTTCTAATCCCATTACTTAACTTACCCCATGGGGATATACAACCATTATGATAGAAAAATATTTTTATTATTAATTCTATATATGGAAGGAGAATAACTAACATATGAGAAAAACTAAAAAACATAGATTTATAGATTTTAATTAAGATAATAATTGAATAAGATAATATTTATAAATAGGATTAATACAATGGATGTTAAAAGAGTAAATGATGAAAGAGGATAATAACCCATGCCTTTTTTGAACTTTCCTCTCATTGGAAGTTGGACTTACGAACTTATAAATTTTCCATATTTGACAAAAACTGTAAAATAATATTTTAGAGACAAATTAAGAGGAAATTTGAATTAGAATTGATAATAATCAGTTGAGGAGGTTGGTATTTATATTTTAACCTCGGGAATTGTTTAATAATTTGTAAATACAAGCCTTTGAAAACTAACTTGTGGAAAACATAGTTTGAATTATTTAAACATTGTTTTGGATTAATGTATTTTCCATTTGAATAATAGTTTTTGATTTTTCAATATGTAGTGATCAAAATCTCATATTATATTTCATGTTGACCAAACAAAATCAATTTGGACATTAGTTAATAGTTTTTAAAAGAGTAAGATATGTTTTATATGTGTAACATTAGTTATATGTTTATAAATTAAATTCATTTAATAAATGATTGTTTGACCTCAAAAAATATATTTTTGGTCGTAAAATTCATTCTAGAAACAAGCAAGTAATTTTTATAACAAAATGATGTCATAAAACATACCTTATAAGAAATATGAATATCATTATTCATCAAAAAATTCAACATTTCCAAAAAAATGAAAAAAATCATATTTAAATAATTTTATTTTATAATGTCATATTTTTATTCTATGTTTTTAGAATAATTATGTATAATTTGAAATTTAATCTCTTAAATAAAATATTATATTACATAAAAGTTCATTTTTTAGGTTAATATGATATTTATTATTCTGATAATTTAACATTTCAAAAAATTATTATTCATAGATTATTTATTCATATATAAATATATAGTTTAAATTATTTATAATTTTTTAGTATGTGTTTTTAGTTTTTATATAATAATTATATTTGTTTTTAAAATAACATTCAGTTAATGATAAGATACATATGGTTAGATTTCAATGATCATATTCTAATGAAAACATTTACTACTATAATTTGTCATAAATTTATTTTATTTCATACAAAAAAATCACATTTAAAAATTATATTGGTTGTAATAAAATTTAAATCCCATTACTTATAATGTTGTCACTAATAGCTCTATAACTTATAGTTTTTTTAGGGAAAATATGATCACACATAATTTCATTTTATATTGGTACTCTACATTTCCCTTTATATATTTTTAGTTTTAGACATTGTTATGAATATATATATATACCTTTTATTTTATTATTATGAATCAATAACACTATTTATTTTTTTGATTTAGTTGATGTGATATATGCATAATTTTAAATTATTTCATACGAGATGTCTCGGGTATCATGGTCTCAAGTACTGGATATTATTCACACTGATGAGTGTGGACCTATCAAATAGAAGGGAACTGAAGGTGAATTGTATTATCTTATCTTTGTGTATTATTACACTAGAATGGTATGTATAATATCTGTGTGTGAAAAGAGAAAATAATTTTCCTATCTTAATAGATGGATTTTTTTTTAAAGTAAAGGGAAAGAAGATTAATGTACTGAGATATGATAATAGAATAAATTATAAAAATATCTAATAGGAGAAATATCTTGAAAGGCATTGAATGGTGCATCATGTGGATACTATTATGATACTCTAAAAAAATGGGGTGATTAAAAAGGGGAAAGAATCCATTGTGTATTAAGAACCATAATAATCTATAGTGGATTTACAGGATCCTTTTATAAACATGTTGTGAAAAATGTTGTGAATATATAAAATGTATCTATCTATTATTGATTAGTATGATATAGGGTGAAATATAAAAACCCAAATGAAATATTTCTATACCTTTTAAAATTATTATTATATATTAAACAAGTAAATAAATCAAGAAAAATATCTAACTATAAGAGGTGATGACATATTCCATACATAATCCATAAAAACAAGACTTATAAATTCTAGAATAAAAATATTGTACAAGATAGTGGAATTTACTAATAAAATAGTGGATGAATGAAAGAATGAAATGTGTGATAGGATTTCTTAGGTTGATAAAGTGAAAGGTAAGTCTATTCTAGAGTCTACTAAGCTTCTCAATGGCTCTAAAGACTTAATAGTAGACAATAATAATGATTGTGAAAAAGGAAAAAATTAAATTTTTAGTTTCTTTAAATTAGTTACCAATTATAAATATGTTAATGATGATAAATTTTTTGTAGATAAATCAACTAAAATTATAAGTATGTGAATTAATTAACTATATGTTAATTCTCTTTTATATTTAATTGAACATATTGTTGCTAAATTGTATGAAAACTGGATTAAAGATGTGAATAAGTATTTTAGCCAGATAGGGAAGCACAGTACTTTTTAATTAGTGTAAAAACATATTTAAGTAAATTTGATAGACAAAAAATCATTTCACAAGAACATACAAAATGAAGAATGATAGGTTGTTAAAAATAATTCTATGCTTTTGTATAAGGGATATGGATATGGATGAGACCAGTGCTTGAGTTTCAATATTGGGGAATATATAATTATTTAATTACATTGTATTATAGAAGAGGTCCAATGTATACTTGTTGGATGTGATGTTTAAATTTCAAAATTTTGAATTACTAGGGAATACTATATTGATTAACCATTATAATTTTACATTGGTTAAGATGAAATTATGGAATGGGAGAAAATAGAATCATTTTATTTATTATAAAAGGAGTAAGGTATTTTTATTTAATAATAAATATTTATTTTGAGGTAAAATAAACTTAGTAAAGGATGAGTTGAAAATAACAACTCTTCCAATAGGACTTACAATTTTTTTATGATAAACATATATATGTAGATGAAATAAACTTTTAAGGATCAATATGAGATTACCTCAAATGGTTTTATATATTTATCTAGATATATTTTGATGTTTCTTTTATTGATGGATTGATTTTAATTTTACGATTATAAATTTTGTATCATCTTAAAGAGATGTTGATATCACATAGAAAATATTCAAGGGAGATAATTGAGAGATTTTATATGGAATAAGTTATGACATTAAGAACTCCAATAACTACTAGAATAAATATTATATAAGATAAATATGATAAGTAGGCATATATCCAAAATATTAGTAGGATTAATTATATTTTACAGGATCTAGAAAAATTTAGAAATAATTTTATGCATTCTACATTTTTTGTTATAATACTCTAGAGTGCAGCAAAAAATATCAATCAAGATGTTGTATAAAGGATCCCAAGATATATAAAGTGTAGTATTGACTATGGGATATTTTATACTACACATGATAAACATAATCATTTATATTTCATTGATAATGTTTGTGTTGGCTAAATAGATGATAGTAAGTGTACCTCAAGGGGATCTGTATTCTTAGATAGTATGTGTATTTCATGGTTGTGTAAGAAGTATGATAGAATTTCATTAATAAAAAAAAGAAATTAAATACATTTCTATAACACATTCCTATACATTGTTGATATGGATGATTTAATATCTTATGGATTTGAGAGATATAGTAGGAGATATTCTATGTGATAAGAATAATGTCATCAATTTGAGATTGAATCTGGTTTCAAAATCATGGATAGAGTATAGAAATTATGTATTATTTCATCTAGTATAATGTTGATGAGAACCAAGTAAAACATTAATATATACCCATAGGTGGTAAGATAATTGATATCTTAAATAACAATATTACTAAAAAATTATGAGAAATATATGTTGAATCATGGGTCTCACCCCCCTTGTATTTTAATTTCAGTGGTTCCATTTCTCATACTAATATGAATTATTGGATGATTAATGGAAATCATTGAACTCTTTATTAACATACCACATTTCCTACATATATATCATTTCTCACATAGGATTTTTTTATTGATATGAATTCATATCTATATTTCCTTAAAATTATTTCCAAGTTAGGATATTATCAATAAGGGGAGAGTTGTTGATGATAGGGGGATTGTATGATTGGATGATGGATTCTACGAGTTAATGAAAAATCCAGTGTAGGACAATATTGGATCCCATTTTCTAAAGGAAGGTTCTTGGTTGGATTTGTTGGAAACAAATATGTTGATGGATAAATAAATAAAATAATAGAAGATTTTATTATGGAATAAATTAAACGAAATAATTTTAAATGAATAATTAAAGGGAAACATAATGAGAGTTATGAGGATAACACTGCATGTGACATTAACATTCCAATTTGAATTTTTTTTAGAATAAATACACTTTATAGTTATGTGGGAACCAAAACAATATTATGATTGGATAAAAATATGACAAAACGCAATAAACAAACACAAAAAGATAATGGAAACTAGAACCCAAGCCATCAGTAATGATTACATGATCTCAATATGGTAGGATGAGTCCAGTTTTTCTAGGATAAATCACTAATGTCCATGTTAGGTTTGAAGCGAAGATTATATCCAATGTTGGAGGAAATTAAGTGATGCATGAAAATTTAGTTATCTATGTAAATGGAATCATATTTTAATTGAAGAAATGTATAACCAAGTTGAAATTCAATCAATATCATCAGTTTTTCAATGATTCCCTAGTGAAATCTCTCTTGCTCCACTTTTTCCTAATCCTCCATTGAAAATTTTATAACATAATTTTTTTCTTAAAAAAAGCTTCACATGTCAGATATTTAATATTATCTTACATTTTTCTAAATATTTTTTAGATGTAATAATGGTATGAGAAGATCGGTTTGTTTTTACCATCCTAGGTTTTGGATCCAGTAACATGTTATGGGTGTTCTGGATTAGGCTCATGTATAGGTTATAAATCCACCATATGGTTATGTGATGATATGGTCATCTTTGTCTAGGTAAAATTCGAATAGTCCTTTGGATCTCTGTCTTTCATCCCTTGAGTCAATTTGAAACCCCATGATTCAATTAATGCCTTTTATTCTTCCCATGCATGAGTGGAAGTACTCTATTTATTTAAGCTCTTCATTATCCTTAGATGAAGACTGAATGGTTTCCTCTATTATAGAATTTGTGGAACCTTTGATTCCCTCAACCCATTGATCCTTTTTTGTAGTTTCAGGCTTCAAAATACATATATGATATAAGGAATGCTTTATATAAGATAGTGGAGCTAGCTTCTCTCACACACATTGTTGTGTCTTGTTTCCACTCCACCATTGACCATTATTTTTTCCAACCATCTTCTTCCATTTTTCCACATACATTATTTCCAAATGATCAAACTAAATACATTGATCAATTCTAGAAATGTAAGGTAAAATCATCGTAATCCTATTTGCTACTACATGATTACTAATAACAAGTAACTTGTCAGCATCATTCATTGAGTCCCCTATAGTTTCCAAAATCATTGTAGTTGTTGGAGACTTCTCACATATGATGTTGGGGTAACCAAAAATCATAGAAATAATAATTTTTTCCATATCCCTTTCCTAGAATTCATCTTCAACATCCAATTAATTAAAATTAGTAGGGTTGGGTTTTCCACAAATCTGAGCACCCTACACCCACTCACCCAAAGTAAAACCTTTCAGACTTATAATATTATTTTAAATATGATTATGTAAATTTATTTGGGAAAACTTTTCCACCTCATAATTACTTTCAAGAAGTAAAGTGTTTTCCCTCACACCCAAGACCCTCATATGAAAATCAGAATGATGGTGCCTTTACCTCTAGGAATTAATACATATATTGATCCATGGTTCAAGAAGAATTAATTGTAAATATTCTCCCTGAAACATTATCTATAATATATTCATATGGGGAGAAATAATTCCATTTCAAAATAGATGTGTGCTACAATAGTATGTCAATAAGAACAAAATGAATGCCCCAAATAGATCTACCTGACCTGGACTGAGCCCAAGCCAGATCATCCACATCGACAAAGCATATTTTTGAGTTTTGATGAAAAAATAACACTGTCCAAAATGTTGGGTGACTACCTTTGATTACTAGCCACCATTAATGACCCATAAATGGGGTTGGGACTACTTTGAAGACTGTACATGGAGTTTGGTGCCACCATGATGAAAATTGTAAGATCCATTTCTTTTTTTATCCTCTTATGATCTATAATTATGGGATGCAATGTGTGGGAGAGATGTGTGGATGTTCTTTATAGCATCCCACCTTTTTATCACATAAACTTTCATTACATTTTACAAAACCGAGGATTTTTAAGGTTTAGTGTCTTGGAAACCAGGAACTTTAAAGATGAAAACATAAAAGATTCTTCTTAAACACTTGAAAGGCTTCTCCTCATGTTCATCCTAGGTTCATTACAACATCTCATAACCTGGGGACATACATCAAAAGAAAGGGTGATCAGAAGGCCCAGTAAGGGAAACAAGAGAAACATTTTACATGTGAACTTGAGATACTTCAATAAGGTCATGAAAAGAACATTATGGCATGAAAAAAAAAATCATGAGGCATATCATAATAAAAACAACATTTTTCATAACTTGAAGATGTGGCTACAACATTTAATATAGAAAATCATGAACATATCACCAAGGTCCATCCCCAAGGTGTCATTTGAAAATTACCATGGTTATTCACCAAGATATCATGAAAATTGTAATCTCTAGTGGTTACATCATTACCCAATGCATTGGAGCGCTATCAGGGCGTACCCTTAAATTTTCCTTTATTATCATGTGAGCCACATATATCATCATCAAGCATTTAATTAATAACCCATATAGCATATAATAAATGGGTTTCATTTCATAAATTATAACGTTTTCAAAACTACTTTAAAGACATGATCTTTACATAACTTTAAATCCACAGAAGGGGAGAGCGGGTCTCATGTATGTAAATCCAAGAATTTAAAATAGAACATTTTGATATATATGTGAATAAACCTGTAGAAATAAGATCTTTGAGTATTCACTTTATAATATAAAATAATTTTGAGAAAAGAGAGAGGCATTTTGAGACGAAAATTCTGCAGCATAACGGCTATGTTTCGGGGTTTTAGAAAACATTGAAAAGAGAGGGGACAAGGGTCCAACATTCATAAATGACCCATAAAACAGTATAGGGGAAGAATAAGAATTATATATGAACATGGTGATTAAATTTGAATGACATACCATTTGAAATGAAAAACATGGAAGGAAGACAAAAAATTAGATTTCTCTTATGAAAATTCGGCAGCCTAACAGCGTCACTTAAACTTCAACAAAAATGATTTGAAAAGATCAAATAGGGTCTCTCATCATGTGAACATAAGAGTTAAGTATGATATATATAGATATCGTACCCCAACATAAAAAAGGAATTTGAAAGACTTGACATGAAAGTAGAACTTTGAAAAGAATGAGAAGGGTGAAAGAATCCCCTTAAAAATTCGGCAGCCTAACGGCGTCACTTAAGCTTCAAAAAATGAATTGACAAGATCAAATAGGGTCTCTAATCATATGAACATAAGATTTAAGTATGATAGATATAGATATCATACCACAACATAATAAAAATTAACTTGAAAGACTTGACAAGAAAATAGAACTTGAAAATGAGAAGGGTGAAAGAATCTGTTACAAAACTTTCGGCAGCCTAACAGCGCCACTTAAACATTCATAAAATGAAGTGATGAAAGTAAGAGGGGGTCTCTCATAATATGAACATAAAAAGGACAGTATAATGAATATAAAAGAACATCCTCCAACATAAGAACATGGAGCATAAAAGAAATGACATAAAAGAGATCACTTGAAAAGAAAGAGAGAGTTCGGATCCCTTACCTTAAAACATAACTCTTAACACTCAATGGTTGGGACCTTGAGGGCTTGGGGGCACCTTGGGAGGACTCCTTGGGAGGTAATGAGACCAGAACTTCGTTGGGGGAGAGTGTGGAGTCGAATGGATGAGAGGATGTCTTGGTATTTATAGGGAAAGTGAGGGGACAAGGCATTAATGTCCAAGGGACACCTCATTAGTTGTTTTGGCAAAACTATGGGCTTTCCCATGGTATTTGCCCATGGTATTGCCCACTTGGGACACCTCATACCTTATCTTACTATTCATAAGTCGACCATACTGATTACATACTTAATACATCATTTAATGATGTCATTAAACTCCCGTAACTTAAAAACTGTATTTTCACTATTCATCGAAAATTAAACTTTCTCAGAATAATCCCAAAATTTCACCTTAACCAAATATCAATGCTCTGATTTCAAAAATGAACTCCATTTTATAAAAATAATTTTCTAAATATTTTTAATTTATTTTTTAAATAAATACACTATTCACCAAAAATTCATTTTTTTCAGAAAAAACCCCAAAAATTACCATAACATAATATCGGTGCTCTGAGTTCAAAAATGAAATCCATTTTATAAAAATAATTTTTTAAATATTTTTAATTTAATTTTTAATTAAAAAACACTATTCACTCGAAAAAAACTAATACTTGAATAATAATTTATGAAATCGTTATTTAACCAATTTTATTGAATCGCATTAATTAATCAAGGTGCCTAGATTATATTAATACTTTCTTTAAGTGAGATTACAAATCCATTTGGACACATTACTAATCCTAATCATAAAATCACAATTTATAATTTACTATTCATTAAAAATTAAGTTGATCTTATTAGACTCTAAATTTCATACAAAGCATAATTGTAGAAAACCAGTTTTTGAATATCATTACACATTTTTAATTATTTAAGGTTTACATAAACATTTTTAAAATATCATTTTTCTAAAATTCATCAAAAATATCCATACTATATTTATCCGATCATTTGAAAATTCATAAACTTCATCATAAGACGAAATCCCAATTTTTATTTAAAACAAAGGATTACACAAGGCAGTTACGGTCTCTTTACATAGCCCCTTATCACACCAGCATAGGACCTAAGTGTAAGGTGTGCTAAGGTGAGAGAATCTGAGGGAGGTTTGGCTAACATCGCATGAGTAGTAATTTCTATCAGTTTAAACTTCTCGAAAAGGCGATTCCGTTCTAGCTTCACATGATGAATTTTGGCTTGGGTTTGGTCCAGAGCAAAGCCTAGTGGTGATACCTCCTTCCCAAGTTCTGTTAGATGGGCTTCGATCGGTCCAAGACTACTGGTTGAGGCCATCGAATCTTCTTTCTATATTAATTAACCAAGATTACTTGTATTTAGAGACAATAATCAAAACGTTTAGTTTCTAGGGGTCATATTGACCAATGGTCATATAACAGTCAAAACCCAATGGTCTCATTTTAATTATACTCATGTTATCAAATGAAACATTTTTATTGAGTATAAAAAACAAAATGAAATAACACATAAAATTAGGAAACCAGATTTATTCAAAATTTCGGGTCGTTACAATCTTCCCCCTTAAGAAATTGCATCCTCGTAATTTTTAAAATTGGGTTTTAAAATTTCATTGAAATTCCCACATCGGAAAAGGAGTCAGTAAAACTATTACTTTAAAAGAAAAAAAAGGTAAGTACAAAGGTCACCTGAGTTATCCCACACTAGGATTCCATGTACGAAAACATGGACATGGAGGAGAAAACAAAGGGTCAAGTTCTGAGGGAGAGGGATAAAAAACATGATTAGGAGAAAGTTAACAATAAGAAAATCCCAAACTTATGATGTGTGTAAACAGTCTTTGATTACCCAGTAGGAAACATAAACCAACAACGTTTTTGTTTTATGTTCCTTTTCATAATTTTGAGGAATTCATTTACAATATAAAACAAAAACATAAGAAAATATACCTATCTTCATGTAGAGTTTCATCCTTTAATAAGTTTCTACCCAAAACTAATCTTTTCTCCAAACTATGATCATTCAAAACTACTTGGTCTCATCAAAACACAAGAATTATCTTCTAGAGAATCACATAATCCACAAAAGATTAACTATCTATTTCTTCTATCATTAAACATTATCCCAAAAACAGAAAGGGTAAGGTAAAACAACTCTTCAAAAAGAAATAATCCCATAGGAATGGAAACTACTTTTAAATCTTCAATGTTCCATGGTACTACCAAAAGTTCATCATAGTCCATTCCATAAATAACGGTCCTTAAAATTCCTCAAAATAAACCAAACTAAGATTGAAACCCAAATACAAGAAGGATTTGATAACATAATCTTCCAAAATAAACTTCATTGTTCATCTCCAAACAACATCAACCACTCTTAACATCTTATAACAAAAGTATCTAACCTAAACATATTTTACCCAAGATAGGTTAATCATTCCCATAAGTAACCTAAATTACTATAAGTCCACCTTAAATTCATCGATTCTTCAAAATATAAGTCAACCTTACTTCTCAATGAAAATACCGTAGTAATCTATTTACCTCGATCATATAGGGTCCCCAAAATAGTGAACGTCTTCCAAAATAATAATCATATTTTAATCCCCTAATCATCCCTGTCATATTAATACAACAATCGTCGCATTTCCTATCACATTGGTTGTTGGGACATGTTCTTCCATTTCCCACCATTAACTAAGAAGAGAAAGCATAATTAGGGGCTTGAGTACTTAGCCAATAATCATGAAAATGAACTGAAATCATATAAGGATAACTTTTAGAAGAAAAGTATACCCTAACTTGTGATCCCCTAGGTTCCCATATAGGTTATCCATGATCATGTATTCTTATGTGAATCTTTATTTTATTTTATCTTTGTTCCTCTAACAGTGGTTCATACTAAGCTTATGAATTTACCAAAGCATATCCCCCAGGAGTGCCGTAACCAAAAGTGCAGCAAGGCCCGTTGTCGTGTACCAGTTCCAGTTTGAGTCTAGCTCAAAGTGGTGTTTTCGGGTTTTACCCCTATGTACATCTGTGCCAGAGCCACTTCTACCTGCTCGTATCCAAACAGGGATGTATTTGCTTGGCAACCCCTTACTCAATACTCACCAAAATACCAGGAAGATTTCCTATATTTAAACTTTTCTATAGGGTTCTTCCTAGAGTTTTCATATCCTAATTTCCACAAATAACTAAACCTCCCTTTGATGCCAACTATAGCATCCTGCCTTTTTATCACATAAACTTTCATTACATTTTACAAAACCGAGGATCTTTAAGGTTTAGTGTCTTGGAAACCAGGAACTTTAAACATGAAAACATAAAAGATTCTTCTTAAGAACTTGAAAGGCTTCTCCTCATGTTCATCCTAGGTTCATTACTGCATCTCATAACCTGGGGACATACATCAAAAGAAAGGGTGATCAGAAGGCCCAGTAAGGGAAACAAGAGAAACATTTTACATGTGAACTTGAGATATTTCAATAAGGTCATGAAAAGAACATTAAGGAATGAGAAAGAAATCATGAGGCATATCATAATAAAAATAAAATTTTTCATAACTTGAAGATGTGGCTGCAACATTTAATATAGACAATCATGAACATATCACCAAGGTCCATCCCCATGGTGTCATTTAAAATTACCAAGGTTATTCACTAAGATATCGTGAAAATTTGTAATCTCTAGTGGTTACATCATTACCCAATGCATTGGAGCGCTATTAGGGCGCACCCTTAAATTTTCCTTTATTATCATGTGAGACACATATATCATCATCAAACATTTCATTAATAACCCATATAGCATAAAATAAATGGGTTTCATTTCATAATCATAATGTTTTCAAAACTGCTTTAAAGACATGATCTTTACATCACTTTAAACTCACGGAAGGGGAGAGCGGGTCT
This sequence comes from Viscum album, assembly GCA_963277665.1. Taxonomy (NCBI): domain Eukaryota; kingdom Viridiplantae; phylum Streptophyta; class Magnoliopsida; order Santalales; family Viscaceae; genus Viscum; species Viscum album. Next base: position 735,016,183 of record OY728139.1, on the reverse strand, counting down.
CATGTATGTAAATCCCAGAATTTAAAATAGAACATTTTGATATATATGTGAATACCCCTATATAAATAAGAGCTTTGAGTATTCACTTTATAACATAAAATAATTTTGTGAAAAGAGAGAGGCATTTTGAGACGAAAATTCTGCAGCATAACGGCTTTGTTTCGGGGTTTTAGAAAACATTGAAAAGAGAGGGGACATGGGTCAAACATTCATAAATGAACCATAAAAAAATAGAGGGGCAGAATAAGAAGGATATATGAACATGGTAATGAAATTTGAAGGACATACCATTTGAAATTAAAAACATGGAAGGAAGACAAAAATTAGATTTCTCTTATGAAATTCGGCAGCCTAACGGTGTCACTTAAACTTCAACAAAAATTATTTGAAAAGATCAAATGGTGTCTCTCATCATGTGAACATAATAGTTCAGTATGATAGATATATAGATCATACGTCAACATAAAAAAAAGGAATTTGAAAGACTTGACATGAAAGTAGAACTTTGAAAAGAATGAGAAGGGTGAAAGAATCCCCTTAAAAATTCGACAGCCTAACGGCGTCACTTAAGCTTCAAAAAATGAATTTACAAGATCAAATAGGGTATCTAAAAATATGAACATAAGATTTCAGTATGATAGATATAGATATCATACCACAATATAATAAAAATGAACTTGAAAGACTTGACAAGAAAATAGAACTTGAAAATGAGAAGGGTGAAAGAATCTGTTACAAAACTTTCGGCAGCCTAACGGCGCCACTTAAACATTCATAAAATGAAGTGATGAAAGTAAGAGGGGGTCTCGCATCATATGAACATAAAAAGGAAAGTATAATGAATATAAAATAACATCCTCCAACATAAGAACATGGAGCATAAATGAAATGACATAAAAGAGATCACTTGAAAAGAAAGAGAGAGGTCGGATCCCTTACCTTAAAACGTAACTCTTAAAACTCAAAGGTTGGGACCTTGAGGGATTGGGGGCACCTTGGGAGAACTCCTTTGGAGGTAATGAGACTAGAACTTCGTTGGGGGAGAGTGGTGAGTCTAATGGATGAGAGGATAGCTTGGTATTTATAGGGAAAGTGAGGGGACAAGGCATTAATGGCCAAGGGACACCTCATTAGTGGTTTTGGAAAAACCATGGGATTGACCATGGTATTTGCCCATGGTATTGGCCACTTGGGACACCTCATACCTTATCTTACTATTCATAAGTCGATCATACTGATTACATACTTAATACATCATTTAATGATGTCATTAAACACCCGTAACTTAAAAACTGTATTTCCACTATTCATCGAAAATTCAACTTTCTCAGAATAATCCCAAAATTTCACCTTAACCAAATATCAATTCTCTGATTTTAAAAATTAACTCCATTTTATAAAAATATTTTTATAAATATTTTTAATTTATTTTTTAAATAAATACACTATTCACCGAAAATTCATTTTTTTCAGAAAAAACCCCAAAAATTACCATAACATAATATCGGTGCTCTGAGTTCAAAAATGAAATCCATTTTATAAAATTAATTTCTTAAATATTTTTAATTTAATTTTTAATTAAAAAACACTATTCACTTGAAAAAAACTAATACTTGAATAATAATTTATGAAATCGTTATTTAACCATTTTATTGAATCACATTACTTAATCAAGGCGCCTAGATTATATTAATACTTTCTTTAAGTGAGATTACGAATCCATTTAGACACATTACTAATCCTAATCATAAAATCACTATTCATAATTTACTATTCATCAAAAAATTAAGTTGATCTTATTAGACTCTAAATTTCGTACTGAGCATAATTGTAGAAGACCATTTTTTGAATATCATTACACATTTTTAATTATTTAAGGTCTACATAAACATTTTTAAAATATCATTTTTCCAAAATTCATCAAAAATATGCATACTATATTTATCCTGTCATTTGAAAATTCATAAACTTCATCATAAGAAGAAATCCCAATTTTTATTTAAAACAAAGGATTACACAAGGCAGTTACGGTATCCTTACATAGCCCCTTATCACACCAGCATAGGACCTAAGTGTAAGGTGTGCTAAGGTGAGAGAATATGAGGGAGGCTCGGCTAACATCGCATGATTAGTAATTTCTATTAGTTTGAACTTCTCGCAAAGGTGATTCCCTTCTAACTTCACACGATGAAGTTCGGCTTGGGTTTGGTCCAGAGCAAATCCCAGTGGTGCTACCTCCTTCCCAAGTTCTGTTAGATGGGCTTCGATCGGTAAAAGACTACTGGGTGAGGCCATCGAATCTTCTTTCTATATTAATTAACCAAGATTACTTGTATTTAGAGACAATAATCAAAACGTTTAGTTTCCAGGGGTCATATTGACCAATGGTCATATAGCAGTCAAAACCAAATGGTCTCATTTTAATTATACTCATGTTATCAAATGAAACATTTTTGTTGAGTATAAAAAACAAAATAAAATAACACATAAAATTTGAAAACAAGATTTATTCAAAATTTCGGGTCGTTACATTATTATGTCTTTGATATGAGATACCTGGGGTTTTGTAATATGTGTATCCCTATTTAAATAAGAAAATATGCTTCCCTCCTCGTGGATGTAGGTCTTTTGACTAAACCATGTAAATCATGTGTCCCTTCATTGTATTTTATTTCTATGCTTTTGTGTGCGATTCTGGAGAGGGTGAATGCTTACACACAAAAAAGTGTTATCAAAGGAAGGTTCGGGCTTAGAATGAGGACAATGCTGAGAGATTTTCCAATGACTGTAAAGTTGAAGTTTTCTAGAAATATATTTTTTTTATACCATATCTATGAGGAGCTCTGTGAGATTATTCCAAAAATGTTAGCGATGTAAAAAATGGAGCATAAAGGAATCTGATAGAACTAATCAACATTTTTATCAACCAGTGGGTGCTATAGTACCACCCTACCAGAGCAGATGACACTGTTCATGCTAGCGGCGATATTCCAACGGGTTATTCTGTCACTGTCTTATTAGGCCATGTCTGCACCACATCATTAGCCAATCTAGAACATTGAAACTATTTTGGCTATATTAGCTAATCGAGGAATGTTTTCAGTGATCCAAGATTCGATTCTTGCGATTTAAATAAATTTAGACACATCTGTATGGTGAGATTTTAAAAATAATGATCTGTTTTTAAGGGGAATCCAAAAAGAAAAAGTAGTATAGTACCTCCCCATGCGTCTATTCCAGCTACACATGCTAGTACTGTAACTACTTCGGGACAAAGAAGCATGGTGTCCAACACCAAATTTGAGGTAGATAAATTCAATGGAATGAACGAATTTAGCATGTGGAAATGTGAATTCTTGAATATTCTATCTCAATAAGAGTTAAATATCACATTGGAAGAAAATCCCACTAAAATCTCTAATTGGGATTGGAGGAGACACACCCCTCAAGAATGTGGTACAATATGACTTTGTTTGACTAGAGATCATAAATACTATGTTATGTGAGAGACCTGTTTAAAAAAAAATTGGATTATTTTGGAGAATATGTATATGGAAAAAATCATTTAAAGTCATTTGTACCTAAATAATTTGTACATATTTTAGTACAAGGAAGTTATGTCTATGTTTCCACACCAAGACTGTTTTAATAAAATCCTCACAGATTTTTCAAGTTTGAAAGTAACAATTAGAGAAGAAGATAAGGTTCTATTGATGTTCAACTCTCTACTGGAGAGTTATGATCACCTAACTATAATTTTGAGGTATGGTAAGGATAAGGTAAATTGTTTTGATGTTTCAAATGAATTAGTTAACAATGAGTACTATAGGTAGTAGAAGTACGACAATTGTGATTATGAATTAGAGGCATTGATCGAAACTAGTGGAAGATCATCTGGTAGAAAATCTGTAAGATTTACAATACAATAATATCAATCAATGTCAAAAGGGGACTCTGGTGTTATAATTCCAATGAAATATTAGTGTGCCTGCTATCATGATAAAGGGAACTGGAATAAGTATTGTCCTGAAATTGGTAAATCTAAGGAAAATGTTATATATAGAACCAATGATGTTAAAGATACTGTCATTTTTTCCTCAATGGTCAACCATTCTAAAGGTTAGATTCTTGATCCGGGTTGTTCATTACATATGTCTAGGAATAAATATTGGTTTTCAAATCTCAAGGAGTCATATGAAGGTGCGCTTATTATGGTAAATAACCACCCTTTCCACATGAGTGGTATTGGAATGATTCGATTGAAGCTTTATGACGGTAAAAATCGACGCCTTATAGATATAAGATATATACCGTAATTTGAGAAGAACCTTTTATCACTTGTAGTTTTGGATAATCATGGTTACTAGATAAACAATGCATATGGATTCATGAAAGTTATCTGTGATGCACTTCTTGAGATGAAAGGTGTTTGAAAAGGTTCTTTGTATTATTTTAATGTTGAGATTGTTATTGGGGGAGCATTGATACTAGATAATAGTATCACCACTAGTAGAATGTGAAGAACTATAGGAAGACATTACATGTATGAAAAGTAGGTTAGACATACTATTTCTATAGTTGAATATGTTGTTCCATATTTCTATTGATACATTTTTGATATTAGAGATTAAACCAGTGGAAGTATATAATGGAAGAAGATATGAATTCACTGCATTAGAATATGACATGTGATCTTATTCCTCCTCCAAAGGAAAAGAAGGCTGTTATAGGGATCAAGTTCCAACATTTTTTGGACTTGATAGATATGTCTCAAACTTGATCTACCTATGGTCATCGATAAGTTTGAATTCGGGAGAATGATTTTTTTCAGCAACAACAGGGAAATTTGTTTCAGTTACATGATGATTTGTGTGAGTTGAAACATGGTGATATTTTTAGTCAAGGTGGATATTGTTGAGGTTTGATAAAAAAATAACACCATTCAAAATTTTGGATGACTACCTTTGATGTCTAGCTTCCATTAATGATCTGAAATTTGGTTGTCAGAACGTTAAAGACTGCACCTACAGTTTGGTGTCATTCAGACAAAAATTACGGCATCCAATTTGATTTTTTTATCCTCCTCTACACTATAATTATGGGAAACAATGTGTGGTAAATATGTTTGGAGGTTCCTGTGTCAGCAATATGAGATATGTGGGCCTTTTTAATATTTGTATCCCTATTTAAATAAGAAATTATGATGCCTTCCCCATGGATGTAGGTCATTAGACCGAACCACACAAATCATATGTCCCTGCTTTATATTTCATTTATCTGCTTTGTGTATGATTCTGGATAGGGTGAGAACTTTCTAATAGCACATATTATGCTTTATCACTGCCCTAAGAACTAGAAAATCACATGCCTTTTTAAACTCCCATTCATTATTCAGGTACTTAACGAAGAGATCAGCCTGCGACAATCATCGAACAAACCTAACCACCAGATCCAAAGAAAGAAGTGAATATTGGAACTCTTGAGTAGATATCGGAACCATATCATGACTTTTGAAGACATAAGGGACCTTTAGGGAAACATTTATGTTTAGGAAGGTTGAGATCTACATTAATTAAGTCAAAGAATTTATCCTTCCAACTTATTCATATATTATTTGGTAAAAGCCTTACAGATAGGTGTTTATGGTGATCAATGCTTGCATGATATATATAATGAGAGAATATCCCCTTAAAATTAGATAGATCATATATTATTTTTCTCATTTCAAGACATTAATTATGATTATGGAGATTTTTCTGTAGTTGGATTTTTTTATAAACATTGGATAGTTTTTTTGAAAAAAATGGAAAACCATTAGGTGATTGTTGTTAATGCATTTATGGTGTATAAATGTTACTTTGGGTTTCTAAGGATATAATAAAATAAATTAGGGCATGAAGACTGCTTAAAGGGGATGAGGAAATTATTATTCTTAACTTTAAGAAGTGGAAATATAGAGAATAGAATAAAGAGAGAAAGGGGTAAGAGGGGAACATATAAAAAAGAATAATGTTCTTAAAAACTGTCATAGTGAATAAGGAGAGTAAGAGTGATGGTGGAGTTGAATTGATAAAGGAAATTATACTCTAAATTTGGTTTCCATATAATTTTCTATAATTTTTATATATGTGTATTTAGGTTGTGATCCAAAAAACAGGTTGGCATTGAGTGTTCGCACTCATCTGTACATGAAATCAACAAGACCATTATGGAACTATGAGAGGAATATACCTCCTCACTCTTTGGATGTATCCAACATTGGGTGAATGATGTAACTGAATGTGGCCCTATATGTTCATGTTCATTTAACACTATTATCTATTTTTATATGTGTATGTATTTCCTAATATAAAAGACACACAATCCTTAGGTTAATAATATATTCATGAATTATTTTTGAACGAGTTTAATGACCTGAATTACCATCCTCTCATGTCATACATTTTTTTGTGCATTATTATTTTACCATCGATATTCATTGATATAAAACTGATGAACTAATTTAATTTAAATTTTATCATTTGATTGAGTTAAATTTCATTCCTATGCTAAATCAATTCATTGAAATATTTTTTTTAAAATTTAGTGTGCACACTAATAATAATTACTCTAATAATATATTTAAATTGAATTTAGTTTTTGAAATAAAATTATGTTTTTTATCCATTGTTGTTAATTTCTAAAGATATCCATTCATATATATATTTGGATAAATCACTATTCTTTATTAGAACTCTTATCTAGTAAAGATTATTGTAAAGTGTTGAAATCCATGTTGGTATACACCTTGATCCATAATACATTTTTATTTATGCAACATACATTAATTTTTTTTAACTTATGAGATGAGAACAAAAGTTAATTTTCAAAAATATATACACCTTGGTTTAGTCATGTGTCATTTTTTTATATCATTTATCTTATATAACCACCTCAGCCCTTATAAATGTGATTTTGGAACTACAATAAATGAAAAATTGGAAACTACCACAAATAAAGACAATATATAAAATAAATATCAATTTCATTTTTATTTTCCTATAAACCATGACTTCTTATAAAATTACAAGGTTGTAGAAAATAATGAATTGAAAGAGGCAAGTACTATGACTTCCCTTACAAAAAAGGGAAATCTTTTCAACTTGTTTGAAATTTTTAGATAGATTTGGAGGAGATGAAGAAGGTATTGATGAGTGCTTAGATTTTATGGTTTCTGGAAGAATTTTTCCGGTACAAGGTGTTTTGCAATGCTTACAGGTCTAGGTTTGGTGGTGTACTGATATAGTGATAGGCCATGACCACATATGGGACTAGGAATCTAAGATAATATGAGTAAAATAGTGTTACATTGGCTTGTATCATACAGAAATAGTGTTTCCCTTATTGATGTAGAGACACTATCTTCTTAGTGAATGATTTATGGTCAACCCATATCACAAGTGTCTCATGTATATATTTTCCAAGAGATATCACAACTTGAGGTAGAAAGATATTTCTTAAGTTCCTTTTATTCTATTATATTGTGATAGCCTATATTCTAGGGGTGAGTAACATGGTAGCTGATTCATTTAGTATGAAATCCTATGCTCAGCTGATGGAAGAGAAATTTGAACATTTAGCCTCAATGTGAATTATTTTGGTAGAATAAGAAGGTGTTTCTTATTAACTATTTATGGTAGTGGTCCCCATACTTATTCACTAGGTGAGGGAGGACCAACCTAGATACCTTTAATATGAGATATTATGATACTAGATATTCTTGGGTGTTGTAGAATACATATTCTCTAAATTTGGGGAGAAAATAATCCTCTTTTAGGGGGGTTTATTTCCCATAGTGATTATTGAGAAGGTGCTTATAGGGTATCAAGCATACCCTCTGGTGTATATCCAAGCATGATAAAGATGTATCAGGATCATAAGAATATATTTTGGAGGCCAGTCCTAAAGTGGGGTGTTGTTTAGTTCATATCATGTTATATCACCTGTCAGCAGGTGAAGGCTATGCACCAAGTCCACATCTGTTTGATCCAACCCCTTATGTTTCAAGAGTGGAAATAAGAATGCTTATTAATTAATTTTATGATTATAATCTATGTTTGATAGAGTGAATTGATGTTTTTTGGGAGAACATTTACTGACTGACCAACCCAGCTTACTTTCTTCCCATCAAAGAGTAGTGTTCGGTGGAAAGCATAGGACACCTTTACAAGGAAGATATCATGTGTTTTGATGGGTAACCCTAGATAATTATATCTGAACATGATATCCAATTCACATCACAATTATAGAGAAGTTTATAAAATGTTTTTAGAATCCAATTATAATTGAGTATGACATTCCAACCCTAGATGGATGGTCAGATTGAGTGGACCACTTAGATTACTAAGAATATGTAGTGGGAATAATTTTTTGACTTGGTTAAGAGTTATAGTAATAATATATCATTAATTTAGTTTGTGTATAGAAATATCTACCACTCAAATATCAAAATGGCACCTTTTAATGCCCTATAATGGATATCCAATTGGAAAACATTTTGTTGGATAGAGATTAAAATTCCATTTCTTAGGGGGTTTGAGTAGGTGTGTTGGATGATAAATAAGCTTCAAGTGATCAAGGAGAGTATAAATACATCCATAATCCATAAAAAGTATTACACATACAAATATTAATACCCTAAAATAAGGAGGATGGATTTCATGTGTTCTTGAATGGCTCACCATAGTGTTGTTTAAGGAGGTTTGAGCTAAACTAGAGGATATCTATAAGGATTATCAGGTTATTATAGATCTCATGTAGTGTATGAGAGTATTATTATCAGTTGGAATTACCCCTTTAGTTGGAATATATGCACATCATTTTCCATGTGTTTTAGCTAAGGTGTCCTTTATATGATCTTTTATATATTATCGGCCAGGGTGATTTGGACATCGAGAAAAACCCCAACTTTGTGGAGTACCCAGTGGAGATTGAGGAAATGAAGGAAAAAATCCTTTAAGGGAAAGTGATTCCATTTTTATGTGTTCTATAGTTTCCTAGGAATATATAATGGAGCATGTGAGAATGCATGAATCAAATGAGAGATCGGTACTATTACCTCTTTGAGTGAGTTGTGCTTATCAGGATGAAAATCCTTAATGGTTAGGAGGATGTAATGACCTAGATTTTTTATTTTATCCCATTGAATTTTTAATAGTATTTACTAAGGTGGTCACATTGTTGGTTTTTTTTAAAATCATCATGAGTCATCGATAAATATATAATATTAACATTGTATTTTTATCCTACATGAATGTGAACAATTAATATCTCATATTCAAAACCATATACAGAAACTACAACACTGTGATTGTGCCCGAAATATGAGGGATTTCCTATGATTTTTTAATATTTAATGGGTTTTTTCCCTGTATGGTCCTATTTTAGGATATTGTTCAAAAAATGCATCTATAAACATCCCAATCCTAATTTTTATTTATAAAAAAATTGGTATCCCTACACATGGTTTATTAGCCATCATCACTGTAGGATAACCTAAGGAAGAACATTTTGGGGATTAATTCCTTGAGAAGGTCAACAAAGATTTCCAAAGGAAGCCAAATTCTCAAGTATACAATGAATTTCACCATGTTTTAAGTCTTTTTATTTATTATTTTGCCTCATTTTTTATACCCTAATGATTCTAAAATCATTGTTATATAATTTCCATGGAGTGGCATAATAAAATGTTCCCTTATATTACTCATCCATTAATTTGAATTATACATTAGATATCATGTTAATTTTTATGTGAATGTTTTTTTTATTTTTATTTTAAAAAATCACATTTAGGGTGCAATTAATGATGAATAATAGGTATATTATTGATCATCCAAAGCCATAATTCTCTCTATTGACCCTTGTTAGTTCTCTTTCTCACAAATCCATTCACAACAAACCTTTACAATGGCTGGGAGTCTAAAAATGATAGCCCAGGATGGTAGGATGACCAATACTATTGAAAAGATGAGATTGATAGAATAAGTAAGTAGTGGGGATCAAGACATAAGTTTTTGGTCTTTGTGGTCATAGTGAGATAGAGGATTCCAATAATAAACATGGCATGAGATCAGTAGGGATAAGTGAATTAGGGTGGGAAAACTCATACTAGGAGTGATAATTGATACAAGAGTCATATGGGTCTCCAATTGAGGAAATGTCAGGGAACCAGGTCTTGGGAAGTAGTGGATCAGGTGTCAATGGTGTTAGAAATGGCTGATGCAATGGTTGGAATCGTGTTCATCACACTACTATAGATTCACGTTTATCAAGAGCTATTAATTATCAACAATAAACAAAAAAGTGCTAATAAAGGGTGTACTTTTATTAGCGCTAGCTAAAAGATATGATAAAGGTGGAATTTATCAGTACTAAAAAGCGATGATAAAAGGATACTCCATGAATCAATTTTTTAATGATGATAAAGGTACCCTCTTATCAATGCTTTTCATATCGCTTATAAATTTGTGCCCTTTATCAACACTAAAGAGAATGTTTTTAGTACAAACAAAATTTTCCCTTCATAAAGAAGCTATATATTATAAAAAATATAATTTTAATATAAATTATTTTTTCTATATATATATATAATATTCACTTAAATATGATTTATATAATATTGAATATCTATTTACTTTTAATATATAATAGATTTATGAAAAAAAGGCTGATACAAAAATTAAAAATAAATTTAAATTAATAATTTTCTAATTAGTATTGAGTAATTGACATTTAAAATAATTTTATGAAAAAACAAATAAATAAACAAATTCATCCCTCAAGATAAGTTAAAAACATTTTTTGTACTTCAAACGACCATAAATTTTTATTCATGTGTATGTTTGGGCTATATGAGATATAAAACTGAATCTCATGAAGATATATACACCATATTAACTTTAGGTAACCTTAGTCACTATTATTTCAAGGTAAAAAATAGTTATAAAGGCCTCGTAAAATCTATTTTTTGTTGGGATACTATAATTTCTGAATATTTGATGGAATTTCAGTTCTGTTTAAGAGGTTCTTCGTATTGTTTTTCTTTAAGACTGAATTAATTCATAGGGATTAAATTTATATGAATGTTGTTGTTTATAAATTTTATTTTTTTCATATTGTACTATTATTCATAACTAAATACACACACTCACATAGACACAGACACACACACATATAAATGTGCATATATTTATAGATAAAACTTTTGTTTTATAAATAAATAAACATATTTACATATAACATATTATTTAAACATATAAACCATTTGGAAATAAATAAAAATAATTGAATTTATTTACCATATAATAATGTATGACTGCATATACCTATACAAATATAAATATATATAATGCTTATGTATAAATATATGTGTGTGTTAAAAAAATGTAATTATATATTCTAGTATATGTATATTTATATATTTAAAATAATTATATATTGGAAATTATATATATCTATATATATAAATGTTTTTTATATATATGATATATAAAATTTTCTTGCCCCCACCGGACCACCGACTTGTGGGATGTCCTTAACTAGGCCACTAAACTGGTTCTGGAATCTGGATATCTCCCATAGCCATATTGGGATTTATTTTTCCTCCCCAGAGATTTGAACCTGGGGATTACTAGAAAAATAGCTATTAGGGAGCATCTCTGCTACCACTATGCCATGTGGTAGGAGTATTTATTGAGAAGGAAGTGGGTAGGGGTTTGAATGTCACCCCTATAAATTATTTGAATAGTTAAGGCAGTGGGGTCATGGTGGGATTGGGTGGGGTTGAGGTTACTCATGTCTGGTGTGATGTGGTAGGGTGGGTCCACAAGTATTGGGTGGTTATTTTCTAGATTGTTTATTAAAATTTTGAAAACCTTTTACCAGCACTCAAAAGAGGGATAAAAATTCCCTTTTTCAACGCTAAAAAAATGTTGATAAAGGAACTCTTTTATCATCACTTCTTCTAAGCACTAATAAAAGGTACCATCTTTTAATGCTTCATAAAATATTAGCGGTTTTCTTAGCACTAATAAATGAAAATTCTAGCACTCCTAAAGGCATAATTTGTAGTAGTGTCTTGGTATTCTTGAGGTTGAATGCATGATTTCATGGTGTGTAATCATTGTGGAACATATCGATAATGGATTGAGTTCACAAGTAGAATTAAATATCATATAGAGTGTGTCTATGTGTAACACACTATGTTTATCAGACCACATGATACAAGGTGTTCTAGAATACATGCACGACTAACCCCGACCCCAATCACAGTGTGGATTTTAAAACAAACAATGTTTTGTGACAACATGACTTAGGCTCTAGTAGCAATACATGCTTGGCTAATCATGGGTCTCACACCCTATGTGACCATATGAAGATATAATGTAGTTTTACCCTCACATGAATAGATAATATAGGCACACACCAAGACACTGAACAAGAATCACATACCATGTATAAAAAAGTACATGTCATGCACTATGTGTTCCTTAGTGTTTTCCATATTTTCTTGTCCATGTGTTATACTCAGATACATAAATAGTCTATTCTAAGCATTTCTTCACCTAGATCATTATGGATCACATCTCATAATTATAAGGGGATATTTCTAAGGTGTTATTCGCTTGTGGAATTCCATATATTCAATGAGAAGATGATGAGGTGTGTACGATATGCTGGAAAAAATGAGCTTCAAAACCCCATTGAGATACGCCGATATAAGGGAGTATGTCCTCTATAATCACAGTAGGACACTTAGGTGGTGGGTTATGATTATTCCTCTCATGGAGTAAGAAGCTCCTTCGATCGATGCGCTTCTCACTAGACTAGGTGAATTTCATCCATAAGAGTTAGTGCCCCATCAACTTACATGCACTCCTTAGTGAGGAACGAGTTCTTGTAATAGTGGGTTCCCTATACTCATGTAAATAGTACTTCTGATTACCATATCATGTATATATTTAGATATACATGTTGCACTCTTACCCTCATAGTTTAAAATTTTATGTGTCCAATACTAAAATGGTAATGTCCAAAGATTAAATATTTTATCAAAAGTTTATAGAAGATCCCAGGATATAATGAGAACCCTGAGATACTATGAGATTAACCTTAAACAAAGATTATACGGTTTAGATACATCTTACTAACTGGAAACAGTAGATGTATCACTACTAGGTGCTAGGGGCTCATAAGCATTGAGACTTCTCTTCATGATGTTTTCACTTGGGGATCTCTTGTAAAAAGATCATGAGGACATAGCTTCCAATAAGAACACCACATGATTCATGTTTTATCAGTTGTTACTATCTATGAACATGTGTATTGGTCTCCTGACTTGAGATCATTATTAATGTGTTCAATTTAAACATGTACCTTGATGCAATGGAAAAACAATGATAATGAAATCCTGGTGAGGTAGCCTGTGATGGGTGCGTCATTGATGGTATGAAATTTGTTGAATGATCAAGATAGAATTTTTTGCTTCCTAGTTGAGGAAGTAAAATATCTCGGGCCTAATTGATAAGGATAGCAGTACCTTCATAAGTCCTTGGGCAAGAGAATCGAGGGTAAATTCATCCAGATAGATCAACAGAAAACAAAGCAAAAACAGGCAATGAAACAAGTATGTGTATTTCTTTATGAGATATTTAAAGACAAAGAGATTATAGTACACAATACATGTTTGTAGGTTGGTTGGGGTTGCTACGACTTTTCTTAATCTCTTCAAGGGCCTTCATGGGTTGCTAGACTCCGCTCTTGATCTGTAGATTCTATTCAATGCTATCGAGATAAGAGCCTTGAGGGTCACACAGAATATCTTATTCAATAATCCTCCATATTCTGTTGAATAGATAAATTTGACATGTTGGGCCCCACCACAAGGTATGAGTGTTGTCCAAGTCATCGACCACCGAAAAATAAATAAATTCACAATTATTCACGTAAGGAATAATTGGGTTGAATTTATTTTTTAATACTATTTAAATGTTAGGTAAATATGAGGAATAATATTAATCGAACAAATATTACTTTAATATTTCAGGTTTGTTTAATATTACGTGGGAATTACAAGTCGAGTTAATGACACAATTTTATCATGGAATATATTTAATATATATTACAAGTATGTGATAAAATATAAATAATATTTATAATGAATTTTAGTTCATCATAATTATTTATTTAGTCGATGTAAAATATAAAGGTGTCGGGAACCCTTTTTAGGTATTTGAGCATCAACTATAAATAAGAGAGAGAGGCTCTCACATAATGACTATTCACATAATGAGAGAGAGGCTCTCACATAATGACTTGATTCTAGCCAGAATAGTATTTTTCAACGGGATCCATGTTCCACATGTTTGTGGAATAATTTATTGTTAAAAAAACAAATATATATATATATATATATTTCAGGAGGGAGGGATCACGAGTAGATTCATCTTCTTTGTTTCCCATTCCTATTGCATGGAATGGTTTTAAAAATATAAACCTTTTACTGAGCCCGCGTGGTGCACCATTCGGCCCCACTCATACGAAGGCTGCATTCCCTCATTCCAATGCGGGATGGCCGGAGCATCCTCCTCCGACCACCATCATCGGTCGAGCGCCACTCTTTGAGTCACCCTCCTCCTACCACGCTGGATGTCCAACGATTCACCACTCTACCGGGCTTACCCTATCCAGATCTGGGGTGAGGGACACCCGAGAATATGGTCGCCGGCCACCAGGAGCGCCGCCCTTGTTCTGCTGTCCGACGTACCTGCCTTGATCTGGTTGGATCTGATCCGTCTTGAAACCGGGTCAAATGGGTCCACCCTACCACGAACTGGTCTCGACGTACCCCTCTTGGACAAGAATAGCCTTGGACGGCCGCGAATGGGTCTACACAAGATTGCCACAACCCGCTCTGTGGCTGTATGAGGTTTCGTGGCCTTGGCTAATCAAAAGTAATTAAATTAATTTATTTATTTTTAGATCTAAATTAAATTAATTAAAAAACTAATTTTTGTTTAAAATAATAAGTTTAATTTTCGTAAAAAAAAAATAATTTATGTTTGGAATTAAATTAATTAATTAATAAATTTAATTTTTGGAATTAAAATTAAATTAATTATGTGACCGAAAAAATTAAATTATTTGAATTTAAATTACTTAAATACTCTCATATTAGAACTTGTTGCAAATTAATTTTTATTGCGCATGTATTATACCCGTTGGCCGGTCTGGATCAATTAACCGACCTATGTATGTCTACTTTATTTATTTATTTAATTAATTGTAATTGTGTGTGATGATTTTAAATAATTATGATGGTCTGTGAATCATCATTTATTTTTTGATAAATATGTATAAGGATATGCACACCCAAATTTATCTGTTGTATATTGCACCCCAACATCCCCTCAACTGCATGCTAGTATGCTTGTATTTTAACAAAGATGATGTAACACGTGGTGTAACACCCCAAGATTTTGAGAATTAATTTTTTTTCGAATTAATTTAAATTTTCAATATTTTTCATTTCAAATGACACTAGAAATATGTTTATATATATATATATATGTGTGTGTGTATATTAAAACACTAAGTCAAAGATTCCTTTCACACACAATACCAACTTGACTTGCACTACACGCAATACCGACTTGGCTTGCGCTACAAGCAACACCGACTTATCGTATGATGCACACTACATAGAGTTTCTATGAAACATCTATTTTTATTGTTTTAATTTTTTTAATAAGCTAATTATAACCTATCTGTTAAACATAGTAATAAGTACTTTTCAAATATTGTTGTTTTATATAAATAAAACATATTGATAATGAAAGATGATATTTTTTGTATAATCCTTTTTTGTTAAACATATTGTTTTCTTGAATGAATCCCTTTTAATAATAAAAGTAATTTTAGACACATAGAAATTGAATTTGATACAACAGACTTCATTTTTCAATTTAGAATGTCAAAATTAGCCTACAATGAATTTTTGAGATATTCTGAGAAACTTCATTTTTTGATGAATACTGAAATATACCGTTTTTTAGTTAAAAACCGCCTTTTGTCTAATTAATTATTAATGATAAATGATGTTATAAACATGGTTTAAGGTCACATTAGATGAATATTACACATAACAATACAATTAAATTCATTAGGATCATATTGACTTTGAAACTGAATTAAAAATATTAACAAACTTTTGAACTTTTTACTACTTTAAAACCTGGTTATTTCGTCCCCGTCTACGGGATTAGCACTGATCTCAATTTTGCTGCTTCTTGGATTGGAATTTCAAAAATCCAACATACACTATTATATTTAGTCTAATATTTAGTGTCTAATATGACCATGTTAATTTTTTACCAAAATTATTTGTAAAATTGTTTAAAATTAATCACATCGGTTAAGGCCAAATTATGTTTAATTTGAGACTAAACCTCAAAATTAAGGGCTCAAACAACATAGAAACTTATATAACACCCATTGGATGTCCAAATTTCAGTCATAAACCTTCCATTATATTTTTTTGTTGGTTTGGTAAGACCATTGTAAGGTAATAATATGTGCACACCTAATTTGTTTCTAAAAATTCCATGTGAGTGTTTTTCCTTCCCTATGAAAGGCCACCTCATCTACCCATTCCTCACACCTCTCAAACCTTTTATGTTCATCCATGCTCTGCAATATTAGCCTCCCTAAAATCCTTCTTTCGACCTTGAATCCTTCCTTTGGTCAGAAACCATCTCAAGGAAGCCTTTTGTCACAAACCAAAAGGAGTTACCCAATTTAGAGGTATCACATTCTTTAAAGATCCTTTCCTTTATTTTCCATCTCCACCCCTCCACTCTCTTTATTCTATTCTTGTGTGAAAAACAATATCCTCCATATAATATGATTTTTTTATGCAAAGGGTATGACCAGCACCTACACACACCTCCATCTAATGGATGTTGAACATACTTTTTTGTGTACGACAAACTACTGCCTCATGAAACTATGATTGTTCATTTCTCATTTACCACCAATCATGGAGGCTATGATGATGGAAACTCCATTTATATGTGAAATATATTATATTTATTATATATTTAAGCTTATGTATTCCTTTCTTAAAACACATCTTCTTACCTTCCATTTGGTGATAATACGATAATCTTGTTTGAGGAAGTGTGGACTACCGCTCCTCAAAGTGATGTGATTCGTTCACACACCACATAGAATGTATTAAGGATTGGTTTAATTGAAATATATGATATATTAATACCAATATAATAATTATACATTTATATACATACATACATACATATATATATATACATATTTCATTTACACACTTTATTTCAATACAAAAATAAAAACGGAAAATGGTGTTCATGCGTACGTACGACTTACCGTCTCCATGAATGGTGCGTTCCATTGAACACTTTGTTATGATATAAAATATTATAATTTACATATACTGGATATACCCGATATTAATATCATGTCCAAAATTTTGTAATCATGATATAAGTATAAGGACCAACACTATAAAAAACTAAGACACATGGGAAGATCAAAGCGAATATTACCCGAAGTGAAACTTTAACATATGATCATTAACAAGAAGGTAATATAAGGTTATAATATAACCATATATGATATTATGTATAATAATATTCTTCTTTAAGATATGTATAATAAATTTATCTTTATTATACATTAATCTTGTATTAGTTCGGAGAGAGTCAAGACACAAGGTAAGGAGATTTCATCTCACTTTTAATTTTCGTGAGAGAAATGTTTTGTACGCCACTCTTTCCTTTTGTGTGGTATATGTACTACCAGGATTTTATTCTATGTATATTTTACTTAAATTTATTTTTATTCAAATTCCCAATTTACAATCCTTATTTCATGGGGTTTATGTTTTAAAATTTACCAAATTGGTAAAAATGTTTTTGCCTCAATTTTCCTTTTTTGAGACACATGTTTTGTTACACACCTAAACTCATTTTTGGGGTGTAGATAATTCATTTATTACATGACATATCATGAATCTAAATATTTTCATGATATTATATGCTTCATGTAATTAACTTTCCTTACATGGAGAGCATGATCCCAAGATACCAAGTTATAAGAGTTTATTGAGGAAATTTAATTGCTTTTCGCGATTGTTTATGTTTATGCTTACTTTGATGAAATATTATTACCCATATCTCAATAATATCCATGAGATTCCTTATCCTATGTTATTTCATGATATACTCATGTCTTGGTATCATTTTCCACTCTTTTTTACATAAGTTGGTTAGGAATTTGTTTTTAGGAAAATCCGAATTTACCTTCTCTTCAATTGAAAATATATGTTATCTAAAAAGGGTTTCAAGAATATTATATCATCCGCCCATAATATCTAAAATAAATATTTACCCTTATTTTCTTTTACCAATATCTTCAAGGGAATCTTCTTATCATTTTCCGAACAAGGCACTTTTCTACCCTTTTTACCGTGCAAAAGGAATGTTCTTTTGACCTCGTACGACATGTAAGGATTTACCCACCGTTATTTTTTTGAAGCTCCCTTTTTTAATATAAAAAAGAGTAATATTTAAGAAAATGTTTTTAAAATTAATTTTCAAGGAATTTTTGTTTCAAAATTGTTTTAAAATTCTTTTATATTTTTTCATGGAAAACTATTTTCAAAAGATTTTTTTAAGTCTTAATACAAGTTTTAAATGTGATTTCAATGAAATGGTTTTCAAAACGTATTCAAACTTATTTTATATGTTTTCCAGAAAATTGATTTTCAATTTTTTTTTAATATTTCTTTATAAGACTTCAAATTATTTTCAACAAAATGGTTTTCAAAACGTTTTCAAGCTTTTTTTATATGTTTTCAAGAAAAATGATTTTCAAAACGTTTTCAAGCTTTTTTTATATGTTTTCAAGAAAAATGATTTTCAAAATGTTTTCATGCTTTCTTTATATGTTTTAAGAGTATTTTCAAAGAAATGGTTTGCAAAAAATTTTCAAGATTTATTTAAAATATTTCAATTGTTTTCAAAGAAAATGGTTTTCAAAATTTTTTGAATCTTATTTTAAATTTTTTCAAGGAAAAATGATTTCAAAATGATTTCATGTATTCTTTATTTGTTTTGATGGTATTTTCTAAGAAAATTATTTTCAAATGGTTTTATGTTTTAAAAAGTATTTTTCAAAAAAGAAAGGATATTTTCCTTAAGAAATGTTTTTAGAATATATTTCAAATTTATTTTCCCTCTAAGAAGGAATTTATTGATGTTACTCATGCCTTTCTAGGAAATGATCTAATGGCTCTATTCATATCCATTTTATAAATGATTAATGATTAATGCCATGGTCTGTATGAAACCCATTTCTCCTTCATGGGTAATATATTTATGAGTCCAGTTTCTATTTAACGGGTAATATTATTTTGAAACCCAATACTTTTCACAGGTTAGGTGTACAATTAAATGATTATGAATCTTATATCCTTCCACAGGACATGATATGATTACATGTTTATGATACCCATTTCATTTCATGGGCAATGATATGATTATTTATGACCTTATGGAACATGTATACATGATTTCATTATGCGACGAGTGGGACCTATATATCCCTCCAATGCATCAAGAAAAGATTTATATATCATGTGATAGACATGGCTGTAATGAGGGTTTACTCGGTTCATAAATATAGAAAAATAACGATGGTTTACTCAGTTCAATAACACAGGGCTGCAACAAGGGTTTACTCAGTTTAGTAATATAAGGCTGGAAGTGGGGTTTACTCGGTTTAGTAATACATGGATAGAAGGAGGGTTTACTTAGTTGAGTACTATAGGAATGGAATGAGGGTTTACTTAGTTCAGTAATATAGGGATGTAATGAGGGGTTACTCGGTTCATTAATATAGGGATGGAATGAGGTTTTACTCAGTTTAGTAACACAAGGATGGAATGAGGGTTTACTCAGTTCAGTAATAAAGGGATGGAACAAGGGTTTACTCGGTTCAGTAAAATAGGGATGGTGTAGGGGTTCACCCAGTTCAATAAAAGAATTTTTCTAATAATATGCTATTGGCATAAATTTATTGGCTAATATTGAAATTAGTATATTCTAATGTGTTGACACAATTCGATGTCTTATTCCTATGTTATGCTTTCCTGGATTATGATCTTTATTTCATTATGATTCATGTATTATGAACTGCCAATATTTGGTCCATGATCATTTATGTGTAGGGTATGATATTATATCTTCATGATCACATTCTCATACTCTTATGATCATGTTTATTCTTACATGTCTCCCTTGTTTACCCTTACTGAGCATTTGATATCACCCCTTTTTTAAGTTTCATTCCCCAGATTATGAAGATATGTATTATGTTTTATATGTCTAAGAAGGGTTCTAATCACAAATAACCTAGTGGGGGATAATTTATCACACTTATATACCAGCGTTTATGTTTCCATGTTTCAAAAGACACTATACTAACCATGCTATTTCGGAATCTTTTTGTATAATGTTTAAGTATTCCAAAAAATTTATGCAATGTCTATGTTTATAATGTTTGGGTCATTACACATGGAACATTCCATGATGAGGTGTTACTCTAGATAAGTTGTGGACCCCACCAAGACTAGGAAATACTCTAGATGGGATGATGGTGGGGGAAAAACTTCATCATGTTCCAAGCAACAACTCAGGTATGTTACCACTGTGTCTTGGTCGGTCCATTGAGTTTAAATTGATCAACCACATTTAGATTCTCAAGACCAGTAATGTAGTTAATTTTCATTATGCATTTATTTATAATTTTACAAATTTTATGACATCTGGAAAAACATAAAATAATAAATAGTAAAAATAATAAAGAAGTGATAAATGTGTTGTCTATGAATTATCAGTTATGAGCATGGAAACATTGACTAAACAATATTAATATAAATTTAAAACATTCATTTTGAAAAATATTAAACAAAAACCCCCAAAGTAATATTTAGTCACAAACTCCTTCTGTCGTTTGAATTTAGCACAAACTAGTGTTCGAGGTGCCCAATCAACCATATCTAAGGGTGACTCTTACTACCAGATAGTTTTTATGAGAACAATGATTTGACTTAATTGAATTTGGTATTAAGGAGTATCTATAGTTGAATTGAAATAACATTAGAGTGAAACCATAGATGAAATCAATGTTTCGATTTTGGTAGGCTAAGACTTAACTCAAGAGATCAAAGAACCACGAGTTAATGTCATTGACTAGTAGAAAAACCTACTTTAAACTATCTGAGTTATTAAGTATCCATATCTTGTAGACTATGATTGGAGATTCAATAATCCTTACCACTATAATACTCAAGTGATAGTGTATTCTGATTCTAGTACAGAGGGTTCCTAATATTCAATAAAATAGTGAGAGATATTTAATGATATAATTAATAAATAATGTCTCAATTTTTAATCAAGATAAAAGTAATGATATGCTAGTTTTTTTAGTCAATGGAAATCTATAACACAAGATAAACTGTGATAATCATTGAAAAAAATAGATTCTCTAAACTAGAACGAATTGCTAAGTATAGTATAGGTGCTTGCACACAATACTATGATTTAAGAAATTCAAGGTGTCAGTGTCCCTATACCTATTAATCCACCCTAGGAATAGAGGGTGTAAAAATTCTTACAGGAAACTTATGAATGATACACATGATGTTTATGTCATAATATTATCATAAAGTTACAATGTTAGTTTTAAATATTACATTTGGACATGGATGGTTTAACATGTTGTCTCATCTCTGAGAAACATCCAAGGAGAAAGTGAAGAAAGTTTTGAAAAAGTTGATGATTACACTGTACATGTTTAAATTAAATAATGGATCATGATATTTCAATGGATTCATTTCTCATATAATTTTCACCCATTTACTCCAGTCTCATTTTAGGTTACAAGAAAAATATTATTGAGAAAATTCTTCATTAAATTTTTAGGTAAGATTCTCCAAACATTAAGAATACTACATACAGATAAATCATTAATTCTTATGGTGAATAAGTTGAAAGACTACATGATAAGACAACAGTAATAAAAACACCAAAGGAACCTTTAAATAATTCTTAAAATAAATAGTTAATAAACATGTAGTTATTTTCTTCACATATCATGAAAAAAAAATCAATGGAAGTTTAATCGCATTGAACTGAATTAAAGAAACAAGTAGTCGCTTCTTCTTTAGCATATATTCATCAATTGCAACTAATGTTTCTAACATACTACATGACTATTAAATACAATATTATTATTAAAGATGTGTATCAAAGTAAATTAACCAAGTAAAAAATAGAAACATTAGAAGAAGTAAGGTGTATTCTCTAAGAGGCTGAGAAAGGATGATTCCTAATTCAGTAGTTAGAAACACATAAATTCTAATTGAAAACATAATGATTTAAGTCAATATGTTTTTGATTAAAACCAAATTTTTTTATCATGTGTCTATTTTACACTAGGAGACATTATTACAGGTTCAGGAATGTATTTTTTAAGGTGTATTATACTAAAAAAATAGTTCAGTGATACATGAATAAGTGGAAATAATTTATGAATATAAAATGTAAGAATTATATACATAGTTCTGTAAAGATAATTATTTGTCAAGATTAACTAAAATTGAGTTTCTAGTATATACCCAATATGGTATTTATAATTATTAGAGATAAATACCATGGATATTATCAACATGTATACATTTTTAGTTTATATAGAGAAACCTTTAGAAATAATGGTATGCCATAATTATTTTGGAATTAGTTCATCTAGTGAGAGTAAACTATTCCAGGGGTAGGGTAGTGGTAAATGTACTTCATAATATTTATTTATGTAATTAATGAATGTAGAATATAATATTCATGGTCAGAATATATAAGATACTTCAGGCTGACATGCTGAAGAATGTCTTGACTAAGAATTTATCAATCAATATAATGTAATGTGAAGTAATTCCTAAATGAACATTAGCTTATCCACATCATGACATTAATGTTAATAAGGAGAATAAATTTTTAGTATTACATTTTAACGTTAATCAATAAAATTTATCATGGAGAAATTCTTAAATGTTCATTTTATACATCCGAGTCATGATATAAGTAGTATCAATGTTTCCACTTATATAAACTTCTATTATATTTGAATACATGCTTTGAAAATATCAATGATATCCCATGATAATATTCCAAATGTAATGAAAAATGGATATTATGTGAGTCACAGAATGATGGAAATCAATTGTGTCATAAAGAAATGTGTTTATATGATAAGGATATAAACAAACTTGTATCAAACAAAACACTATGTTCATTTAACGTAATAATCCTAAAATTTTCTTAGGATATTACGTAAATCACCAAGATAGAAAAGTTTTAGTCACATAGTAGAGTTGATTTATAAAAAGGGTAAACATCTCTATTAGAGATAGTGGGATCCATATTGACATTGTTTTAGTCAATGTTTGTGATGCACAATTAGTTTGTAATGGAATAAGTTCCACAGGAGTTCATGCAAGTGAAATGCTCTTGAGACACATACTATGTAGGAAAGTTAAAACCATAGTCATGGTTTTGTATTCACTATGGTTGGTGACCCATTATCCATTGAGAATAATAAATAATACACATAATAATTATATGTAAATCATCTAATATTGAAAAATTCAATTAAAATTCAATAATGGATTCCAAGTGTCAAAGTGAAAAGGGGATTATTATTTGGAATACTATAGTGGTTATTCAAGTTAGATGATTCATGGGTGGTACAAGCATGGTACCAATAAGGATCGATTGGTTATACCATGTCAATATGCATAAATCAATTAGAATTTTACAATTTATAGCTAATTTCTATAAACATATTATAGAGAATCGGATGTCAAGACCAACAATCTTGGAAGGTGTCTATATGATGAATCCAAAAAGAGATGTTGACATCATATAATTCCAATAGGGTTTCATGTTAGTGAAATCCAATTTAGGATTAACTTAAGAAACAATATCATACAATATTATTTTTGAATGAATCAAAACCATATTTCAACCATAGGTTAGTGAGCGCACCATTATTTTCCAAGTATAATATGTTCTGTGACATTTGATAAATAGTTATTGGCCTCATAATTAATTCAGATAGGGCTGAATGTAATACTCCACTGATTGAGAAAAATAAGAAACATAATTTCTAGGAAACATGATCTACCGAGGTAGATATAATGGTTTCTTGGTCATAGTCAATCATACAAATACTGACATAGTATTGAAAAAATACAAGTTGGAAAAATTTGAGAGAGAATTGTTACCATTGTCACATGTCTTATATCTATCTAAGAAGACATGAATAGGCATTACAAGAGATTAATTTGGTGTGTTAAATACCATATGATTCTATGATGGATCAATAACGTATTCTCTACTATGTTCAATATATGATATTTCCAATATATAATTTATGGCTCTAGGGAATGTGGGAGTGTTGTAGTAGTGGGTTCCTGTGAACCAATTAAACATTACTCTTGATTACCATATCATGTATACAGTTATATATACATGATTTATTATTACCATTATAGTGTATGATTTTATGTTTCCACTATTGGAATGGTATTTTCCATATAGTAATTGTCATACCAAAAGGTTATAATAGATCTAAAGATATAATGATAACCTAGAGATACTATGACAAAAATCTAATACCAAGGTCCTATGGTTTAGATACATCTTTCTTATTAGAAACAAAAAATATTTTACCATCATCTCCTGGGGGATCATAAGAATTGAGACTTCTTCTCATGAATTTCAAACTTGGTTATCTATAGTAGTGATATTACAATGATATACCCTACAATAATAACACCACATGATTCAGGTGTCATTGGTTGTTCCTATGTACAAACATGTTTATTGGTCTCCTTACTTATGATCATTATCACTGTATTCCATTTGATCAGATACTTTTATACATTTTACAAATCATGATAATGAAATCACAGAGATGTTTCTTTTTTTGGTTGCATCATTGGTGGTATGACATTGGTTGAATGATCAAGAAATAATTTTTCTCTTCTGAGTTGAGGAATTAATATATCTTAGGCCTGGTTGATCCAGATGGATGTACCAACATAAGTCCTTGGACAAGGTAGTCAAGGGTAAATCTATCCAGATATATCAGAAATTAATAAATCAAGGAAGGGTGATGTCATAAGTTTGTGTCCTACATTATGAGATATTTAAGGACAAAGGGATTATAGTACATAGTATGTGTCCATAGTTTAGTTGTCATTGCTATGACTATTCCTTATCTTAGGCTTGATGGTTCGACAGAATCCAATCTTGGTATGTGGATTCTATTCACCGCTATTGAGATAAGGGCATCAAGGGTCACACACAATAACATATTCAAGAATCTTCCCTATTCTCTTAAACAGGTAAATTGCACGTGGTGGGCCCCACCATGGGGTCTGAGTGTTGTTCAAGTCATCAATAACTGAATAATAAATAAATTCATTATTATTCAATTAGAGAATAATTGGGCTGAATATATTTAGTTAATGTATTTACAATTTAGGTAAATATGGGGAATAATATTAATCGAACAAATATGATTTTAATATTCCAGGTTCATTTAATATTAAGAAGGAACTATGAGTTTTGTTAATGAATAGATTTTATCACATAATATATTTAATATATATTGTAGGTATGTGATAAAATATAAATAACATTTACTACACAATTTACATCATCATAATTATTTATTTAGTGGATGCTAAATAAAAGGGGGTTGGGAAACCCTTTCTGGGTATTTGAGAATCTGCTATATATAAGTGATAGAGGATATCACACAATGACTATTCACTGCTAATTAGTTAGATTCACTCTCTCCATTCAAAATTTCTAGATAGAGATGCTATCGATACAAGTGATCAGATCGAGTTGATCTCCATTCATTGAAGGTAAACTGATGCACTGATCATTGTAACGTTGAATTCATCCACGGATCACCATAATAGAACCCATAATTTAATGATCGATTATCCTACAGATTCTTGGATCATGTGTGGATGATATAAAGAGTTTTGGATTCGAATAATTCATGCAATGATCGATGGAAACTTCCTACAGTCGAACATGCTGCTGAATCGAACAAGGTATATGTTACAACTAATTTTAATGCTCTGTTTAATTCACACAAGATCCTCAGACCATACCAAGGCTCATATCATCAGAGATAACAATTAATATCTTCTTGATGATGAAAATTTTAAATCCCCACACACCATCTTCAGCTGCTTTCCTCGATACCATCTTCATTTCCACACTATGATACAAAAAGTATAATGTGGATGTTATGGGAGTTGGGAAATGTGGTTGCTATAGGTCATGTGATATTAAAAAAAAATTAGTCTCTTTTAGTATATGTTCTTTTTAAAGATAATATATGAGGATTTTATTTTCCATTTTACATTGTATATCTTTATTCATAATGAATATCTTTGTTTTCTACCATTATGCGATGAATAGTTTTTTCTTTCCTCCTTTTTAATTTTATAGAGCCCTACTAAGTATGTTTACATTCACCCTTGCATGGGATTTGTACCCATATTTATTGTGTGTGTGATGATAATACAAAGTTTTATGGAGAAATCAATGGTTGTGTAGCTATTGGAGATGGAGAATAGTGGTGCTCAGTTGTGACTGTTGATGTTGGTGCTTATGTCATATTTCATTGCAGTTTTGGGTTATCCTTTCTAGTTATCCAAGATATATCTTAATTTTTTGGTATCTTGCTCTCTTATATTTTCTATTACATTATGGTGTTTCTTTTATCATATTATTATGGTTGATTATTTTATGTAAAATGAATGTAATGTTATAATTTATTATTTTATGAAGTACATCATTGTTATATAATGTTTCATATACATATGAATTTTTTTATATTTTCATTATGCTAAGGAATCCCATGTGATTTATTCAATCTAGGTGCTAGTAATAGCCTCTGGCCAATTTGAGGTGGGATTGAGGTGTAACACTCGACTTTCTATAGATTGTTGTGGGTATTGGTGGGTTGGTACATGTTATAAATAGAGGGAAATGAAGGACCCCGGGACACCCTGAGAGGGGAGGGGTGAATCAGGGTGACCACTTTTTCTTTTAATTTGTTGGATCTTGTTCCCACGTTGGTAGGAACTTATTGAACCTGTATGATGATTACGATCAAAAAGAAAACATTCACATGCACAGAGAAGACACAGTCATTTTTACTTGGTTCACCACTAAGGGCTACGTCCAAGGAGCATACGCCGACAGGTTGCCGGTCGTACCTAAATCCACTATGCTTCACTAGCTGCGGATACAAAAGTTCGGGTACAGACACTCTGTCCCAGGCTCACTGCCTTTACAATAGTTCAGGGATAGCTCACTGCGTCCCTCGGGTCACTCCCGTTGACTCCCCCTGGCTCACTGCCGTTGGTGAAGTCCCACTCAGTTTATAGACGTGTAGGTCTCTTCTTCATGTGCATAAGAGTGCATCCTTTGTTGAATGTAGATGCGTTATTGAAGTCCGATTCTCACCAGAAGAAGAATATCACTTTTCCTCGAATGAACCGAGTAGTTTCTCGGCTTTCGTGCAGCTCCAGCAAGGCAGGCGTGCTTCAATAGTGTCTAGGTCTCCTTTTCAAGCCCGGCGCGCAAGTCTCCCGGCGGCGCGCAAATATCAGGCGCGCAAGACTAAACTGGCGCGCAAGTGTCACTGAAGCACCTGCGCGACACTGCCTTCTTGAACTAAATACTTGCGCGATCCACTTCCTTTCTCTTCCAAACTGCCTTGGTAGAACAGCCAAACACCGGCGCGCAAGCTCTACTTGCGCGACAAAACAACCACCTGCGCGACTCAACCACCTGCGCGACGAGAGCTCGAACAATCTCTCGGCCTTGAACTCCGTTTCAAAATGAGGAGGGGTAGTCCAGTATTTATAGGCAAACTGGACCCCCTGCGCGGCGGCGCGCAAGTCCCTCGACGGCGCGCAAGTCCTGTCTCCAGATCCTCTGTCACGCAAGTTACTTGCGCGACCCAACCAACACTTGCGCGACCTTCTTTCCTTAGCCAAATTGTGATGTTCTGATCCTCAAAAACATATGGCGCGCAAGTCTTTCATCCTCCAAGAGCTCGGCGCGCAAGTATCTTTGCCAAAAACACTTTACTTTATTTACGGATTTTCAGGCCCAAAAATTTGGCAAACACTGGGAAACAGCGCCACCTTCACTACTGTTTTCTTCCTGAACGGTATGATCGCTTTGTTGGTTCACACCCTAAACTTCCACTGAGGATTGACAACAAACACAAACCATACACCAAATCATGCTTTGAAGAACCTGGTTCCAACAATCTCCCCCTTTGGGTTTGTTGGCAATCAAAATAAATTCAATAAATCTTCAACCATGAGCAAATCCAAAACGCAAGAATCAACTCAGCCAACACTCTAAGTCTACGTGAGCAATGCTCGGTGTAGAAAACAATAGAGAAAGCTTGAATTGGGTCTTAGTGTTTTGAAATTCACCATGATGCCCGAGGTTATCCTTATGACGCCCGATGTTATCCTTATTAAACTTCTCATCACAATCTGACACTTCTCATCACAGAAGAATTTCTTGCCTTGAATTTATTCCTTTCTCCCCCATTGACAATAAAACCAAAGACCGAAAAGTTTGTTCAACGTTCAGCTCAAGCCATACTCCCCCTGGATAGTATCTCCCCCATAAACCTGCATCACAGCCATAAGAAGATAAAAACAGTTAAAACAAACGGGGAGAGGGGACTTCCGGTGCCTCCTTATGCAGTAGGAGGTGGTCGAACACCGAGGTTCAACCGATGCTTCTCGAACACAGCCGCGGACAATGGCTTGGTTAGGATATCAGCCACTTTCTCATTAGTTCCAACATGATCCATTTTAATCACTCCTTGTTCAACCTTTTCTTTGATAAAATGATACCGTATTTCAATATGTTTTGTACGAGAATGTTGAACCGGATTCTTCGTAAGATCAATTGCACTTTTGTTATCGCAATAAAACACCATTGGTTGCTGCACCTTATCACCAATATCTGTTAGCTGCTGCTTCATCCAAAGAAGTTGAGTGCATGCTTTTGTGGCGGAGATATATTCAGCTTCAGCAGTACTAAGAGAAGTACTTTCTTGCTTCTTGCTCAACCAGCCAACACATTTATGCCCAATATAGAAAGCTCCACCACTAGTGGACTTTCTGTCTACTACATCCCCAGCCTAGTCAGCATCAGAAAACGCTGATAATTCACTGTCCCTGCCTGCAGCAAAAAATAACCCGAAGTTATGTGTGCCTTGAATATACCTCATGATTCTTTTTACTGCTGACATATGTTCCTCCTTTGGATTACTCTGAAAGCGTGCCGCAAGGCATGTTGCAAAGACAATATCTGGCCTTGTCGCTGTCAGATACAGTAGGCTTCCAATGATCCTCCTGTACATGGTGGGATCAGCAGAGTTCCCATCCTCATGCTTTCCAAGTTTAGTTCCAACAGCAATCGGAGTTGACATTGGTTTGGAGTCTTGCATATTGAACTTCTTCAGCAACTCTCTTGCATATTTTTCTTGAGAAATGAAAGTTTATTCCTTCTTTTGAATTACTTGCAACCCCAAGAAATATGTGAGCTCCCCAATCATAGACATTTCAAATTCTGATTTCATGTGGTTGGAAAATTCATCCACTGATTTCTGCCTGCTGCCACCAAAAATGATATCATCAACGTAGACAAGAACCATGAACTGATCTTTTGGAGAATTCTTCACATAGAGATTGTGATCAACTCCTCCTCTTTTAAATTCCAACTTCTTCAGATATGAGTCTAGCCGTGAGTACCATGCCCGTGGCGCCTGCTTCAAACCATATAGAGATTTCTTTAGTTTGCAGACCTTTGTTTCATCGGTACCCAAGACAAACCCCACCGGTTGTTCAATGTAGACTTCTTCTTCGAGTACACCATTCAAGAATGCTGTCTTAACATCCATTTGATATAATTTATATCCTCTTTGGAGTGCCATGTCAAGGAAAAGCCTGATTGATTCCAGTCTAGCAACTGGAGCAAAGGTTTCTTCAACATCAATACCTTCAATCTGGGAGTATCCTTTACATACCAGTCGTGCCTTGTTTCTGATAACACTTCCATGCTCATCAAACTTATTTTTGAAAATCCATTTGGTACCAATCACATTGTGACCTTCAGGTCTCTGGACAAGATCCCATGTCTGATTCTTATCAATCTGATCCAATTCATCATTCATGGCTTTCACCCAAGATTCATCTTTTGCAGCTTCTTCGAATGAGGATGGCTCTACAACTGATAGAAATGCAGATTGCGTGGTATTCCTCATCCTTCTGGTTTGTGTGGGTGCACTCCTATCCCCAATTATGTTGGATGGATCAATCTCAGCTCTTCGATTTCTCCTGCAAGGTTCAGTAGTATTCTCTTCAGCCATAGTTTCTTCTTCAGATTCTTCTTCTGAGTCAACATCATTATGTGATTGATGAGTGTTTTGAACAGCTTCCTCTATTTCTGTATTTGTAGTTTCTTCATGTCCACATTCTTCATGACTTTCTATCACATCAGCATATGACGTCCGTGAAGCATTTGTGGTTTTCTCTTCAATTATCTTAACATCATTGCTTTCCACAATCCTTCCCAAACGATTGTTGAAACATTTGTAGGCTTTTCTGTTCATTGAGTAACCGAGGAAGATTCCTTCATCTGCGTTGTCACCATATTTCCCCTGATTTCCTTCTTTGTTCCTGATGAAGCACTTACTTCCAAAAACACGAAAGTATTTTAGAGAAGGCTTCCGTCCATGCCACAATTCATATGGTGTCTTCAACTCACCCATATAAAGTCCTGTTCGATTCTGAATGTACACTGCAGCTTGAACAGCCTCTTTCCAGTAATGTCGTGGAATACGACTCTCAATCAGCATAGTTCGTGCCATGTTGTTCACCTGTCGATTCCTTCGTTCAACAACTCCATTTTGTTGTGGAGTTCTCACAGCAGCTACCTCATGTTGTATCCCATGCTTCTCCAGATAATTTTCAAATTCAATGGACGTGTATTCTCCTCCATTGTCAGATCACAACACTTTGATTGTTCGTCCAGTATCATTCTCGGCGATTCGCCGATATGTTTTCAGGCAGTCAAAGACCTGTCGTTTCCGGTGAATGACCATCACACATGCCATTCGACTGTAATCATCTATGAAAAGGACAAAGTACCTTTCTCCATGAGTTCCGGCAACATTTATTGGACCACAAACATCTGTATGAATCAGATCAAGAAGGTGAGATGCCTTTTTCTTCTTTGGCCGATATGAACTGCAGACCAGCTTCCCACGAATACAAGCATCACAAGATTTTTCACGCTCACGCTTCAGGTTGGGAATGTCCATGACAATTCTCAATTTTGATATTTTCTCCATGTCTTGTTGATTGATGTGTCCCAATCTCCGATGCCACAGATTGTTTTCTTCTTCAACAGTCATGTAACATACATTCTCTTCACTATCAACCTGATACAAGTTTCCTTCTGTTCTGCATCCCTTCATGAGAGAATTGCCAGTTTTTCCCTTGATGGTGCAGCCTTTCTGATTAAAAGTAACAACAAGTCCTGAGTCACAGAGTTGACTCACGCTGAGGAGATTATGACGTAGGCCATCTACGTAAAGGACTTCAGTCTTCTTTAGTTCTCCATTAGCTAATTTGGTACTTCCACTCCCTTTGATTTTCAGAGCCCCATAATTACCAAATCTTACTGTACCATCAACATTCTTTATGATATTTGTTAGTAGACCGGCATTACCTGTCATATGAGATGAGAAACCGCTATCTAGAATCCAGGTACTGTTGTTCTTTGTAGCTTTGAGAGCTACCTCTGCAAGATTTGATTTCTCAATCTTCCTCCTTTCCTTCCATGAGACGTTAGATTGAGTATAAAGAACTGATGGCCTTTCAACTATCTCTTCCGAAAACCCAGGTTCTTCATAGTCAAAGTCTTCTTTAAGAGGTGAGAACCTGTTTGAAAGAGAAACATCGTCTTGCTGACGAGACTTGACATGTCTGGAACTTCTGTATGAGGTGTCAATGTCCCTTCTCTGCCTGCAATTAATGGCCTTATGACCAAAGTTAGAACAATGAAAACAATATCCATAGAAATTATTTCTTCTATAAGAATTAGGATATGAAATTGTTCTCCTTTGTTGAGCATCTATATCTTCTCCATTCAGATAGCTTCTTGCCTCTTCACAATAGGACATGGTATGGCCCAGATAGCCACAGAACTGACACTTCATGAGAAGAAATGTCTTCTCACTTGAATTTTTCCTTATAGCTTCTTCCTTGGGAGAATAGTAAGACTTTCTGCCATTTTTGAATGTTTGAGGATAATTTTCAGGTCTCCTTTTAGTTTGGATTGAGGGTTCCTTTTTCAGCACTCTAGGTAACATTTCAACATGTTCAACTTTCATCTTATCTTTCTTTTGGAACTTTGCACTTCCAGCAGTTGATGACTCAGCCTCACAGCCAATTCCACTCTTTCCCATGCAAGCAGGTCTTTGATCACTCAAGACTTTTCCAACCCCATCTGAACCACACTTGGCTCTTGCAAGTAATTTTGCATCTGAGAATCTTCCGAACTGTATTTTCTTCCTCGATTCTTTTGGAACTGATTCTGTCTCCATTTTACTCCTCAGAGTAACTACTTCCTCCTCAAGACCCTCAACAGTCTTGGATTTTTCATCCAGTCTGGATGTGAGGTCATTGATGACCTTTGCTTGCTCTTCAATTCTCAGCTTCAGATCAACTGCATCATCATTGCTTTCAATTATTTTAGACTGTACCTTCACAAATTCTTCCAGTCGTTCAATTTCAGCTTCAAGTTGATCAACATATTCAGCTGATTCTTCTACAATTGATTTCCACTTATTGCAGCTCTTACATTTAATCTTAAGCTTACTAACTGCATCCTTAAGTTGCACCTCAGGATCTACACAAGTTCTCAGTTGTTTTTCACCATCAGTATCTTCTGACTTTTCAACAGTGGCCATCATAGAAGCATGGTTCCCAGTTTTGAATTCTGGTTCTTCTTCATCACAGAATTCATTGTCATCTTCTTCCTCTTCACAGACAAAACTCTTCCTTTGCATTTTCTTACCAGATTTGAAGTCTCCCTTTTTGAAGAACCTTCTTTGAGGCTTCTTGAAGTTTTCATCTTCACTGTCATCATCATTGATATTCTTCAAGCACTGAGAGGCAATATGCCCAACTTTTCCACAACGGAAGCATGCGAGAGGTAACTTCCCTTTGAATTTCCCTTTCCCCTTCTGGAACTTCTTTGCAATGAGAGAAAGAATTTCTTTCTCTTCGTCATCATCACCGCTACTATCCTTGGAGATTTTCAATTTATCCATGGACTTGAATGCCATTTTCTTGCTCACCCGAGTCGTAGCATCTTCTGGTTTGACTCTCATTTCATATGCTACCAAAATGCTCAGTAAGTCATCTAGAGAAAGTTTGGAAAGATCTCTTTCCTCAAGAGCTGACACCTTCGCATTATACATAGGTGGAAGTCTTCTTAATATTTTCTTTACAATATCAATGTCTTTGATTTCTTCGCCTAGACCCCGAATTGCTCCAACCACTTCAGTAATTCGATTGAAGAAAGAGTCTGCATTCTCATCTGGATGCATCTTCAGATCATCAAACTGATTGTGTAGCACTTGTTGTTTCGCCTCCTTCACTTTGCTATCACCTTCATAAATATTCTCAAGTTTATCCCACATAGATTTTGCTGAGGTGCAATTCATCACCTTCAGGTAAATCTGATCAGAAAGGGCAGCAGTGAGAGCATTCTGTGCTTTAGAATCTGCATCAAGAAGTTTCCTGTCTGTTTCAGTCATAGCCAGACCTGTTGGATCAGTGACATGTATTCCTTTCACAGTAGAAAAAAGAACTTCCATTCCAAGAGATCTTAGATGAGATCTCATTCTGTTCTTCCAGATCTGAAAATTGCTTCCATCGAAGTGAGGGACTCCCCTGACATTGACGACGTTTTCCATGATGAAGAAGGTCAGATTCAACACCAGCAACCTTTACCCTCTGATACCACTTGAAGGACCCCGGGACACCCTGAGAGGGGAGGGGTGAATCAGGGTGACCACTTTTTCTTTTGATTTGTTGGATCTTGTTCCCACGTTGGTAGGAACTTGTTGAACCTGTATGATGATTAGGATCAAAAAGAAAACATTCACATGCACAGAGAAGACACAGTCATTTTTACTTGGTTCACCACTAAGGGCTACGTCCAAGGAGCATACGCCGATAGATTGCCGGTCGTACCTAAATCAACTATGCTTCACTAGCTGCGGATACAAAAGTTCGGGTACAGACACTCTGTCCCAGGCTCACTGCCTTTACAATAGTTCAGGGATAGCTCACTGTGTCCCTCGGGTCACTCCCGTTGACTCCCCCTGGCTCACTGCCGTTGGTGAAGTCCCACTCAGTTTATAGACGTGTAGGTCTCTTCTTCATGTGCATAAGAGTGCATCCTTTGTTGAATGTAGATGCGCTATTGAAGTCCGATTCTCACCAGAAGAAGAATATCACTTTTCCTCGAATGAACCGAGTAGTTTCTCGGCTTTCGTGCAGCTCCAGCAAGGCAGGCGTGCTTCAATAGTGTCTAGGTCTCCTTTTCAAGCCCGGCGCGCAAGTCTCCCGGCGGCACGCAAATATCAGGCGCGCAAGACTAAACTGGCGCGCAAGTGTCACTGAAGCACCTGCGCGACACTGCCTTCTTGAACTAAATACTTGCGCGATCCACTTTCTTTCTCTTCCAAACTGCCTTGGTAGAACAGCCAAACACCGGCGCGCAAGCTCTACTTGCGCGACAAAACAACCACCTGCGCGACTCAACCACCTTCGCGACGAGAGCTCGAACAATCTCTCGGCCTTGAACTCCGTTTCAAAATGAGGAGGGGTGGTCCAGTATTTATAGGCAGACTGGGCCCCCTGCGCGGTGGCGCGCAAGTCCCTCGACGGCGTGCAAGTCCTGTCTCCAGATCCTCTGTCGCGCAAGTTACTTGCGCGACCCAACTAACACTTGCGCGACCTTCTTTCCTTAGCCAAATTGTGATGTTCTGATCCTCAAAAACATATGGCGCGCAAGTCTTTCATCCTCCAAGAGCTCGGCGCACAAGTATCTTTGCCAAAAACACTTTACTTTATTTACGGATTTTCAGGCCCAAAAATTTGGCAAACACTGGGAAACAGCGCCACCTTCACTACTGTTTTCTTCCTGAACGGTATGATCGCTTTGTTGGTTCACACCCTAAACTTCCACTGAGGATTGAGAACAAACACAAACCATACACCAAATCATGCTTTGAAGAACCTGGTTCCAACAGGAAATTGGAGTCGAGCTGGGAGAAAATTAATCAAGAAATTATATGGATGTATAAATAAAACTCTAGGTCATTCTAAAACACATCGTTGATAGTTTATAGAAATGGCTAATTATGTACTGAAAAAAATAATCATTTTCATGGTTATAGTTTCATGTAGATTTTGATAATAACCACGAAGAGGATAAGATAT
Organism: Viscum album; assembly: GCA_963277665.1. Lineage (NCBI taxonomy): Eukaryota > Viridiplantae > Streptophyta > Magnoliopsida > Santalales > Viscaceae > Viscum > Viscum album. Next base: position 734,980,404 of record OY728139.1, on the reverse strand, counting down.
GATGTGGTCCTTATCAATCATGTCTTAGTGGTCTTTGAAAATAGCCATGGGATTAGATGAATTTGGGTCTGGTGAATCTATGGGAGGACAAAATTCCACCGCAGAGACTTATAGAGAGAAAGAGCATGCTAAAAGTCATGGATAAAAAAAAGTTCTTATACTTCATGTTCAATGAGAAAACACATAAGTCTAGGAATGATTTAGCTAAAGTTTATGAGACTATGATGTGGTCCCCTGATATTATTTCATGGTGGCTGAGAAAGATATAATCTATGGGAGGATAATTACCATCGATAAATAAGAAATATATGATATATCTCATAATAATTTTGAGAACTGGCCTTGAACATATACACCATTTTTGTACCATATCAATTACACCATGGTCTTTCCATAATTATAATTTTTTTATTGTAAAATTGAGATGAAACTTGAAATAGTTATCAAAAATCATTATAAAAGCTTTAACAAATCCTTTATCTATATTTGATGAGAAAATAGTAGTGCTGACTTGACCTAACTTTAGTGGAACTTTATAGGGACTATAAAAGATTAAAAAAATTAATGTAATTCGTTTGTATCATTATTATAATTATAGATCATGATAATATTCTTACTTAATTCCTTGATCATGTTGAAAATATAATAACAATTTACAAAGTGATATTATAATTTTCGGACCCCAAGGGTTATCTACTCGATAAAAAGAGTGTGTGAACCTTGTAAATATCCTGCAACAAGTGAATTATTTAATGATATCTATCTATCAACATCATTTGATTTCATTAATGATTCCTATAGTTTTAATTATCGAATCACACTATTTTATGACATAAACTATTCATTACATTGTACAAAATAGTAGATCTTTTAATGTTTATATTCACGAAAATAAGGTACACAATACATGAAAACACAAAAAACTATTCTAAAAAACATGAAAGGTTTCTTCATTGGTTCATCTTAAGTACTTACTACATCTCATAACCTGGGGTCCTATATCAAAGTAAAGTGCGAGCATATGGCCTAGTAAGGGAAAACACAGGAAACACTTTACTTGTGTTCTTTATGAATACCAATATGAAATTGAAGAAATAAACAATGGAATGATAAAGATGTCACGACCCGCCCTCGGGGTCCGTGCCGTGACTACCCCAAGCTCGCCTTCCATAGGCCAGGGGCTGGCGACTAGCACCAAGGCGTAAATCCCGGTAAAAAGGGAAGGCATTGCCTTTGTAAAGTAAACAATCACCACAGAGTAAGCAAGAGGAAAGTAACACTAAGCAAAAGCAGAGTACAACTGAAAGTGCGGAAAAGTAAATGGGCCAGTATACAAACCCAAACTGAAAGTAAAGTACAAATCGAAAGGGAAAACAGCAACTGAAAAGTAAAAGCCGCTACGCCGAGCTGTCCTCCGGTAATCCCACCTGAAGGGTGGGTACAGATAGCTCCACTGCTCCATGGGTCCCGCCGTCCGTTCCGAGCACGTCCCGCCCAGTGGTCCACCTCCGGGTACCGTCCCACTCTGCAAGCCTCAGCCAAGGTCAACGATGTCCGTCGTCTGCAACCAACACAACGTAGTGCGGGCAAAGCCCGTGCAGGGGTGAGTATAAGCTACTCAGTAGGGACCCCGAGACCCCTGAAGGTCTCTCAAATCCACAAAGGATAAACCACGAAGAAAGGTACAATCACGAAGTAACAACCGACACTGCTTAGGTATATGCCCATACATATACCTAAGTCATCAAATTCAAATACGCTCCAACCTCCGAGCCCAAGTACAACTCAGTCCACACAGGAAAGTAAACGTATTCCACACAGGAAAGCAAAACGTAATCCACACAGGATTGCACTACACAATCCACACAGGAAAGCAACAGGATTCAGCTCACACAGGTATACTTCTTCAAAGGACGATAAAGATGATCTCTGATCCATCTAAGTCGTCGGACCCACGAAGGATCGATAGGTAACTAACCCCCGCAAGACCCACACAGGATCGGGCCCACACAGGACCTGTAGGCGCTGGTTCACACAGGACCGTTGAGCGCAAGGACCCACACAGGATCGGGCCCACACAGGACCTGTAGCACTGATCCACGTAGGATCGCTGAGTGTTGTAGTCGTCGTCGTCGAATCCACACAGGATCTCTGTACTGTCTTCGTCGCAGTCACAGTAGCAGTAGTAGCAGTAGTAGTCACAGTAACAGTCGCAGCCAGCACTAGGGTTCCCGCACACAGAAAGCTCGTTCGGAGGGTCCGCTCCACGAGCCGAGAGGCTGATACATCAACTGTCACAAAGTCCAGAGTTGATGTATCCAAAAGTTCCGTATCGTCAACAGGAACTCAACGCAACAGACGGCGCGTCGATCGGACGCCCGGTCTGAGAGTTATTGGTATTTTCGTCCCCGGGGCCCGGTTGGTTTTTAAGGCAAAACCAACCCGACCGTACTCCACCTGCGTCCAAACCTCGGGCGGAGTATGCCAAAAGATCCGTCTCACTAAGAGGAACACAACGCGGCTGACGGCACGTCAATCGGACGTCCGTAGCTCAAGATATGAGTGTTTCCGCTCCGAGGCCCCGGTTGGTTTCGTGAACGAACCAACCTGGACGAACTCAAAGTAATCCGAAACCTTGAGTGCGATATACCGAAACGACCTTCTCGATCCAAGGATCGCGTTGCCGCAGACGGTTCGTCGATCGGAGGTCCGTGACTCAAGTTATGGCCAAAAGACCGAAAATGATTCGAAACGGGGGGTCCGGGTCCGGGTCGACCCGGCCCGACCCCCCCCCCCCCTGGGTCGGCCCGAACCGGGTCGACCCGACCCGGGTCCGACCCGGCCAGGCTGGCCGGTGGCGCGGCGGCGCGGCGGCCCGACGGTGGCGCGGCGGCCCGGCGCCGCACGGAGGCAGCACGCGGGGGGGGGGGGGGGGGGGAGCCCCCCGCTGATTGGGATGGCAGCGCGGCCTTGTGCCGCGCCCTTTGCAAGAAAACGGCCCCCACGTGGGGGCCGGCTTGAAGAAAAACCGGGGGGCTGCTGCCCCCCCCCCCCCCCCTTCATGGAAACTGCCCCCCTCATAATGAGGGGGGTTTTGTGAGCTGGCCGGGGGATTAATTTCCCCCGGTTTAATGCCATCCGGCAGGCCAGCTGGCCGGCCGATTTTCTCCAACGGGACCGGAAAATCCGGTCCCCTCTTCGGCTTCCGACACCGGCGGCCCGGCCGCCGGTCTTCTCATCCCGCCGCGGCCCGGAACCGGCCGCGGTGTTCGTCGTCCGGCGCGGTGCGACGACACCGCGCCCCTCCAACGCGCCTTCGTTTCCCCTTGACGCGGCGCGACGGCGTCGCGTTCTTGATGATTCTTCCACGGCGCGGCGCGACGGCGCCGCGCAATATAAACGCACAATTAACCGCGTGGTGCGACGGCACCACGCCACCTTGTTTCCACCCGCAAAGCAAATCAACAAGAACGATGGAGGGGGGTTTGGCCGTGTTCATGCGGTCCGGCCCCCTCACGTTAAATAATAACACAACTTTAAATTATTCAAAATCCTTACGTTAGTCATGCAAACCACGAGAAAGAATAAAAATAATTAAAAAAAGAATCAACAACCCCTACCTCGGGTATAGGTTCAAAGATTTGACAACGTCCCGCGGAAGACAACGTCGCGGAGGTCGGGCGTCGCGGTCGTCGTTTGTCAAATCCGATGACGAAGAGTTACGCCTGAAGAGATACGTCGTTGGCGAATCTACTTATGTCGACGAAGGGAGTCCGAGGAGGAAGCGGCGTTCCCTCTCGTTGACACGGAAGACGAAGAAGAGAGGAGCGACGTTCTTCGTCGGAGCTTGAGCGTTCTTCGTCAAGTTCGAAGGTTCTTCGTGTTCTTCGTCGGAGTTGAAGAAGAAGAAGAAAAACTCCCAAAAGCTCTCAAGATGGCCAAAGTGTTCTAACCCAACAAAATAAAATAAGAGCTTATTTTATTTACAAACCTAACAAAAGAATTTCAAAGGTTTGAAATTCAAAAAGATTAACTCCAAAATTAAATAACTCAAGTCATTAAATAGGGGTTAAGGGAGTTGGGAGAAGATGAAAGGTTGGGAGCTTCGTGTGGGCCCCACCACACTTAATCCTCCCAAGGGAGGTTAAGTGGATGTGGTTCCCACTTCCAACCCCCTTTGGTAGGATTTGTCAAGTTAAAATAAAATTTGTTCTTCACAAATTTTATTTAACTTAAACTAAAAACCCAAAAACTAACTTTCAACCCGCAACAAACGCAACTTCCGAAAAGGTCTTTTTAAGCGAATATCGGCGCTGCGAGTTCATCGGTGCCCTCGGATTTCAATTCCGAGCACCGGATCAAAAGTTAGGAATTCCCGCTCGTTCGTTCACTGAACGTACCTGAGCCAAACTTCGGAAAATGATTCCGGGCACTCCGGGCCTCAGAATCAGGTGCCGTCTGAAACCGCGCTCTTGTAAAATTCTAAAGAAAATTAAGAAAAAATTTCCCTTAAATTTTACGGGTCTTTACATTACTCCCACCTCAGGGCTTTACGTCCCCGTAAAGATACATCAAAAACTAGGGAAACAAATGAGGGTACTGAGCACGCATCTGAGCCTCCCGCTCCCATGTGCTCTTCTGGAGATTCCCGTGCTGGCATCTGATGCACACAAGAGGAATCGATCGCCCACGCAGGACCCGCTCCTGTCGATCCTCTATCTCCACCGGGACCTCCGTAAAAGTCGCCCCATCGTCAACGTCAAGCTCCCCATGATCAATGATGTGCATCGGGTCGTGCACGTATCTCCTCAGCTGAGACACGTGGAAGACATCGTGCACCCGGTGCAACTGAGGTGGTAGAGCCAGGCGATAAGCCACCTCACCAATCCTACTGAGAATCTGTAAGGGTCCGATGAAGCGCGGAGATAACTTTCCGCCTCGGCCAAATCTCCGAATACCACGTCGAGGTGAGACCCGCAAGAAGACGTGGTCGCCATCCTCGAACTCCAGTGGCCTCCGCCTCCTGTCAGCGTATGACTTCTGCCGGCTCTAAGCTGTCCTCATCCGCTCCTGGATGACCTGGACCTTCTCTGTCGTGGCCTGGACCATCTCCGGTCCCACTAGTGCTGACTCCCCAGGGTCTGTCCAGCATAAAGGAGATCTACAAGGTCGGTCGTACAACGCCTCGTACGGTGCCATCCCGATAGTGGAGTGGTAGCTGTTGTTGTACGCGAACTCCACTAAGGGTAGGTGGTCCTCCCAGCTACGACCAAAGTCGAGGACACATGCGCGGAGCATGTCCTCGAGAGTCTGAATGGTCCTCTCCGTCTGACCATCCGTCTGAGGGTGAAAGGCTGTGCTCAAACGTAGCTGCGTCCCGAACGCCTCCTGTAACCCCTTCCAAAGACGGGAAGTAAAGCGAGCATCTCGATCAGAGACGATAGATGATGACACACCGTGGAGCCGCACAATCTCCTGAACGTAGAGACGTCCCAAGCTCTCTACTGAGCCCTGCTCTCTGATGGGTAAGAAGTGTGCCGACTTGGTGAGTCAGTCAACAATCACCCAGATGGAGTCGTGACCTCTGGAAGTGCGTGGAAGTCCAGTCACGAAGTCCATAGATATGTCATCCCACTTCCACTCCAGAACCTCCAAGGGCTGTACCAAGCCTGCTGGTACTTGATGCTCTGCCTTCACCTGCTGGCAGGTGAGGCATCGAGAAACGAACTCTGCTACTGCCTTCTTCATGCCCGGCCACCAGTGCTGTCGTCTGAGATCCTGGTACATCTTCGCCACTCCAGGATGTACCGCCAAAGGAGAAGTGTGAAACTCTCTCAGCACTTCCTCTCGCAAAGCTACTGGTACCATGGTACGTCCTCTGAAAAGGATGTCGTGCTCTTCTCCAAGGGAGAAACCATCAGGTGCCTGTCCCGAGGATATCTGTGCATGCCGTGTCTCACAGTCAGCATCCTCACGCTGTGCCTCCCTGACTCGCTGCAGTAGTGGAGGAGTGACTGTGAGAGACTGAAGGAAGGCTGCTCCATCTCTATCCACGAAGGATATCTGCAAAGAGGCTAGCTGCTCCGTCGCCTCCTCAAGTAGCTGAATTCCCGTCCTCCTGCTAAGGGCATCAGCTACTACGTTCCCCTTCCCAGGAGTATAGACTATCTCAAAGTTATAGTCCTGGAGGAACTCGAGCCATCGCCGCTGTCTCAGGTTCAGGTCCTTCTGAGAGAAGATATACCTGAGACTCTGATGATCAGAAAAGACTGTAAAGCGCTCGCCCATCAGGTAGTGTCGCCATGTCTTCAGAGCTAAGACCACTGCTGCTAACTCCAGGTCATGGGCAGCGTAGTTCTGCTCATGCGGCCTCAACTGACGTGATCCATAGGCGATCACTGCCCGCTCCTGCATCAGAACACATCCGAGTCCGGTCCCTGATGCATCGCAGTGAACTACGTACCCTACTCCCTCCTCAGGCAACCTCAAGATAGGTGCGCAGGTCAATCTATGTCTCAGCTCCTGGAAGCTCTGCTGACATCTGTCTGACCATACGAAGGGTTTACCCTTCTTCGTCAAAGCTGTGAGTGATGCCGCAACTCTAGAGAAGTCTGGCACGAATCTCCGATACTATCCAGCTAGTCCCAAGAAACTCCGAACCTCAGTCACGCTCCTGGGTGGCTCCCATGCTAACACGGCCTCAATTTTCGCGGGATCCACTGCAACTCCCGCCTCAGAGATAACGTGTCCCAAGAATTGGACCTCACGTATCCAGAACTAGCACTTCGAGAGCTTACCATAAAGCTGGTGCTCTCGGAGTGTGTCTAGTACAACTCGCAAGTGATAGGCGTGCTCCTCCTCTGTCGTAGAGTAAATCAGAATGTCGTCGATGAAGACCACGACAAACCGATCGAGGTATGGCTGAAAGATCCTGTTCATGAGAGCCATGAACACTGCTGAAGCATTGGTTACACCGAAAGGCATAACCAAGAACTCATAGTGGCCATACCGACATCTGAAAGCCGTCTTCTGCACATCCTCATCTCTGACTCTGAGCTGATGGTAGCCTGACCTGAGGTCTATCTTCGAGAACCACCGTGCTCCCTTGAGCTGATCGAAGAGGTCGTCAATCCTCGGTAGCAGATACTTGTTCCTCACTGTCACCTGGTTTAGGCGACGATAGTCAACACAAAGTCGCAAGCTCCCGTCCGCCTTCTTGGCGAACAATATCGGGGAAGCCCAGGGTGAAACACTGGGTCAGATGAACCCCTTGCCCTACAAGTCCTCCAACTGTACCCGTAGCTCTCGAAGCTCGGCGGGGGCCATCCGATATGCTGGAGTGGATATCGGGGCTGTCCCGGGGTACAAGTCAATATAAAAGTCTACCTCTCTGCGAGGAGGTAGCCCTGGAACGTCTTCGGGAAAAACGTCTGCAAACTGATCCACCACTGCAGGAAAACCAGGACTCCGCTCGTCAACTGCTCCAAGGATAAGGCTAGCTAACTGATGAGTAATGGGTTGTCCTCTCCTCCGCGGAAGTCCATCCTGTGCTGCTAAGGCTCCCTTCTCGCCGGTGAAGGTGAACCTGCTCCCTTCGGTGCGTACACAACGCACCTTGCGCCTAAAACAGTCAATCTGTGCATGGACCGTAGATAGCCAATCCATGCCCAAGATGACGTCGTAAGGCCTCGACGCTGCTACAAGAAGATCCCAACCGAAGCTCTCGCCTCCTAGAGTAAGCTCACACTGCCGGCACCAGTGCGTAATCGTCGAGTCTGCTCCCGTAAGAGTCTCTAGCCGTAAGTATCGAGCCAACGGCTCTGTCGGAATCTCCGAGCTCCGAACAAGGCCAGCGGCTATGAAAGAGTGACTCGCTCCTGTGTCTATAAGAACTGCAGCAAGGGTGGAGTAGACACAGATAGTACCTCGAATCATCTCGGGTGCGTCGTGGTCGTAGGCCTCTGCTGCCTGGAGCCGTGCCTGTCTCTGCCCGCCAGCTCCCTGTGGTCGGGGTGGACCTCCTGGTGGTGGTGGTGGCAGAGCCTCAAAGCGTCGCCCACCACCGGCTGCTCGTCCAACTCCTCTGCCTCGTCCGCCTCCTCCCTGCGGACCGCCACTGTCGACCCTCTTCCTCTGCCTCGGTGGTCCCTCAACCGTCTGCTGCTCCTCGGCACGGCGGGTCGGGCAATCACGAGCCATGTGGCCCTGCCCGCCGCACGAGTAGCACTGTCTGCCTCTCGTAAGACTGGCTCCGCACTGTGTGCCCCGCACTGCTGAGCTAGTGTCCCGAGGTCGTCTGCCCGAAGGTCTGGTCTGTCTGGACCCCTGAGTCATCCGTCGACTGCCTGCTGCAGATGACTCTGCCACGTGCCGCCCTGCGGTGGGTCGCTGCGCTGGTGTAGACTCAGCAAGGAAGCTCTCGATCAGAAGGGCCCGCTCCAGTACTCCTGTCTGAGTCGGTATGCTGAGGGAGATCAGCGATGCCCTGATCTCGTGTCTCAAACCCTGCTCGAAGGTCCGGGCCCGAAAGAATGGGTCCCGTACCATGTCGGTCGAGTAGCGCGAGAGATCAGTAAATCTCGCCGAGTACTGAGCGACCGTCATGCTACCCTGCCGCAGCTGAAGAAGCTCCTGGATACGCACCGCACGAAGGGTGGCTGGGACGAACTCCGAGCGGAAGAGGCTCTCAAAGTCCGTCCAAAGTAGAGATGCCTCATCGTGCACCTGGAGCATCAGGCTCCACCATCGTCCTGCTGCTGCGTGTAGTAGGCTCGCAGCGAGGATCACCATGAGGTCTGCTGGTGTCCTCACTAGCCTAAACACTCGAACCACTGCCTCCAGCCAGTCCTCTGCTTCCTGGGGATCCGTCTCCCCGCGAAACCTGGGCGGTCGCTGGCGCTGAAACTCATGCAGTGCGCTGAGGCGACGTGCATCGTCAGCGGCTGCTGCTGGAAGCATCGGGGGCTCGGCGGGTAGAGCTACCGCCGGTGCCACTGCTGACAAAGGGCCCTGCACCGAGGCCTCGTCGCTCGGTGGGCTCTCGTCACGCTCGACTCTCGGAACCCTAGCTGGCTGCCGTCGTGGGGCCATCCTGAAAAGGAAACAGGTGCGCCACGGTCAGAACAGTATACCTGGTGAGCTGATATAAGTAATCACAAAGAAAACTTTGAAACACACACGCAATCAACGTTTTCGTGAATTAAGTCGGAAATCAGAAGTCAGGGTCCTGGTGTACGGATACGTCGGCCGCCGCACTAACACTGGACTCCCTGGACTGATAACCACACTCAATACAGTAAACATTATTGCTTCACATAGAAAAGATCAGAGTTCGCGGTAGAACCGAACTCCTCTGATACCAATTTGTCACGACCCGCCCTCGGGGTCCGTGTCGTGACTACCCCAAGCCCGCCTTCCATAGGCCAGGGGCTGGCGACTAGCACCAAGGCGTAAATCCCGGTAAAAAGGGAAGGCATTGCCTTTGTAAAGTAAACAATCACCACAGAGTAAGAAAGCGGAAAGTAACACTAAGCAAAAGCAGAGTTCAACTGAAAGTGAGGAAAAGTAAATGGGCCAGTATACAAACCCAAACTGAAAGTAAAGTACAACTCGAAAGGGAAAACATCAACTGAAAAGTAAAAGCCGCTACGCCGAGCTGTCCTCCGGTAATCCCACCTGAAGGGTGGGTACAGATAGCTCCACTGCTCCACGGGTCCCGCCGTCCGTTCCGAGCACGTCCCGCCCAGTGGTCCACCTCCGGGTACCGTCCCGCTCTGCAAGCCTTAGACAAGGTCAACGATGTCCGTCGTCTGCAACCAACACAACGTAGTGCGGGCAAAGCCCGTGCAGGGGTGAGTATAAGCTACTCAGTAGGGACCCCGAGACCCCTGAAGGTCTCTCAAATCCACAAAGGATAAACCACGAAGAAAGGTACAATCACGAAGTAACAACCGACACTGCTTAGGTATATGCCCATACATATACCTAAGTCATCAAATTCAAATATGCTCCAACCTCCGAGCCCAAGTACAACTCAGTCCACACAGGAAAGTAAACGTATTCCACACAGGAAAGCAAAACGTAATCCACACAGGTTTGCACTACACAATCCACACAGGAAAGCAACAGGATTCAGCTCACACAGGTATACTTCTTCAAAGGACGATAAAGATGATCTCTGATCCATCTAAGTCGTCGGACCCACGAAGGATCGATAGGTAACTAACCCCCGCAAGACCCACACAGGATCGGGCCCACACAGGACCTGTAGGCGCTGGTTCACACAGAACCGCTGAGCGCAAGGACCCACACAGGATCGGACCCACACAGGATCGGGCCCACACATGACCTGTAGCACTGATCCACGTAGGATCGCTGAGTGCTGTAGTCGTCGTCGTCGAATCCACACAGGATCTCTGTACTGTCGTCGTCGCAGTCACAGTAGCAGTAGTAGCAGTAGTAGTCACAGTAACAGTCGCAGCCAGCACTAGGGTTCCCGCACACAGCAAGCTCGTTCGGAGGGTCCGCTCCACGAGCCGAGAGGCTGATACATCAACTGTCACAAAGTCCAGAGTTGATGTATCCAAAAGTTCCATATCGTCAACAGGAACTCAACGCAATAGACGGCGCGTCGATCGGACGCCCGGTCTGAGAGTTATTGGTATTTTCGTCCCCGGGGCCCGGTTGGTTTTTAAGGAAAAACCAACCCGACCGTACTCCACCTGCGTCCAAACCTCGGGCGGAGTATGCCAAAAGATCCGTCTCACTAAGAGGAACACAACGCGGCTGACGGCACGTCAATCGGACGTCCGTAGCTCAAGATATGAGCGTTTCCGCTCCGAGGGCCCGGTTGGTTTCGTGAACGAACCAACCCAGCCGAACTAAAAGTAATTCGAAACCTTGAGTGCGATATACCGAAACGACCGTCTCGATCCAAGGATCGCGTTGCCACAGACGGTTCGTCGATCAGAGGTCCGTGACTCAAGTTATGGCCAAAAGACCGAAAATGATTCGAAACGGGGGGTCCGGGTCCGGGTCGACCCGGCCCGACCCCCCCCCCCCCCTGAGTGGGCCCGAACCGGGTCGACCCGACCCGGGTCTGACCCGGCCCGGCCGGCCGGCGGCGCGGCGGCCCGACGGTGGCGCGGCGGCCCGGCGCCGCACGTAGGCAGCACGCGGGGGGGGGGGGGGGGGGGGGGGGGGGGGCGAAGCCCCCCGCCGATTGGGATGGCGGTGCGGCCTTGTGCCGCGCCCTTTGCAAGAAAACGGCCCCCACGTGGGGGCCGGCTTGAAGAAAAACCGGGGGGCTGCTGCCCCCCCCCCCCCCCCCCTTCATGGAAACCGCCCCCCTCATAATGAGGGGGGTTTTGTGAGCTGGCCGGGGGATTAATTTCCCCCGGTTTAATGCCATCCGGCCGGCCAGCTGGCCGGCCGGTTTTCTCCAACGGGACCGGAAAATCCGGTCCCCTCTTCGGCTTCCGACACCGGCGGCCCGGCCGCCGGTCTTCTCATCCCGCCGCGGCCCGGAACCGGCCGCGGTGTTCGTCGTCCGGCGCGGTGCGACGGCACCGCGCCCCTCCAACGCGCCTTCATTTCCCATTGACGCGGCGCGACGGCGCCGCGTTCTTGATGATTCTTCCACGGCGCGGCGCGACGGCGCCGCGCAATATAAACGCACAATTAACCGCGTGGTGCGATGGCACCACGCCACCTTGTTTCCACCCGCAAAGCAAATCAACAAGAACGATGGAGGGGGGTTCGGCCGTGTTCATGCGGTCCGGCCCCCTCACGTTAAATAATAACACAACTTTAAATTATTCAAAATCCTTACGTTAGTCATGCGAACCACGAGCAAGAATAAAAATAATTAAAAAAAGAATCAACAACCCCTACCTCAGGTATAGGTTCGAAGATTTGACAACGTCCCGCAGAAGACAACATCGTGGAGGTCGGGCGTCGCGGTCGTCGTTTGTCAAATCCGATGACGAAGAGTTACGCCTGAAGAGATACGTCGTTGGCGAATCTACTTATGTCGACGAAGGGAGTCCGAGGAGGAAGCGACGTTCCCTCTCGTTGACACGGAAGACGAAGAATAGAGGAGCGGCGTTCTTCATCGGAGCTTGAGCGTTCTTCGTCAAGTTCGAAGGTTCTTCATGTTCTTCGTCAGAGTTGAAGAAGAAGAAGAAAAACTCCCAAAAGCTCTCAAGATGGCCAAAGTGTTCTAACCAAACAAAATAAAATAAGAGCTTATTTTATTTACAAACCTAACAAAAGAATTTCAAAGGTTTTAAATTCAAAAAGATTAACTCCAAAATTAAATAACTCAAGTCATTAAAGAGGGGTTAAGGGAGTTGGGAGAAGATGAAAGGTTGGGAGCTTCGTGTGGGCCCCACCACACTTAATCCTCCCAAGGGAGGTTAAGTGGATGTGGGTCCCACTTCCAACCCCCTTTGGTAGGATTTGTCAAGTTAAAATAAAATTTGTTCTTCACAAATTTTATTTAACTTAAACTAAAAACCCAAAAACTAACTTTCAACCCGCAACAAATGCAACTTCCGAAAAGGTCTTTTTAAGCGAATATCGGCGCTACGAGTTCATCGGTGCCCTCGGATTTCAATTCCGAGCACCGGATCAAAAGTTAGGAATTCCCGCTCGTTCGTTCACTGAACGTACCCGAGCCAAACTTCGGAAAATGATTCCGGGCACTCCGGGCCTCAGAATCAGGTGCCGTCTGAAACTGCGCTCTTGTAAAATTCTAAAGAAAATTAAGAAAAAATTTCCCTTGAATTTTACGGGTCTTTACAAAAGAGGCGTATAATAATAATAAGAAGATTAATAATAACATGAAACTATTCCTAAAACATTTAATTGAGTCATTTATAAGTATATCACCAAGTTTTATCACAAAGGTTTCATAAGAATTACCAATGTAATTTCATAAGGTATCATAACACATGTCATCTCTGGGGATTAAATTATTTACTGAAGGAATTGGAGTGCTATTAGGGTGAACCCTTTATAAGTATTAATTAATTATATCAATATATATCAAAATAAAACATTTTAAAAATAACCCATGGAGAATAAAATAAATGGGTTTCATATCAAAATCATGATGTTTTTAAAAATTTCTTAAAGGCATGATCTTTATCTCAATATTAACCAATGAAAAAGGAAGGAGGATTTTTTATGTTAATACCGGAATGAAATAGTTCCTTTTTAAATTTCATTGAATGTCGCATTAATATAAACCAGTTTGGAAATTCACTAAATAAAATAAGAGAATTTCTTGAGAAAAAGAGATAAATTTTGAGAAGACAATCAGGTAGCATAACGAGTATGAAACATGGTTTTAGAAAAAATTAAAAAGAGATGGGAAAAGGGTATCCCATTAATTAAATAATATATATCATGTAAAGGGATATAATAAAATGGATAGAATAACATTTTATGGAAATTTGATAGACATACCATAAAATAAGGTAAGTTAAAGGAAAAGAGAAGTTGAGATTTCCCTTACCTTGAGAAGTAACTCCTAAAACTCGATGATTGAGACCTTGGGGGATTAAGAACACCTTGGGAGGACTCCCTAGGAGGTAAAAATATTATAACTTCATTGTTTAGGAATTTTAAATTAAATATATTGTATAAATGGGTGGGTATTTCTAACAAAACTGGGGGATTTTTATTTGTTAATTTCTTCAGACACCTAGGTAGTGGTATTCTAAAAAAACATGTGCTTTCCCCTCATATTTACCCATGAAATTGGAAAATTAACACATATTATGTTATTATAATCCTCCAGAGTTTACCATAATTTTATAATATATAATACATCATTCTGATGTCATTAAACATACTAAAAACTCATAAATGTATTTTTACTATTCACTGAAAAGAAAAACATTTTTGAAAATTATCATAAATTAACTAGAGACTATTTTCAACGTGATTTTTTCAAAAATGTTGTTTATTTTATCAAAATAATTCTATATGTATGATAGATTTTACTTTAAAACAAAAAAAACCTATTTATTAAAAATAATAGTGGATAGAAAATGCGTAGTAAAATTTCTGACATTGGAAAAAAAATAAAATTATATTATCATTTAAATTTAAATAAGAGTGTTTTAATCATACTATTTAATTAAAATAATCATTTTTAATAACACATTAGTTTATTATAATAATTATAAATTTTCTAAAAAGTACAATTTCATTCCAAAAAATCAATATATCAAATTCGTCATATTTTTAGGAAAAACTAAACTCAAAACAGAATTGATGGAACAACTAATTTATTTATACAAAGGGATTATACATTAAGTAACTAAGGCCTTGACACAATACCCATTATAACACTTTCATAGGATCTATGGGTAAGGTGTACGATGGTAATAGATTCTTGGGGCGACTCGGATAACATCACTCGAGTACTAATTTCAACTAATAAGAACATATCCCATAAGAGATTTGGTTCAAGTATCAGTTTTTAAAGATCAGATTAGGATTGGTCAAGAGAAAAGACCAAAGATGCTACCTCCCACCCATGTTCCGAAAAATGATCTTTTTACAACATGAATCTACTGTATGAGGCCACTGACATTTCATTCTGAATTAATTATCCATTATAATTTCTACTTATAACAAAAATTATAATGTTATAATTATTATTTAACAGTATAATTTTCAACCATCATATTGAACAACAATCATAATTAATGGTTATATAATGGTCAAAACCTGAGGGTCAAATTTCAAAATATTCTGAAATCATTATTAGAGAGATATAGTTTTGTTATATATAATATAATATAACAAAGATTTTTAATAAATAATTATCATTCAAAAAATTTTGTGATGTTACATTCTTCCCCCATTAAGAAATTTCATCCCTAACATTTCAACTTATTCCCTCAGTTGAGAAAATGTGAAGGTAATTCTACCTCATTTTTTCCTCTAGTTCCCTAGTTTCTTATTCGTATTTTTGGTTTCTCCACAACAATTTAACGAGGTGGGTAGTGTTTTTGAATAGAACCTTATCTCAATGGTCCAAGATCTCCACAGACTACTCCTTATAAGATAGGTCAAGTTCTAGTTGTAGCACCTCAGGATTTAAAACATGCGAAGGGTTGGGTATGTACTTTATCAAGAGAGATACATGGAATACTTTATACACATGTGCTAGATTTAGAAGAAGTTCAAGCTGATAGGCCACTACCCCTTTGTGATGAAGGATTTGATAGGGGATAATATACACGGGATAGAGATTCCCTTTTATCCAAAACCACATTAATCTGTTCTAAGGTGAGATTCAAAGGAATAAATTGTCACCAACATCAAACTCCAAGTACCCTCGATGGTTTTCAGAAAATATCTTCTAACGACTCTAAGAATCCTATTTTTGTTTTTATATGGATGAAACCTTTTCTGTCATATCTTTCCCAAGATCAAGTCTGAGAAGAATTCTCTCACCCACTTCATCCCAAAAATTAGGATTTCTACATCACATTCCATATAGATCTTTATAGGGTACTATTTGAATACTAAAATGGAAGCTATTGTTTTATGATAACTCAACTAATGAGAGATGTTGATCCAATCCACATATAAACTCCATTGAGAATGTTCTGAGCATGTCCTCATGTGTTTGAAAAGTCCTTCCATATTATACATTAGTTTGAGGGTGATAGGCCATAGTGAAATTCAATTTAGTATTCCAATCCTGTTGTATACTTCTCTAAAATTTTTACATGAATCGTGGATCATGATCAGAAATGAAAGAAAGAGGAACTCTATGAAACCTTACCACTTCCTTCAGGAATATATTGGAAAGTTGGTCAAGAGACAAATATTTTTGAATATAGATAAAATGAGTAGTCTTGGTGAGACGGTCCACTATAACCCATATCATATTTTTTCCCTTGGATGCTTTCAAGAGACCACTAACAAAGTCCACAATGATATTATCCCACTTCCATACTGGAATGGGTAGCGGTTATAATAACCCTTTAGGAAGTTGTCTCTTTACCTTCACTTGTTGACACACCAGCCACATTGTATTATAGTTGAAAATATCCTTTTTCATGTTATCCCACCAATAATGATCATGAAGCTCCCTATACATTTTAATGATTCTATAATGTATATAGAATGTAGAGTTATGATGTTCATCAATCAGATACTTCTTTGTTTCCTAAATAGATTGAACACATAGCTTTATAGAAAATTTTATGAAACCTTCTTGATCATTATTGACCTCATGAAAATTACCATTATTCACAGCCTCTAACTTTTCCTATAATAGAGGATCCTCTCTTTGATATTTCTTAATCTTCTCAAGTAATGATTGTAGAGAAATAATTTTGGATAGGGTTGATGATGTAACTTCCCTTACTATTCCCATGTCGAGTTATACTAGGTCTTTGATCAAAGGATCTCCTTGAATCCCCATTACTACCATAAAAACATGGTCTTTCCTATATAATACACCAGAAACATTGTTTTTTTCTAAATTGAACAATCATTGTCTTTAAAAATATTCATCCTTATCCTCTATCTCATGTTCAATTCCATTTGTGTGAAAATAAACATCAAACATTGGTGGTATGTGAATATATCAAATTTATCCCCATAAAGATATTTCATCCATATATTCAGAGAAAAATCCACTATAGTCATATCTAGGTCATGTGTAAGATATTTCTACTCATGAGGCTTCAAGTATCGAGATTCATAAGAAATCACCTTATCATTTTGAATACGGATGAAACTAATCCATTCTAGAGAAGAATCACTAAAAATAATGAATCATTCTTCAATATAAGGTAAAGTTAAAATGGTTTATATAAATAATATGTTCTTCATATCTTGGAAACATTCTTTACACTCCTTTCTCCAGATGAAATTGAAATATTTTTGAGTTTACTTGGTTAGTGTATTAGATATTCATGAATTTTTTTCACCAACCACTTATAATATCTCGCTAATCCAGGGAAACTAAGAATATTTATTATTACTATAAGAGGAGGCCACTGCTATAAAATAGTTGTCTTTGTATGGTAAACAAAGATTCATTCATTGAATATAATTTTTACTAAGAAAGAAACTTCCTGTAACCAAAATTTTCATTTGACAAAATTTCCAAATAGCCTCTCCTTCCTCAGAGCTTTCTATATATCCCTTAGATAATCCACATTCTCCTCACGAATTTTGGAATGTAAAATAATATCATCAATAAAAACTACCAAAACGTTATCAAGGAAGTCCTTAAAGAATCTATTCATCAAATACATAAAGATAGACATATCATTAGTGAAGTCGAAGTCCTTAACAACATACTCATAATTCCCATATATTGATTAGAACACATTCATTAAAATATCTTATTTATTCACCATAAATTAATGATAAACTAATATAAGATCAATCTTAGAAAAGAATTGAGCCTCATGATATTGGTCAAAGAAAACATCAATTCTTGGAAGAGGGTACATGTTCTTCATTGTGATCCTGTTAAGTTCTCTATAATCAATACATAGCCACATAAATCCATCATCTTCACAAGGAGACACACTGGGTTGTATAAACCCCTTCTCCATGAGATATTGTAGTTTCTTTCTTAATTTTTATAGCTATAGATTTTCCATTCTATATGGGGTATATGAAATCAGGTTGGAACCAAGAATGAGGTCAATAGAGGAATCTACCTATCTTTCTATGGGAGTTCCAGGTAACTCATCTAGAAATACATCAATGTATTCATGAATGATAGAGAATTTTTCTATTCTTATACTTTAATTTCCTTCTTCACCTTCACCAGTCATTTCCATAAAGAAGGATATGGGAGGTGTTTCTAGAAAAAGTAGAGGTTGAGATATATCTCATTTACATACAATTGAAGGTTGTGCATTCAGGACTACTAATATTTCCTTGCTTCGGAATTTGGTATTAGTATTATATGTTGATATCAATTCCATACCTAGTATAATGTCAAATTCTATCATGGGAATGAATACTAGATTTGAGATGAGATTATTTTCACCAAAGTAAATAATAGAGTTTCTATATACTGTTGATTCCTGGATAATCCCTCTAGGAGTCTTGACTTTTATTTCAACTTATAGATGTTTAGGGATTGATTCTATATTTTTTCAAACAATAAGGAAATAAAAAAACGCGTTGAACCCGAATCAAACAAAGTACTTGATATCATTGATAGAATAATGTGATTATATTTTTCCACATCATTTAGAGCTTCAACTTTAGCTATCATGATAGATAAATCCCGACCATGTTCCCTTGTCCTATACTGAGGTTAATTGAGATTCCCCTACATTAACGTATGATTTGGATAGTGATTGGAAAAGTTCACAAGATGTCCTCACTTCAAGTATTGGACATTAGGCTATGCCTACAGAATCTTCTCTTTGTCGTTAGTGTAGAGAATATATGGATTTACCTCTCTAAGAATGTTTTTATAAATATATACTTCTATGTCACACTTGTAATATTTATTTCTCCCGAGAATGTAGATCCTAAAATAATTATTCCCACATTTGATTCATGTGGGAAGTTTCACATTATTTCCTCCTATTACTTGATCGAAGCTCCTATCCATGTTTGGATCCAAATATTCATTCTTTTCATTTTATCCATTGGACCATTGCGTCTCTTTGAACTCAAGTTAAACATTCATAGAACTCATCACGATCTCCTCTTAGTTGTCATAGTCTCAATTGGGTAGATTATTCTATATATGGGGTCATATTCCATTGAAGAATATATATCAACCATATAATTAGAATCCATGAAAATATAGAGGTGTAATGATAAATTATTGTGATGTTCATCTCATAGCTTCCCATAGATTCATTTCCTTCTGCTATAGTTGTTGGAATTTATTCTCAATATTTTTCACATTGAATGGTGGGAATATTTTTTTGAAAAAGGTTCCCTTGAACTATTCCCAATTAATTGCATGAATCTAACCTCTTAGCTTCATGTTTTTAACCTATGTCCACCACTAAATAACTTCTCCCTCTAATCAGTACACAACAAGGAGGACTTTCTCTTGTTCTGAACAACGTAGTATAAAAATGATATTTTATATAGATCTTATCCAGTTTTTAGTAGTCAATTGGTAGGTTGATCCACTGAACGAAGGTGGTCTTTTACACATAAATAACTCAACATAATGTTGTTCCCTTATAGGTGAATCCTATATCTCAGCTTTATTCAAGTTGTATCTCACAACTTGAGTCCGTTGATCCATCATCCTCCTAAGGTTTTCTATTTCGAGTTCCATCAGAAGGCATCCAACACCTAGTCCATTATGCTCACCATTTATGCAGTATCTCTTATTTCACCATATTTTCTAATATAAGAAAACCCTATTGAGAAACAAGTTTAATTTAATAATATTATAATTATAAAATAAATTTCATGTCTTAAAATCTAATTATGTTATTCAATGAAAACAATTATATTTTTTTATAATTCCTTCATAATGGTTCATAAAACTAATTTTATTAACCAAAAATATCCTCCAAGGGTGTCAAACTAGGTGTACTGTAAGGCATGTTGTCATGTACTAGGTTATGCCGAGTCAGGACCAACACACCTTGTAAGAGTTTTTAACCCTAGGTACATATGTTCCAAAACCACATCCACTATTTCATATTTAGACATGTATTTATTTGCTTAGAAACAACTTACATAATACTTCTCCAAAATACTGATCTATTTTACTATTTTTTAACTTTTCTATAAGATTATTCCTAATGTATTCAAATTTCAATTTCCATAAATAACTAATATTTCCTTTGATACCAACTACGTCATCCCACCTTTTAATTACATAATATTTTTATCACATTGTATAAAATAAAGGATCTTTTAATGTTTAGTTTCATGGAAATAATATACATAATACATGAAAATATAAAAAATTATTCTAAAAAACATGAAATTATTTTTTATTGGTTCATATTAAATAATTTTACAACATCTCAAAACCTGGGGATATACATGAAAGGAAAGGGAGATCATAAGGCCCAAAATGGGAAAATAAGGGAAACAATTTATCTATGATCTTGTGAAATATCAATAAGAACATGACAAAATACATAAAGTCATGATAGAGAGGAATATCAGAATAATAATAAAATGAATCATAGCTTTTAAATTTGGATAAAACATTTAATTGATTCATTCATAAGAATATCACCAATGTTTATCACTAAGGTGTCATAAAAATTACTATGGTTATTCACCAAGGTATGAAAAACATGTCATATCTAGAGATTGAATTCTTTACCCATTGATTTGGAGCACTATCGTGTGAAAAAAATTTATATTTATTAATTAATTTGATCCACATAGATCATAATGAAGCATTTCATAAATAACCCATTGAGAATGAAAGAAATATTTTTCCTATCAAAATCATACCGGTTTAAAAAATTTCTTAAAGACAATATCTTTATGTCATTATTAGCTGATGAAAAAAGAATGTGGGAATAATGAATGTTAATAACATAATAAAATAAGTCATTTTAATATCTATTTGAACATACATGGAAAATAAAGGGTTTTGTTAATTCATAAAATAAAATAAGAGAATGTGTTGAGAAAAAGAGAGAAATTTTGAGAAGAAAATTTCACAGCATAATGGGTATGGAACATGGTTTTAGAAAATAGTAAAAAGAGAGGGAAAAATAGTCTCCCAATAATAAAGGAATCCTAATACAATAAAGTGATAGAATAAAATTGATATATGAACATAGTATGAAAATTTTAATGGCATACCACATAAAAATAGAACTTGAAAGGAAAACACATGTTGAGATTTCCTATAACATGATGTGTAACTCCTAAAACACAATGATTGAGACCTTGAGGGCTTGAGTAAACTATTGGGGGACTCCTTGGGAGGAAAAAATATCATATAATAATTTAGGATGAATTGTGAATGAATGATAATGGATAAATTGGTTCTAATTTATAGAAAAAGTGGTAGATTTGCTTACTAATTTCCTTATACACCTAGGTAGAGGTAAATTCAAATACGTGGTATTTACTAGAATATTTTAAAAAGGTATTGGACACATGGGAAACCTATTATGTTATTATAATCAATAAGATTATACCAACATTTTATATTATAGAATACATCATTATGATGTCATTAAACATACTGAAAACTCAAAACCGTATTTATACTATTCACCAAAAAACCAAATATTATATGAAATTCTCACAAATTCACCCAAACCTAATTTAGATGTTCTAATTTTAGAAATAATTTTTATTATATCATAAAATTAAATATTTTTTAGAAATTTTAATTTTAAATATAAAAAACTTTATTTATTAAAAATAACTGCAGATAGAAAATGCATACTTAAATGAATAATAAATTTTATAACACTTGAAAAAATTATTATTATTTTATAAATAAAATTAAAATAAGTGTGTTTTAATAATAGTATTTTATTAAAATAAACATTATTAATAACACCTTATTTTATTTTAATAAATATAAATTTTCTAAAAAGTACAATTTTTTCTGATAAATCATTTTTTCAAATTAGTTATATTATTAATGAAAATAAAAAATACACTACCTCCCTCCCATGTTTTGACAAATGGGTTATGTATTCCATGACTCTAATAGATGAGGCCACTGAGTCTTCATTCTATATTAATTAAAAATTATCATTTCTATTTATTTCAATAATTATAAACATAAAATTATTATTTAAGAGCATAGTTTCTGGTGGTCATATTGACCAATAGTCATAATTTATCAATGGTCATATAACGGTCAAAACCCGATGGTCAAATTTCAAAATATACTCACATAATTATTTTAGAGATATAGTTTTGTTATGTATAAAATATTATAACACACATTTTTAGGAAATAATTATCATTCAAAAAGTTCAGGTCATTACATTACTAACTTGATAATAAGAGTTTTGAAAGGAATATTTTCAATGTAAAATGATATAACCCCCTCTCATTGTCCTTCCATATTTTATCTTGAGCCTAATAATTAGTATCATAGTAGGATTATATATTAATTTTTTATGCTAACATGATTTTCTTATAGATATTCATAGTATATAATCTGGGAATTAAAAATTATTTGAGTTATTTCATATTGGTTACATATCTTGATTGTTATTTTATGGAGTGTATGAAAACCATCAACAAAAAATTGGTTCCCATGTTTGATAAAAATAATTTCATATTTGGAAGGAGAGGATAGTTTTATATCTTCTATATATTGTGTAGACATTCATTTTATCATCGATAATGGTAAGCATATTCTAAAAGTTTAGAAAACATATAGATTTTAATTAAATAAGAATAATGATATTGATCAGAGGTTGTGTAATTTGTTATTATGGTCCCTCATTGAAAAAGAGTAGACAAGGGTGATTAGACATAAAAAATTGAATTTAATTTGGAATAAAAATTAGGATAACAATTAGGGATACAATAAATTTAATTAGTCATATTTACAAACAAGTCCTGATTAATTATAGGAAATTCAGATGGTTGAAGATGAATTAAAAGATGAGTTCTTCACCAGGGTGATTTTTTAACTCAATTTGAAATTATGGGGATGTTCTTAAATATTAAAATATGGTCATGAAAATATTGAGATTCATATTATAATAGTTTGATGCCCAAATATCTTCTATCTATAGTCAATATGAGGGTGAGTTTATGATCGATAAACTCAACAACATCTTGATTAAATATGAGATGAGGGGGGAAACCATTAAAAGAATGGATTTTTTAAAGTATAATTCTTTCAATTTTATAAATGGTATATATAAAATGGAATAAAAATGATATCATTATGATGAATTTGATGTTGATGATGATGTAAGGAATTAATAGTAATTTATATACTTTTTCTCTAAAATAATTAAATGTGGAAACATTACATACAATGGAAACATAACCTTTAACTATTTAATTGTGGTAAGATTTGTTCATTTTATCTAGTTTCCCTATAAAGGATCTTGGAATAAAGAGATGGTGAGGTTGATCAACTCAAAATATTATTTTACAGAATCAATGTGGAAATCAGTCAAAAGAGAGGAACATTTTCCTAAGAAAAGAAAATATACAATTAAAAGAAAAGGAATGTGATCTCAAAACATAATACTCTATCCTAAGATAATGAAATTAAAATAGTAGAATATTATTAAGTGTATGAAGTACTTTTACCTTCTATAGATACAAAAAACACTAATGAATCCTGTAAGGAAAGAGAAGTAATTATTGAAGAGGATATTGATGAAGATGCACCAAAAAGAGTTTTAATTGAGGATGGATGTCTTGGTGTATTTTAAATTTTATAGGAAGCTTTAAATATATAATATATCTTTAAATAATGAGAATGATCCATTGAAAATATCTCTTAATGTATCAAATGCTAAAGATATTTTCAAGATAGATATGGATTTCAAAAGAAAATGATTTATCTCATTGTAATCCTTGAATTGAGAGACAAGGAACCTGGGAAAAATATACAACATTATATATATAATAATGATGAGGTAAAATGACTTAAGGTAGTGCTGGTCAAAGTTGAAAATTACTTGAAACATTCTTAATTTTAGTTAATTTTTATATTAATGAAATTAGAGAAACATATAATGAAATTGAGAATGTTATTAATGTTTCTATGTATATTTTTGAATATACTATGATACTTTTGAAAATTATCATAGACACTAAATATTGAAATAAAAAGGTTCCAACTATTAATGGAAGGGAAATAAATTTTTTATATAATAAAAGAGAAATATCCATTATTATTTAGAATAATTTTACTAAAAATAACAAGGATAGTGAGATATGGAATAAGGTGAATACTGAATTTAAGTCTAACAATAGATACCAATTGAAGTATAACCTGAATATATTACTCAAAATTAACGAGTTTCAAATTCAAAGTAAATTTATTAAGAAAATATTGAAGGAAAAAATTTAAAATAAGGAAATTCTTTTCTGAAATAATATTTTTTGGATAAAGAGTGTACAAAAATAATTAATATTCATATTGATACAATAAATCAATCCATTAACCAAAGATAGGATATCATTCTTTTGGGAGTCAACCAAAATATTACATTAGATAAAAAATGAAGGTAAAATGTAATACAACTTTTAGAAAATTTGAGGAATGTTATTTAGATATGATAAATAAGGTCATTACATTAGAAAGTGTAAAAATACTACTAGAGTACCTAAATAAAATATAAAACTTTATAACTACCCATAGGAGGAGTAACAAGGAATAAAAAATAGTGTTTGAGATAGATTTAAATGAATCTAAAGGAGAAAATCCCTATATAGAAGAAACTGGTTTCACATTTTATATGATTGAAAATAGTAAATTTTAAATCATATTCAAGGGAATGATATAATTCTTTTTAAATTTTGGAAATGATTGATCACAAAATGATTAAGAATATTGATACATTGCAATTAGAGAATATAAATTGAAATCCAACAATGTTCTCTTTGTTAATGGGATGAGGAACAATATACTAAGTGTTTCCTAGATTTTTGGGAATGAGAATGAGGTGATATTAATAATCAATGAATGTTTAATTATGAGGATGAACGATGGAATAATCATTATGAATGGAAAATACAAATTTCTCACAAGATTCAATATTTTTTATTATAAAAATACTTGGCATGTGATCATGGTAGATGAGAATGGGTGTTGGAATAGGACACTTGGTAATTTGAGCCAAAATAACAGTATAAAATATTTCAAATACAGAGATGTAATATGTTTTTAAAAACAGATTCACATGGTGATAAATACATGTGATAACTCTATAAGGTAATGATGGTTAACTAGGATAGTATTATGGAAGAAATCAAAATGAATATGCCTCGTGAATAGACACAGTCAAATTCATGCATCATGATGAGATTGAAATCAACCAATAAATATTAGTACCTTATTACTTTTATTTATTATTTTACATTTATAGGTCATATGTATTTTATTACATGTAAATCAATATAACATTAGAATTTTAAATACATAAGGTGTGTTTTAAACATCAACTTGGTTATTTTATCAAAAGGTTTTAGTTCAATAATGTATCTATGAATGAAAGGGAATAAATTTAGGAATATCTTGATAAGAATGGGATAAGAAATAAATATGGTGCTCTATAGTCACCCTAATAAAATAGAGTAGTTGAAAGGAGTTACCAATGTCTAGTGGACATGGGGATATCTATGTTATCAGAGCTTGAAGATTCAAAATATTTTTTGGGTGATTATTAATAAAAAAATGTTTATATTCTTAATTAGCGCCTACATTGACTAAATTATGTGAATATGCTTTATGAGATAAGGATTGTGAATAATCCAAATATAAGGTTTTCAAAATTACTCAATCTCCCATGTTATATTAGAAAAGGATATCATTTGGGAATATTTAATGAGAAATATGATGAGGGAATATTTATTGGATACAAACTCAGTTGAAGGACCTAATAATGTTAAATTTGTAATTTGAGAATGATAATATAAAATTATGACAATATTTTCATTGAAAACAATGTTTATTTTTAAACATAATTTCTTAGATATAGAACCAAGGGTATACAAACATAAAAAATTAAATGAAAACCAATTGTAATATCTTGAATTTCTTCGTTAAAGCAAAGAGTGATGGGGATGTAGTGAAATATTTTTATTTTATTACAATAATGGAGTAAAAGATAAATTACATACAAAAGAATGAAAATTTATGATTCATTTTATCATCACAACTATAAGAATATAAATAAGACAAAGTGTTTTTTTTGAACAGATCAATGATAAGGGACAAATAACATGGAAAAAATATTTTTTATTATTCAAATATTACACTTCAATTAAGTGTAAAAAAATTACCATTAAATTTTATTGATTCAAAATGAATGAAATGAATATGGGTTTCCTTTAGTTATTTTCTTAATGGAATGAAAATATATTTCTAATGGACGTAAATTCAATATTTTTGAATAGAGAAATTTAAGAAGAGGTTTAAATTGAATAATTTGATGTTTTTTTTCAATAGTGGTGATGGTAATAGAGTTAGAAAGAGTAATATTTCATTATATGGGTATGACAAAACACCCTAAGAAAGGTATTTAAAAAAAATCTAAAGTATCTTAAAGACAATTGATTTAATAAAAATCATGTTGTATTTTAATATTAATATCATGGAAAATGATCCAAATTCAGTCATTAGGATTTTATATGTAGATGAGAATAATTTTTCAAGAAAAAATGGGAATAATTGTGGGAACATTTATGGTTAAATATATTTAAAAAAAATTATTTAGTGATATGAAATATTTTGGGTTTTCATGAATAATATAGTTTTTCCATTACTTTACAATAATACAATGCTAGAGATTCATTAAATAGGTTTGGAATAAAATAATAAAAAAATGTTTTTACTCCATAATCACTTGGGAAAAATATTACCTTGGATGACTAAGGAAGTAGTGTGGATCAAAATAAGGTTCAATGGATTATTGGAATCTTACATCACTTTGAAATATCATGACAAGACATTGGGTTTGTCAAAACTATTTATGCCTACTCCAAAAGAATATAATGGAGTATATTATCGTTGAAGCAAAATGTATCATGTGTAATATTAATGTAATATTAATTTTTTTGAGGAATTATAATGTATCATATTTACTTTATATATATTTTTTAAATCTAATTTGGAAGTTGATGTTATACATCATAAATCAAATTCTACAGTTTCATTCTTTATCGTAGGAAGATGCATTTCTTTGCACACCGAGAAGAAAAAACAACCACATTAAGAACAATAGAAGATGAGTATGTTTTAACATCTTAATATACACTGAAAATTATGTGTAAGAACTTAAAACATAATGAAGTTTGAGTGAATTTATCATACCATTTTATGGCTTTTTTTTACAATCAACGTGTTAGCAATTTGTAGAAGATTCTGGTGCAATAATCAAGGTGGATCATATTGAAATCAATTACCACATCATTATGAAGAAGGTAGAATTTAGAAAATAAAATTTTTATTATGTTTCATTGAATGTGATTATAGGAGATATTTTAATGAAGAACCTAATTAATGATTCCTTTTAACACAAGAGATTCCTATCAAGAGTTCATTATCTCCCAAAATCCTTATGTGTTCAGTACCTTATTTTCTATCCTTCATTCTATTGAATTTTTTTATGAGGATAATATTATGGGATATATTTTTGAATAGGATCACTACCATAGACCAACACATGGGATGTTTTAGCTTTTATCATCCCTAAGAAAAATCTGTTGATAAAATGGGGTCCTTTATTAGTGGTAGCTAAAAGCATTAATAAATATACCCTTTATCAGTGATACAAAAGCACTAATAAAGGTGTATCCTTTATTTGCGCTATTATTATCAATGAGAAGTGTTTTTAATAAAAAAATATAATAATTTATATAAAAATATTTTATTTATATTAAAAAATAGTGTTTATTTATTTATAGTAAATAAAAAACGCATGTCTATAATTAATATAACTTTTTTAATAATTCAATTATATATACAATGTTTTAAAAAAATTATTTTTAATATTATAATTAAATAAATATATATTTATGTAATTATAATATTATAATAAATTTTATTAAATAATAAATATATTTATTATATTTCTAATTATATATTTTAAATTATATATTTATAGTTATATATAAATACTTTTAAAATATTTATAATTATAATTATAATAATAATTATAAATATATATATATATATATATATGTTTCGAATGAATTCTGTCAATATATATATTGATGCATGAGTATAATTGACATGCATATGTTATGTATTCATCATGGATGTTCATTTATACATCACAACTATGTTATTAATCATGCGCCCATATATGTGATGACTCATTTTTTATGATCTATACTTGGTATATGATTCATTCATGTTATAAAAATGAATCTATTATGTTCTCAGGAATACATATAAAATTAAAATAAATATATTTAAATAATAAATATATTTATTATATTTATAATTATAATTTTTAATTATATATAAATACTTTTTAAATGGATTTATTTATAATTACAATTATAACTATATATATATTCAAATAATTATAAAATTATAATAGATACATCTATTATATATATATATTTATAATTATATACAAATATTTATAAATATATTTATTTATACTTATAATTATAAAAATATATATATTTATATGTAAGTAATTATCAAAATATTATAAATATATTTATTATACTTATAATGTTATAAATATATATAATTAAATAAATATATTCATTTATAGTTATAGTTATAACTATAAATAAATAATATATATATATATAAATAATTTTATTAATATATGAACTATTATAAATAAATAATTGACATTATATATTTATCAGTGCTTTTTAGCATAGATAAATTGTGTCTTTATTAGTTCTATAGGTTTAGTGCTGATAAAGACACTATTTATTAGTGATTTTTTCAGTTTTGATAAAAGTATTCCCCAATGTTATAAAAATGACCCTAAAAGAGTCTTCTCTCTCGTGCCTTCATGCTTTCATGGAACCCCACCCCTACTGCCATCAAACATCTCCTCTGCCACCACTTAACTGTACCTCTACCACCGTCGTTGATGTTGACTACTCTGATATCATCAAACCACATAGTTGTTGTGGAACCCCCTCTATGATAAGGTATCCTTCCCATTCCGTTTATTTATCTCTTTCTCGTACCACATATATGATGTTGTGGGTCATGATACTAGTGTTATGAGGATTATGAATTATCTAGATCAGTATGGTCATAGAAACTCAATGATAAAGATGGGTTCATTCAGAGGTTGGCAGACATGATTTTTGATAGTATTTCTAAAACTCTATTAAATTTTCTTATTCTTCTAAGGACATATTTTTTTATTCTCTAGTTGAAATTCTACGGTTTGGCTACATAGATTTCGAAAAATTCTTTTCGATCATCGTTTTTAGGTTATGCACTTATTTATTATGATGAAATGCTACCATGGGGTTCTCATTAGTCGATTAATTGCACTTTCTAAGGGAGTTTTTCATTTTTTTTAAACCAAAAAAATTTAAAGAAAAACTTCTATTGACTGTATAAGCTCTTTGCTAGGTTGAAATAATTTTTTAAAGTGTGTATCAAGTTTTTAAGGCTTCCATATGTATTTTTATACAAAACATTCATCTAACATGGTTTTGATAGGTGAACACCTAAAGTGAATATTTAAGAAAAATACAGTAACTATGAAAAGTTTTTAGTGATATGGAGTAGAGCAAGATAAGTCACTAAAAAAATTTAGTCATCAAACTAGATTAAAGATAATGAACAACTTCCCCGTGGATAAAAAAATTTCATTCAATGATTATTAGTACTTATAATTCTTCCAAAATTTATAGAATAATAATATCAAATTGAACTATTATTTTCCCTAAATAGACCAAGGAATCATCCTAAATTTCAATGACGTACTTGATGTATTGGTCTTATAGTTAAGGAATATCATCAATTGTATTTGGAATTTTTTTCTTGAAAATATTCAGCGTCATAGGCTAGATAGCCCCCTTTAAATCAAAAAGGGAATTCAAGAAATTCCAAGCATTATTATTGCATGGAATATAAAATATACATATATATTGATGTTTTAGTGGATGGTTTCATTGAAAAATAATAAAGAAATCCAATATTAGAAAAATCACTGCTATATGTCCTAATTTATTTTTATTATAAATGAGTTCCTAATATAACTTGGCTCATGGAAACATTTGTGTGATTTCAAATGCATATGGGAAGTTGATGTTATGTTGCTTGAACATTTACATTAAATTTTTGTGTTACACTTATTCCATTCCATGGATCATCCTCTTTTTAAGGGATTATGTGTCATTTACGAATATACTTTGGTTATATTTGATGTGCTGTTCTCAATCCTTGCTACATAATCTTATTTTTATGAGATTTCTTATATACCAAGTTCCCTTTATTTTTATTTCTTCTTATTATATTCTTTATTTTTAATTTTTTTTGGTTTAAAAGTGTTTCTTTATTAAAATTATTCCTATATGAGTTTCTATGATGGATAAATGTTGTTTTTCAAGTGGTTTTATCCATTGTTATGGAATGATATTTTAAGAAAATTGTTTGGGAAAATGCATGTATAGATTTTTTATAAGAATTATTTTTTATTTAAATTTAGTGGTAATCAACTAATTTATGTTTTAAAAATTATTATTCTGTTAATTGGATTTCAAACAGAGAGTTTGGGTGATTTGAATGTGCTAAAAATATTGAAATATGTTCTTTTATTTTTAAAGTGGTGAGTTAACCATTGTGAACTATATTTAAAACCACTTTTTTAGCCTTAGTGACTTTTTATATCAACATTTTGGGGTGTTTAAATATTTTAAGATTTCCAAATGAGATGTAATATTTCAAAAGGGTTTGTATTTCCATGTGTATTGGATTTTGAATCTTATTGTTCCCATGAATGTTTTTCAATGGTCGTTTAAATGGTATTGTAAATCCACATTTTTGTTTTAAAGGTGTTTGGATGAAATTACTCCAAAGAGAATATTGGGATTAATTTTATAAATGATAAAATTTATTGGAATTTAAAGTATATTTTTAAATGTGAAGTCAAATTTTATAGTTTATAAAAAATGAGTTTTTATATAAGGTGTGATACCATCTGCATTGTTTCTCTTCCTTTGGATCTTCTGAGAGGGATATATAGTTTTATGGTGACCCTTGTCGAACATCTTTTGTGTATTTATTTTTAAAAATATTAATATTATCTAATAAAGTCATATGAATATGAATAAATAATGGATCAATTCCAATCACCTGACAAAATTTTATGAAGATGGAGTGAAATAGTTCATCAAGTTGGAAAATATCATGCATATGACCCTTATAAAATCCTATGTATGTGTTTACTCTGTTTTTATTAAAGAATAATTAGTCCATAGGAATTGGAAGAACATGTGATCTATCATTGAATATATTGATGTTTTAAATGTTGGAATAAACATGGGGAAAAATATATTGTATCTAGGGGATGGTATAACACTTCATTTTATGGATCTTATGATATTATTAAAATTGAGGAAAATGAAGAAGCCCATATCGGGGATGTGATAATATATTTTAATGGTGATGAAGATCGTATTGAGGAAATGTAAATAAAAGTTGAAGATGAACTTCGTGATTACCCAAAATTGCTTGAGATGTTAAAGAGTTGTGAAAAATGCCATTGTTTTCTGGTGGCACTAAATAAATCTAGCAATGCCAACCATACTGAAGTTGTTTAATTTGAAAGTAGGAAACATATGGAGTGATTTCAATTTTACAGAACTAATTCCTCTCTTGAATGACATGCTCCCAGAGGATAATGAGTTCCCATGAAAAAAATATGATGTTAATCGAATGCTCTGCTCTATTGGTTTGATCTCTAAAATAATATACTCTTACCCGAATGATTGTATACTGTTTCACAAGGACCAAAAATTAAAAAAAAAGAATTATCAATGTGTGATGATTCTCAATACAATAAAGGTGAATCTAGTCATTTGAAAGTTTTATAGTACATTATAATCATTCTAGGGTTTATTCACCAATATGGAAGTGATGAGGCTGCATAACAAATGACATGGCACATAAATACAGGAAATAATGATAAGAAACTATGTCACTCGGTATAATATCCTCAGTATAAGATAATTTATCCTGAGTATCCTGAATTTGGAAATGAGTTGAGAAACTGTCTTCTTGTGTTATCTATAGATGGAGTGAATCATTTTGGTTTTCAAAGAAGCACTCACAGTACCTAAATGATAATGTTGTTAAATTATAACTTCCCACCATGGTTATGGATGAAAGGAAAATAAATAATTTCATCTATGATTATATAATGAAAAAAACAAATGGGTAATGATATTGATGTTTATTTGGGTCCATTGATCGAGGATTTGAAATTATTTTGGGATTCAGGTATTAAGTAGTATGATTCTTACAAAAAAAAATATTTCATGTTGAGAGTCATATTTTACAGGATGATAAATTAATTTATTGCTTATGGAATGTTGTTAGGATATAGACTTAAAGAAACACAAATGTTTCCTATTTTCAAACAAGGTAAACAATAAATCAGGTAGAAAAATTCATTAAAATTTGTGTTTCTAAGACATCGTAGATTTATACCGTGATGACATAAGTACCAATTGGGGTTGAATTGATTGGATGAAAGTTCAGAGGAATGTACCTCATCATCTCTAATAATAGATGATCAACTATTTGAGAAAATAAAATATGTGGAAACTACTTTTGGTAAACCATTTTAGAAAAATCATTTAAAAATTGATTGGAAAAAGAGATCGGTTTTTTTAAAATTACAATACAAGAATTGTATGTATATTAAAAAATTTCATGATGTTAAGCATGTTGAAAACAATTTATGTGATAGTTTCATCGACACGTTGTTAAATGAACTAGAAAAAATAAATGAGGGGATTTTGGCTAGGTTGGTCATAGTTGTCATGAGAATACGAGAATTGTTTGTGCCAGTGAATGCTGAAAAACAAAATTTTCTTCCTCCATCTACTAACAATTTTTCTAGGTAGGAGAGATATCATTATTTAAACTTATTGAATAATGTAAAGGTTCCAGAGGGGTATTCTTCAAATATCAAGAATGTCATGTCAATGAACAATTTATAGTTAAAGGTTATAAAGTCACATGACTGTCATGTTTTGATGCAAGGTATAATTACTATAGATTTACATTGATTTTTTCCCAAAAATTCCCATAATAAATTAACCAATATATATTTATTCTTTCAATATATATGCAGTAAAGTTATATACCTAGTGAAATTACTGACTATGGATAGAGAAATTACCTTTATATTATGTGAATTGGAAATATTCTTCCAGCCAGCATTCTTTGATATTATGGTTCCTTTTATAGTTCACTTTGTGAGAGATATTTGACTATATTTTCCTATAAACAATAGATGGATATATCCATTTGAATGATATATAAAGATTTTAAAAGGGTTTATCAAAAATAGAAGTCATCCAGTAGGTTGTATTGGAGAGGGATATATTGTTGAGGAAGCCATTGAATTCTATACTGAATACCTAAACAGTGTGGAAATAATTAGTCTAACGAAATCTCTCTATAATGGGTGGATTACTGGCGAAGGAATTTATTGAAGAGAGGTTATCTAAATCAATATTACAGATCAAGAGTAGGACCACCTTTACATTTTTCATAATAGTTTGGAGGTTTCCCCATATGTTGAAACCCACAAATAATTTCTTAGGCATTTGAATCCATCATGGGATGAAAGATGGATATCAAATTATCAAAATTAATAGTTTTTAATTTGGTTTTAAGACCATATTTCTAATGAATCAGATGGAAATTTGGATTCAATTTCAGAAAGTCTTCGATGGATATCCATAGGAAGAAGTGTGTATGTATTATCTTACATTGGTCATATAGGTAATGGTTATAAATTATATACAAAATAGCATGATGGATTCAATACCATGAAAAATAGTGGTGTTACTCCTGTTGTTGAAGAAATTCATATTTTTGGTACTGAGGACATAACTACAATTTATAAGAATATGTCAATCTTTGGCATCACCAATAATTATGGGATTCAAATTATATAAAATTCCAAGTGATGATTTTTCAATGTAAGTGGTTTTATAATAGGATTACTATTAAAATAGATAAATTGGGATTTTTGAAAGTTGATTTAAATAAGGAAGGGTACATAAAAAGAACCGTTTATAATGGAATCTAATTCAGTACTATTATTTTAGGTTCTAGATCCCACAAACCAAAAGAGTTCAATTGTTCTATTATCATCCAAAACCACTGAAGGGTCAGATGAAAATTCAACTAAGAATGACCCTTTCATTTAGACGAACCAATTATCTCATAGAGGAACCAATTTAGATGGAATTTTTTATGTCATAGGATACCATAATGAATGGATTTGTATATTTGATAGAGGGGTCAAATCCCTTCAGCCTTAAAAAAGTGAGTTCAATAACCAGGTTAAATATTTTCTGTAAAATACATTATGTTACCTCATGTTAATATCTATTCAATACAAAAGTTATGTAATTTTAATTAAATGACAAACTACTTCTACATATCCTGACTTATACACATATTGGTTCTCCTAATCTATAGGAACAACAGGTCTCTAAACCTACTGCTGCTAGAAGTGCCAAGGAATAATGACCTTTTGCACATGTTGGTTCTCTCAATACTAAGGGAAAATAGATTTCTAAACATGTAACTACTCCCAATGCAGAGGTAAAATGACCATATACACATGATAATACTACCACTAAAAATAAACTACATATTAATGATGTTGAATATGAGGAAATGGTATGTGACAAAGGATTTATGAAGCAGAAAAAATAGGGGGACCGTAGTTTAACGGTGATAGAAAAAATCATTTAAGGAGAAATTAAAAGGAATCAAATATGAGGTCAGATGGAATGAATGAGGCAACATATTAACCCCAATAAGGCCATGTTTGACAGTTATATTAAAATCTTAAATCTACAACACATGTCAATTGATGTAGATTTTTGGCACCATACTCTTCCCACAATTAAGATAATTATATGGGAAGAGATTACAGAAACATTATGTTATTATTTCTTTATTTTACTAAAAAATAAAATAATGAAACATTGAATTACTCTTCACCAACCCCTATAGAGTTCACTTATAGTATATTAATCCTACACGAAATATGTGTAATGATTTCTAGAAGGATTCACAGTGTATTTCACATATTTTTAATGAGACATCATCTAAAATATGTTGAAGGGAAAATAAATCCAAACCCAATGCTTATATATACAGACATGATAACCCAAGAATCCTGGGATGTGTTTACTGGCTGTTATAAAGATGTGTCTTTTTAGTTATCATTATGTCTAGTAATAAATTGTTTGACAATTCTTTTATTCCTCAAATTGATTGAAATTTTTTTATTTATGAAATAAAAACTGAGTGCTGAAAATATGGAAGGGGAAGAAAAAACCAATATACCATAACCATAAAGAAAGAATAGCGTATGAATCACTTGAAAATAAATTTTTTATGTATTTTAAATCTACCATAATAATTTTATATGGAATGAAACAAAAACATAATTATGTTCCTCCATTTATATGCAGATTAATGAATCCAAATCCAAAGAAACTTCCATCCAAGTCCATGTTCTATAGAAGGAGTAATGTTTAAATAAATATGGGATACTAATCTATGAAATCACAAAAAGTGTGGGAAATATGTGTAAGTGTGACATAATAGAAATTTATTTTGCTTTAAATTGCTATTACAAAAAATGATTAATTATTTTCCTATATTTTTTATCATATAGAGTCACTAGAATTAGTAATACCTATACTAGATGAACACTTACTATCGATGGCCTTAAAGTAGCTAGAACATTATGGTTTGGTTAGAGTTGTGGGTTTTTGGGTGACACACTGAACATATTTTCAAAAAAAACAAGAGGAGGATAAAGTTAAAGCAATTAAATAGATGAAGGAAAGACTATCTAACCTTGAAGAAGAATTGAAATGGCAAAGAGAGATGAAATGGGCGAATAAAAGTGAAGAAACAACTCAAGAATAACCATTTCAGGAATATCTAGCCCCATCTACCGGTATCTTTGAGGAAATCCATTCCCCAAAAAGATATCTCTTATTCATGGTAATCAATATTCAAATAATTGTTTCTGTGAAATTTGAATCATAAAGACACTGATACCATTCCTGTATTGATATTATAGAGTGTGAAAATGACTATGATTTATATCTATCAACAAACACCCATCAGCTTGTAGTGAGGGATATGGTGTCCAATATCCAAGAAAATAGTCTACACAAATGACCACTTATAATAGGTGATTCTCGATCAAATTTACCCAAGAGATAAAGGTAGAACGGTCCTTGTAGTTTAGCTTGGGTTATCGAATCCTCAGAGACCTAAGAATATACTTATATACACGTATATTCTATGGACTATTTTTGGCTATGAAGTGGACAACATGGGTTGATTTTATATGGGTTTAAAGGATAACTAAAAGATTTAAGTGAATTCAATTTAAAATAGTGAGTTGATCCTAGGTTATCACTTGGGGAGGATTGGACGTATTTCCTTTTCAATGATTTCAATTTCTTTTATTTGAGATGGGTTCATTTAAGAATATAAAACAACATCATCACTTACTGGTTTAATGCCTACACCCTTTAATACTAGTCACCTATAAATTTGAAGGATCAATGTTTTGAGCACTTCAAGGTAAAGTTTCATATTAGCACATAAAGTGTGTGACATTAAATTCAACAAGGATGATGGAGTTTAAAAATCATCAAATAAAAATCTCAATTAATGAAGTGATTATACAATAATGGGGTGATAAATAACATCAGATACAACCATTTCTACTCCCTTAGATCAAACTATAAGTGGGTTATCCCTCCATTGATGTTATGGTTTCAATGGAAGTGGGAAGTAGACTCATGAGGCAGGAATTGAAGAAGTAAAGAAAACAATAAAAAGAAAATGATCACTCCACCGTTGTGTGAATAATTTCACAAGGTTTAGTGTGAATAAATTCACACCTTGAACCAGCGGTATCAAAGTGATATTAATAAAAACATAATAAGATAAAAAGAATAGATTTTATTAAGAAACTAAAGTTAATTGAACAACTTACATGTGAAAGACAAACTTGAGACAACAAAATCGCAGTATAAAATTACAGTTGAAAAAAGCACCGAAGATGAAAAAATACTCCACCACAACTAACTTAAATAGGAATTTTGGGATCCTTGGGTCGAGCCTCCAATATTACAAAGCATCCCACTTGATTATGGTAAGCCCAGGGTGGTGGAAAACTTGTGGAACTTGGACTTTTCCACACTTGAACCGAGGTGGAAGCCAACTTTCATCCACCGCACAGACGCGCTTGTAAGACCTTCTAGATGGCCGAATTAGAGTGGTCCATAGGAGACGAAAATGGATCTACAGATGTCTCCTAACCTCCTGTAAAAGTTGGGCCCATTTTCAGTTGTTTATTCCGAGATATGATCATATTTGTAGGATTTTTTCTGGGCCACAGAATCTGGACCAGAATTTTATGTCTAAATTGGGCCGCCTTAATGACCACCATGAAGGCCAGATTAGCACTATCTCCTAAATAAGGATTTGATCCTATACACGTCTCCTAGCATCATTAAAAAGTTGGGCTTCATTTTGACTATATATTGGGCCCCAAATTCTCATCAGTGGGTTGGTGTCCAATCTGACTTATCTAGAGTTGCTTCCATTCATCTCCAAATATCTCCATCATCCTTTATGAATCCTCCATTGATCCCAGAATGAAACATGTTCACATTGAAGTGTAGATAAATTTCCCAAAATATCAAATTAAAATATGGATAATTACATTCCTTATAATCAGATTAATCATTGGGTACTTCAAATGATGTTCAAAAATGTACCACATAATAGTGCATTTTAAGAAGGTATTACAATCACAATGTGAAATGATGTTCAAAGTGTAAAATGCACTAAAATGTTGTTTATGAATAATAAATAACATGAATATTATATATATTAACAATTAATATTAGCCTCATTTAGTGGCTAATCACACCCCCCAACTCGAGTTTTCCTAGTCCTGAGCAAAATATATCTCAACAATATGAAATTTGAATTCCCTTTTCCCAAAACATTTTAATACACAATGATCACCAGAAACCCTTATACGAAACAATCATGAAACCCATCAAAATATTTTAGTACAAGATATTTTCATAAGCATATCCCAATCCCAATCCCATTCCTTTATTAAAATTCATTGTCATATTTAATCCAATATCAATTAAGTATGAGGATGTGTTGTTCCTCACAATAAACATGGGAATTCATCTTTATTCAAGGGGGAAATGACGGAAGCAGTAGGTGGAATCACATTTCAATATTAAGATGAGTATTCAATTTTTTTATTGTATTTATTTTTTTTGTTTTTTGTTTTTCAATTTTTCCATGGTAATTGAAATTGCACTCGAAAGAGTCAACCCCTGTAGCGAGACTTTGTCAATGACTCCCAGGCTTAAAGACCTTAGGGCACCAAGTAAAGCCCACATACTCGGACATCATCTCGAGTTAACTCTGTCAAAAAAAATTCAAATTACAAAAAATAGAGATAAAATTACTAACTCTGGGCCAGAAAACTATGGAGTCATGATCCCCAAGTGCCGAAAGCCACACATTAGGTCATTTCATTACTCTACGCACAAATTTATTATTATTATTTATTTTTTTATTTATTATTTTTTTAATTAATACTCATATTAAAACTAAAATGATCACCAAACCTATGGTATTTATTTGGGGGATCCCATGAACTCAAACTAATACCCCACTATCCAAAGGACATGCATGGTGATCTTCTTTTATTTGGATGTAAATATAAACGATGAAATAACACATTGGACAACCACACTTTCCAAAATCTATGCTCATGAAATTATACAAGTATTAAAATCAGAATCAGGGCATGCTAAATTATTTGATATTCAGTTTCAAAGTGTGAAATTTGTATTACCATGTTCAAATTTGAAGGAATTTTTTCTTCCATTTACAGACATTTTTTTCATATGATTTTTTTTCACAAAAGCCTTTTTTTTATTTCATCTCCCCCCCAACTTAAAACAACACTATCCCCAGTGTTTAAAGAAATGAAAATTTAGAAGGAGTAGAGGCAGATAATGGAAGTTCAAAAAGGAAATTGGAAGATGAGGATCATGGAATGGAGGCACTTGGTGGTTGAAGTTGAAGTTCTTGCTGCTCCAATTTAATCCTTTGATATCCATGTCACTTGCAGAGTTCCCTAGTAGAAAAAGGAAAAACAAAACAAAAAAAACAAAACAAAACAATATATATATATATAATAAAGAAAGTAAAATATAAGTATATATATAAAAATTATAGAATAAGAAAGCACAAAAAGTTGTAGTTCAGTTGTAAGCATGCGCCCCTGTCTCCCTTCAGTTCCAGGTTCGAATCCCCACGGCTTCACCGGTTATGATGGGGTTTGACCCAGGACCCATGATGTGTCCCTTATTATTATTATTATTATATTTTTATTTATTTTTTTTTATTTTTATTCTAACCTACAAACACATAAAAATAAAATGAACTGATGATAAATTGTATTCTTTTTAAATTTTTGGGTAAGGTATTACTCAAGGATAACACCACATGACACGGACGAATATGGTGCTCCCCTTTCATACCCATCCATAGTCATAATAGAAGAACAGGTCAACAATACATTTATTGTTAAATATGAAAATGATTAATTAATCCTATTTAAAATATAAAGTTGACTCAAACAACAAAATTATTGGAAACTTTAAAACCATGGGTTGCCTCCCATGCAGCGCTTTGTTTAACATCGTTAGATCGACTTGAACCCCACAACTTACCCAATAAAAACTTTCAATATTTTAAGAACCACATGTTTCACAAATTCTACTAGGTTGATATTGATTCTATTTTTGTAATTTGTTTCATGCAAAAACCTATGTTCTAAAAAGAGTGGTAATATCCAAGGAATATCAGAAATGGTTGATCTAGTTTCTTCTATAGTCTTTCCGAAGACATCAATGATCATTACAACTTTTTTGGTTTCAAGAGAATAATTAATTCCAATTGAAAATTCATGATTATACCTTATGAAGGGATTCTTTAGCGGGGAGGGAAGGACAATAATTTTGAGCTCGGGTTAGATAGGACACTTAGACACAAGTTGATATTTTGAATCCAACTCAGTTTCATTTTCCAAATTTCTCAACAAAATTGGTTCCTTTTGAATATAATATTCAACCACCAAATTGAAAATATCATTGTTAGGAATGGGATGGACTCAATGTTTTTTATTTCTCTTAATGGTTTAGTGATTTTTGTTTTTGAAAAATCATCAATGGAGTTATATTCATGAGAGTCAATCAATGATGTCAAATTTCCCTCTCGTGAATATAAAAAATTAGTTTCCTCCAGATTTAAACATCCATCAACAATTCCATTCTCTTCTTCATCTATCCCAAATCTAAATGTTGTCTGTTCAATAAATTCATGAGTGTTTTTTGGTAAAATAGACACTTCACATAAGGTTATGAAAGGGGAAGTTGGTGAAGGTATGTGTTCCTCATAAGTTTTAATGCTTTGTAGTTCTAATCTCAAAGATGAAACCTAAAAATTCATTTTATCCATTTTTTGACATAGTTTTTCAAGTAATGGAAGTGGATCAAGATGGAAAAGGGGTTGAGATAGATGGTCTATTCCAGGAGGATAAATATGTTGTTGGAATTCCATAGGAGGATGTTCTGATTGGACTTGTTGGGATTAGAAATCATAATAGGTTGGAATGTTTTGTAGAGAATAGGAGTTAAAACATTTTGTCTAAATCTGTTGTTGGTTATCCCACCTGTAGAAACTAGGATGATAATTGTACATCATACTTGGTGTGGGGTGATCAATTTAGGGAGAGGTTCCCCATGTTTGGTTTTGTTCAAAAGGGATTTACATTGGTAGTGAAATAGTGGATGAAAATAGAAAATTGGGGTGAGAAAAGGATACTAGTGTCTAATATAACTTACTTAAGTCCCCATAAACGGTGCCAAAATTTGATTCTCACTCAAATTTACCCAAGAGATGAAGGTAGAACGGTCCTTGTAGTTTAGCTTGGGTTATTGAATCCTCAGAGACCTAAGAAGAAACCTATAGACACGTACATTCTATGGACTGTTTTTGGATATGAAGTGGCCAAATTGGGTTGATTTTATATGGGTTTAAAGGATAACTAAAATATTTAAGTGAATTTAATTTAAAATAGTGATTTGATCCTAGGTTATCACTTGGGGAGGATTGGACGTATTTCCTTTTCAATGATTTCAATTTCTTATATTTAAGATGGGTTCATTTAAGAAGATAAAACAACATCATCACTGACTGGTTTAATGCCTACACCCTTTAATACTAATCACCTATACACTTGAATGATCAAAGTTTTGAGCACTTTAAGGTAAAGCTTCATATTAGCACATGAAGTGTGTGACCTTAAATTCAACAATGACGATGGAGTTTAAAAATCATCAAATAAAAATCCCAATTAAAGAAGTGATTATACAATAATGGGGTGATAAATAACAACCAATCCAACCCTTTATACTCCCTTGGATCAACCCATAAG
Source organism: Viscum album (assembly GCA_963277665.1). NCBI lineage: Eukaryota > Viridiplantae > Streptophyta > Magnoliopsida > Santalales > Viscaceae > Viscum > Viscum album. Next base: position 734,938,981 of record OY728139.1, on the reverse strand, counting down.
TGGGTTATCCCTCAATTGATGCTATGGTTTCAATGGAAGCTGGAAGTAGACTCATGAGGGAGGAATTGAAGAAGTAAAGAAAACAATAAAAAGAAAATGATCACTCCAACATTGTGTGAATAATTTCACAAGGTTTAGTGTGAATAAATTAAAACCTTGAACCAACGGTATAAAAGTGATATTAAGAACAAAAAAATAAGAGGAAAATAAGATATTTTATTAAGAAACTAAAGTGAATTAAACAACTTACATGTGAAAGCCAACTTGAGACAAAAAAATCACAGCATAACATTACAATTTAACAAAGCACCAAAGATGAAAAACTCCTCCAACACCACTACCTTAAATATGAATTTTGGGAGCCTTGGGTCGAGCCTCCAACAGTACAAATCATCCCACTTGATTATGGTAGACCTAGGGCTGTGGAAAGCTTGTGGAACTTAGACTTTTCTACACTTGACCCGAGGTGGCAGCCAACTTTCATCCACCTAACAGACATGCTTGTAAGTTCTTCTAGATAACTGAATTAGAGTGGAACATAGAAGAAGAAAGGGTAGATACGGATGTCTCCTAACTGAATGTAAAATTTGGGTCCATTTGAAGTTGGGGATTCCGAGATATGATCATATTGGTTGGATTTTGTCTGGGCCATAGAATCTGGCCCAGAATTTTATTTCCCAATTGGGCTGCCTTAATGACCACCATGGAGGCCGAATTAGCACTGGATCCCAAATAATGATTTGTTCCTATACATGTCTTCTAGAATTAAAAAAAAAATTGGGCTTCATTGTGACTATATGTTGGGCCCCACATTCTCATCAGTGGACTGGTGTCCAATCTGCCTTCTCTAGAATGGATTCCATTTATCTCCAAATATCTCCGTCATACTTTATGAATCCTTCATTGATCCTTGAATGAAACATGTTCACATTGAAGTGTAGATCAGTTTCCCAAAATATCAAATTAAAATATAGATAATTACATTCCTTAAAATCAGATGAATCATTGGGTACTTCAAATGATGTTAAAAAATGTACCACATAATAGTGCATTTTAAGAAGGTATTACAATCATAATGTGAAATAATGTTCAAAGTGTAAAATGCACTAAAATGGTGTTTATTAATAATAAATAACATGAATATTATATATATTAACAATGAATATTAGCCTCATTTAGTGGCTAATCAACAGGTTATGTGAGATTTCCAATTAGTGTAGATTATTATCCATGCACCGAGATGCCTGTTCGACTTGTTGATGAGTATATTAATACGGTAGATCGAGCTATTGAAACATTCATCGCATGGACATCGCATATTGTAAAATCATATCGACAAGGAAGTATTCATTTCCAATTTACTATTCAAGCTAAACCTTTAACAATTAATGAATAGGGTCTGATCCAATGAAAGTTATTACAAAGGTAAAAAGGGAAGTGGGTGAAATGAAAGACCGAATCAAAACCATCTAAAGGATCGACCAACTGATCAAAAAGATCTTCTGAAAGAAACTTTACCCGGCCCATTAAATATATGTATTTACTAAAATTAATGGTTCATGAGGATACAATTTTATAAAATGGTAGTAGTCAAATTGTTGATTTTGAAAAAAATATGTATGGAGAGGAATGGGAACACGACATTTGTGTTCAGAATGTAAATTAAATCCTCTACTATGATTGGATAGGATCCTCAGTTGTAAATGTAAACATGAGGTATGTTTTTATGTTTTGATTTTCTAAAAGCTAATATAAAATGTTAATTATGAATAAATATATTTCATATTTTTGGTAGTCATATATATAAACACTAATTCAAGGGATTTCCCCATGAAAAAATTGTACTCTTTAGTCCTCACTCAACCACAACAGAACAACAAAATATTATACCCAAAAAATGGATGAAATAGTGGCACACCTAGAAAAATCATTTGAAAGAAAATATTCAGATGACAGACTCTTCTTAATAATAATTATGGAGGGGGAGAACTATACAATTTAATCACATCTCATATATTTTAATTTATTTCATTACTTATTCCTTTTTGTGTTTTAGGAATCAGTGGATGCTCATTGCAGCCAATGTAAGTACTTTAATGATTTATTTCTTAGATTCACGACATGGATAAACAAAAAATAGACTACACGTGATGGCATTAGTTAATAAGTAATAGACTATATAAAATGTCTTAGAAATAATATTCATGTTATATAATTTATATTCTTTTTTATGAGGATTCTGTTATGATCGGGTGATGCATCAATATTAAGAAAAAACTAGGAACGAGGCATGGGGTTAAGCATAAGGATATTACCATGTTCTAAAAAATGACATGTATCGAGGTATATATAATAATATTTCCTTATACAAACACATATGAAAAAAATTACATATTTTTCTCAATCTTTCTACTGTATCTAAAATAACAAAATGGAAAAGATTGTGGTTATTATGTTTGTAAATATATGAGAGAGATCATATTCAATGAAAAAACTAGCATCACTGAAGAGGTATTTCCTAATATAACTGCAATTTAATTAAAATAATTATTAATTATTTGTTTATTTATATTTTTCTAGTACTACTATGACTTTTGAAAATACTCATATTCACAAGATGATATAAATTTTCTTAGAAATGAATGGGAATCATACCTGATGACAGAATGTACACAAATAACAAGAATATGTGATATCCATATAAATAATTTATTACTTAATATTTATGGTTAATTTATTTCTTTTTAGTATTACTCATAAAATAATTTTTTTCTTATACAATTTGATTCCTTTGTTTGTGTTGGGTTGGTTTTTTTGATGCTTCTAATTCTCTTGAGAGATTGGTCTTCAAGGATGCAACTGAGATAATGAAAAAAAGTAATGGTTCATGAATGTATACAACCATCATGAAGAGGTTAATTCCAATCAATTATTAAATTATTTTTTACATAATTTTATCTATAACATTTATGTCAATTTCCATAAAAATATTATCTAACACATAGTTTTTCTCAGAGATCATTATGCTTCCCATTTCTTCTCATTATCAAGATGCCAAAACTGCATAAAGTCAATGTTATTTAGCAAAAAAACATTTACCATTGAAAACCATATGTGTTGAGGAAGCTCCTATGCTCATTGTGGTGACTTATCATGATATAATGGGAAAATGAGCTTCTTCCACTCTCCTATAATTCAACAACGGGAAAGGTTTTTCAGTTAAGAACATTGCATTAATATGCAGTGTTGAAAGTTTGAAAATTAATGGAAATTAAAATTATTATAAAATTGACAATTGAGGTTTGTTTTAAGACATTATGATGTGTAGGAATCAGCCACACCTCAATCTGATAAATGGTGTGATAGGTATGACTCCATGTTCTTCTTTCTATTTAAAATTGACATAAATTATTGAAAAAAAAGATAACCGACATACTTGAAATTGATAAAACCTATTAATATTATTTTGATACATTAATACACTAGTTCATAAATCATTTTTTAAATATGGGAATCAACCAAACATCAATATTATAAATTATGTTCCTGGTATGTCTCTAAGGGTGTCTCTATATTTAAAATTGTCATTAAATTTAGTAAAAAGAAAAATTGTCATACTGAAAACCAATAAAATAAATTAGGATTGTTTTTATACTTTCAAAAGATGATCCATAAGTCATTTTTGAAATATTGGAGTAAACCACACAAAATATGATTCATGGTGTGACCAGTATGAATCAAATTGTGTCAACTTATTTAAAAATGACATTAATTTTAGTAAAAAGAACAAGTGACATACTGAAAATGATGAAAAAATTATTTTTATGGTTTTGATACATCAGGAAAGAGATCCATAATTCATTTGTAACATGTACGAATCAACCAAACCTCTATCAGATGCACAATGTGACCTCTATAACTCTAAGTGTGTGTATTTATTTAAAATTCTCATTAATTTTAGTAAAAAGAAAAAGTGGCATAATGAAAACCAATATAACACAATCATATTATTTTGATATTTTAGGAAAACGACCTATAAGTCATTTATGGTGTGTAAGAATCAAGCACACCTCAATATGATTCATGGTATGATTGGTATAATTCCATGTGTGTCTATATATTTAGAATTGACAATAATTTTAGTAAATAGAAAAGGCGACATACAGAAAACCAATAAAACACATTCATACTATTTTTATACATTAAGACACAATCCATATGTCATTTTTGATGTGTATTAATAAAAAAAACCATAATTGGATTCATTGTGTGAAAGCTATAATTCTAATTGTGTCTTTTTTTAAATTGAAATTAATTTTAGAAAAAAGAAAAAGTGACATACTGAATGACAAGAATGTAAATTCAGATTGTTTTTATACATTAAAAAAATATCCACAAAACATTTTTTGATGTGTAGGAATCATATTCACCTCAATATGGTGCATGATGTGGCTGGTATAATTCTAAGTGTGTTTATTTATTTAAAATTGACATTAATTGTATTTAAAAAATAGAACCCGCATATTGAAAACTAAGAAAAATTATTCATATTATTTTGATACTTTAGGAAAATAATCTATATGTCATTATCGATGTTTATTAATCAACTGAAACTCAATATGATGTATGGTGTGGTCGATATAACTCAAAGTGCCTCTTTTTATTTAATATTGACATTAATTTCAGTAAAAAAGTACATGTGACATACTAAAACCCAATAAATTGCATTATTATTGTTTTGATAATTTAGGATAATTATCCATGATTCTTTTGTGATGTGATGGAGTCAACCACACCTCAATATGATGCATGGTGTGACTGGTATGACTCCATGTGTGCCTTTTTATTTAAAATTTACAGTAATTTAATTAAAAAGAATAAGTGAGATACTGACAACCAAAAAAACATATTAATATTGTTTTGATACATTAGGAGAACGATCCTTGAGTCATTTGTGATATATAGGAATCAACCACATATAAATTCGATGCACAACATGACTGGTATGACTAAAATTGTTTGTCATCTATTTAAAATTGACATTTTAGTTTAAAATGTGTCAATCACGAAAAATCAATAAAACAAGCTCAAATTGTCCTAATAATTTAGTATATCTATTAATAATTCATTTTTGATGTGTATGAAGTAGTCTAACATCAAAAGTATTTACAATGTGACTAGTATGACTCAAAATACGTGTTTTCAGTTTGAAATGACATTTTAGTAAAAAAACAATTGGCATACTAAAAATTGATCAAACACATTCGTTTTATTTTGATACTTTAGGAAAACAATCTATATGAAATTTATGATTAGTAGGAATCAATCACACCTAAATACGATGAAAATTGTGGTTGGTATAACTCAAATTCTCTCATTATATTTAAAATTGACATTAATTTTAGTAAAAAGAATAAGCAACATGATGACAACCGAGAAAATGCATTTGATTTTTTTTTATTTTAAGAAAATGATACAAGAGTAATTTCTAGCCTGTAAGAGTCAACCAAACCTCAATATGACACATGGTGTGACCAGTATTACTCCAATTGTGTCTCTTTATTTATAATTGACATTAATTTAAGTAAAAAAGAATATATTACATACTGAAAACTATGAAAACACATTTGGAATATTTTTATACTTTAATAAAAAGATCCATGATCTATTTGAGACATATAGGAGTCAAAAAAACCTCAATTCGATGCACAGTTTGACAGATATGACTAAAAGTATCTGTAATCAGTATAAAATTGACATTTTAGTTCAAAACATTTCTATGACTGAAAACCATGAAAACAAGCTATGATTATATTGATAATTTTGGACAACAAGTCATAAGTCATTTGTGATGTGTGTGAACTAGTCCCACATCAAACTGATGCATGATGCGACTAGTATCACTCAAAATGTGTGTATCCATTTTGAAATGAAATTTTTGTCAAAAAACAAAATTGCCATACTGAAAAATGAGCAAATACATTCAGATTGTTTTGACACTTTAAGACAATGATCCATCATTAATTTGTGATTGGTAGGAATCAACCTCACATTTTTCTAATGAATGTGGTGATCGGTATAACTCCAAAGGCATCATTAATTAAAATTGACCTTAATCTTAGTAAAATAACAAGAGAGATATTAAAAAAAAGAGAAAACACATTTGGATTGTTTTGTTTTTTTTTGAAAATTATCTATAACTAATTTTTAATGTGTAGGAGTCAACCCCACCTGAATACAACACATGGTATGTCCAGTATAACTCTAAAGTGTATTTTTATTAAAAGTTAAGATTTTATTAATGTATTCTTTCAAATTAATGAATATTTTTTTCTTTATAGAATTACTAACAGAATATTTGTTTTATTATATAGGTGGAATATTTTGATCAGGCTGAGTTTATTTTTAGCAACCGAAACAATGGACAGATATTTTTGATAGGTGATCATGAGCATCAAAAGATGTAACATTAATGTTTTTAAAAGTTTATTTGACAATTCTAAATGTAATTATATAAATCAATGGTTGAAATGTATATAACAGTTTTTTGTATACAACAAGGGAAGGAATTTTTGTATTCATGTTGTCAATTAAATTTATATATCATTGTTTGAAATTACAGTTTTTACTAGGTGTGTTATTATATTAACAACAAACTACAATAAACTATCACTTTATCAGTGCTATTTTAAGTGCTGATAAATAGTGGACTTATCAGAGCTTTTTTTAGTGATGATAAGGGACCCCCTTTATTAGTGATGTGATTAACTATGCCTTTTTAGCACTGTTAAAAGTTTTTTTTGCACAATGTTAAAGGGAATATGTGTTGTAGTGAGGATATAATATAAAATTTATAGGATAAGACAAATGGGGATAAGAGAAGATCTATTTTTTATTATAGGAGATACATGTTGTGTTGGTTGATATGGTTCAGAGAATGGATAAATTTTTTCATCATGTTGAAAATAAATACTATGGGGGATATTTTTGAGCCCTTAGAGAGTGAAGATACCTTTTGAATTAAATTAATAGAGGATTCAATGAAGAGAACAATATAGACTTGTTCATTATAGTAAAAAATTTTACACCAACAGTTATAAAACTCTATAAAACATAATTATATGCAATAGTGTGGTTTTTAGATAACTCTTACATTGGTATATTTATATGGATGATTTGTTTAAAATATTTTTTCATGATTTTTGGTGGTTTTTTAGTTATATTTGTTATTAATCTTCCCATGGATGAGTTGGAGTCTAATTAAAGTTAAGGTGGATATAAAAGAATGAGGAAATTATATGGTGGAAAAAATGCACAAGGATCACCAAAAAATGTCATTGTTGGCATGTGGAATCTTCCAGTGAATGACTGAAAGGAAATATCCATTTTTAAGGTCATTGTTTCATGCTGATCTAGTGAATGGGCACAAGAAAAGTAACATAGAATGTGGTCATTGTTTATTAACTCATGTTTATATTTTAAATTTTAACATGTGACATGTTAAATATGGTTTCTATGTATAAAGAATGAGACTATAGTTCTACCACGATGGGATAAGATGAAAACGTATATGGGAAATGTCATTCCTAGAAGAAAAATTCATTTAGTCCAAGATCAAAGAGAATATTTTAGTTACTGTAAATGATTTAGTTACAATTGAGGAGTCTATTATGTGGTCCCATAGCTAATACCCATTACATCATGGATTTTTCTAGCATATATATAGGTTTGAGGAGAACAAAATAGTGCACACTTTATCCAACTTTAGAGGCACTTAAAGAGGAGTAGATAAGATTGAAAAACTTTTTGACACTCATTTTGATCTTTTAGGTATATGGAATTCATGCCAATATTCCCATACAATCCCTATTATTTTTATAATAATATAAAAATCCAGGCGAAAGGATTTTATCCATGATATAATAAGGATTATTAACTCGATAAAAAGTGTGTGGTAAACTTGTAATTATTTTGTCTGTATTCTTTCTCACTCATTTTCTCTAATCATCATTTGGTTTTTTAGTCAATCCTACGTTACAACAACCACATCAACAAGTTTCATGAATTTCAGGTTTTTGTGTCCACTAATTCACCCCTTAGTGGTCTTGAATCATATAACCCAGGCCTATCAAATATTTTTTCAATGGTGATAATTTTTGAAATGAAAAGTGTTTTATATATCTATGTTACATATTTTAGTCCTATAAATGGTGTCATTTTAAATACTTATTTATCATGTATTGGGAAGGTGTAAAAAATTCCTAGAAAAACCATTTTCATTGCTAATCACATTTGTTTCCTCCTCTATCCACCCACATCATCCCCATCTCTCGTTGAGTTCACTATACCTAATAACTAACTCTTCTCCTTTTATATAATCCATTACCGTCATTTCCCTCTGCATTCCTTATGATAGATCTTCCCCATCTCACATTAATGCTCCTACCCTCTATTATTATACTTCACCACAATCCATCACTCTTCGTTATTGTATTCTCCTTTAATACCTTCACCATTCACCTATCACCATTTATCTTCCTCATCGATCTCCCTCATTATCCATCACTATTCACCATCACAAGTCACCCACACCTCTCACATTTACTAGTCACCACCATTCACCCTCATTGGTTAGTCTCTTTTATGGAAATGCATGTCTTTTTAATACATCATGTAACAAAAAATTTCATAATAGGTATTTTTGAATTATATAAAACTCTTTATGCTTTGTAGAAGTTTCATTAATTATTAATATTTTGATAATAGGATTCCTCATTACAATGTTTTTCATTATGTAAAATATTATTAACTAGTTGCAAATTTTATATTTTTTTGTGAATATGTTATTTATATTGTGATCATATTTCCTATTTTTTTATTTTTAAAATATTATGTATTAATGTTATATAGTTACTTATGTTAATTTGAATAAATTTATTAAAAATAATTTCACTATTTTGTTTTAGAAAAATTTATATACATTTAATTTTTTGTTTACTATAATAGTGAAATATAGTTGAAGGACTGACCTAATTGTTCTAGGTTGATGGTTAAATAGGTGTGGAAACTATATAGAAATGAAAAAATATATTATTCATAAACAATAAAATTATTTATACAATTTCTCCAAATAACATACATTTTTATGTATATATAAAATTTTGAATGTGTGGTTAATGAACTGTATACTTTGAAATATTTTCTTTGACAAATTATTTAGACTATGTATTGATTTACCATTAAAAAATTTAATTATAAAAATTAGGTATACCAGAATGAGATATAAATAAATTTATATTAAATTTATCTATAAATAATTGTATATTAATTAGAATAATTTATATTTTAATTTATTATTATTATTATTATCAGTATGAATATTAACGATCCTCATATAATAAATAAGAATTTAAAAAGGATTATCCTTAATATTATGTCAAAAAATATGAGGACGATTTCAATGAGCCCATTATGCTTGAAAAAAATGATAAAACAACCATTACATAATTATATGTGCCAATTTAAATTATTTTTACTCGTGAAATGTTTTTATATATGAGTAGGAAGAAATCTTAATTTTTCAAAAATTGATCAATGATATAAATATTAGACTAAACATGTGATATAATTCAATGAATTTAGTTTTTGGAATTAAAATACAAGTTTTAGATAATATTATTTTAATACAAGTATATATGATGATGTAAATCATATTGAGAAAACTAAAAAGTACCTCAAATATGAACTTTGTTACTATCATAAATAATTGGGAGGCTGAATTTTTTTAAAGAATAAATTATATAATGGTTTCAAAAATATTATAATTCTATCATAAATATTGATAAATACAACATTAAAGTATCAATTGTTTAAGTAAAATTTGTTTCACATTATTACTTTATCTCTTAAAATATATGTTGCCAGATAAAAATTATTTTACAGTAAAACATATTATTATAGTTTAATGCCATGTTTCATTAGTATGAGATATGAAAATCAATATGTTTTCCTAATAATTTAATTTTATTTTTAAATGATTATGGATCATTGAAAAATTATTAAAAATTAACAAAAGTAGGTAAAAATAAATAAATTTCATCAAATATTTTATATTAATTTCAAAAAATTATAACAATTAGATGAATTCATTCCATATAAAGTCTTAAAACTTAATTAAAATGGCATGAAATAAAATCATTCATAATAATAAATATCAAATCCCAATGGATTTTAATTTATTGACTAAACTTCATCACGAGCACCATGTATTTTGAAATGAAACATCAAAATAATATCTCTCATTTGATATGAATTGAATGTATCCTCATGGTGTTTATAAAAACCCTCATTATACATGAATAATTATGATGTTAAGTTATAACAAACCCATATCATTTTATAGGATGTAATATTACATCATTTTTTCTTTGATAATTATAAATAACAAAAAACATTGTAATGTTATTTTGATATTTAATTTGATATATTAATTAAGTTTTAAAATTATTTTTAGGCATGTGTGTTTCAGTATATGATTCTTACAAGATAGAAAAATTAATATTGATACATTTTTTATTATAGAAAATGGATTTTCGATATATAATAATTTCTATGGATATATAATGAAATATAGTTTTGGTTATCTTATATATGAAAAATATACATACCTAGTTAGATTAATACATTTTATAAAGAATATGATTCTTGAAAATAGAAATTTTTTTCCCTCAAATATATAATTATGGATAGTATAAAATATCACTCAATGGGAACTTTTAAGTCTTATTACCATATATACTAAGAAGTGATAGAAAATTTGAGTAGTTTGACAATATTTTAGAATTTTTGGTTTGACCTTTTTTTAATAATAATACAATATTGGATTGAAAAAATAATATTTTTTTCATCAAATTACCATACAATAATTAATTGTATATAAAACATTTTCATAAAATCATTTTTATCAATAAGAATATATATGATAGTTACATCAAATCGTTATTTAATTCACATAGAGAGAAAAAATATTGATTCAAGGAAATTTTATTCATTATTGATATGTGTATATGGAAATATTTTTATTAGTGAATGATGTAATACTAGCATTTATCCCTTCCATAATTCATAATCATTCCAAGAAAAAGATATTTTAATTGCTGGACCCTATAAAAATTTGTAGTTGGATTCTTTTGATAGTGGTGGGGTTTAAATATAACAATATACATGAATATGATTTAAATTAATTTCCATGTTTACCATGGAATTGCAATATTTTAAATATATATAGTGTTTTTATTGATAAAAATATATGAAAAATAAAAATAAAATAAATTTCATTAGTTATTGAAAATGATTTGATGCATTACTAGTGATTTGGTATTGTTTTGGACAATTTAACTCTAATATAAACTATTTTATAAGTAATATCATGGAATATTACATTTTTATATTTCATGTTATGATATCGAGTTTAAAGTGAAAATAATATTTCATATATAATACATTGACCCTACATTGTGTGCATTATATTTGTTTTCAATTGTCATAAATGAATAGTGTGTTTTCATTAATATCAATGATCATATGTTTAATAGGAAGTATAGAATATAGTATTGGATAGTGAAGAATGATCCATATAATTATGTCACATAGTATTAAGTAAATTGAGATTGGTATAAACATCATAAAAGTTGTTTTAATGTTTATTTTCATATTTTATATAATAGAAGGGGTGTTCTTGCCTTTATAATCTATTGAGATATATTTATTATTGAATTAATATATTTTTTAATATTTATAGTTTCCTTTATATCTATTGGATGAAGTATTGAAGATAAATGTATTGGATTATTTCCATGGATATTGAGAATTTATTATAAAAATTGATATCTCCACGTAGTTAATATTTGAGAAAATCCATCCATGTTATTCATGAAAAGTATAAAAATATTTTGATGATGTTTTATTGATGTTTTTAAGTGATATAAAAGGATTTTTTATTAGTCCACGAGTTTTTGAGCTATTTTGGGTTATTTCTAGAAGAATTGTGATAAATTGAGGGCCTACATATGAGTGAATTTGGAAAAAGATCTGGCTATATAATTGTAATGACGAGATTCATAATGGTAATTAAAATATTATTCCATCTATGTGTATATAAAATTGAAGATAAGGGGTCACGTAAAGGTAATATGATTCGTGCATAATGGTAAATTACAATTTTAATTATTTTCATAAAGGTAACTTAACACCCTATATGGATCATTCTATTATTTGTAATGGAATTTAGCTAGTTTAGTGGTTCCCATCATGGCCTACAAGGAAATAAATGAATTGATTATGAAACCCCAATCACACCTCTAATTTTCCAGGCGATGGCAACCAACACTGAGTAGGCATAGCACAATAATGGGAGGACTTAGCCAAAGTTACCTGCATGCACACACACACACATCTTCATATGCTAGTATAATGTAATATAGAAAAGAAACTAAAACTATAAATTCATACATAAAAACAAAATCCCACATAAGATTACTATATAAGTAAAATAAAATATAAAGGTCCAGATACAGGACCACCGAAAGAGTAAATAGTTCTAATTTCTAAATAATGGGGGAAAGTTGTCAAATGTAACTCCTAGATCTAACATTCCTTTCTAGATACACTTTTCTCCACCTAATAATGTTCCTCTAGGGACTCTATTGTAATTCCTATGTTATGTATTTTTATAGTAAATGTGTTCATAGATCTCGTGCATGGGTGAGTGTAACAATTCCCAGTAGGACACCACAAAAAAATTAATCAAAAATATAGTCAACTCCTCATCATGACTGTGTACCAATAAAAAAGTATGAGACATAAAAATAATGAGAACCCAATATATAAACAATATAGAAACAAAGTCTCAATTAGGTTATAACCATTCTACCATCCTAGGATTCTGTTCAAGGCTTCAAGGTAACACTCATCCAGAAGAACCCAATCCAAAAGTGTGATAACACTGATGGTTCTCATCCGAGAAGTCATGACTGTCTGGCCTCACCATGGAGATTCACACAATAAAAATTTGATGGTCTCTATATATATACATGGTATCAAACATAGGGTAGCTGGGGGATACCAAAACCCTAACTCGATTAACCATATATATAGAGGATCAAATTCCCCAGTACATAGGTCACATGATACCATGATCCATACCTATGGAGGAAGATGGGACTGAGGATCATCTTTGGGAATCATAGAGGGATTCCAACTCTAAGATGATAAATGGATCATATATTATACTCATATAGGAATTACAAACTAAAACCTCATGGTAAGGGACTAAGAAAACTCATCCTGGAATAAGGTTACTCACTCAAATTGAACTAAAAAAGGTAAGAAACCCCATTGAAGAGAATGTAGGAATCATCCCACCCTATAAGAAGTAAATAATATGTACTGGGAGTACATGGTGTTTCCAATCCTTTACCATGTCAAAATATTGTGCATGTATATAATGGTCATACTCATGTACCTATCCCTTTCTGAGTACCTTTCCCATGTCCAAGTACATGGACATGTCAAAGTACATTTCCATGACCATGTACTATAGTCGTGACCATGTAACTATACATTACCATGACTCTATACCTAGTGGTACACTAAAAGCCACCTTTATTAGGTCACACGATGTGTGATATGTTTCACATGGTGTGTGATATTTTTATTTGGGCATAAAACTTAGAGCTGTTGATCACGGACCTCACAATATGTGTTATTTTGGAGTTCATGCTATGTAGTAAGGATTTCTCCAAATATCATATATTTTTCTAAGCATCTCACCTGATCCAAAACCACTATATATTCACCCAACATACCATCCATTAAATGCATATATATCCTTGATCGATCTTGGACATAGTTTTTGACTAGATTCTATCCACCGAATACATCAGTGGATCATCTTCCATCACAACACATCATCAAAAATTCTGAAACCAAAAAACATGAACTCATTATTGGATCCTGATCCATCTGTGTTATCACAAACAACAATCACACCATTTATTTGAAACATGAACCCATAGTAATGATCTACTATTCCAAAAAACCACTCCACAATAATCGCTCACCTGGTCTTTGTTGAACCTCATAGTAAATAGAATATCAATGATGATCATATGACATATGATGGGAGAAACAAAAAAAAACATAAAAATGAGGAATTAACCTTGTCAATTGTTTGGTTTGTCCTTAATAAATTGATTTAAAATCAATGAAAAAAGAGTAATTAAACATGGCTCCATCAAATCACAATTTCATGGATAAATTCTATCATTCGTAAATAAACCATCAACCTAGAAATCAATTTTTTAGATAATTGATTTTTATTAAACATGGGACAAAAAAAGGATAAATAAAAAATAAAACAAATGCCCTACCTCATGTTTGGATCGATAATTGAGGAAAAATGATTTCACATTACTATTATTTGAAAGATGCACGATCTTCATTGGCATAGATGATCCTAGTGGTACATATCCTTTTGACCATGATTTTTCGATGCCAAAACACACTCCTCTATGACTCCTCATAAATATATAGAGTTACAAAGATAACCCAAGTATTCTTCCACAACTAGGTTTATATAGGAAGAGAATGGGATGGATTATTAATAAATAATAAATTACTTAATTAATTTATTTACTAATCCATTATTGACTGAAAATAATCAAAAAACCCAATGCTAAAAAGTGTTATGTCATTAATAGGGTAAAACACACATTTCATATTTAATGGTGGTGTTATATTTCCCATACTAGAATCTATTCTAGAGTTATTATATTATTTATGAAAATCCACAAAAGTGTGATATAATACATTAATTATTTACAATATAACTATACCGAGGCTCTACAGAGCCTATAATATCATGCCGACTCAGTGAATGTATCAAAAAAATATTCCTTATAATATTCCAATGTCTTATAATGTAAAAATGGAGTCATTACATCCTCACCACATCAATTATTTTTATCCCAAAAATTAAAAATCATACTAAAAAATATGAGGGCACATTTCTCACATATAGTTCTCTTGCTCCTAGGTTCTCTCCTGGGGGTTCCTATGGTACTATAGAACAAGAACCAAGGGAATAAATCACCCATGGAGGATCTTCTACTTCTAGTCCTCAATATATATTTGGTTCTCCACAAAATTATCCCATACATGATGTTTAACTTACCATAGTTGATAATATATCATGAGTTGTGAAAAAATACTATTAGCTACATCACAAGAAATACATCATGTAACTGGTCTAACTACCTTGGTATGGATAAGTTGTATGACACCATTCATATGAGAACCCTGATTTTATTACAAAATTAAACATGATTTATTACACAAACCATTCACTTGATACAACATGGATGATTGAGAGGTATAGTGTCTTTGGGGGTTAGGATCATTACATAATTACTTAAAACATGAAGTACAACATCTTTATTGAAAACTTCCTTTACATTACCACTACATTCCCTCGTACTTAGCATTGCATGGGATAACCTGAGGACATGCATAAGAAAAGGAGTGAGCTATAAAGACCAGTAAGGGAATAAACATGGAATACATGAGGACATGTTAGAAAATAGGCATATCAATAGATCACAAGAGAAACATGAACATAAAGGCATGATAAAGCATGATAATCATAACATAGAAATTTGGAAACAACACTTAACATGGAATTAGCATGAGCCAAGGCTCATTGCACATGGAGCATGAGTAAATTATCATTGCACATGAAGAACGAGTAAACCCTCGTTGCACTTGAATTAGGATGAGTCAACACTCATTGCACATGACGTATCAAGATACTATACTATACCCAATGCATTTGAGTGCTATAAGGGCGCACCCATCTTAAACATTTCATTTCATGCATAAGTGTGACACATGGATCATAAAACATGGATTCATAAAACATAAAAATATATTCCAGAATAAAGGAATTTGGAATTCATTGACGAAACTTTATAATCAATACGTAAATGTGCATAAAGGTGAATACCCATGATGGATAAATGGGTATGGTATTCACTACACAATGGAATTGGCTTAGAAAATCAGTGTGATTTCGGCAGCGTAACGACGTGACATAAGAATTAATAAAAATATTTGATGAGAGATAAAGGGGTTCTTCATCATATTTACATGTAATGGACAGTAAGGAGGTAATATAGATACATTTCCCAACAATTGTAATGGAATTTAAATTCATGATACAAAAGTATTGCATGAATGTAAATGAGGAGAGAGAAGTTCCTTTCAGAATTTCGGCATAGTAACGGGTGTACATGGGAGGCATTTAATGAGAGATAAAGGGGTATACCATCATTGAAAAATAAAGGGGGCAGTATGAGGGAGGTTCTAAACCATACCCCAACATTCATAATTGAAATTAAAAGGGCAAAAAAACTTAAAGAAAATTGGAGAAAAATGAGAAAGGAAGAAAAAACCCTTACTTGGAAGTGTGCTTCCAAAGGCTGGAGAGAGGCTTGAGAGAGGCTTGTTGGGAGATTGGGGCACCTTGGGAGGATTATAGAGAGTGTATTTCAGAGGTTGGATAAACTCCAAAGGATTTGAGTGAGGAGGAAGTGGGAGCTTGGGTGGGTTTATACAGGAAAGGTGAGGGAATTCTTTATTATTTAAGTTTGGGACCCCTTATATTAAATTAATCCAAACCACAAATCATACCATGGGGTTTGACCATGGTTTTTGTAAAAGGGAATAGGAAAACAACATTTTATAAGTCCAAAGTCCGAAATTCTTAAAATAATAGGGTTGCTTATGTGGAGGTGAGTCACACTCCCATGGAAAACAATTTAAAAAGACAAGGTGTTTAATAAGTCTTAAAGGGTCCATTAATGCTTTTAAAAGTAAGTCAAACAAACCCAAAATCACATTATATTAATGTTAAAACATATATTGGCCTAAAATAATGCTTTTAGTATTTTATTTCACCACTATTGGGTCATTATGATGTCATAAAACACATTTTATATTTAAACAATATTTAATTTTTACCCAAAAAAATTGATTGTCTCAGAAAATTATGAAAAATTCACCATTGGATAATTTTGACGTCCCAATTCTAGAAATAACATTTATTTTTTCAAAATAATTTTCTAAATATATTAATTTTCACTTTTAAAATAAAAACCGACTTTTATCGAAAATTCACGGGTTTTGACAAAAATGGCTTTCAAACCTTAATAAAAATTACAATTGCATTCATAAAATTATATGTTAATTTATATATAATAAAATTAATTTTATAATAATAATAATAATTTATTAAAATATTATTTAATTTAAAAATACCTTAATTTAATAAAATAGAATTCTTAATTAAATAATAACTAAAAACACTATTTTCACTTTAAAAACTATTTACAATGTATCAATGATGACAAGAAAGTATATTCATTATTATATAAAAAAAATAATGTGCATGAACATAGTACTAGCGATTTTTTACATAACCCCTTAAAATAGCCGCATAAGACCTAAGGGTACGGTGTGTGGGGGAGACAAACTCTTGGGGTGGCTCGGATAACATCGCTCGAGTGGTAATTTCTATAAACTTCCACTTTTCTCGTAGACGGTCACGTTCAAGCTTGACATGATGAAGCTCAGATTGGGCTTGGTCAAGAGCGAAGCCCAAAGATGCCACCTCTTTTCCGAGCTCCGACAAATGGGCTTCGTATAGAGCAATTCTACTGGATGAGGCCATCACTTCCTTTGTCTGAGTAAATTGGGTTTGTTAAAGACCTATATTTATACTAATCATGTGATCACAGTTCAACGGATATAAAAGCAACGGTCACAATTCTTAACATAAAACCAAATAATTTGACATTTTATATAAACATTTTACATAAAGAGACATTTAATTAGATCAAGAGGGATTTCCATTAATGAAACTTTGGGTCGTTACAGTATTCCCCCATTAAGAAATTTTTCCCTCAAATTTTCTTTTTCCCACACTAAAACATATGTGGGTAACTCAGCTTCATCATTTACTCCGATTCCCAAGTCGCTTCTTCAGACTTGTGGTTTTTCCACAACTCCTTGATGAGGGGGATTGTCTTATTTCATAGAACTTTTTCTCTACAATCTAAGATCTTCACTGGTTGCTCCTCATAAGAAATATCATCCTCCAACTGTACCACCTCAGAAGGGAGTACATGTGAAGGTTCCGGTATGTACTTCCTTAAGAGGGATACATGAACGATATCATTTACTTTGTCCATGGTAGGTGGAAGTTCTAGTCGATAGGCCACAGCCCCGAAACGATCAAGAATCTCGAAGGGGACGATGTACCTTGGACTTAACTTCCCTTTCTTTCCAAACCTCATGACCTTCTTCCATGGAGATATGCATAGAAAAACCAGGTCTCCAACTTTAAACTCATGGTCTCATCGACAATTATCTGCATAACTCTTCTGTCGACTCTGGGATGACTTGATATGCTGCGGAATTGTTTTCACCTTCTCCACCATTTCCTCGACAATTTCTGGTCCAAGCATCTTACGTTCACCGACCTCATCCCAACATGCCGGTGCTCTGCACCTTTTCCCATATAGGGCTTCATATGGTTCCATTTGGATGCTCGAGTGGAAACTATTATTATAAGAGAACTCAACCAGAGGAAGATGTTGATCCCATCATCCTTTAAAGTTTATTGAGAACTCTTTCAACATATACTCAAGTGTTTGGATAGTCCACTCAGATTGGCCATCATTTTGAGGATGATAGGCCGAACTAAGCATCAGTTCAGTATTCAGAGATTTTTTAAGACTCTTCCAAAACTTGTAGGTGAATATTGGATCTCAGTTAGACACAATTGATAGTGGCACTCCATGCAGTCTTAACACTTCCCTGATATATATTTGTTCCATTTGATCCAAAGAGAAATCCTCTTGAATAGCAATGAAGTGTGCAGTCTTTGTAAGATGATCCACAAAAACCCATATTGCATTGTTGCCTTTGGATGTCCTCGTAAGTCTGGTGACAAAGTCCATGGTGATGTTCTCCCATTTCCATTCTGGTATGGGAAATGGTTGCATCATCCCCTTAGACTTCTGCCTCTCTGTCTTCACTTTATGGCACACCAGACACTTTTATGTATATTCAGCGATCTCCTTTTTCATATTGTCCAACCCAAAGTTTTCTCGGAGATCTTGATACATCTTTGTGCTCCCTGGGTGAATAGAGAAATTTGAACTATGTGCATCATCCAAAAGTTCCTTCTTCAGCTCCGGACGTGATGAAACCCATAGCCTTTTCCCAAATCGCACAATTCCTTCTTCATTAACATTAAACTCTGAGTATTTCCCTTTTTTGATAGCTTCCACTTTTTCCTAAATTCCCACATCATCCTTTTGAGCATCCGTTAACCTTTCCAAAAGAGACGGTTGAGCAATCATTTGTGAAAGGATTGATGATGTTCCTTTCTTTATGATTCCCATGTCCATATTCATCAAGTCTAAGAAGATTGGATCCTTCTCAATTCTCATCATTGATAAAATCGCTGGATCCTTTCTACTTAGGGCATCTGCCACCTTGTTCGCTTTCCCAGGGTGGTAATGTATTGAACAATAATAATCCTTGATGAGCTTTATCCATCTTCTCTAGTGCATATTAAGCTCTTTCTGTGTGAATATATATTTAAGACTATTGTGGTCAGTATATATCTCACATTTCTCCCCATAGAGATAATGCCGCCAGATTTTCAAGGCAAAGATCACCGCCGCCAACTCCAGATCATGCGTTGGATAGTTTCGCTCATGGATTTTCAACTGCCTTGAGGCATTGGATATCACTTTATCATTCTGCATCAGCACACAACCTATGCCCTTTTTCGAAGAATCACTGAATACCACCAAAAGTTTCCCACTTGTAGGTAAAGTGAGGACATGCGTAGTGATAAGCCTCATTTTCAACTCCTTGAAGCTTTCTTCACATTCATCACTCCAAGAAAACTTTACTCCCTTTCGAGTTAGCTTGGTAAGAGGGTTGGAAAATCGTGAGAAATTTCTCACAAATCATCGATAATATCCAGCTAACCCTAAGAAGCTATGAATATATTTTACCGATGTTGGCCTCGTCCATCCCTCAATTGCATCTGTTTTTTAATGATCCACAGATATCCCATTGATTTTGATGATATGGCCCAAGAATGAGACTTCCATCAACCAGAACTCACACTTTCTGTACTTTGAATAGAGATTCTCCTTGCGCAAAGTCTCCAGTATAGTTCTTAAATGCTCCTCATGATTCTCCTTGGATTTAGAGTATATTAGAATATCATCTATAAAGACTACCACAAATTTGTCTAGGTAATCTCAAAAGACTCTATTCATCAAGTCCATGAAAATTTCTGGACATTGGTGAGTTCGAAAGGAATTACTATGAATTCATAGTTCCCGTATCTTGTACGAAAAGCAGTCTTGGGGACATCTTCCTCTTCACCCTTACTTGATAATATCCTGACCGCAAATCTACCTTGGAAAAGTATTGTGCTCCATGAATCTGATCGAACAATTCATCGATCTATGGCAGGGGATACTTGTTCTTTATCATGATTTTGTTAAGTTCATGATAATCGATGCAAAGCCGCATTGACCCATCCTTCTTCTTGACTAAGAGGACTGGTGCACCCCATGGTTAAACACTAGGGTGTATAAACCCTTTATCCAAATTCTCCTATAGTTGTTTCTTCAACTCTTCAAGTTCCACGACAACCATTCTATATCAAGTCTTGGATATTGGTAACGGCCCTGATATAAGTTCAATTAAGAATTCAACATCTCTTCTAGGAGGAAGACCAAGCAGTTCCTCGGGAAACGCTTCAGCGAATTCCCTCACAATAGGCATTCCTTAAAGGATGGTTTCTTCCTTGGAATCAATCATTTTATCCAGATACGCGTTCTCATAGGGCAGTAATATCAATTCTTGAGATTATGGAGATAAAGTATATTCATCTTCCTCCTTACACTTGTAAAGAATCAGGGGTCGATTCTCCATATGGAGTGTGATTTCTCTCTCCCGACAATTTATGTTGGCTCTATATAAGGAAATCCAATCCATGCCAAGAATTGAATCAAATTACACCAGAGGGAGTATGAAGAGGTTCACTGGTAAATTCAATCCACAGATTATAATAGGGGAGGACTTATATTCATGGGATGCAATGATTTTCCCATTTTCCGTAATCACCGACATCTTCACTTCCATGGTTTGTGGTGGTGCTGGGATTGTTCTACTAAACATTCGAGATATAAAAGAATGCGTAGAACCTGAATCAAAAAGTACGTTAGCTATTCTATAATGAATAACTAATGTACCTGTCACCACTTCGTTGTCGGGGTTCACATCATTAGAAGTGATGGCAAAGGCTCTTCCTTACTGCCTTGGAGGTTGTTGGTTGCCTCCGAAAACCCTTGGTTTAGGGAACTGATTTTAAAAATGCCTCAGTTATTTGTAGTTGTAGAAATAAACAATGCATTGAGGTTCGAACGGAGCATTCCTATCCTCTTTCGTAGCCCCAGGTCTTTCTTGCCGACAGTTAACAGCAAGGTTCCCTTCTCTTCCACACCTAAAGCATTTCCTTATCCCCTTGAGGCAATTTCCAGGGTGCTTCTTTCTGCACTTTTGGCAAGTGGGGTGATGGATCTTCTTAGCACTGTTTCATTTATCCATCGGACCACCAGCATTTAATTCCACCTTACGCTTCTTGTCCCCATGATACCCCTGTGATTCCCCGATCTCCATTTCAACCTTGAGGGCACATCAGACAATTTCCTCATAGTTGTCGAAGTCATGGATCGCTAATGCTTTCCGAAGGCTAGGATTCAGCCCACTAAAGTAGCGGCCAACCTTGCATTCATGGGTAACAACAAATCCAGAAGTGTACTGTGAAACCCTTGTGAAGTTTTTCTCATACCCTCCAACAGATTCTTCATCTTTTTTCTTGAGGGAAAGGAATTCCCTTTCCATCTTAAGTCGGATGGTGCACGAAAAATATTTATCGAAAAACATCTTCCGGAAATCCTTACATTCCAACACCTCGATCTCCTCCTCAGGCTTCATATTTTTGATCAATGTCCACCATTGATCAACTTCAACCTCCATACGATAAGTCACCCGGAGAACCTTCTCTTGTTCAGAACATTGAAGGATGGAGAAGATCTTTTCAATGGAGTTGATCCACTGTTCAGCGATCATGGGGTCTTATGATCCACTTAATTTAGGAAGCCTTTGTCTCATGAAGCTCTTTATAGTGTCTTTTTCTTTCTTAGGGGGGGTTGAACATTCCTCTTGACCCATGTTTCTATTCAAAGATTGGGTTAGCTGAGAGAGAATCATGAAAAAGTTCACGATTCCCACTCCCATTGGATTGGGCATCTCATTAGTATAGTCATCACACTGATCTTCACATCGGTTATTAGCCTGAGTCCTCCTATTATCGGCCATTGGATAGAATAAAAGGAATGTTAGGGGGTAACACATAAAGGGTAATCCAAAGACAAAAGTTTATGACTTATAAATAAACTTTTATTTCCTTAACTCATGAGTCTATAGGCTTTAATCTAGGCTTTTTATGACCTACTTTCTAACATATATTCTTAGGGGCATTTTTTTAATTCCCTTAATAAGGGTTCATACTAAGCTTGTGAATTTATCAAAACATATCCCTCGGGAGTGTCATAACCAAGAGTGCAGAAAGGCCCGTTGTTGTTCACCAGTTCTCATTCGAGTCTAGCTCAAAGCGGTGTTTTAGGGTTTTACCCCTAGGATACATCTGTGCCAGATCCGCCTCTACCTACTCGTATCCAGAAATGGATGTATTTTCTTGATAAACCACTTACTCAGTACTTACCAAAACTTATGGATGATTTTATTATACTTAGTCTTGTCTATAAGGCTTTACTAGGGTTTTCTAATCCTAATCCCAAAAATAACTAAACTTACCCTCTGATACTAACTATGACAACCCTGCCTTTATTACAAACTTAAACATGATTTATTAAATAAACCATTCACTTGATACAACATGGATGATCGAGAGGTCTAGTGTCTTTGGGGCTTGGGATCATTACATAACAACTTAAAACATGAAGTGAAATATCTTTATTCAAAACTTCCTTTACATGACCACTACATTCCCTCGTACTTAGCATTGCATGGGATAACCTGAGGACATGCATAAGAAAAGGGGTGAGCTATAAAGCCCAGTAAGGGAATAAACATGGAATACACGAGGAATACAATACATGTTAGAAAATAGGCATTTCAATAGAGCACAAGAGAAACATGAACTTAAAGGCATGATAAAGCATGATAATCATAACATGAAAATGTGGCAACAACACTTAACATGGAATTAGCATGAGCCAAGGCTCATTGCACATGGAGCATGAGTAAATTCTCATTGCACATGAAGCATGAGTAAACCCTTGTTCCACTTGAATTAGAATGAGTCAACCCTCATTTCACATGACATATCATGATACTATACTTTACCCAATGCATTGGAGCACTATAAGGGCACACCCTTCTTAAACATTTCATTTCATGCATAAGTGTGTCACATGGATCATAAAACATGGATTCATAAAACATAATCATTTATTCCATGATAAAGTAATGTGGAATTCATACATGAAACTTTATAATCAATAAGTAAATGTGCATAAAGGTGAATACCCTTGAGGGAGAAATCGGCATGGTATTCACTACACAATGGCATTGGCTTAGAAAATCGATGCGATTTCGGCAGCGTAACGACGTGACATGAGAATTCATAAAAACGGTTGATGAGAGAGAAAGGGGTTACTCATCATATTTACATGTAATGGACAGTAAGAAGGTAATATAGATACATGTCCCAAATTTTTTAATGGAATTTATATTCATGATACAAAAGTATTGCTTGAATGTAAATGTGGAGAGAGAAGTTCCTTTTGGAATTTCGACATATAAACTGGTGTACATGGGAGGAATTTAATGAGAGAGAAAGGGGTCTCCCATCATTCAAACATAAAGGGGGAAGTATGAGGGATATGAGAAACCATACCCCAACATTCATAATTGAAATTAAAATGGAAAAACAACATAAAGAAAATTGGACAAAAATGAGAAAGGAAGAAAAAACCCTTACTTGGAAGTGTGCTTCGAAAGGCTTGAGAGAGGCTTGAGAGAGGATTATTGGGAGCCTGGGGAACCTTGGGAGGATTCTAGAGAGAGTAGGGTAGAGTTTTGACGAACTCCAAGGCTTTGAGTGAGGAGGAGGTGGGAGCTTGGGTGGGTTTATATAGGAAAGATGAGGGAATTCTTTATTATTTAGGTTTGGGACCCCTTATATTAAATTAATCCAAACCACAAACCATCCCATGGTTTTTGCCCATGGTTTTTAAAAAAGGTAAGAGGAAAAAATATTTTATAAGGCCAAAGTCCGAACTTCTTAAAATAATAGGGTTGCTTATGTGGAGGTGAGTAACACTCCCATGGAAAACAATTTAGAAAGACAAGGTGTTTAATAAGTCTTAAAGGGTCCATTAATGCTTTGAGAAATAATTCAAACAAACCCAAAATCATATTATTTTAATGTTAAAACATATATTGTCTGAACATAAAGCTTTTAGTATTTTATTACATCACTATTGGGTCATTATTATGTCATAAAACACATTATATATTTAAACAGTATTTAATTTTTACCCAAAAAAATTGACTATCTCAGAAAATTATGAAAATTCACCATTGGATAATTTCGACATCCTGATTACAGAAATAACATTTATTTTATCTAAATAATTTTCTAAATATGTTAATTTTCACTTTTAAAATAAAAACCGACATTTATCGAAAATTCACAGGTTTTGACAAAAATGGATTTCAAACCTTAATAAAAATTACAATTGCATTCATAAAATTGTATGATAATTTATATATAATAAAATTAATTTAATAATAATAATAATAAAATTTTATTAAAATTTTATTTAATTCAAAAATCCCTTAATTTAATAAAATATAATTCTTAATTAAATAATAAATAAAAACACTATTTGCACTTTAAAAACTATTTACAATGTATCAATAATGACAAGAAAGTATATTCCTTATTATATACAAAAAATAATGTACATGAACATAGTACTAGCGATTTGTTACATAACGGCTTAAAACAGCCATATAAGACCTAAGGGTAAGGTGTGTGATGGTGACAGACTCTTGGGGTGGTTCGGATAACATCGTTCGAGTGGTAATTTTTATCAAATTCCACTTTTCTCATAGACAGTCATGTTCGAGCTTGACATGATGAAGCTCATCTCAAGCTTGGTCAAGAGAAAATCCCAAAGACACCACCTCTTTTCTGAGCTCCGAAAAATGGGCTTCGTATGGAGAAATTCTAATGGATGAGGCCATCGCTTCCTTTGTCTGAGTAAATTGGGTTTGTTAAAGCCCTATATTTATACTAATCATGTGATCACTGTTCAACGACTATAAAAGAAACGGTCAAAAATTTTAACATAAAACCAAAGAAGTTGACATTTTATATAAAAAATTTACATAAAGAGACATTTAATTAGATCAATAGGGATTTCCATTAATGAAACTTTGGGTCATTACAATTCAACCCCAATACAGTATCTAGTAAGGGCTTATGAATCTCATATATAACATTCTGTCCTGAAAAAATCACTACAATCCCCATGGAGCTGAGACCTTTAGGAACACATGGTGTCTCATATAAAACTCCAAAGGCCTCTTTTTTAATCAACATAATAATTTTGATGGATATTTGATGTCCTTGTACACTCCTTGATTATATACTCCTTCTTTATCAACATTAAAACAAACTCTAGACCCATGATTTTTGACTCCATTGGATCATTCCATCATAGTGGTGACTTTTATGGTCTCCCATATAAGGCTTCGAATTGTTCCATACCGATGGTGGAGTGGTTTCTAGTGTTGTATGAAAACTTAATCAGGTGTATATGATCCTCTAAACTATGTATATTATAAAACATTAATTTCTAAAGAATATTCTCTATAAAATGAATTGTCATCTTAACCTGTCTGTCTCTCTGGGGGTGAAACACCATATTCATATGTAACTATGTACCAAATTCCTCCTAAAATCCTCTATATAATTGTGATGTGAATTAATCATCATAGATTGAAATTATTATTTAGGGAACTTTATGAGGCTATAATATCTACTTCATGTAAAGTAATCCCAATATCTCAACTAAACACTTCTCTCAGATGGGTATGAAGTGGGCTGATGTGGTGAGTCAGTCTACAATCACACATATAATATCATTTCCTCAATATGATCATGGAAACCCCATCATTTAGTACATGGATTTTTAATCATACATCCACTGTATCACCTCAAGGGGTTGAGCTAAACCAAATAAAACATGGTTCTCAGCCTTCACTTTCCAATATGTGAGGCATAAAGATAAATTTTTTATGCTCCTCTTCATCCCTGGCCACTTGAACTAACAATAAAGGTATTGGTACAAATTTTTAACTATGGTATTTGATACTAGGATGGATATATGAATCTTCTTTAACACCCCCTATCCCAACTCCTCTAGTATAATCATCCTTCCTAGGAAAATAATGACATGCTCCCCTCCTTCAGAAAACTCATAAAGCACATGTATAGTGGTTATTTGAGTATCCAATGTCTCAAATTCAGTATCTCCAAATGAGCCTCCCTAATAGACAGTACAAGAAGTGTGGGTGACAACCATCAACTATGGGTAGGCTTAACCATCCTCATCCTCTATGGAAAAATACAATGAATACAACTTATTCGACAACTCGCTCCACAAATGCAAACAAAATCCCTTACTAAGAGAATCTTCCACCATGCCCCCCTTCCAATGTGTATAGACTATCCCGAATTCATAATCCTTGAAAACCTCATTCCATAACCTCTATATGAAGTTAATATCTATTGGTGAGATGATATAATTTATACTCTTATGATCATAATAGATGATAAATCGCTCACCCATAAGGTAGAGTCGCCACATCTTCTGGGTGAAGACCATGACTTCCAAATTTAGATCATGGGTCACATAGTTCTACTAATGGGGTTTAACTTTCAAGTCCTAAAGGAAATATTTTCCTTCCTCTACATCAGAATATATATAATCCATGTTTCATAGGAATCACAAATCACTACATACTCAACACCCACCTTTGGTCGTCTCATGATGGGGGTGCTCACCAAACTCTACCAAAACTCTTGAAAAGCATACCGAATCTTCTATATATTCACAAAATAATACCCATTCTTGGTAAAAAAAGTCTAGGGTGAAAATATCCTTGAGAAATTTCGAAAAAATACTAGATATTATTCTCCCATCCCAAATAATTTTCATACCTTAGTCACACTCTTAGGGGGTTCCCTAGCTAACAGTGCCTCAACCATTTCTAGATCCACTGCTACTCTCAATTATATGTTGAAATGTCCCATGAATTTGGACTCTCATATCTATAACCAACACTTAAATAGATTCACATAATTTTTATTCCTCTAAAGAATATCCTAGACTTCCTCAAATGTCTCACATGATCCTTCTCAGACCCCGTGTGCACCAATATTTCCACAATGAAAACTATAACAAACATATATAGAGTGAGTTCAAAGATATGGATCATTATCCCCATTATAATTTTTGGTGTTTTTGTCACACTGAAAGGAATCACTATTAATTTATAGTGACCATAGTGACACCATAATTCTGTCTTTGGGATATCCTAATTTAGAACTCGTAGTTGGTGATAGAAGAACCTCAATCAATCTTCGAGAACCACCTCACCCCTTTCAACCAGCCGAAGAGGTTGTAAATCCTCATAAGTGTATACTTATTATTAATAGTCACCTGATTAAAGTAATTATGATATGAAAAAAATCTCAAGCTCCCATTTACCTTCTTGGTGAACTATATTGAGCTGCCCACGGTGACACATTGGGTCAAAGAAATCCATTCATCTTAAACATGTACAACTACAGCTATAGCTCATGAACATCTATAGTATCCATATGATATGTCAAAGAATATATTTTGGTATTATATAGGTTCAATTTTATGTATAATTTAATCTCTTGGTGGGGAGGTAATATCAACACCTCCTCAGGGAAGACATCCTCATACTCCACTACCAACATAGGAAACAAGAATTAAATAACATATACTACTCCAAGGGTGAAACTAGCCAAATAATGTGTAATTGGATATATCCTACACTGTATGAGTATATACTTATATTCTTGGGTATCCTTCTCACTAATGAAGTAAAAACTCATCCCATCCACACAGACACACTACATCCTCCACAATAAGCAATAAATCTGTGCATGTACTGCTGGGATCCATTAAATACCTAGAATGACGGTGTAAGGACACATCACGTAGAAACAAATTTCTCTTAAGAGGTTATCTCATTTTATAATCAATTTTTGACACCCTAATATTTTTATGAAATATGTTTTAAATTTTATTTATTTATTTGATATCTTGCGTTGCAACCAACAACAGGTTTAGACAAACTATGAAATAATATTAAATTATTATATCTCTGTTATAACCTATCCATTTAATTTTATGGAACAAATGAGAATAACTAATTTAGGAAATAAATATAAAGATTAAACTCATTATTAATGTATTTTTATGTTTTATACAATAATCACAAAATTTTTCTTATAGCCATTATATTCCTCAAAAATACGTATTTTGAAAATTGAGTTTTTCTTATTTTTATGAGTGAATATTAATTTATATAATTTATAGAAAATGTATTTGAGGAAATTAATTTCATTTATGAATTCACCTTTTCAAAATTATTTTAAAAGGTTTTTTTGGAAATTTTCTGAAAACCATTATTTTTAAAGGTTAATGAAAAATACAGATTTTTATTGAAACCTATATTTTATTTTATAGTTTATTAAGGTATAATTATGTTTTGGATTAACTTTAAAATTAATAAGTTTATTATTATTTTAAAATAATCCAATTTTGGTTTTCGAAGTTGATTTTAACTTGATTTTAATATTAAAATATCTTAAATTTTAAAAATAAATGTTTTCAAAAAAAATTTTGTGGAATTTTTACAATTTTATTTTAAATTAAATTTTTCAAAATTTTCTTTTTTAATATAGAAATTTTTATTACATATTTGGAATCATTGGGATCGAATTTAGTACATAGTTCATTTTTTTATTTAATATAAATAGTGAATTTGGTAAAAATTATTACCTCTTTAAATGGTTAAAATGGTTAATATGGATTAAAAATCTGTGAAAAGGCTTTAATTTTACATTTTATTTTTATTGGATGAATTTAAGTCAACCATTTATAACTATGGTTTATAATTGAGCTATTTCATGGACACTTGTCCATTTAAATTTACTTATATAATATTTAAATAAAAAAAGTCACAAAATGTCATTTTCTAGGTCTTAAATATATCTTATCTATCCATATGGGGAAAATGTAGGTTATGAATGAATATAATTTTCCATTTTTAAAATAATAAACTTAGTTTAATGATATAAATTTTTTATGACTTTTGGGGCCACATGGATGAGATTATGATAATTATAATATTTTATTTAAAGAAATGGAAAATATGTCACATTCATGTTTTTGATAACAACAAAATTTTAAATATGGGGTGATCTAGAGGATATTATCCACTATAAAGAGTATTTTAAAAAATTAAAAATATTTAAAATAATCATTTAATTTATTTATAATTTTTAGTAATTAAATAATTACCCTCTATTCTAATACAACATTGATGCCATAATTATTCAATGAAAAGAAAAATCAAATAAATGATATTAATTTTGTTAAATGTAATATAATTTGAGATTTTTAATGTGATCCCTAAATTATCTAGATTACCTTTAAATGTTAGGGATATAAAAAAATAGTTGGTTCTAATTTTACATATTGAATTGATATTTTTAGAAGTTAATGTAGTGAATAATATCAAAATTGAAAATATTGATATTTTATGAGATTATAATTTTATTAAATTATTTAAAAATCATAAAAATATTTAAAAAATAAAAATTGATATTATATGGTATATAAGTTCATTAATTGGCCATTTTTTGTCCAATTGACACCATATAAGTAAAAATTAATAACTTTTAATATTGAAAAACATGTTATTGCAGTTTAAATTAAAATTGGTTAACTAAGGGTTAATCACAATGATAATGATTAAAATAAACTACATATTGTATACAATATTATGGTTTATGATATTAAAATCATATTATATCTTATCATTTAATCTATTTTTTGTGGTATTTGGATGGAAAATGAATTTATCATTTGAGAAATTCCAAAAGTACCTCACCACAATTTTAAATTGGAAAATACTCCCTCACTTCTTTACACAAAATTGAGCCTTCTAAATATACCAAAACTTCAAATTTATCTTCTAAATATACAAATAAATACTCTACATGTTATGGTATTCTCAAAACACTAACCCTAAATCCCTTTAGAGGAGATCTAAATAGTATGTTTCGAAGAATATGTAATCATTCTAACAGATCACTCTCTATTTATACTGTTTATACCTCCTCTAAATCTAAAATTTTTATCATAAAATAATAATTTCAGTATCATCAATATTGAAAAATGTCATTATGATTATTAAAACACCACTATAAACCCTCTTTCCCATCAAACAAGAAGTAAAAGTATCACTCATGCCTATATACAACTTTCCGTGTCCACGTAACGATAAAATTCATTTTTCATCATAATATTTTATTATTGGGTATTATGACGGGTTTAATGAATATATATAATATATATGATTTAATGGTTTTTCTGGAAATATGAATTTTTATTGTACTTTCCTTCGTTCCATAAATTGAAAAATGAAAATAGCATTCATGTGTACGTATAACCTACCATCTCCATGAACAGTGTAATTCAATTTTCAATCTCTAATATATATATGAATGATTATTAATATTTATATAATTATAATATATTAAATCCATACCATGATTAAAATTATATAAATAATGAGACTATGATCAAGGTATAAGGACTAAAACTGTCGAACTAAAACATTCTTGAAAAACAAAGTAATTACCACCCCGAATAGATATTTTAATAACAAACTATTAATAAATGGGTGATAAGATGTTTTAAATAAATAATAAATGGTATGATAGAATTATAGTAATGGAATAAATGTATAATAAATCCATATTTATTATATATGAGGTTTTAATGTGAATGAAGAAAGTCAAGACATGAGGTAAGGGTTTGTTTCACAATCTCATAATTATTCGAGATTGTTTACATTTAAACCTCCATTGCGGAATAAAAATATTCATGTCCATGTTTTATAAAAAAATTGGATTTTTTACTATTCTCCTATAATTTTTTAAAATAATTTTAACTAACGTTTAAATTTTTATAGAACTTTTTGAAAGGAAACATTTTCTCATTTTCAAAACAAGGTTCTTTGTGAAAGTTTTGTTAAAAATACGGCAGGAATATTTATTTTAATTTACAAGGAAAGATCAGATTTTCCCACCTTCATGATGACTTAATTATTTTAAGCTTCCATAATAAGATTAAAATGTTATTTTCAAATTAAAATGGTTTCTATTATAATTGAGTGTATTAAAAAAATGATTTCAAAAATGGAAATGATATTTTCAAGTGATCTTTCAAAACTATTCTCCATATAAGATACCATTATTAGATGTTACTTATGATTTAATAGGGTTATGATTCAAGAAAAATCTACATTTTTATTTTATGTTTAGATTATGTTTATGATGGAATTATTTTTTTGATACCCATATCTTTTCCATGGGTTATGTAATGATGAAATTCTTATGAAACCCATTTATTTTCATGGGGTTTGAAATGATGAATGATTTAGGATACTGTAGAAGACAAAAGTTTAATTTTTAATAATTGATGTGTTTTACCTATATCTCCCCCCAATTTATTGGGTAAAGCTTCATATCTCATGAGGTAAAAATGGGAAACAAGTCGATGGGATTAATACACTATGGGAAACATGTTCGTCTTGATCCACTATGGAAAATAGGTTTGACTTGATCTTCTATTGGAAACAGGTGTGCCCTGATCCACTATGTTAACGGTATTTGTAGTTAACCATGAAATATTAAATGGATTTCTATATGTATGATGGTTTCAAACATTTATGAAATGAGACTATAGTTCATGATTGATTTATTATTATTTCTCACTCTTATGGTCCAAGTTTTCTAAAATGATAACATTTATGCTATGGGTCATGATTATGATCTATGAAAGGTAGGGTATAAGATTCATAAGTTATCTTTATTATCAAATAACCGTATTTTTATCTTATTATTTCATATGTTCACGTATTGATATCTTCTAAATTTACCCTTATTGAGCATATGAGCCCACCGTTTCTTATGTTTCCTTCCCCATATTATGAAGAATGGTTTATGTAGGGTAGGCTTAGGAGGAGTACTCCGTGAGAATATATTTTTGGGAGTTGTTAAAGATATTTAATAAAATTAGAATATTGTATTCTAATCTCCAATGATTCTAAATATCTATAGTTTTGTCACGGATAATGTTGTTATGTATTGAATATTCATCTAAATATAAGTAATACTTGGGTATAAAAAGATCAGTATTTTAAAGTTTGTATTATGGTAGGAAAAGAAAATATTTGGAGAATACAGTTATAAAATATATATGAAAACCATCGGTATAAGACTAAGTATTAGATAAAATCTAGAAGTTTTGATAATGATCATGAATGGAATAGGTTAAACCTTATGTGTCATAGAAGAAGGAATCGTGATTTAGGCATTCTATAAATGATTTGATTGAATTTTATGGTTATCCACTATTATTATTGTTACTAATGAAAACATTTCTAGTTTTAGTCAATGGATGGAACCTAAAGGAACTATGTTAATGTTTAGTGAGATGGATAAGGCAATGATTATCCTCCCAAGTAGTCAAAAAATTATGGGGGATGGAATGCATAATATTGTAGCTAAAATTCTCAAGATATGAATCTTTTAGAGTTTAGAAATTATCAAAGGAGGGAGAAATGTATTGTTGAAATGTTAATGATAAAAAAATGAACCTTCTTTTAATAGGTATTCTGATCCATTAGAGGCTGGGATATTGATCAACACCTCCCTCTAGTTGATTTTCCTTGAAAAAATAGATTTTAGTTGAGCATTCATATGGATACTTATGAAAACATATATAGAAACAAGTGTAATAATCCTATATACCTAAAAGAAGCTGTAGTTATAAATCTATTGGAACTTTATTAGGCAGATGAGATGTTATATAAGGTTATCGTTATTCAAGAACACGCAAGGACAACATAATGTTGGATGAAATGTTATACTGATAATATTGACATGATATAGAATTTTATATTAGTGAAGTGTTATTTCTATGAATTTATATATTGAAGAAAGAAGTGAAAACTGAACCCTAGGTATACTGGTACCATTGAAATACTTGATCATATTGGGATAATAGATTACCATTTCCTACTTTCACCGAATCTCACTCAATTGCATGATGTGTTCTATGTATCTCTCAGGAGGAAGTACATTCTTGATAATTCACATGTAATAAACACATATATCATTCCACTTGAGGAAGATAATTCTTATGAAGAATAACCAGTTGATATACTTGATTGTAGATAGAAAGTGCTATGAAAAAAAGCACTCATCTGGTTAATGTTTTTTGGGAAACCACCAATTTGAGGAAGCTATATGTGAACCTACGGATGTGATGAAGTAGAGGTATCCTCATCGTATTCTATAAATGTGATTAATTTTTAGGGATAAAATTATTTTAATTGTGGTATAATGTATCACCATGATATTGTTATTCAATATATTCTAAAATAGTTTTATTTTATTGATAGCTTGCATTTCATGGAATAATTAGTTTAAATGAACTGTGAAATATTATTAAAATATTATATATCTATTTTAACCTAGCCATTAAATTGGTTGGAATGAATATGAATAAATAATTTATAAAATAAATACAAAGTTTAAACTCAATATTAATGTATTGTTATTTTCTTAGAAAATAATCACATAATATTTAGTATAGTTATTTTATTCATCAAAAATACATTTTCTTCAAAATTTAGATTTCTTATTTTTATGAGTGAATATTAATTTCTAGAAGTTATATAATTTTTTTAAAAAATTAATTTCAATTTTGAATTCACCATTTCAAAAATATCTTAAAATTAATTTTGATAATTTTCTGATTTTTTTTATAGAATAGTGAACAATACCAATTTTTAATGAAAAATGTATTTTCATTTAAAGATTTTACAAGGTAAAATTATATTTTGGGTTATTTTTAAAATTTTAATATATAATTATTTTTAATTTAATCCAATTATTTTTTAATTGGATTTTTTACTTGAATTTAGTATAAAAAAATTTATATTTAACAGGATTTTTTTTGAAAAATCTATTTTTCATTGTGTTCTTTCCAGTATTATATAAAAATAAATTATATAAATTATGTGTTTTTATTTTGTAAAATTTTATTATATTTTTAAAATCATTGGGTCAAATTTATAAAATAAATCACTTTTATTATTAGTTAATTTGAATAGTAACTCTATTAAAAATTATTACCCCGATAAAATGAAAAATGAGTTAATATGGATTAAAAATAAGTTATAAGGCTATAATTATTCTTAATATTTCTTATTGGATGAAGTTAATTTGACATGTAACACCTGAGTTTCCAAATTACATTTTTAATGGACACTTGTCCATCAAAATGACTAATATATTATTTGAATTAATGAAATTTAGAAAATGTCACTTTATTTTTCTTAAATATATTTTATGTGTTCACATGGATAAAAATTAGGTTTTTAATGAATATAAATTCCTATTTTGATATTTATAAACTTATGGTAAATTGATAAAATTTTTATGACTGTTTGGGCCAATTGGATGAGATTATGACTTATTATATAATGTTTAAGGAAATGTCAAAGATGTCACAATCATGTTTTTAATAACTATATCAATTTTAATACAGGGTTATCCAAAGGATATGTTAAACTATATATATTATTTTGAAATTATAAATTTTTATCAACATCATCACAATTTATTTATATTTGTAGGAAATAAATAAATACTGTAAATGCCTATACAAT
Source organism: Viscum album (assembly GCA_963277665.1). Classification (NCBI taxonomy): domain Eukaryota; kingdom Viridiplantae; phylum Streptophyta; class Magnoliopsida; order Santalales; family Viscaceae; genus Viscum; species Viscum album. Next base: position 734,903,665 of record OY728139.1, on the reverse strand, counting down.
AATGATGCATTAATTATTAAATTATAAGAACAATAAAAAAATGATTGAAAAATATTAAATTTAACATAATGTGAGATATTTAAGGGGATCCTCAAATTATATAGACGACCCTGACATTTTAGGGATATAATAAAATAGATGGTTTAAATTTGAAAATGTTTCTTAATATTTTTAAATGTTAATGCAGTGAATATTATCAAAATTGAAAACAATGATATTCAATGGGATTAAAATTTTATTAAATTATTTAAAAATCATAAAAAATAAAAAATAAAAAATAAAAAATAATTATAATATCATGTAAAATTTTATAAATTATCCATTTATGGTCTAATTGACACCATATGATTTAAAATTAAAATCTTTTAATATTGAATGATTTGTTACCATAGTTAAAATTAAAATAGGTTAATTAAGGGTTAATCAAAAGAAAATGGTTTAAAATAACACCAAAACTTGTATAAAATCGTTTTTAGATGATATTACAACCATATTGTATATTATCTTTGAATATATACTCATTGGTGGTATTTTTGTTAGAAATAAATTTATCTATTGTGAAATTCAAAAAGTGCCTCTCACCTTAATTATAAAATGGAACCTCCTCTCTCACTTATTTACACCACATTGATCCTTATATATCACTAATACCCTACCAATTTATATTCTATACATCCATGTAATACCCCGTAATTCCATGAATTTTTTATTTGAAAATTAAATGGGATTATTTCGAGACCAGGCTCTGAGACAAAATGTAATTCCGAGGCCTAGAGTGGTTGGATCGTATTTTTGAACTATTTTTAATGATAATTAATTAAACATATGTGCGAGTTTTTATAAATTTTAAATCGGTGTCTAGATCAAAAATATGAGGGCACTATTGAACTCAAAGCATTGAGATTCTCTTAGAAAGGCATAACATTGGCCGACATGATCTAATAGTGGAAGTTAGTTTTTTTCCATAAATAAAATAATTAAGTAACAATTATTTTATTTTAAAATACTTATAACTCCTAAATGGTAACTTGTATTGGAAATATGAGAGTACCGTTGAGCTAGTGAGGGTGTTTTTACCTTAGGAGAAGATTAAACTCAACCGACTTTGGTCGATGGTGAGTGATAGTTTTCATAATTTTTAAGAAAAATTAAAATAAAAAATAAACTTGATTATTTTATTTTTATTTTGAACTTTCGAAATTTTTGCAGTGAAACAGTGTTGTAACACAATGAAACTGAAACATTTTTTCATAAATGAAATAGCATAACAACATTATAACATAACGGTAATGGAAATGTGTTTCCTCATTTAATGATTTTACTGGGGGGGTTGCATCATTGACATGTTGGAAAAAACACTCTAAATCTCTAGTGGATCTTCATTGAATAATGACGAACAAAGATCGCTAATCACCTTGATCACTCCCACTCCTATTTGAGATATCCCTTCCTCGACGATGGATTGAGGACCTCCACAGACGGACCACCTTGATCGATAGATTCTTCCTGCGATTGAACTCCAATGAGATAGGGGTTTAAATTCTTATTGAATTCATTATCCCTATTCTCCCCCTCTAAAAAATGAAGATGGATCAACTCTCTAAAAATTTGATCCGCAGATGGATTCTCTTTGTGTGGTTGGTAAATAAAATTGAGGGTTAATTATCATGATTAAATCTTAGTGATTTATAATTTATACATCTTGATCCTGCTAGCAAGAAAAATTCCATACCAATAAAAACTAAGGCTGGTTGTTCATTTTGGTATTGTTTGTGGTCCCTTCCATATCTCTCTATCCATTCTTTGTGAAGTAATGGTTAACTGAGGATCAGCTATAAATACACTAGGTGGAAGGGCTGCGACCATGCGGGCCGCGACATCTGTTCGTGGTGGTGGCACCCAGCCGAAACACCCCAGCTAAGGTGGTAGGAAGAATGCAACACACTGGATGCACACTAGTGGAAATACGGGATTTAACATCAACCTAATAACATCGGTTTTTTGAAAACTGACACCAACATTACGTGAGGGAAATTTATGGTGTTGGTTTTTAGTAAAACCGACACCAACAACAATTATTCGATGATATTGCGCATTGGTTTTCATGAAACCGATGCGGAAAATTTTGAAAAAATGTTATGGCATCGGTTTTGATGAAAACTGATGCCAATAATTAAAAAAAATCACCTCGGTTTTGAGGAAAACCGACGCCATAAGGAATAGTTTCAGTGTCGGTTTTATCCAAAATTGATGCTGAAAAAAAGGATTATCTACTTTGGTTTTGAGAATTACTAACATCGAATGTGTTTTTAAAATTTTCGGCATCGATTTGTTTAAAAACCGACGCTGAAAGTCTTTTAAAATTACTTGGGGTCCGAAACCCTCATTTTGTTGGATCATCGAAATCGAAACCCGCTGCGGCGCCTTGGACTCCTGATGACCTTAGAAGCTCATTTGTGATCTTGGAAGGACATTGTTGTTGGTTTTGTCCCATTTTCACGATTTCGGGTTTGCCTTCTTCCTTTTTATCTCTTGCTTCATCTTCCATTGTTTATTTCTTCTTCCATAACCCTATTTTACGCGATTTTCAATATTGGTTCGATTTTAGTTGTTGTTTATCATTATTTTTGGTTTGTATTATCATTGTTGGTATAGATTTTGTAGTGTTTTTTTTTCGAAGTCATTATACCGAGCGTAGTTTGGATTGAAGATCTCCATTCGGGTTGAAATTCAAATTTTGTAAGTTTTTTTAAATTTTGTAGATAAATCATTTATCATTCAATTTTGTTATTTATTTTCTTTAATTATTAGTTTATATTTTATTTTAAATTTGTTAGGATAGGGTTAAATATTATTTCAACATACATTCTTAAATATCCTGTCAGCAAATTGTATTTTTTACATTGACTCCAATCAAATTTCACCCAATACACTTACTGCATCCTTTAAATTAATGTACTCTTCAATATTTTTGACACATGAAACATTGAAATAATGAAACAACTATATAAAATGAACTAATAAATTTCCAAATAATGATATTATAATTAAATTATTATATCATTATAACACACATGTATATAATATGAAAATAAACTGTTTACTCTATTTGTAAATGTGTTTCATATCTGATGTCTTTTATCTGATTATCAATAGTTTTTATTAAATATGTTTTTGTTTACAATTTATCTAATAGATATTTAAATGTTTATATTTTTTAATATATTCATCAATTATATTGTGATATCAGGTATTAATGGATCGTAATTGGATTCATTTACGAAGAACCACTAGTGAATATGAAAAAGGAGTTGATAATTTTTTGGAATATGCTAAACGGAATCTTCAAAATATTGATTTGATTTTATTTCCATGTGTTAATTGTGTAAATATGATAATGTTAAACTCCAGAGAAATCAAGGATTATCTCATTTGTTATGGTTTTAGCCTTAATTATACATGTTGGATCTTGCATGGTGAAAGAACTGAAAATTAAACATCCAATGTTGATGATGATATTCATAATGAGGCATAGGATCATATTGAAAAATTAATTAATGATTTAGGTGTTGAAACCATTAAAAAAACACCAACTATTGAACGATTTTATAGAGATTCTGAGAAACCATTATTCCCAGGATACAGTAAATATACAGTGTTATCAACAGTTTTGAGATTAGTTAACATAAAAAAAATGGGTGGAGTGATAAAAGTTTCTCCAGTTTACTTGAACTTTTAAAAGAGCTACTTCCAGAAGGAAATGGGCTTCCAGATTCCAATTATGAGGTGAAGAAAATATTATGCCCAATGGGATTAGGGTATAAAAAGATACATGCTTTCCCCAATGATTGTGTACTGTATAGGAAAGAAAATAAACATTTATCAAGTTGTCCTACATGTGGGACATCACACTATAAGATAGATGGGAAAGTCAACTCAGATTAATTCTCATGTGATGCCATGTAATGTCATGAAAAATCAATTTTGTACTTTCCAATGATATCATCCAATATTTTTTGCATACAAATTTGATAATTCAATTCTGATTTATTTTTAGGTACCATAATAAAAACTGTAGCTAAATCAATTTGGTACCTTCCAATAATTCCTCATTTGAAGCATCTATTTGCAAATTAAAATGATGCAAAAAGGTTAAGATGGAATTCATATGAACGCATATATGATGGAAACTTATTTCACCCTGCTGATTCACCACAGTGGAAGAGTTTTGATAAAAAAATTCATGATTTTGGAAGTGAAGTTAGAAATCTCAGAATGGGATTGTGTATAGATGGAGTGAATCCATATCAGAGCCTCAGTAGCCAACATAGTTCATGGCCTGTTTTTCTGGTAGTTTACAACTTGTCCCCACATCTATGTATGAAGAAAAAATATGTTATGATGAGCTTGATGATTTATGGACCAAAACAATCAGGAAATGATATTGATGTGTATCTTACACCATTGATTGATGATTTGAAACTGCTATGGGAGGAAGGTGTTAAAGTTTTTGATGCATACAAGAAAGAGTATTTTCTTTTCCGTGTTATGCTAATGTTCACTAAAAATAACTTTACTACATATGGAAACTTATCTAGATATAGTGTAAAGGGACATAAAGCATGTCCAATTTGTGAAGAACAAACTTCATATTATCAATTGAAGCATGGAATAAAGATAGTGTACATGGTACATCGAAGATTTTTGCAAATTGATCATCCTTATCGTAGATTAAAAAAAGAATTTAACGGTTTACAAAAATACCACCTCCCCCCTCGACCATTGTCAGCTAAAGAATATTATGACAGAATGAAAGATATTGATTTGACATTTGGAAAGAGAAGAAGTTCTGGTTTTCAAAAACATATCTGGAAGAAGCAGTCTATTTTTTTCGAACTACCTTATTGGAGATTTTTAGAGATAAAACATAACATTGATGTTATGCATGTTGAGAAAAAAATATTTGAAAGTTTTATTGGAACTTTGTTAGAAATAAAAGGAAAGAAAAAAAGATGGATTGCAAGCTAGATTGGACTTGATATTAATGAGAATGCATTTGGAGTTAGCTCCCAATGTGAAAGGAAACAGAACATATTTACCTCCAGTATGTCACACATTAAGCAAGATTGAAAAGATGAATTTTTGTCAGTGTCTTCATGGTATTAAAGTACCCAGTGGTTTTTATTAAATTGTGAATAATTTTGTGTCATTTAAGGATTGTAAATTAATAGGTATGAAATATCATGATTTCCATGTGTTGAAGCAATAAATTCTACCAGTAGCAGTGCGTTGTATATTATTGACAGCTATCAGAAAGACTATCATCAGGTTATGTAATTTCTTCAAATCCATTTTTAGGAAAGTCGTTGATCCAAATTTGTTAGATGTGTTGGAGAATGAAGAAACTCTCATTCTTTGTCAACTAGAAATGTATTTCCCACCCACATTTTTTGATATAATGGTTCATCTGTTGATTCATTTGGTGCGTGAGATAAGAATATGTGGGCTTGTTTATTTAAGATGGATGTATCCTTTTGAAAGATATATGATATTTTTGAAAGGATATGTTAAAAATACTTATCGACCAGAGGCCTCTATTGTTCAAAAACATGTATCATAATAGGTGATTGAGTTCTGTACTGATCATTTGAATGAGGTGGAGTATATTACTCTACCTGTATCTCGACATATTCCAGTTGTTAATTAAGGTAGAGGGGTTCAAGGATTAAAGGTAAAGTTCATTCGACGTGATGAAGTGATGCAGACACATTTAAACATTTTGAAAAACACAAATGTGGTTCAACTATATATATCCTCAAATATGGCTGAATTAAAGTTACTGTATCAGAAAAGAAACAAAAATTGGTTGATGATTGAGCATAAGAAGACATTTGTTTCAGGGTTTAAATAGAAAGTCACCCTAGATATATCTGTATCAGAAACATTGAAGTGGTTAGCAGGGGGACCATCTCTTAATGTGATCACATGGTCTGGTTTTGATATCAATGGCTACACATTTTACACAAAAAACCTGGATGACAAGAGTACTGTTCAAAATAGTGGTGTGATGGTTTTCGCTGAAGCAGTTCATTTTTCGAGTGACAAAGATAAAAACCCAATTTTTGCATCAACGACATATTTTGGAGTTATTGAAGACATATGGGAAATTGATTATATTAAATTTCTATTCACTGTTTTTAAGTGTAATTGGGTTGATAGTAATAGGGGCGTGAAACATGATGAATATGGGTTTAAACTAGTTGATTTGAAATGATTTAATTACAATGAGGAACCATTTATCATGGAGACACATGAAAAACAAGTATTTTATGTCATTGATCCATCGAATGATCAGTGGTCAGTTGTTTTGTAAGGAAAAAGATACCATTTGGGTGAATAGGATGATTCTGATGATTCTAGTGATTTACATGAGCCTTATTCATCTATTACGCAATTTCCATATGATTACAACGAGTATAATACAAACATAGTGCATGTAGTATGTACTGATAATGATAAAGTCATTTGGGAAAACAATAAATTAGTTTCCTAATTTTTCTGGTAAATATTTATATTTTGCTTCCATTTTTGAAATTTAAAAATGCATGCATTTATTTTTACTTACTTATTTTTGTCTTCCTTGTTTCTAATTATTCAGTTTTTTTATGATATGCAGGTACACAAAATTTCATTACACTTTTTAGTAGCAATGTTAGATACAGATAAATAAGAGCTTTTACCGAGGTATATCTATTTTGAAATATTATTAAATATTCAGTAATATAATTATTTAATGAAATAAAATAGTTAATTTAAAAAAATAAAAATTGCAGGACTACTGATGTGTCCTCGGCGGAGGAGACATCTCCTGTTACTACTCAAAAATCAAGTTCTCATATTGGTAAACATGGTATTACATGTTTACCAAAACTATCACTTTTTTGTGGTGATGAAAAAGTACACATCAGTTTTAATGATAAAAATAATGAAGTTGGCCCAAAGGCAGTTCATTTTTTCAGTTATATAGCGATGCAGAGCCGTTGCGAGATTAGTATTTTATATCCTGATTGGAAGTCAGTGGACAGGATGGCTAAGTAACAGCTTTGGGAGTCCGTGATGGTAAAATATCTTAATTTATTTCTTTTATATCATTTTTTGAATATTATATATTTTAAATGACATATTTAATTTATTCAATTACAGATGACATTCAATTTTGAGGAAACCAAAGAAATTAATAAAAGACATCTCTCTTTAGAGGCGGTTCGATAGAGAGATTTTAAAACCAAACTGACAAGAAATTATGTTTTTGGAAAGAGAAGGTTTGAAATCCCATGTATTAAGTATCTGTATATAGATGAAGAAACATGGAAGTGATTTGTTGACAGTCGTCAGGAATAGAAATTTCAGGTATGGTATTTTTTTTATATTTTTAAATTTATGCTATATTTTTCTTATTACTTAGTAGTTTATTTTTATATAACAGGCCTCCAAAAGATCTCATCAGGAGATCCAGTTGAAAAACATATACCCTCATACTTTATCATGTAGAGGGTATTTGTATTTGGAGCAGAAAATGATTTAAGAAAAATTTGAAGCATTAAGAGCTCGATCAAGTAGTGGTTCAGAAGAGGTCAAGTTTGGTCCTCCATCTCCTCCCACTCGCCATGAGAAATGGAAATGAGCAATAAGAAGAAGAAATGAACAATATCTTATAAAGAATGTTCATCAAGTGGCTGATAGAATTATAAGTAAATATTATTTATTTGTTCAAAAAATTTCTATTTTATAATTTATAAACACTAATATAACTTTTTTATTTTTCATTTCAGGATGAACTTCAGAAGAAAAATACACAGGGCTCTTTTATCCCAGAGGGTAGGATGGACATCCTAGCCACTACTTTGGGAAAGGCAGAACACCCCGACTGTGTTAGAGGATATCAGGCAGCTGTTAGTATTTGGAAGGTTTTTGGTAAGAGTAAGAAATCAAAAGACCCAGAAATAGAATCCTTAATAGAAGAGATGAAAGATATGAAATAGTCTATGGGTGATCAAATTAAATCAGCAGTGCAGTAGGCTTTATTAGAGCAATTGTCAAGACAATCATAGTCTGCACAACCTTCCCAGGTATATTATTTATTTTTCATCAAATTTTTCTATTTTATAAATTATAATCACTAATATATTTTTTTTTCATTTTTCAGCCTTCCCAGTCTGCTCACCTGGACTACCCTTCCCCATCTACTTACCCAGCCCAGTCTATGCAGCCTTCTGAGGTATATTATTTCTTTGTCGGCAATTTTTCTGTTTTATAAATTATAAACACTAATATAACTTTTTCATTTTTCAGCATTCTCAGCCTACTCACCCGGACTACCCTGCCCCATCTGCTTACCCTACCCCATCTGTGCAACCTTTCGAGGTATATTATTTTATTTTAGTCAATTTTTCTATTTTATAAATTTTAAACACTAATATAACTTTTTCATTTTTTTTCCTCTCAACCTCCTCACTAGGACTACCCTTCCCCACCTGCTTACTTTGAGCCTCTACCTCCTCCCTCAGATCAAGCCTTATATTGTGAGTTGTTTGTGGGAGATCCCCATGTACATATTGTTGTGTTAGGACAGGTGCATTTTTTGGGGGACACGACACATCATCAGCCTATGCAGATGGGTCAGGTTTGAGTATCAGTACTTGTTATTATAGATCCTACTGATCTACTACCATTTCTTACCGTGGAGATCACCAGTGTTGGGGAATCTATGGGCCATTTTTTACTTTGGACAACTTCCCTTCTTCGTTATATTTCACATGAGGTATGCATTTTTTTAAATATTAATTACAAATTATTAAAAATTACTTATAATGTTTTCTAACATTTAACTTATATAGGAATATCTGAAAGCAAAAGAAACTACACAAATGCAACAAAATTTTTAGGAATAGTTGGCTTTAGATACTTCTAATATTTCTTATGGGTTAAAAAGATTATCTGAGTCCTCTTCTTCCTTGAATTTTATCTATGAGTTACGGATGACGCCTGATATATGTGGAAGAAATTATGGATTGAAATTAATGAAAGAATATATCATGAATTTAGTTAATTTTGAAGAGATCGCGCAGAGTGTGGTGCAGTTGTTTTCCATGTAAGTAAATTGACGGTTGAATTTATATTTCTTTAATAAATATTGTTATGTCATTGACTAACTATATTTTCTTTTTTAAATTAGGTATCTACACAATATTCTTCTAAAAAAAAGAAACAACAGGCATTTACAGCTTTATAGATCCAGAGTACATTTCCTTGGAAGCCAAACATGTGAAGAATCATGAAAGACTTCAATATATATCCGATAAATTAACACAGACAGAGATTCAGTGCTGGTTTTTTCCATTTCTTGATAAGTAATAATTTCAACATAATTATGAACTAATGATCATTATTATGTCATTAATTGTGAACTTTTTTTATTGTAGGGGGAATTGGATGTTAGGCATATTTTTCCCAAGTGAATTCACCTTATATTGGGTTTTCTCTTTATTAAGAGGAGTGTGCAAACCGTTTTACACCTTATTAAACATGTAAGTTTTTTTTATAAGCTCATTATGTTTAATTTTCATTGTTTAGAAAAGTATTATTAGTTCATATATAAAAAAATGCAGTTCATGGAAACATTTTAACAAGGAATACATGTTAGAAAAGAAACCAACGAAAATAAAATATGTGGAAGTACAGGTAATTAGTTTTTATATTTTTGTTATATATTTTTGTTTTTAGTTAAATGTTTTATAACTGTAGTGATATCTTCAAAATGGACATGTTGAATGTGGTTATTATATTCTTTGATTCATGTACGAGATAATCACAACTGGGGAAACTACTGATTTTCATAAGGTTAGTTGTATTAATTTATATATATATATATTTTCATATTATTCTATTTTTTAATTTCATATAATTCAATATTATTGTAGGAATTCAATGATTCACAGCCTTATTCCCAATCTGATATGAACCATATTCAATCTACTTTTGCGAACTATTTGTTAAGTCTGATTACGATTTGAGGTATGTATATTCTAATATTTATAAATAATAATACATATGGGTTCAAAAACCCAACTCTTTTGATATATTAGGTGTTTGAACCTACTAATAATCAAATGAATGCTTCAACAATAACCAACAATGAGCAAGCCACAAATGCTAAAGTCGTGGGACTTTCAAATGTCACAAATTTTTTTGAATTCATTGATTGCAGGTACGTGTATTTTAGATTTAATTTATAATAACAATGTATAGATAATTTTTTTGATTAAATAGATATAAGCATTGAAGTTATACGATTAATTGGATGATAAATAATGTTTAATTGTTTTTTTATATTGTGTTATTTTTACAGGGGTTTCTATTTTTTTGGAAGTGTAATTGTAATTATTTTATAATTTTTTATTTATTTATGGCATCGGTTCTTTAAATAACCGATGCCAAAGTTTTAAAAAAAATAACTTCGACATTGGTTTTATCTAAAACCGACACCGAAAATCCTGTCTAAAAATAGTTTTGGCATCGGTTTTATGTAAAACCGACACCGAAAATATTACCGAAATTATTTTCAGCCTCGGTTTTTGAAAAACCGATGCCGAAAATCATATCTTTAATATCACCTATATAAACGTCGGTTTAAAACCGACATCAAAATTTTTAAAAAAACCGACGTTAATTTATGTTTTTTCACTAGTGGCACACTGTGGCGGTGACCAGAGTTATTGGCATGGAGGACGACAACTAGCAGCATGCCGACATGGCCACCCAACCTTGTCAGAGGATCATGAAGCATAGAGCCATAGTCTTCTTACTGCGGTGGTGAGCTGGATCTGTGGTATATCCACAAGCCAAGGGGGAATCCATTCCCTAGGAGAGGACTGAAGTAGAAGGGTGGTGCCGATCGAGAACTACATTGGGGGAGCTTCCCAAACTGACGAGTCGCGGCAAGAGCTAGCACACAGTCTTGGATCGCATGCGAAGGTGGTGGCCAGCCTCAGACGGCTACGTGCGGTGCAAACCAGACGCCCCGTGGGAGTTGTGGTTGGGGGAACTGGCACTCCATTCAGGTCGGTGGGGCAAAGTGGGACACTGGGCGACCTAGGATTGAAGCAAGCATGCCCCGTATTTGGGCTAGCCCAACGGAGTGGACTAGGCCACTGGGCGTCTCAGGCTGCAAGTTGAATCAACCCGCTAGTGCTGGATAGGCCGGATGGAACCGGGTCATTGGGAGACCTGACAAAATCAACCTTCGGCCTACCGAGATAGGTCCAGCAAGGCCCAACTGGGCCAATCCAGACCCCATCGGGCCGGGTCAGGTTAGCTGAACCAGGTTAGGCTATATGGGACCACCGGACCAGGTTAGTTGAGTCAGTCTGACCAGGTCAGACTGGGCCTGAACAAAATTGGCCACTGTTTACTAAAACTCCAATATCTCTCAGACCGTGCATCCAATTGGCATGCCATCTACGAATTTGGGACCCTTGTGATGATACGGTCTTTTGGACATACTCTAAGTGTGATTTATATGTAGTTGATATGCGAACAATGGCTTGAGAATTATATTCTCCCAAAATCAATTGTGCCATGAGCAGAATCAAACAATTGGTTATGATGAGAAGGATATGATGAGTGGGTACTAGTGAACCAACTGGCCCAGAGACGAGCGGGCCATAGTGATCCAGCTAGCCCAGAGACGATCTAGTCTAAGTGATCCAGATAGCCAAGAGATGAGTGGGTCTTAGTGATCCTAATGGCCCACAAAGGAGAGGGTTTGAGTGATCCAGCTAGCCCATAGAGGAGTGGGTATAAGTGATCTAGCTGGCCCTAGAGATGAGCAGGTCATAGTGATCCCACTTTCCTAGGTGAGGAGTGGACCCAGATGATGAATCCCTTAATAGTATGAATGTCCATCTTTACGATGCATTATTTTACATTCTATACATTGATTTTTACATGGTTTGAGGTGTGTTTGTTATGTGATATTGTTGCTTGGTCCTACTTTGTGGTCTTTCCTTTTTGGTTTGGGGTCCCCAGTGAGTATTGTGTTACTCACCCATGCATGGGCCTTGCCCGCACATGTCGTGTCTCATGCAGTTGATCAGCGCTTCGATAGAGACCTTGGTGGTATATAACCAAGTAGTCCCTAGTGAGACAAGGAAGAATAGATGTACTTCTATGGATACCAATAAATATCCTCCACCCACCCTTCGGGTAGGGTTTGAGTAGATAGACCTTGGAAGCTATACCTTTTTTTGTTTTGGGATTGTATTCTGGCCCCTTGTACTTTTTAGTTGTACTGTACTTTTAGTAGTTGTCTCAATGACCATTGTGGTTTACTTAGTGTTCACCTTTCCGTAGTTTTATCCTTGTGCGTGTATATAGGTTTAAAGTAAAATGCCTTCTCTTTTTGGGATATGCGTATTCGGTGCAAGTTTCCAACTCTAGGCCTATGGAAGGTGAGCCTAGGGTAGTCACGACATGGACCCCAGGGGATGGGCTCTGAAATAGTGGAATCAAAGGGAGGATGTTTATAACATTAGAACTAAGAGTCTATAAATTTTGATGGGGAAACAATGTTATGTGTTTTGGGATTGGCTTTCTGGATTGGGAGTCAAGTGTTGGTGTAGCAACCGATGTATCCATACACCATGACCTTAAATTCTATTTCTGACTCGGTACCTGAAAAAACTAGTTGGATGTGCCATTGAATGTTTTATCATTATCTTATTGAGTCAGAGTCATCTAACTAGGTACAATCTTTTGATTTTGGTTCATCTTGATCTCTTTCAGGATCCACCACGTAGACCGCCAGTCGGGATTCCAATGTGTTACCATGAGGATTATCCGTAGAGTGACGAGGCTTCCGTATAGAGACCATTTCCTAGTATGGAACCTTCTATTGGTACCCCAACGATACCACCACCCATTGGTCATCAGTTACTATCAGAGCTACCAGAAGAAGATGCACATAGGCTCAGTGCCTTACATGAGTTCTAGTGACAGAGAGCGGCTAATATTAGGGGATAGACAAATCACTAGGTCTCTAAGGATTTCCTAGAGGAAGTGATGCAAGTCTTCCACTTAGTGAGGATGCCTCTTGACCAAATGACAGTTCTAGAATCATGCCTTCTACATGGCTTGGGGGGGACATGGTTGAGTTTGACCATCCAGACTCAAGAGGAGGTGACCCTCACATGGTCTGACTTCAAGTAAAATTTTCAGGAGGAGTTATTCCCTATGACTTTTAACTTAGTGAAAATATAGGAGATGATTCATCTATAATAGGTCAATATAATAGTGGTTGAGTACTCTGTGAGGTTCAAAGACCTCTCCCATTACTCTACAGATATGGTGCGAGAACCTTTCATTATTTCACATACCTTTGAACAGGGACTCTTATGGGAGATCAGGGCATCGATGATTTACCTCAGCATTCCGACGCAATCTAGAGTGCTAGAGTGAGTTCTACTAGCAGATTACTTCCCCACAGATCAGGAACCGATAGTGGGAGCCACCACTGGGTGATAGGTGGAAGAGTCATCTGTGGCAGGCATACGACAAATGACGCAGAGGTCCATGTAGGCTAGACCATCTAGAGGACGACCTTAGGGATCATGGTCAGTGTTATGAGGCCACCGGGGTAGTTGAAGTTATTAGAGAAACATTGCATGCTACTCGTGTGGCGGGCAGGGACACATGTCTTGTGACTGCCCAACCCGCTACACAAATTATTAGCAGATGGTGGAAGGGCTACTGAGGTAGTGGCAGAGGTTCGAGAGAGGTGGTCCATAGGGAAGTGGATGTGGTAGGGGAGCAGACAGAGTGATAAAAAGTGGATGGAGGTTTGAGGTGCTACCACCAAGACCCACAGGTGGTCCACCATGGGATCCGGGAGCCGATAAACAGGGGCTAGGATAGCTTCATGTGATGGATACCTATGACCACAGTGCTCTAGAGATGAATATAGGTATGATATATGTCTTCTCCACCTTAGCTGCAGTTCTTATATACACAAGTTTCAGTCACTCCATCCTTTCCACAGATCTTGTTCAGAGCTCAGAGATTCTGATCGATCCATTGTCTCAATCCTTATGATTGGAGACTCCTACAATAATGGACTCAATAATTACACACTAGTGCCAGTAGTGTGATATTTCTCTTGGAGGAGATATCTTCTAATGGGATCTCCTAGTTGTGGCATCTATTTCTTATAGCATCATCTTGTGTATGGATTTTTTATCAATAGTCCATGCTCAGATCGACTATTTTAGGCGCCCATTGAAGTGTATCCATGGAGATGGTTGTAGGATTTCAATTTTTAGGGAAAATGAAAATAGAGAAACATAGGATGGACTCAAACATTGGAAGTTGCTTCAAATCACCCATTAGTTGGATAGAATGACCCTTAGTGTAGTGGATGAGACGAGTCCATTGTTTCCTATAGCGATGGATGAGTAAAGGAACATATTTCTAGAGGACATTCTTGGAATACCTCCTCATAGATAGGTATACTTATGCTTTGATCTATACCCCAGCAAGACACCGATATCTACACATGCATATCGGATGGCTCCCGTAGAGCTCCAATAGATGTGGGTATAGTTGGAGGACTTTTAGAGGAAGGGTTTCGTATGGCCCAGTGTTTCACCATGGGAAACCCCCATTTTTTTCCAAGAAGGAATATGGAATATTGAAGTTATGAATGGACTTCTGGTGCCTGAACCGGGTGACCTTGAAGAACAAGTATCCTTTATTGAGGATTGATGTCCTCTTTGATCAGCTGAAGGGAGTGAGATATTTCTCAAATATAGACCTCAGATCAGGCTATCACCATCTTTGAGTGTGAGATGTGAACATCTCAAAGTTGGATTTCAGATGTCATTACATCCACTATGAGTACTTAGTGATGCCATTGGGAATGAAGATCACCCCTGTATAGTTCATGGGACTCATGAATAGAATATTACAGTCGTACTTAGACTGTTTTTTAGTGGTCTTCATTGATGACATCTCAGTGTATTCAGTGTCTGAGGAGGAGCATGTGATACACTTGAGGATGGTTTTGGACACACTCTAAGAGCACCATTATTACAGAAAGATCATGAAGTGTGAGTTTTGGATACAAAAAGTCCAATTTCTGGGACATGTCATCTCATAGGATGGAGTTGCGGTGGATCCAGTAAAGATCGAGGTGGTTCTTTCTTGGGAAGCACCCAAGAGATTTATCAAGGTGTGGAGTTTCATTGGATTTGATGGGTACTATGAGAGGTTTTTACCCAAATTCTCAATAGTGGAATCACCCATGATGATGTTGAAGAATAAGGGAAACCCCTTCATGTGGACAAAAGAATGCTATTAGAGATTTTAGTAGCCAAGGTAGTGCTTGAAGAGTTCTCCTATCTTGAGGTTTCCATTGGAGGGTACCGACTACATGGTGTACTATGAAGAATCAGGAAACGGTCATGGTTGTTTCATGATGAAAGGGAAAGTGGTGATTTCTTATATTTCATGATAGTTTAGACCACATGAAAAGAACTATGTGACTCATGACCTTGAGTTGGTAGAGGAAGTGTTTGAACTGAGGATGTGAAGAAACTGCCTTATGGGAGAATGATTAATCATCTAATCTAGACACAATAGTCTCAAGTATATCTTTTATTATAAGGATATGAATCTAAGACAATGAACTAGGCTAGAGTTACTCTAAGACAATGAATTTGAGATAGTCTATACTATTGAAAAGGGAAACATTGTAGAAGCTGATCTCAGTATGAGATCAAGTTCACAACTACTAAACGAGGCCTCAAGGTAGTTGTCCTCACTTTAGATATCCATTGTGGAAAGGGGTGAGGCAACCTATATTCATTCAATGGAAGTTGACCCCCCCCCCCCACTCTTACAGTGAGTCAGGGAGGCGCAACTCAAAGATCCAGCTGTGAGACTACACATGCCCAGATTTCCACATGGCATGCCCTTATTGGATATTTGAATAGTGGGGAGCACATCATCCTTTTCAGAGGATGTATCATAGTACCAATATAATTGCATGGGGAGGTGTGGATGGAGTTCCATACATCCCCTTTGGCGGTACATATAGGTGTGGAGAAGATGTAACATGACCTTAAAAGTTAGTACTGGTGGCTGGGAATGAATAAGGCAGTAGAAGAATTTTTCCTCAGATGCCTCACTTTTCAGCAAGTGAAGGTTGACCACTAGGTTCCAGATGGATTGAAATAACCACTTGAGGTACTGTAGTGGAAGTGGGATGGAATATTTATAGACTTCATGATAGGATTAACACATACGTCCAGGGGGCATGACACCATTTGGGTGATCATAGACCGACTCACAAATTCAGACCACTTCATACCCATTCAAGACAAGGATTTGGTAGAGATTGTGGGATGCCTCTAGGTGGAGGAGATATTTTAACTCCATGGAGTCTCATCTACGACAGACTTAGATTGTGATGCATGCTTTACATCCTAGTTGTGGAAGGGATTGCAGGATGATTTTATGACTCAACTATGCTTGAGCACAACCTTTCACCCACAGACTGATGGTCAGATGGTGTGAACCATATAGACCTTAGATGACATTATCCGTGCTTGTATCCTTGATTTTGGTCGTAGTTTTAAGGACCACCAACCACTGGTGGAGTTTGTGTACAACAAAAACTACCACTCCACCATCAGTATGGTACCATTGGAGGCACTGTATGGATGACCATGCAAGTCACTGTTATGTTGGAAAGACCCAAGGGAGTCTTCACTCATGGGTCTAGAGATGGAACGTACAACCATTGAGAAGGTGCAGGTCATCTAAGAGTAGATGAAGACTGCACAGAGCCAACATAAGTCCTATGATGAAAGGAGATGAAGACCATTGCAGTTCGAGGAAGGGGACCACGTATTCCTATGAGTATCTCCTCAATAAGGGATACAAATATTTGGCCAATGTGTCAAGTTATCTCCATGTTTCATTGGACCTTTATTGATACTTTGTAGAGTGGGCGAGGTGGCATACCACTTTGATCTACCACCGTATACAGAGAGGGTTCACGACATCTTCCATGTAACCTAACTTAGGAGATACGTGCATGCCCCTTCTCATTTCATCGACCACAGCAAGCTAGAGATTGATGACATGGTGAAATTCACGGAGTACCTGATGGAGATAGAGGATAAACATGATAAGATCCTTCATGGATTTTCAATTACTCTAGTGCATGTACATTAGTAGCATGAGAATCTTCAAGAGATAACATGGGAGAGGGAGGCTTAGATTCGTGCACAGTACCCCAATTTGTTTTCTTATCCATTGTTTTGGCTTACAAGGATGTAAATCCATAAAGGGGGAGTAATTAAACACCCCATAATTCCATTATTTTTTTGAAAATTAAATGGGATTGTTTTGAGACCAGGCTCTGAGATGGAACATAATTACGAGTCTTGAAGTGGCCGAAACATATTTTTGATCTATTTTTAAGGTTCATTAAATAAACATGAAAGTGGGTTTTTATAAACTTTAAAATGGTTTCAAGATAAAAAATATAAGGGTATTGTTGAACTCAGAGCATCGGGATTCTCCTAGAAAGGGCATAACATTGGCCGGCATGGGCCAATAGTGAAAGTCAGTTTTTGGTCTTAAATAAAATGATTAAGTAATAATTATTTTATTTTAAAATCATTATAACTCATAAATGGTAACTCAGATTGGAAATATGAGAGTACCGTTGAGATTGTGAGGGCATGTTTCCCTTAGGCGGATCTTAACCACAACTAGCACAGGTCAAGGGTAGAAGATAGTTTTCATACATTTTAAGAAAAATTAAAATAAAATAAACTTGATTATTTTATTTTTATTTTGATCTTTTGAAATTGTTGTAGTGAACCAAAATTTTAATATAATGAAATTGAAACACTATTTCATAAATGAAACAGTGTGACGACATTGAAACAAAATAGTAATGTAAAGGCAATTCCTCTTTTAAGGATTTAATTGGGGGGTGCATCCTTAACACATTGAGAGAAAAATATGAATCTATGGAGGATCACCGTTGACGAATGACAAATGAAGATTTCCATTGACATTGAGTACTCCCCTCCTCTTCGAGATATCACTTCATCGATGACAGATCGGGTACCATCATGGATGAATTGCCTTCAGAAATGGATTCTTCATGCGATTGAAATCCAACCAGGTAGGGTTTTAAATTCATAGTGAATTGGTTATCCCCATTATACCACTCTAAACCAAGAATGTAGATAAACTCTCTAATAAGTTGATCCGTGGATGGATTTTCCATGTGGGGTTGGGAAATATAATTCTGGGTTGATTATAAGGATTAAATACAAGTGATTTATAATTTATACGTTTTGATCTAGCTAACACAAACAATTCCAAAACAACACGGTCAAAGTCCATTTGTTCATTTGGCTATTATTTGTGATCCCCTCCATCTCTCTATTCCTCTTCTTCGTGTCTTAATGGATAATGATGAATCATATTTAGAAGCACCAAGTAGAAGGGTTGCGGCCAGGCGGGCCACGACACATGTGAGAGACCGCGACATCGAGCCATGACACCCGACCGCGGTGGAAACCGAAACCACCGACACAGAGGCTGGCGGCTGGAGGAAGGAAGATACGGTCAACTGACCACGTTAGAGGCACACACAGTGCAGATCCATGGTCTTCAGACCATGGTTGTGAGGTGCACCCACGAAAATTTTGTGTTACATGGGGGGAAACCAGTCCACATGAATGGAATGAAGCAGAAGGAAGGCACCATTCAGGAACTGTGTTGGAGGAGTGGCCCGCACTGGCAGGCTATAGCAGGAGCTGGCACGTGGTCTTGGATAACATGGAGAGAAGGCGGACGACCTTATGCTGAGTGAACTTGATACCATGTGGGAATCTGGGTAGGGGGTGGACAGGCCCACTAGGTGGGCCGAGCTGGTGGCATGAATCGGGACGCTGGGGCGACCTGGCCTACATGTAGAACTGGCCTGCTAGTGGGGGCAGAGCCAGATAAAACTTGGTGGATGGGTGAGCCAGTGGGTTGGATCCATGTCCCACCAGGCCAGGTCTAGAAAGGCACAAGGGGCCTGGCCTAGTGGCAAAGCCGGACTAGGCTAGCTGAGACCCCACCGAGCTGGTTTGTGTCATCTAAACCAAGTCAGGTAATTCGGGACCCCCGTGCCAGGTTCGACAAGTCGGTCTGACTAGGTCGTACTAGGCCCAGACACAACATGAAAATATTTACTAAAATCCCAATATATTTTAGATTGAGTGTCCAATTGATGCGCCCTCTATGGCATTGGGAACCTTGAGATGACACAGTCCTTTGGGAATAATCTATGTGAGATTTCTTGATAATAGAGATGTGACGGATGAATTGAGGAGTAGATTCTCCTAGAATCAAGCACCCCACAAGCCGGAATCCTATGATTGGCTATGACACAAAGGATATGACAAGCTGGTCTTTGTAATCTAGTTGGTCAAGAGATAAGAGGGTCTTAGTGATCCAACTATCCTAGAGACGATTGGGTCTAAGTGATACAACTGGACAAGAGATGAGTGGATATTAGTGATAAAGTTGGCCTAGGGATGAGTAGGTCCAAGTGATCTACCTAGCCCAGAGACGAGCATATCTAAGTGATCCAGCTGGCCCCAAAGATGAGTGGGTCTTAGTGATCCTACTACCTCAGTTGATGAGAAGACCTAGATGATGAATGCCTTAGTAGTATGAAAGTTCATTTTTATGACTAATAATTCTACTTTATATACATTGAGTTATACCTAGGGTGAGTTGTCTTTGTTGTGTGATCTTGTCGTGTGGTCTTAATTTGTGATATCTCCTTTGTGGTTTTGGGTCCCTACTGACTATTCTATTACTAACTCATGCACGGGCCTCACCTGCATGTGTCATATCTCGTACAGGTGACTGATTCTTTGATAGTGAATTTGGTGGTCCTTGACCAGTAGGTGCCTAGTGATATTGGACAAATGGGACAAAAGTGATGTACCACTATGGATACCGACGACTATCCTCCACCTACCCTTTAGGTAGGGCTTGAGTAGACGGACCTTGGAAGATGTACTTTTCTTTGTGGTTTTGGGATTGTATTCTGGCCTCTTGTAATTTTCAGTTTTACTATAATTTCATTAGTTGTCTCAGTGATAGTTTTGGTTTACATAGTGTTTATCTTTCTGAAGTTTAAGTTTTGTGCGTTTATACAGGTTTAAAGGAAAATTCCTTCCCTTTTTGAGATATTCCTATTCATTGCTAGTATCCAGCCCCTAGCCTATGGAAGGTGGGATTGGGGTAGTCACAGCATGAGACCTAGGGGATGGGTCATGAAAATCCATGGAAATATTCTATATGTACTTTTCCTCTCTAAATACCAACCCTAGATCCATTTATAGGAGATCAAATGGGGAAGTTTCAAAGAAGAGGTAATCTCTCTAACCGATCACCATCTATTTCTACTCTTTCTTAACTTTTTCAAAATATATAATGCTTATCAATAAATAATAACTTGATTATCATAAATATTATAAAATTTTATTATTATAATAAAAAATACATATGACACCTTCTTTTCCATCAAACAAGATGTGAAAGTATCACTCGTACATACGTACTACAAACCGTCACCACATAGTGATATAATTTATTTTTCATTACATTATTTTCTGGATGGGTATTAGGATGGGTTTAATAAATATATGTGATATATATGATATTATAATGATTCTATAAATAGTAATTATTATTTACCTTTCATTCATTCCATCAATTGAAAAATGAAAACAACGTTCACACATACATAAGACCTACTATCTCCATGAACAATGTAATTCATTTTTCTATCTATACTCTCTATGATTGATTATAAATATGTATATAAATTTTATATATGATATTTTTAACATGATGAAAATTACAGAAATTATGATACCAATATCAATGTATGAGGACCAATACTACCAAACTAAAACATTCATGGAAAATAGAGGAGTTACCACACATAATAGTTAGTTTTATCACAAACTATGAATTAATCGGTGATATTATGTTATAAGTAAATAATGTATGGTATGATAGAATTAATGATTTAGAATAAATTTATAATAAATCCATATTTATTATACATGATTAACACTCATTAATGTTTAAAGTCAAGACTTGAGGCAAGGGTTTATTTTAAATCTCATTAGTATGCAGGGTTGTTTACAATTATGTCTCCAATGGGGAATATTACTCTTCAATGTCCATATTTTATAAAAAAACTAATTTTTTAATATTCTACTTTTTTTTAAAAAAATCTTCTTCCCTAATGGTTTATTTTTTACAAAATATTTTGAATGGACTTTTTTCATATTCTAAATGAGGATCATTGGGATGTTTTTGAAAAAAATACAGAATGAATGTTTTTATAACTTATAAGACAGAAGAGGATTTTCCCACAATCATGACACCATATTTTATTTTGAAATTTACTTTATAATATTAATGGGTTATAAAAAATATTCCTATATAATTATGCTACATTAAAAAAATTTAAAATTGAAAGGATTTTTTCAGGTGATATTTCAAACTAATTTCCATATAAGACAATATTATTCAATGTCACATATGATTTAATAGGGTTACAATTCAAGGATAATACCATTACTCTTCCTAGGATTGGTTTATGTTCACTATGGAATGATGTTTTTGAAAACCATTTCTTTTCCATGGGTTATGCAATGATTCCATATTTTTGAAACCAATTGCTTTTCATGGGTTTTGATATGATGAATGATTTATGATTATGGGGAACCCTGAATTATTTTTTATTAAGTTATGGGTGAGAACTATATCTCCAACTAATGTATTGAGTAAATCATAATATATGATGATATAATAATGGGATACATGTCAATGGGATTGATCCACTATGGGAAACAGGTGCATCTTGATCCACTACAGAAAACAGATGCGTCCTGATCGACTATGGGACATAAGTGTTTCCTGATCTAGTATGATGATGTTATTGGTTTTTAACATTGACATATGAAATGGATTTATATATTTATGATGGTGCCAAAATTTTTGACACAATCTAATGGTTTATGATTGATTTCTGATTATTTCAATTTATTATGGTCTATGTTTTCAGAAATGATATTGTTTATGCCATGAATCATGTTTATGATATATCAAAGGTTGGGTATGAGCATCATAAGTTATGTTAATGATCACATAAACTTATTATTATCTTATGATTTAATATGATCATTAATTGATATCTCTTATATTTACCATTATTTAAGTCTAAGATCAACCATTCCTATATTTCCTTTCCTAGGCAAGGAAGAAATGTTTAGGTAGAGTGTTCTTAAGAGGAGTACACTATGAGAAGATATTTTTTGTAGTTGTTGAAGATATTTCATGAAATAAAAATATTTCATATCTAATATAAAAATACTTTAAAGTTTTATGGTCCATGAACATATATTATTGTTATGTATTAAATATTCATCTAAATAGATAAAATATTTTTTTAATGAAAAGATCATGCTGTTATTGAAGACACATTGCTATAAAGAGTGCGTGATCACTAAATCTTATATGGTAGGAGTCTCCAGATGAAATGTTCTATACAAAGGAAAATTTTAATCTCTTGATCTCGAACAAGTGATTTGGTAAGAAAGGAATGAATCATTCCTATTTCTATCAATACTATAGATAAAGTAGAATTTATACTGACCATACCTCTAACATTCTATGGAGCCTCTGGTTCATAGGACACCACTTCCTATAACTTGCATCATCCATGAATACCTTCTCCCTAATATTGGCTTGGAAAACCTATGAGTGGATGCTATAATTTATCAAACCATCATCCACCGCCTACTACTCTCCCAAATCCTTTACCACATCTGCAACCCTACATAACTCCCATGTATAAATACTTCATGCACCAAGGTGTCCCATATACTCTCTCACTATCTGTCATATAAAGAGTCTTATAATCCTATGCAAGATGTCATATACCATCACAATAGTGTCAACATATCTCCATTTTCTAGCTCAAAACCATTGTGTGAGCCATATTCCACAGATCCTATGTCCAAATACTATATCCAAAAACTCATAACTTTCTTGGAACCTCTAGTCTTCCATTGGTTAATATCTACTAAAGTTTCAACTACAGCGTGCCTAATTCCAAGTCCAATTTTTGGTGAATCCCCCGCCAAGAAGCACTCCACCAAAAAGGATCACTAGATAATTCAAGCATAATTAGGGATGGAAAGTGTTATCATTATCCATAATATATTAGCACAAGAACATTCTCAATGGTATGTTCTCAGAAGAATGAATCTAAAACCATAGCTATAGAGTATCTCATGCGGTTAGTGAACATCGATGAATTTTATTCCAATGAAATACATCCATCCTTGGTCTCTATAAGATGCTTGATACAAATTTATTGCAATATAACTAGATAAAAATCATATATGAGGATATTCTCAAACTATTTCCAAGAGAGTGTAACATCAAAATGAATTTGGGTCACCAAACACCACTATTTCTATAAAGATCCATTTCGGAGGCTCACTTCTAGGACTTCCATATGATAGGTACATTTCATTAAAAGGAATAAATGATGCATAACATCATAAATACATTACTTAGAAACTTTAGGTTCTAGATAACCATAAAAATTGAGTGATATATGCCTCTAAAACTCATGAAGTGTGCTCACCCTACGGACATCATACTCTAGTACTCTTGAGACTACTCACTGATCAACCAGTGGATGAAAGATTGGAAATCCACATGGAGGTGTTACATCCTATAACAGACTCTATACCAATACCTCATCACAAAGAGATCATCCTTATAATCCTACTATAGAATATTAATCAGATATTGATGTAAAGGTGTCTTGAAAAAGAAAAGACATAACACAGTAAAAGTGTATATCTGTTGAGTTGAAACAAAAAGGATATAGAAAATAAAACCCATTCCTATATGATTAATTCACCAATATTTTCCCTTCAACCATTTCTAACATGTACAGAGTGAACATGTAGGTTATTAGAGTCCTGTTGAACAGATACATCGAATGACACACAAAAAATAGGTTTCATGTCCAGACAGCTGAACTCAAAACACTCAAACAATGTTTCCCTAGTTCCTAAACAAAATTCCATAATAAAACAATGTCCAATATCTAATATTGGGGGAAAATAATATTATAATACCATTATTTCATGAACTGACCAACTGAGGACCACTTTCCCAAAAAAAATTGAGTATGAAACCCCAAGACCACCTCTAATAGGCCATGAACTCACAACCAATGTCATGTAGGCATATCACATACATAGGAAGACTTATACTAAGGTACATGTGCACAAAAACATCAACATACTCTAGTATAATTTATAAAAGGAATAAATTGATATTGAAAATTCATGCATAAAATCGAAATCCCACATCAAAGTATGATAAAGGTATGATAAAGCGTAATGGGAAAAACACAAAACCAAAAAAAATATAAAGAGTCTTACCTAATAAATTAGAAGGGGAATAATATCAAATGAAACTACAAGAATTAACAAACCCCTATACCTCATCTATATACCACATTCTCATGGTCCTGCAAGGACTTCGTTGTAAGGCTAATCATTTTCATAATACATGACATGTGCGAGATGATCCAATGAAGGGGTGAGTATAACAATACTCAGTAAGACACCAAAAATCAACAAAAATAATGCATCAATAACGATGTTAAATCATCATCATGAAATAATATCAATCAGAATAATGATAAATAACATTAATAAAAAACCTAGATTTACTCAATAAATACTGAAATTCACAAGTAGGTCACTACCATACTACCAAAATAAGATTATGATTGAGGAATAAAGGTAAAAATAATCCAAGAGAAATCATTCCATTATTAAAATAATAATTATGTCACTAAAATGAGATGTATTGATCACTGACCTCTCCATGAAGAAGTAAAATCTAGAACATAGAAGATTTCGACACAATGATAGGGGATAACACCTAGGACAACTAGGGGACACAAAAATCCTAACGGGATCAACCTTCTAGGAAGTGGATTTAAGACCCTGATACATATGTCACATGATACCATGATCTCTACCAAGGTAGGGAGTAGTGAATGAGGATCATCTTCAGGCCTCATAGAGGGATTCCTACTCTAGTCCACCGAAGGGATCCTAACCAATGCTTAGAGTAGGATGACACACTTTACCCCCTTGGCAATAGGCTGTGAAAAATAATTCCAAGTCAAAGGAAAATAAAAACATTGAAATGAAAAGAGTAAACACACCCAAATAAATATAATTATGCCCTTAACCTTCCCTAGATAAAGTACATGACATGTAATAGGAGTACATGGAATGTTTAGCATTTTTTTGGCCACCCCTGTCCATTCTAGTGTCAAAAGCCAATGGTTGTGTACTATGGACATGGAAATATACATTGTCCATACCAGTGTACCTAATCATGTTTTAGTACCCCTAATGTATTCATGTACATATCCCTGGTAATGTAGTCAATCCATGCTTTCGTACTAGGATGTGCCTATGCCCATGTACCTACGGTGTACATGTCAGGATTCCAGCATCGGTCCACATGGTTTGTGACACATGTCACGTGCTTTACGATATGTTTCCCTACATGTTAACCTAATCACTATAGAATGAGGAACACATTGAAAGTGTTTATATGGATTACATGATGTGTAGTTAAAATTTCTATAAAAATATCATCCCATTTTGATGTCTCTACCATTCCACCATCACCATATATTCCATCAAAAAATGTGGTGATAAATGTGAATCTAGGTATGGATGATCATGGATGTCACTAGTGACTATATTCTGGCCAACACATTTATCTTTGGATCACCTCCCATTGCACCACATCATCCAAACACATGAACCAACTAAACAGAAACCCCTGATATGATATTGATCGATCTTTGTCATCACACACATCAAACACACCATTGATCTCAAACCTGAACTTGCAGTTAGGATTTGTTTTAATAAATAATGATTGTTAAATAATCGTTCACTATGTATTTTTCGAACCACTATCCAAACATAATACCGAAGATGATCATATGATAAACCAAGGGAAAAATTCACAAAACACAAATATGAGTAATGAGCCTCAACCATTATTCATTTTTCCCTCAATCCATAATTGTAAAATTTATTAATGAAAATGAATTAAATAAGGCTTTATAAAATCACAATTTCTATGATAAATTCCATTAATTATAACTCATCCATTGAATCATGAATCAATTTGTAAGATAATTGATTCATATTTAACATGGGATATACTAATTTGATAAATATAAATAAATGAAACACCCTACACCATGTTTGAATAGATCACTGATGAATAAATATTCTATATTGTTGTCATCAACAAGATTCATAAGCTGCATTGGCATAGAAGATCCTAGTGGTACTGATCTGTTGGACAATGATCCTTTGATTCCACAATAGTCTCCACCACTGCTCCTCTAAAATCCATAGATTTATATGGATAACTTTAATATTTTCCAATAATAGGGTTTAAATAGGATGATTAAATGTCTTGATAATTAATAATCAATAGATTTATTAATTAATTTATTTATTAATCGGGAAATAAACACATTAAATCCAAACACCCGACATAAAAAATGGTTATTTCATGTATTTTGTAAATCTAGAATTATAGATTTAATGGAAGCCTCATATTTTCAATGTAAGACTATATTTAGAAGTTATTACATTATTTAATAAAAAAACACTTCTATGATATAATAAATTTATCATTTTTTTATATCAATAGAGAGACCCTCTATGCCCTAAAATCTCACGTCGACTCAACACCTACCTCCAAAAAATACTTACAATATTCCCAAGTATTACATGTAATAAATAGAGTCATTATAGATCCAATCCATGTCATGAGTTTTGTCATAGTGGAACATTGAAGAATTTGATGTTAGGAATAAAAACAGGGATCACTACACTGTGGTGAATCCATGGAGACTGATTTTTGTTTAAGTCAATATGTGGATGTGTTTCTCATTATAAGAGGAAAACAACTAGTAGTTTTTAGTGGATCAAAATGTGAATCACCACATCATGGTGTATTCAATATTGGAATTTTTTGTGAATAAATTTACTATCAAGGATTTGATATCATAAAATTCACATCATATGACTTGTATATATGATTTAAAGTAGTGTAAAACTTTGAAGGCTTCATATGACTTTAAATAAGGGTGGTTTTTATGAATTTAACTTAATACTATACTAATATAGATTATTCTAGGTATTCTTTTATTTAATGCTAACAAAGATCATGTTACGTTGTTTTTTCATGATTTAGGTATAAAGAAGAGGATGCTCATGATATGTGATATAGAATATCATGTATTTCTAAAGGAGCAGAAATAACCAAGATCCATTATCTATGAGGATGAATCTATGAGAACAACCATGTTATGAATATATTTTTATTAACCTTTAATATATGAAAATTATCATTGATATAAGGATGAGGAATGATAATATATTTAAAAAGGAAACTATGATGATTCAACATGTTTTTATTCACACAGTTCATGAATCACTACATGAAATTACATATTGTTATGAAGGTGGTTCAACAGGAAATTTAGATATGAGTTTCTAAGAGTTTTCAAATATTTAAGGCTGATATTTCAGTAGTGTTTTGAAATCCCAAATTATATGGAGATTCAAATATATGTATTTATATAGTGTAGTAAATACAGGAAAAACATAGAGAAAATATTATAGATAAACATGTACTGTTATTCCAGAATATATATATTAGGTGGTAAAACCATTAGTGTCTGTGAGAGTACCTTAATATAGAGAGGAGAAAATAATAATGTCTAGAAGATATCTGACTATATTTTTATACACCCTACAAGTTGAAGAAAATAAGGAAGAAACAATATAGATTGAGTGCATTGAAGAAGAAGATAATAAAAAAGGGAAGAAGAACTAGAGTTCATATACAGTTCTACTATATAAGAGGTAGAGTTACAATGTATTACAATTCAAACAAAAAGATATACAGTCTTGAAACCAGTGTAAGGAGTGACTAAGAGAGAAGTAATTGAGACTACACATTACTTATTTCCACATAAAGTAAGAATAATTTATTATATGCAATAAATGAAACATTTATTTTTTTTTAATTTGAAGTGAAGGGGTTGTGAACAATATTTCCTATATGAAAAATAAGGTGCATCCATCACCTGATTCTATAGTGAAGATGTTCTCTCATGCTAATGTTCTTGTAAGATTAGTGTAAGAGTACCCATGAAATGTATCAGTAGGTTGTTTAGTTCTAATTAGTGATAGAATCATTGATTGTTACCTCTTTACTATGAGTGTAATGGTATGATATTCACATAAATGAGTTGTGTGGGATACACACTCATTCTGTACTGGGAGATTATAGTGTAAATATCACATGATAAATCTGGTAGGTCATGTAATCGTGGAGGAATCCACTTCACGCCAAGGACTAACCATCTCACATTGAGAGGTGAACCTTTTATATCATGGTCACCTTTTGTGTGTTTATGTTATGGATGTGTTACATGTGAAGATAAAGTGAAAATAGAGAATAAGAGACCCATTCAACTTAATTAGTGATATAGGTAAAATAAGGAAAGTGATAAAAGGTATAAAATGGTATAAAAATGACCAATACTAATTCACCTGCTCTCTTAGTGTAGAGTTCATCAATAATTGGTCCCATCATAATATCTTATATGATGATAATAATATGTTTCAGTTATGAAATGTGTGTAAAACTCCTAGGAGTGGATATCTTATAAATACTAATTGAGTCATATGTTAGTGTATTTTTTTGGACATTTATATATTAGATGTGTGATATAAAAAGATAAAATATATAGAAAGTTTTCTTAATGATGTGAATAACACCCATGAGGAAAAGAGTAATTAGATTATATGATATAATTTTATGTCGTTATATAAAAAATTGAAAATGGGAATGACATAATATTTAATGTTATATGGGATATCACCCCATAAAATTAAATAAAATACAATGATATATGATATCATGTGTCATGATGAAGGAAAAGAGAAACCATAATCAAAGACATGAATATTTAAATGGAGGAGATTTCTTGGAATCTTATGGTATAACTCAAGTCATAGGTTGTGATATGGGTTATCAAAGTTGGTGATATGAAAAAAGGTTAATTTTATAGTCTATAAAGAACCATTTTAACATAACACTGGATCATTACATTTATTTTTAACCCATAAAGTGATAGAGTGTTTTGATGAATTTAAATTTAGCAACTATATATCACAAATTGTGATATGTATATCAGTAGGAATTCAAAATTCATGTAGTAAATTCATGATTATTACAATATATGGTTAAGCCATGATTAATTCTATTATATTATTCATGATTTATATGATGGAAAATTTTAGTGTCTTCAACACATTAAATAAAATTTTTAACTTCATAATGTTATTATTAAATAAAATAAAATCCATGAGACACATAGAATGTTATTGGATTAAGTGATATGTAATTTTTTAGTGCAATCATTACTAAATTTAATTGGTTATGAATGGAGAAAAAATCTGGTATCATAAATGGAATTTTATGATCATATATGTTTGTACCAAAAATATATTATCCCATATATAGGGAGAGTTTTTATGAATAATGAGAAATTTGGGGGTATCATCAGTGGAACACTTGGATAAGTGAAGTAACTATTCTTTATGATCAACTTATGTTGAGGAACAATGAATAGAAATCTATGGTATGAGGAAAATGTGTATATAAAAGTTAAAACATAAAATACTGGAATTTGATATGGATAAAACTCTTATGTGAGGTGAGTTAATATTTTATGTGAGCTTTACTATATATCCAAAAAGAATATTTGGGGAGGTAGATACTAGAGATAATATTGTATATGAGAGTAATAATAATAGAATAAGAGATAAAAAGAGAAAGAGAGAGAAAAAAGGGTTACATATCTTATATTGATATGACCCAACCCATAACACCCCATAAATTTTATTTTGATATTTAGATCTATTTGTTTCCAAAATCATGTATTTTAGATGTGTTTGAATGTTGTAGGTGATAGAAGGGTCTCATTGGTTCGTGTCTAGGACAAAAAATGTATCCAGGAAATCTATATTGGTTATATAAGTCACTAGGTACCTAGAGTTCTAGTATTAGGTACTCAGTGGGCCTAGGTGGAGGAGGTGGCTCTGTATGGTCCCTCATAAACTTTGTGGAATTGAAATGAGTACCCAATGTGGTGCATGGTATGAGATAGGGTTTGATCAAGTACCTAGTTTTCTCTGATATGTTATTCATATATTTTAATTAATTATTTAATTTATTTTTAAAATTATTATTAAAATGAAAACCTCTACCCCTCATTTTTCTACTACAGCTAACATTCCCCTCACCTCTCTTCCCTCCTTTTCATCCTTTGAAAGTGGTGCATCTTTATTTTCATAGCTAAAAATCATGGTATGCCTATCATATGAAGCTGTTTATGGTATAGATAACTATAATAATCCCTATATTATACTTGTCTCTCACTATTTTATCAATTATGTCTATTTGTGACTTATTTTCCAATATTTTCAAGATTTGTAGGAACTGAAATGTTTTGGGTGAATTGGCTGGTGGTATTTAACGAGCAAGACCCTAAGTATTTGTGTTAGGTGGTCTCTTTATATATTATAAATATATACATGCGTTCATATATTATATTAAATTCATGATTCAATGACTATGTTCCCATTACATAAAAACAAATTTTTATATAATCCTTGTAATCTTATAGAATGGCTGAGTTCTAATAGGGTCATGATTTTCCTTCCTTGAGCCACGTGAAAGTGTTATTGTCCCCTAAGGACCTGGAACCTAAAATTTAATATTATGTAATTATGAACTAAGACCAATGATGGGTGTGTATTATTATGTAATGATTTTAGGACCCCCATTTAGTTTCCTAGAAAAATATATATTAAGTAGTATATTGATAATGCCTTATTCAAAGGATGGGTTAGACTATGTATTAGACATTGAGTGGGTTGGTGGAAATGGCAGCAAGAACTTTACTACATAAATATTTTATTATTCTATTTGATTTTTATCGGTGATAAATTCTTCACTATGATGATTTATTAGGGGTACATATTCCACTCGTGGTATATTGGTTGTATCTCATCCAACCTATGAGACAGTTTTGTGGTAGACCATCAACCATGCATTTTATTTTTGGTTTTTTATCTACCCATGGTGAGAAAAAAATAAATTGTTCACAATAGGGTCAATGTATTGGTGGTATCTCATTAACATAGGGATTTTTAGAGGAGGTACATCATCTACCCATGGTGTTCTAGTTTAATCTCATCAACATTGTGAGACGGTTCAGTGGTACATCATCCACAATGCATTTGATTGGTTATATTTTGTCCACTTGATTTGATCAGGTGATCCATCATTGACTATGAAGTTGATGCATTGGTGGAATATAGTTCACCTAAGTCTGGTTAGAGGTGGTATATCATCCACCATTTATATATTTTTGTTATATATTCCACCTAAATATTGATACTGATGGAGATTTTTACATGTATGAAAGTTGTCTCAGTGGTGTATCTTCCACTTGGATACCTATATTAGTTGTATATCATTTACCTCAAGGATAAAATCAACAGACAATCATCCACATGGGTGATCTATATTGATGATTCATCATCAACTTAGGTACCAATATTTTCAATATATCATCCTCCTGGAGAATGATGTCAGTGGTATAACATTTACCTATTGTGAAATTGGGTTCCCTAGAACCAACTTGAACAATACTATTCAATCAACACGCCATATATAAAGAGTGTTTTTCTAGATGTATTCTTACTATAATAGTGTTATTATGTTTTCAAACACCATTTAGATGGTAATTTCCTTTGTTTACTTATCATAACAAAAACTGAAAGCAATTTTTCTATATAAAGAAAAAAATGAGATATTATGACTATAATATGAAACATATTCCATGTGGTCTAGATACATCATACTGATGGGAAATATATGAAATATTATTATTATATGTTGGGGGATCATAATCAGTGATTATTCTTTTCATAATGTTCATACATAGTGATCTCAAATATATGTGATCATAAGGACTGCCTCACTAATTGAAACACCACATGTTTTGGGTGTCATGGGATTTTATTATCTACAAGTATGTTTATTGGTATCTCAAATTGATGTCATTATAAATGTTTATAATTAAATATCATATATATGTGTTAGATAAAAACTGGGATATTTATGTGTATGGTGTGGTAGCTTATATTAGGTGTTTCATGGATGACATGTAATTGATTGAATGATGAAGACAAGATTTGTCACCTTAAAAAGGAAGAAGATATATTTGGACACTTGACTGGGTTGGTAGTTCCTTGACTAAATCGATGGAAATCATAGAAGAATTCAAGTCTATCCAATATAGTCAATAAAGATAAATAAACCATCAATGGATAATGACTAAATGTATGCATAATACCTTATAATATATCATATGACAAAGAGACTATATTACATAATGTGTGTTCATAAAAGGTTGTTGTAGCTATGAATTTTCTATATATCTTTCAGGGCCAAAATGTGTTGTAAGATATTACTCTTTTTATTTGAGTATGACTCACTTATATTGAGATAAGGGACTTGAGGGTGACACATAAAGTGTTGCCACATGTTCCATCAATTAAAATGAATTATATTCTAGGATGAAGTGTACCTCATTTTTAGGGGCCAATTAACATTTGAGTGTAAATGATCAAAATTAAATTGATTCAATTATATATTATCCATTTTTAGAATAATGTGAAATTAATTTATTTATCATGTTATTCATTTGTTTGTTAATTAATTTTAGGCATGACAAATGTTTCATCACTCACTTGTGACAATCTCATGTGTCACAAGATGAAACACATGACATTATCTCACCTCATTCCTCCCATAATAAATTAAAGAACCGTTAGTGCATGAAGTTCATCTAAAAAATATCATTTTTATTTTCACCACTTTTATACATAATTAACTCAAGAATACCTTGAAAAATAAATTCAGACCACATTATTCTAAAAATAAATAATAAATAATTTGAATAATTTACTTGTGATCGGTTATACATAATATGTTCATCTAACCTTGAACATGGATCCCATATCAACTTAACACTAGTAGAAAAAATGGTCTTTAACATCGGTTTTTTTTATTTTGATGTCGGTTTTTAACCGACGTTGAAGCCGCCGACGTAAAATATATGACTTTTTACATCGGTTTTTGTAAACTGACACAAAAAATGAATTATATTAGTTTTTTCGTGTTGGTTTTGTAAAAAAAACTATCCCAATACATCCATGTCATTTTTGGAGTCGGTTTCCTAAAAAACTGACACTAAAAAGTTTAAAAAAATAGTTTCGAGGTCAGTTTTTTAAAAAAATGGACGCCATAATGGTAAAAATATATATTTTTGGTGTCTATTTTTACAAAAAAATGCAAAAATGTAACTTTTATTCTTCTATCTTTTAGATCATTTCTTAAAATTCGATTTGACAGGTCATAGAGAAAAAATAGAGTTTTGGATCAAAAGTTATGGTTGTCGGAAGTTGAAATTATCAAAGTTTCAATTGGTACAACTCGTTTCAGATTAATTTTGATAAAAATAAATTAAAATCACATACAAAAAATGAAAATGGTGATTGATAATTAAATTTTCACCATATTTGGTAAATCTCATTTGAATGTTCTATATTTTTAACTCGGTAATAATAATTAATCATCTCTATATGCATGCTAATCAAGCTATTTTGAAATGGAGGAAAATAATAACAAAGAAAATAAATGATTAGAATAGGTACCATGATCAAATTAATGATTGAAGCTGCATTGAAAACTTGATTGAATTGAAGAGGTTGAAAACATTGAACGAAGGATAAAATGGATTTATATATAATAAATGAAAATTTGTTCGATAGCGTTGAATGGAAATGTAGGCGGGATTTTAAAAAGTTAAACGCGCGTTGTGAAAAAATTGAAATTTTGATCCCACGTATTGGTGACAGTTTTTTTTTGAAACCTATGTGAAATAAGATTTACATTGGACTTTTGGCGTCGGTTTTGTAGAAAACCGATGCCAAAAATGACAATCGATATCCTTTTTGGCATTGGTATTTAAATAAACATACACTAAAAAGTAAAAAAGAAATTATTTTTCACGTCAGTTTTTTTAAAAACTAACACTAAAAAGTAAAAGAAAATATTTTTGGTGTCGGTTTTTAAAGACACCGACACTAAAATTAAAAAAAAACACTTTTCGCGTCTGTTTTTTTAAAACCGACACCCAAACTAAAAAAAAAAATTTGGCATCTGTTTTTTAAAAAACCAATGCAAAAAACAAAAAATAATATTTTTCATGTCGGATTTTATGAAAACCGATGCCAAAAATGAAAAAAATAACAATGTTTTAAATAATTTCTCAATCTTTGATTTGACTGGTCAGGGAGCTAAAATATAGTTACAAATTAAAAGTTATGGTCTTTGAACGATGGACTTCTTTAAGACTTATATCAGAGATCATCAACGTCTGGCTACCATAAATTTTTATCTGTAACTCCGTTTTCGCTCCACGACCAGTCAAATCGAAGCTTATAAAATAATATAAAACTTAGTAAAAAAAATATTTAATTTTTGGTGTTGTTATTGTAAAAACCAACGCCCAAACTAATTTTATTTTCTTTTTGGTGTCGGTTTTTAAATAAACTGATGCCAAAAATTCTCTGGAAACATATATTATGTCAGCTTATATGAAACCGATGTCAATCTAATGATGTTAAAAACCATTTTTATACTAGTGTAAACTCCAATTCATTTGAAATTGCTGAACTCATTGATATATGTTTTGTGTAACCTTATAGAGCCTTATCTCGAAAGTAATGAGTCATACTAAAAAAGACAAAGCAGTATCTAGTAACACATAATGGAACCTAAGGTGAGAAGGATAAGCCATAGCTATGATAACCTCCCATAAACACACATTATATAATATAATATATTAATCTCTTAATATCATATAAATAAGGAAGCATACATTGTGCCATCACTCTTTAATGATTTATTTAACTTTATTGACTATATTGGTTGGAATTTACTTCCTCTACCATGTACATGGATTTTTTCAAGGCACTACCATCCTAGTAAAGCGTCCAAATATATATTATTTCTTTAGAAATTAAAAAATCCAAGATTGATCATTTAATCAATTCCATATCATTAATGATTCACCAAATTTAAGATACATCACCATAGAGATAAAGGTCATGAATTTCATATAGTATAAAACTATTCTATAAAATGGTACACATTGATAATAATCTCAATTTGAGTGAACAATACACATTCTCATAGATAGGGAAATCCAATAACACCCAAACCATATTGTGTTCCAATCAGGAAGTCATTTATCATGATCTATTACACTAGATATCATGAAGTGTGAACTTCACAAGAAAAGGTATCAATATGTATGATCCCCCAAAAACCAATCATCTACATTAATCTATATAGATTTAGTATTATGTATCTAGAGAACCTGACATATGTTTATGATTACTGTCATAGTATCTGAATAAACTCATAGTTGGGAACTACAATAACCTTTTGATATGATAATTAATCCATAGAAATTATAACATAAATAATATGTAAAGATGTAATAACACTATTATAGTAAGAATTCATCATGTATAAATATATGTATACATGATATGGTAATATAAATATAAAATTGAGGTTGGGTATAAGTAAACCACTTTCATATGACTCCCACTTTCACTAGAGCCAAATTTATTACTATCAACTGGTTAGCGCTTGATTGAAAAGATCATGATTACATTGAGTTATGATTTTTTTCATTGGTCCA
Source organism: Viscum album (assembly GCA_963277665.1). Taxonomy (NCBI): domain Eukaryota; kingdom Viridiplantae; phylum Streptophyta; class Magnoliopsida; order Santalales; family Viscaceae; genus Viscum; species Viscum album. Next base: position 734,867,508 of record OY728139.1, on the reverse strand, counting down.
AAATTTTATTTACGTGGCACAACATTACTTTCCATGACATCACCTCCTTGAGTGAAGAATCTCCCAAGAGATTATTTCCTTGAGTATACCAATTTTTTCCTCTACCATAACCTTGAAATATTCTATAATACCAGTGAAATAAGTTTACAATAATTTATAATATGATAATACATTACATTATTAGTAAGAGTGTAATAAATAGAAAAAATCATTAAATATTTTAGAATACTTCTTTAACTTCTCCATAAGATAAAGCATACTTGGTATTTTTAGATATGGATACTATCTTGAACTTGTACCTAAAACCCTTAATCCTAGCACATGGGATGGCCCATGTAATGGTTAAGATAAAAGTTATATTTAATCAAAATATGTAGTTTGGAAATGATTTCTCATAGATAAATAATATTTAACAAACATCAAAATTACACCATGAATCTTACATGGTGTGTCCATACATTGGATGCACCTGAAATAACACAATAAGTAGTTACAAGTAAAAAGAAAAAAAAACAAGACCCAACTAAAAATAAATGTACAACTCAATTTAAGATTCAACGAGATAGACGAAAAAACATGATACAAGAATGAACGATAACAATGATACATGTATGATGAAATGTAAAAAAACAAAATACTCAACATGATCTCTATATTTCATTGATCTTACCATAAAACAAAAAGAACAACACCCTCTCCATAAGAAACCAAGAAACCGGAATCCACATGGTGAATATTCTTGGGAACTTGAACTTGAACCTAAAAAATCCACTTAGTCTAGGAAACCAATGGTTTTTTAGTGTGTGATAATAAAAAGACAAGTAATATTTTACTAATTATTTCATCCATTTTCATTCATAGAACAATCTAGAATAGTTATTTTGAAATTAAAATAGTGATTTCTAAGGTTTTTTGAAAAAAAATCATGAAAAATCATTAATTCAATTATTAAAACCAAATTATTTTTATAATAATTATTTATATTTTCCATAAGAACTAATATGAAAATATACTTACCCAAAACTAGTTTTAAATAAATTTTAGAAACTGCTATTGATTGATCTATAAATATAAAAATGAAACATCCACACAGAATTATAACTAAAAATAAAAAATATAAAATAAATATGTACTTATATAAACGATGATCAAAAGAAGTCATAAATTTTCAGGAATTATAAATAAGTAACTATGGTGTAAAGAATTAATTTCATAAATCATAAACAAAGAAATCATAATAGCACATATCATGCTTGAAAAATAGTAAACAATAAGTAAGAAGAGGAATAATAAAATTTTAATGACCCAACATTTTCAATGAAAATTTCCTTCTTATAATCATATAATATAATCACATGAAATCATAACATAATGAACTACTAAGTGTTTTGTACCCTTTAAACAAAATTTTGTCACTACTGTGATTTGAATTTCGAAAATCTAACATACATGATTGCGATCAGTAAGTTATTTAAAGTCTAATATAACAAACTTAAATTTTAGTGAACATTAACATGCCCTTATGAATAATAATATCACCCATATGAATACTGACTTACCCTAATGAATAGTAACCTTACTTATGATAGTATATAAATAAGAATCAAGTTGAAGTATGATATACCTATATATGGGAATAAGAAAATAAATGTTTTAAAATTTTTATTTTTTGATTAATTGTGATTTTAATGGGAAACTAAATTAATCATATTTCAAATTTTCTTTTTTGAAAATGGAGTTTATTTTTGAATTCAACACGTTAAAAAAAATTTAGGGTGATTTTTTTGGATTTTTCATTAATACTTGAATTTTTTATTAATAGTAAAATATGATAATTTATAATAATGCTAAATAATGGATTTATAGTCATTTATGTTTATTTGATGATGTAAGACCAAATTTTTCGAACTCACATGCACTTATTACTATTTTCGGTCATGGAATCATCAGTATTACTAGTTTTCAGGGAAAATAATAAACTAAGGAATTAATTATTATGAAAACCCTCCTCTTCTCCACTATAAACACCACCCCTCCTTACCTATTCCCTTCACCCCTCTCAAGCATTGTGACTTGCATATATTCTTCCCAAATCTCTCTTCAAGATCCTTCCTCACGTTCAACATCCCTTAATCTCTTCAAAAGACCAAATCCTCTCCATTTCACTTTTATTCAAGAAATTTCTCTATGTTATGAAATTTTATGTGTAATCCCTAATGATGGGGCATGATTTAGAACCTCCCCCATACTTCCCTCATGATTTATAAGTTATGAGAAACCCCTTTATCTCTCATTAATCCCTCTTAAGTACATGTAATACCATGCCGATAATCCATAAAGAATTCTACCCGATTCTCCTTTATTCCTTCAGGTTTCCCTATCTTTCCTTCTACCAAAATGAAGTTATCTGATCTAATTATGTGAATCTTATAAATTTCATGTAAATGTAAAAAATTAATATATCAAGTCCCTTCCATAATTATCTTTTTGGGATATACATGTTTTTAAGTGATTCCCTCCTCAATACTTCCCAATAAGCAAACCTGTTTTAAGGGAACTTCATGAATTCTTACTCGATTTAAAGTGAACTATATCTTATATTTTAAGACACCACTATCTTTATAAAATCAGTCCTTTTTATTATTAATACCTTATAGGTTCATTTTTTGTTTTTTATAAAGTATTGTTCTCTTTTCTATTTTGAAGGATCTATATTATTTTCCTTAAAACCTCTCAAAAATGTTCTAATGCTATAATTTCTTAAACACTTTGCTTAAACTTTGTCACATATAATTTAAATAACTCCCCATGATACATTATTATTTTCCCTTATGAATTTATATGTATATTTTAGTTCCATTATTTCATGGACTCATTTATGATACACCAATTTTTTATTTTTTATGTCATGATTATGGTACCCAATCCTTTCCATGGGTAACCCTTATGTTTATATATGATTGATTATGTATGATTAATTATATGGAAAATATATTCATGGAAAGTTTAGATGGGTGTGCCTAGATAGTGCTCTAATGCATTGGGTAAAGTTGAGTCTCAAGAGATGTTATGTGTGACGGTCTTGGTGGTAAGACTTGACTTGTGATACTATGTGTGGCGGTCATGGCGTTTAGAGTTGGCTTGTGTTACTATGGTAAATGGTCTTGGAGGTTATCCTTTACTTGAAAAAAAATTCATGTTTTATGTTTCTCCCAAATTTTTATGATTCCATGTTTATATGATCCCATGTTTATATGTTATGATGATATAAGTTACATTCCTTTTTTATATCATCATGTCCTGAATTATATCCCATGTGCTAATTCTTTATTCTTATTCTTATTCCTTTTTTGGGATTTTTAGATCACCCCTTTTCATGTTATCCACTGGTTATCCTATGAATATATATGATCAAAATGTAAGTAAGGAGCCCAATATGAAGAATAAATAAATAATCATTTTTGTGTTTCATGTTTTTAGTTTTATGTACCTAGTCTTCCAAGAGACAAGACTTAATGATCCCTGACTTGTACTCTAATGTATAATTATGCTTAAATTCATGTAATGTTATTTGTAAAAGGATAGGGTCACTATAGTTGGTATCATAGGATGGTCTAGTTATTTTTGGAGATTAGGAATAGATAACCATAGTGAGAACTATAAGTATGAGACAAAGTATAAGAAAACATCCCTAAATTTTGGTAAGTATATAGTAAGTTCTTTATCAAGAAAATAAATCCCTGGATGGGTACAAACAGGTCGAAGTGGATTTGGCACATATGTGCCTAGGAGTGAAAACTCCGAGAAGGAGTTTTCAAGCCATACCCAGGGTATCCTGGTACACAACAACGGGCCTTGCTACACTTTTGGTTTTACACTCACTTGATATATGCTATGGTAAATTCATGAGTTTAGTAAAAACCATTATTATTAGAATAAAAAAATCCCATAATAATATCAGTTAATAAATAGATCAAGGATAACCTAAATTTAAACCTAAGGAATAACAAGTTATGATATACTTATCCCTTACAATTTTATCTTTTTATGTTCAAAATATTCGTTTTTATGTTCAATAAATAAGTATTCAAGACCTCTAATTGTACTTTATTTTTCTTAGTTAATAGCAATAAATAGAAGAACATGTTCCAACAAGCAATGTGATAGGAAATGTAAATATTTCCCTAATGATATGCCTCATATGATGGGAACCAATGCTCAAAACATCATTATAGTATGTGATTAGGTGGATCATGTTATGAATAATAACTTGAATCATGTGGAGCACGTTACTACTACAAGGAAATAGAATGTTTCCATATAATCCTTAATGTGGTAAAGGCCTCCCATGTTTAGTGGATCTTCTACTCCCCTCTTCACAGAATAGTGGATTAACTCCATTGAAAAGATATTCTCTGTCCTTCAGTGCTCGGTAGAAGATAATTTTGTAATGGAGGTTTATAGTTTCAATGGGGAAGATGATCAGTGGTAGACACTGATCAAGAATAAAAATTCCCAAGAGGAAATAGATTCCATGGATAGAAATGAATTTAGGAAGAGTTTTTTCAAAAAATATTTTCCCCGAACCCTCCATCTCAAGATGGAAATATAGTTCCTTGGTCTCAAGAAGATGGAATATGAGACCATCGGGGAATATGAATAAAAGTTTACAAGGCTTGCAAGTTACGTCTCTAGATTTTTCATGAACACCGAAAGCAAGGTGGATCGCTTCTTTAGCAGGATAAAGCTGAGTCTACATCAGGTGTTGGAAATTTTATACTTAGGTAGTTATGAGGATAGTGTCTATTGTTCCCTCATGGTTGAAATGGATATTGGAGACTCCTAGTGGTTTTGTGGGCCTTGTGACATGAAGTAAAAAAATGGAGAAAAACATGGGTGGTTCAAAAAAAAATCCCTTGATGGAAAGAAGCCCGAATATCCCACTTGTAAAAGTTTTGGTAAGAAGTATCTTTGGAACTGTATAAAGGGAACTAATAATTTATTCAAATGTTGAAGAATGGGACAGCTGGACAAGAACTACCGAAGGGATATGAATAATACTGCTAATGTGGAAGAATAAAGGAATGTTTAGATCAACACTCAGCCTATAGTTCAGTGTTACAACTGCATGGAGCATGGGCATTATGCGCACAATTTCCCTAAGCCAAGGGTTTTTTGAGGAAATAAATAGAAACATCCAAGGCAGAAAAGAAGGTCTTATTCTATCACTACTACTGAGGTGGAGCCGGAAAATGATGTGGTGACATGTACGCTAGTTATTTATTCTAGAATAGAGAACGTACTATTTGACTCTAGTTCTACACATTCATTCATATCATGCAAGTTTAATAGAACTATTCAAGAACTACCTAAAAATTTGGAGGATAAGTTATCTATGATAACAAATAATTGGGGAATTATTGCATCCATGGTTTATAACTCCTCCCTAGTTACCGTTTTTGGATTGAACCTCCTAGTAAATCTTTCCATACTTCCCTTAGTGGAGTTCGATGCTATCTTGGGAATAGATTGTATATCATTATACAAAGCCAACATCAACTGTCGGGGAAGGGAGATTTCTCTTCACATCCAGAATCATCCTCAAATTATTTACAAGTGTAGGGAGGAAGATCAAACTCATTTGGAATCATTATCTCATGTGTGAATATTAATTCCTTATCATTAAGCATATCTAGCTCAACTGATTATGACAAAGGAGAGAATCATGCTTGAATACATTCCCGTCATGAGGGATTACACTGTTGTATTCCCTGAAGAGTTATACAGTCTTCCTCTTGATCGAGAGGTTGAATTCTCAATTGATCTTATTCCTGGATCTCTACCTATATCAAATACATGTTATATAATGGTCATCATAGAGCTGTAAAAGCTGAAGAATTAGTTACAAGATAATCTGGGCAAGGGTTTTATATGCCTGAGTGCTTCACCATGGGGTGCACAATTACATTTAATCAATAAGAAGGATGGATCAATGCACATCTACACTGATTATCTTGATCTCAATAAAATCAAAATAAAAAAAGTATCCCCTACCATGGATAGATGACTTGTTCGATAAACTTCGTGGGGCCAGTTATTTCTCTAAGGCGGACCTTCAGTCGGGATATCACCAGTTAAAGGTGAGAAAAGAAGATGTTCCCAAGACTACCTTACGAACAAGGTATAGGCACTATGAGTTCATAGTGATGCCCTTAGGACTCACTAACACCCCATAAATTTTCATGGATTTAATTAATAGAGTCTTTAGAGATTACCTCAACAAATTTTTGGTAGTATTTATTGATGATATTAGGATATAATACAAGAGAAATGATGAACATGAGGATCATATGAATACTATATTAAAGAATTTTTGAAGGGAGAGGTTGTATGAAAAGTATTGAAAATGTGATTTCTGGAGGGAGGAAGTATCATTCTTGGGTCATGTTATCACCAGCAAAGGGATATCTGTGGTCCCTTTTAAGACAAAGGAAATTAATGAGTGGCCCAGTCCAAAATATGTAACAGAGATCCGCATATTTCTGGGTCTAGATGGGTATTATCGATGATTTGTGATGAACTTTTCATGATTGTAAAACTTAATGATCAAGATGAAATAGAAGGTATTAAAGCTTGCCTGGACTCAAGAATGTGAAGACTATTTTAAGGAGTTGAAAAAATTCTTATCACTACGCCCCTACTGACACACCGAACAAGTAGAGAAATTGTTGTGGTGTAAAGTGATGATTCAAAGAATGGATTAGGTTGTGTGCCACTTCAAAATAATAAAATGATAGCCTATGACTCAAGTAAGCTTAAAATCCATGATAAAAACAATCCCTCACATGATCTAGAGTTTGTGGTTGTGATATTTTCATTGAAAATCTGGTTTCATTGTCTCTATGGGGAGAAGTGTGAGATATATACTAATCAAAAGAGTCTCAAATATATATTAACATAGAAAGATATTAATATGTTCCAATTAATATGGGTAGATTTCATCATGGATTTTGAATACTCAATCCACTACTATCCTGGTAAGGAAAACAAGGTCGCAGATTCACTAAGTAGAAAGGTTGATGTGTCTTTTTCAATGATGAGATTTAAAACAGATCTGATCTAATTATATTTGTAGATAATGGACATGGGAATCATTAATGGAAGAACATAATAAATAATTTCTCAAATTATTTCTCAAAAATCACTCATGGAGAAAATAAAGGCTGCTCAAAAAAAAGATGTGGAAATTCCGAAAAGTGTGGAAGCTATCAGAAATGGGAAATCCTCAGTGTTCATTATTGATGAGGAAGGAGTAGTAAGATTTGGGTCACAATTATGTGTACCATCTGATCCAGATATAAATAAGGAGATTTTTAATGACACACATATCTCGACCATCTCTATCCACCCACAGAGCATATTGATGTATCGAGATCTCTGAGAGAACTTTTGGTTGGAGACTATGAAGAAGGAGATTTCTTAATATAAATCAACCTGCCTAGTATGTAAACTAGTGAAGGCAGATAGACAGAAGTCTAATGGAATGATGGAACCACTAACCATACCAACATAGAAGTGGAAGAACATCACCATGAACTTGTCACTAGACATCCAAGGAAATCCATAGGAAACAATTCTATATGGGTCATTATGGATCGTCTTAAAAAGGCATATCACTTTATTATGATTTAAGAGGACTTCTCATTGGATCAAATTGCATAGATATATATCAAAGATGTGGTAAGGATTCATAGACTACCACTATCTGTTATATCTTATTGAGATCTGAGAACCACCTCAATGTTTTGGGAAAGTCTCCAACATTCTCTAAGAACTAAACAAAACTTCAGTACGACTTATCATCCTCAAACTGATGGCCAATATGAGTGGACTATTCAAACACCAGAAGATATGTTCAGATAATGTTCTATGGAGTTTAAAGAAGGATGGGACCAATACCTTCCACTGGTTGAATTCTCCTAAATCAACGGTTTCCACTCGAGAATCTGAATAGAACCATACAAAGACCTTTATGGGAAAATGTGCAGAACACCGACATGTTGGGATGAATTCGGTGAGCGTAAGCTGATAGGACCATAAATGGTCGAAGAAATGGTGGAGAAGGTGAAAACCATTAAATAGAACATTAAGGCATCCTAAAGTCGACAGAAGAGTTATGCAGACAATCTTCGATGAGACCTTGAGTTTAAAGTTAGAGACATGGTATTTCTACAGATATCTCCATGGAAGAAGGTCATGAGGTTAAGGAAGAAAGGAAAAGTTATGTACTAGGTACATTATCCCCTTCGATATTCTTGATCGTGTTGGGACTTTGGCCTATCGATTGGCACTTCCGCCTAACATTTCCAAGTCACATGTTGTCTTCCATGTAACCATCTTAAGGAAGTACATTCTAGATCCTTCACATGTACTCTCTTCAAAGGTGGTATAGTTGGAGAATGATATCTCTTATGAGGAGTAGCCAGTGAAGATATTGGATTGTAGAGATAATTTTTTTTCTAAAAAAACTACTCACCTGGTCAAAGTACTATGGTGGAACCACAAGTAATAAGAGGCAACATGGGAACTAGAGGAGGTGATGAAGGAAAATTACCCACACCTATTTATGACATAGAATGTAAAACGAAATTTTGAGGGCAAAATTTCACAAGGGGAGATAATGTAATGGCTGAAAGTTATCAATAGAAATTTCATTCTTATAATTAGGTCATATAATCACATGAAATAAAAACACAATGGACTACTATGTTCTATATGACCTTTAAACATAAGTTTGTCACTTCTGTGATTTGAATTTTGAAAATCTGACAAACACGGTTGCGATCAGTATGTTATTTGGTGTATAATATGACCAACTTAATTTGTTTTGAATAGTAACATAATCATATGAATAGTGATGTTACCATTATGAATAGTGACATACCCTAATGAATAGTAACCTTACTTATGATTGTATATAAATAATATTCAAGTGGAATTTCTATATACCTATATCTGGGAATAAGAAAATAAATATTTTAAAATTGTTATTTTTTGAGTAAATGTGGATTTTAATTATAAATTAAATTAATCATATTTTTAAAATTATTTTTGAAAAATGGAGTTCATTTTTGGAATCAACACGTCAAAAAATGGTTAAGGTGAATTTTTGGGATTTTTCTAAAATACTTGAATTTTTGATGAATAGTAAAATATGATAATTTATGATAAATGCTAAATAATGGATTAATTGAGTCATTGAAGATGATATGATAATTTAATCCTAATCATTTCGAACTCATATGAACTTGTTACTATTTTTTGTCATAGTATCATCACTATTTCTTGTCATGATGGAAATAATAAACAGAGGAATTAAATATTATGAAAACCCTCTTCTCCTCCACTATAAATACCACCCATCCTTACCACACTCTTCACTCCTCTCAATCCTTGTGCCTTTCCTATATTCTTTCCAAATATCTCCTCAAGCTCCTTCCCCACATCCAATAGCCCTTAGTCTCTTCAAAAGAAAAAATTATCTCTATTTCACTTTTATTCAAGAATTTCCTCTATGTTATGCTATTTTATGTCTAATCCCTAATGATGGGTTATGATTTATCACCTCCTCCATAATTGTCTAATTATGTATAAGTCATTACATCTCCTACATCCTTATATCCTCTGATCCAGAAGTTAATTGTCCTCAGATTTTATTTTTCAATAGAAGGGGGAAGAGAAGCTCAAGAATTATCCAAGGGTTTATGTGGATAACTCTGGATAATTCTCCATGTTTTTCCTGGTGTATAAATTTCATTAGGTTTAAATGAATTAATGAATGAATGAATTAATTAGTTAATCCACTTAACTTACCTCCAATGAGAAATACATCCAAAATCCCCATGCGGACCCATTATTATGTCACACCTTGGGTAAACACTGCATTCCGGACGCATCTGTGGTCTCAGATTTCTAATCCAAGGTTCCAATTAAGAGTTATCTCATTTTCAATATAAAATTAAGAACCATAATATATAATATATTTAATATTTTTATAAAACTAATTCTAGGAACACCGGGCCTTTAAATCGTATGTTGTCTCAACGCCTAGCTCTGAAAATATGTAAAGAAATATTTCAAATTCTAACATAAAAAATAGGATCTCTACATCATTCCTTCCTTTAAGATATTCATCCCTAAAAAGAAGAACTAAAAACAACTTTTTATATTGTTCCTATACTTGGATCTACTACTCCTAGGAACTCTTTTGTATGTTCTCGTGCTGCAACAATATGCAAACCCAGGGGATGGTCCATCCATAAAGGATCCTCTCATATTGATCCTCAATCGCCATTGGATTCTCCACAAATATGGATCCATACTTGATGTATATATTTCCCCAAATAATAATGTGTATGGGTCCATGCACATATCTCCTCATCTATGACACATAAGACGTCATGAATTCACTCAAGATGTGGGGGTAGTGTGAGGTAGTGAGAAACCTCTCCATCCCTCCAAAAAATCTCAAAAAGCCTGAGGAACAGTGGGGATAGATTTCCTAATCGGATGAACCTTAGTGATTCCCTCCATCAAGAGACTCCCAAGAAAACCTGGTCTCCTTATTAAAACTCCATTGGACTATGAAAATGATTTTAATAATATTTATATCTACTCTAGTTTGTCCTCATCTACTTAGATATGACCTAGACCTTCTTTGATTTCACTTGCCCTATTTCTGGTCCCACAAGAGATGGATCGACATTCTCTCTCTAGAACAACGTTGACCTATAGGGTCTCCCATTGAGAGTGACAAAAGGTGTCATTCTGATGGTAGATTGGTAGCTATTATTGTATTAAATCTCTACCAAGAGCAACTGATCCTCCAAGATTTGGACAAAGTCAAACAGGAACGACCTCAGTATATCCTAAAACACCTAGATGGTGGGCTTAGTCTTCCAATAAATCTAGGTTTAAAAGGATATATTAATCCTCATTTGGGTCCTGAATTCCTCCTACATGAATTTCTACAATCATGATGCAAACCACATGTCACGATTAGAGACAATCATCAAGGGAACCCCATGAAGGAAAATGATATCCCACACATTCAACTACCCTAAACTATCCACTGAACTCTGCTCCCTGATAATAAATAAGTGTCCCAACTTCATCAGTCAATCAAATATCAACCATATGACATCATGGCTATTCAATTTACGTGTATTCTATGTCATAATTTCCATGGATATTGTAGAGACCCGAAGCTTAACGTACATAGACATTACATTACTTTTGTGGAATACTTAGTACATAACAAAAACACACACACAAGGACCGTAATACATTAGTGCCTTTGGAAACTCGGAATATAATCTTCTAATCGTGGTGAAAGATCTTCAACATCTCCCATAAAGATATTCTTTTTTTTAAACCTAAATCCTTTCTTTATGTCCTGGGGAAAAGAAAACATAAAAGGGTGAGCTCAAATTCTCAGTAAGAGTAAACAAAAGAAATATCAATCACGTCAAATTCATAAGAACATATCTTTTGGAAATATTAACCTGCAAAAGAGATCATAATTTCATAACATGGGATAAATCATAGTAGTGAAATGTAATCCCAATAATCATAACTTAAAACATGAAACTTTGTGGCATACACACATAATCATAGATAATCATTTCTTATTAGTCAAGACTCATTTCCAAGACTATGTTAGTGGACAAAGTTCCTTTCTGAACCGAGTTCACTCCTCATTTCAGTCCTGTTTCACTGAACCGGTATAACCTACCGTTCCAGCCATGTCTATATCATGAGATATAAAATCTTTAACCAATTCATTGGAGGGAGATATAGGTCCCACCCATCTCATAATGATACCATTATTATGTGTGCCACAAAATCATAAACCATACATCATAGCATGACCCATGTAATAAAAATGGGAATCTTAAACATCATGACATCATAAAACAATTCATATAAGATAAATGAATTCATAAAAATAATTCCATCACGACATAATCAAATCAATGTAATAATAGGGATAAAAACAGAACCCTTTATTATCTTAGATGGAAAATAATTTTGATAAAACACTTGAACTCCCTTCTTGAGGAAAGTATCCTTTCTACTTCAAAAACATTTTTTCTTTCTTAACATGTCATACAATTTTAAACTAAAAGAAGTATATTAAAAATAAACTTGAAAACTTGTAAAGGAATCTTCTTGGAAATAATGTTTTAAAAATCCATTCATGCCGTATAAGTTAAAAAAAACATTCTTCTCGTACTTTTGTCGGAAAAGTCAAAAAGTACCTCGTACGAAAAATGACAAAATATTCCTTTCATATCTTTTAATAAAAACTCACCAAAGGGTAAAATAGGTTTTAAACAATTGTAGGTGTATGGAAATAATATTACATATTGAGGGAACATGGATGTGGATGATAAAATACACCCCAGTAAATACCAAAGTATAACCAATCTCGGATAAAAATGAGATTGTGATATTTTAACTTACCTTAGGTCCGATTTGCTTTGTAAGTGTCCAAACCTCCTGTATAATGATTTAAATAATGTTATTGACTTATTCCAGAATCATAATTATTGTTATGATATCACATATGGTCATATTCTTAGCTTATTATTAGTAATATTTCATTACTACTTGTTATTCGGGTGTTTATTACTTTTTTGTTCTTATGCGTGTTTGTTGAATAAATTTTTATTCTTCTCTTTAGGTTATAGATAACTCATTTACATAATGGTATTATTGTAATATATATCATATTCATTCATTCAATTCATTTATATAATCATTATGCAATGAAGATCATGTAGAACGAATCGCATCACATCGTGGAGACGGTATTCCGTACGTACGCACGACCGATGATATCATTCCCATGATCGTGGAATTGTATTGGAGTGTATGTATACAATTTCAGAATCAATATCACTTTTTAATAGTCATATATAGTCATTATTTACACCATTATACCCATCCAAGTAAGGTGGTGGTGGAAAATATATTACACCACGGTGTGGAGACAGTATTCCGTACGTACGCACACGCGGTGATTTCTTTTTCCGTAGGATGGATAGATGGTGAAATAGGGTTGTTTCATACTTATAATAACATATCAGTATATGAGTGATACTGATTTTATTACTTCATAATGAAACAACTAAATAATAAGAAGTGGAAGAAGAAATAAAGATGAAAGAATCGGTAACAGACATTACCTCTTCTTTGAAGTGATTCTTTGAGACCTCCTTTTAGGGTACTAAAATAGGTCTTTGAAGAATACCAGAACCTCTAGGATGTTTCTAGGGAAGTGTAGAGGAGAAATTGTCAGGGTTTGGCCGATCTTGAAGGATCAAAGTGGTGTGAGGAAGAGGGAGGAGGAGGTGCCCTTTTATAAGGGAGGAGAGGGGTACCTTTGGAATAACAAAAACTATTATTTTATTATAAAGAAAAATTCGGTTTTAAATAGCTCCAAATTGATTTATTTTGAAGCTAAGGTGGGTATGGGTCTAAATGATCTCATCCAATAGAATTTAGACAAGTTTAGGTTCCTATTTTAACCTTATCATTTAGATTTAACATTAAGTTAAATAATTTTACTTTTACCGTGTCTTCTTGTGTTCTTATACTATAAGGTTAATAAACTTACTATAAGAAGCCAAACGAACCCCAAGTTGTTTATTATTAATATATATAACCTTATCTAAGTCATTTGGCCGAACCTTATATTTTTAGGAATAAAATAACAATTAATAATATAATATTTGTTTTAAAAACTATTTTATGTCAATTTTGACACTATTTAGTAATTGATTTTTGTGAAACTCATAACAGAATTATTAGTTCAAAAAAAGTTAATTAAATCAATACTAACATGTCATATTAACCTATAAAATTAGTTTAATTCATAAAAAGTCTTAAATTACATTTATTTGGGTATTTATAGCATCAATTATGTCAATATTTATTAATAAGACAATTACTGCATCATCTTTGTGTCATAATAAATGATAATTATTTAATCCCTAAAAATTCTAAATAAATTCCTATGATGTAGATAATTGTATTATATTTCTGGAGACTCTTCAGGTTCAAAGTTACATGAAGTTTATCACTAAATTAAAATTATTATACTTATAAGATTTAAGAAAGTGACATGTTGTCACATTCTTTGGTTTTAATAATAATTAAATTATTTTCATGGAAAAAAGTCCATTAAATGAATCTAATCCGACCCTTAGGTGATATGGGTCGACTTTTAGTCATCCAATAGAATTTTGACATGTGTTAGGGTAATTTTATAATATTATATTTACCCTTAATTACCCGATTTACCTTTAACTATGGTAAATAAAATTTACCGTAGTTACTATTCATAATTCCCAAAAATAAAAAGTAGCTTATTAACATAATTTGGATCCACTGATTCCAAATATGTAATAAATTTTTCCAAATTCAATACACAAAAGTTGCAGAAATTAAATTAAAATTAATCCCACTATCGAAAGAAAACGGGTTTTTCTTTAAAACATTGCAAAGGATTGAATTGATTTATCCTACGAATTCAAGGTAGAATCAATGCTAATGAAATACATTATATTAAATGGTAAAAATATATTCTATTTATACTTTAAAACCATTCAATATTATAATTTAACCATATAAATTATTGCGATGATAAAAGTTGTTTTTAATTAAAATATAGCGTGTTTTTACTATTCATCAAAATATGAAAGTTACCAGAATGATATGAAAATTTATCCAAAGTAAATTTTTATTTCATGATTCCAAATAAGAATTTTATTTTGTCAAATTGAACTTATAAACATGTCAAAAACTAGATTTAAAGTGGGTGCGCCATCAAAAGGCGGCAAAACTGCATTTTTTGAAAAATACTTATTTTACCCGAAAAATTTATTTTGTTCTTATACCATGTTTTAGAAAATGTGCAAGATGAATAATAATTTTATAAGATTAAAAATTTAGTTAATACTATTCATAACATCTAGTTCATAATAATATTATAATAATATATCGTTGTTTAGTAAAACCCGGTATTGCGTACAACACACGCTATCGAGGAAGGTCGCGATAGCGTGTAATGCAATCCAAGTCAGGGTTGCGTGCTGTGAAAAAATCTTTCGTTGTTTCGTATAACATAATCCAACCATATTTCATTTATACATTGAATATATATATATATATACTCAATGTTGCGTAGAATAACTATTATCAAAATTGTGTGTAACACGATCCAAGAATAGTGTTGCGTATACTGCAAGCTAATACGGTGTTGCGTATAGCACAAGGTAATCTTGGTGTAGCATACAACATAAGACATTAATTAAATTAAAAGAATATTTTTCATAAAATCTTGGGGTGTTACATTCTACCCCCCTTAAAATGAATTTCGCCCTCAAAATTCGTTGGGGTTATAAATGGTTTACTATTCGAAAGTTTCTTTAATAGAAACCCACATCGTAAAAAGGAATACCAAAACCAATTTTTAAAAACAAAAGAATGAAACGTAATGGTTACCCAAATAAAATAATCACTGGGTTTCCACATAGGTGAAAATATGGATATGGAAGAGAAATCTAACCATCATGTTCTGATGGAGAGTGGTAGAGAACATGGCTATGGAAAAGCCAGTAATCACAAAGCCATAAATTTGTGACGATCTAAGGTACCATCTGATTCATCAGATATAAGAGCACTAGGACAACATTTTTTGTTTTCAAGATCATTTCCCTAAAGTTGATGAAATTGGAATTAGAGGAAATACTTTCGTGATTTTGGTATAGTCTCACCGTTTGTCGTTCTTTGGACAATTTCCACTTCATCTCTTAAAGAAATAAAGTTGAATTTGTCATTCGTGATGTGTTAGTAGATCATGTGATAGAATGATGGGCCATTCCATCTGTCTCAAATAAAAGGTTAGAAAAGTTATCAAAAAATACATAAGTCCATTTATAGTGAGATTAATCATATATGGTACCTAAAATGGACTTATACTTCATATATCATACTTCTTAATATAATAAAACTAGTTTCTACTAAACAGGGACTTCCTGTAGGCTAGTGGTAGGCGATAAAGGCCAGTCGCACTTCGGTTGTGGGTTCGATTCCCACAGCCTTGTCCGACGCGATGGGTTGCCGCCCATCCTGCAGGTTGTCCTTTTTCTAAAACTACATTACTATAACATCCCATCCATAATATCGAAAAAAGTTTTATCCTTAAACAATACTAACTTATGTCCAACATAATCCATTCTAATCTTTAGTCTTATCTAAAATACTTCGGTCTAAGCTCATAGTATAAAGAAAATGATTATTGAAATGTCACATAACAATCACATGAATGCCATCACTTATCCCCCATATATCATAAGATATATCTTGTTGAATACCTTAATCATGTATTATCTTGAATAATGAATATCCATTGAACCTTAGTGAAAATATGAATGCAGTTAAAAGTTAACATCTTCCACATACCAAAATCCTCAATATTCTATATACTCAAACTATGATATCACTTATTCCTTATATCAATCATGAGCTCATGAATACAATCAAACATCTCATTATCTTCTTATCCATTCATTATACGCATATCATCTGTTTACCAAAAATGTCTCAATCACTTTTCATAGTTATCGGTACCATAAAATTATTGAAAACCACAATAGACCAATACATAAATATTCCAATATTCCACAATACTATATACAACATTATTTTGGAATCCCATTACATAAAAACTTAATCATTACACCACATTGTTGTCATATTCAACATCACCAATAGTGATCGCATGTGACTTCCCTTTGTCCTTTGCCTTAAGTGGTTGGTCATGTCGATCATCACTAACCCTTGGATTAGGGCATTTATTAGCATAATGCCCCATTTCCTTGCACTTGAAGAATTGAAGTGTAATAGGTTCATTCTGTGTATCCCTTCCTTTGTTTTCATCATTAGGCATCTTCTTCCCATCATTGCAGCATTAAAATGGCCGATGACCTTCCTTTCCACATTTGAAACATTTACCTATCCCTTTAAGACAATCTCCACCATGCTTCTTTCCACACTTTGAGCATAAGGAAACATTCATCTTCTTTTCACCATTATTTTGAGATTTCTCCTTGAACTCCATATTTTGTTTCTTGTCAAAACTATGAGATGGATAAGTAACACCAACTTCCATTTCTACCTTGATAGCACAACGCACAATTTCTTCATAGCTACTGAAGTCTCTTATAGCTAATTCCCTTAGAAGATTTGGTTTTAAGCCACTGAAGAATCGATCAACTTTACTTTCAGATTGGATGATAAAGACAGATGCATACCTTGCAAGCACTACTGGAAAACTAACCTTTACCAACGGTTTGGAACCGTTGGTATAGGCCTCCAAACCGTTGGTATAGCCTATACCAACGGTTTGGAGAACCGTAGCAAAGTAAGCCGTTGGGATAGGTCTATACCAACGGTTTTCCAAAAACCATTGGTATAGACCTATGCCAACGGTTTTGGAAACCGTTGGTATAGGTAATATGAAATCTATACCAACGGTAATGGAACCGTTGGTATATAAATTCCAAAAATAAAACATCCGCTGGGATTTGATCCTAGGACCCCTCATTTATCATTGAACGACTCAACCACTAACCTAACATGACTTTTGTGATCATAATTACATCAATATATATATGTATTCTCATAAATATTTTAAATTTTGATTTATATAATGTTCTAAGTATGAAGGTCCGTTAAAAAAGAAAAGTACCTATACCAACGGTTTTAACAACCGTTGGTATAGGTCTTTGGTTGAAATTTGCATTCTGTGGAGGATGTTGAATTTTGGCCCTCTTTTCCCAACAGTTTGGCCAAACCGTTGGGAAAAGTGGTATATTTGGGGACTTTTCCCAACGGTTTGGCCAAACCGTTGGGATAGGTCTACATTTCCCAATGGTTTGGCCAAACCGTTGGGAAAGGTGGAAAATTTGGGGGCCTTTCCCAACGGTTTGGCCAAACCGTTGGGATAGGTCTATCTTTCCCAACGGTTTGGCTAAACCGTTGGGAAAAGTGGCCAATTTGGGGGCCTTTCCCAACGGTTTGGCCAAACCGTTGGGAAATGGGACCTATACCAACGGTTTTTTTAAACCATTGGTATAGAAGCGTTGGGAAAGATCTAATTTCCAGTAGTGAAGCCTTGTAAAATTCACTTCGTATACACCAACAGATTCATCATCCTTTTTCTTTAGTTTAAGAAACTCCTTCTCCATCTTTGTTCGAAGAATACGAGAGATGTACTTATTGAAAAATAAGTTTTTGAACTCGTCCCATTCCATGGACTCAATTTCATCTCTTTGCCTCGTATTCTTGATAAGATTCCACTATTGATCAGCTTCACCTTCCAAACGATATACTGCTAAGATGAATTTATCATGTTCAGAACATTGAAGAACTGAAAATATCTTTTCAGTGGTACTGATCCATTTTTCAGCAACATGTGGATCAGAAGACCCACTGAAAGAAGGTTGATGTTGCCTCATGAAGGACTCAATAGAATATTGTTCCCTTCTCTGCTCATTTGGAAGTCCAGAATGATTCATAGCTTGTGTAAGTATAGCAATAAGATTTTTCACTCTATCTCCCATAACATTTGTTTGTTCAGGAGGACAATCATTGCATTGTCCATTGCATTGATCAACACGGTTCCTTCGGGTTCCAGCCATCGTCTAAAACCCAAAAAGAATAGTGTGAGACGCAAAAATCATGCTAGGGAAAACAACATAATAAAAGGGGGGATTACCCTCAATATCTAACATCTTAGGTTAAATTCTAATATCGTTAGCGCAATTCTAAGACTATAACCTATACGTATACTTAACCATAGAGACATCCCTATACATACCTTAGAAATATCTCTAGGGATCTCACTAAAGTTCTCGCATCCTAGTTTCCAAAGGTTGACTAAACCTTTCCTCTGATACCAACTGTAGAGACCCAAAGCTTAACGTACATAGACATTACATTACTTTTTTGGAATACTTAGTACATAACAAAAACACACACACAAGGACCGTAATAGTTTAGTGTCTTTGGAAACTCGGAATATAATCTTCTAATCATGGTGAAAGATCTTCAACATCTCCCATAAAGATCTTCTTTTTTTAAAACCTAAATCTTTTCTTTACGTCCTGGGGAAAAGAAGACATAAAAGGGTGAGCTCAAATTCTCAGTAAGGGTAAAAAAAAGAAATATCAATCACGTCATGTTCATAAGAACGTATCTTTTGGAAATCTTAACCTGCAAAAGAGATCATAATTTCATAACATGGGATAAATCATAGTAGTGAAATGTAATCCCAATAATCATAACTTAAAACATAAAACTTTGTGTAATACACACATAATCATATAGAATCATTTCTTATTATTCAAGACTCATTTCCAATACTATCTTAGTGGAAAAAGTTCCTTTCTGAACCGAGTTCACTCCTCGTTTCAGTCCTGTTTCACTAAACTAGTATAACCTACCGTTCCAGCCATGTCTATCTCATGAGATATAAAATCTTTACCCAATTCATTGGAGGGAGATATAGGTCCCACCTATCTCATAATGATACCATTCTTATGTGTGCCACAAAATCATAAACCATACATCATAGCATGACCCATGTAATAAAAATGGGAATCTTAAACATCATGACATCATAAAACAATTCATATAAGATAAAGGAATTCATAAAAATAATTCCATCACGACATAATCAAATCAATGTAATAATAGGGATAAAAACAGAACCCTTTATTATCTTAGATGGAAAATAATTTTTATAAAACACTTGAACTCCATTCTTGACGAAAATATCCTTTCTACTTCAAAAACATTTTTCCTTTCTTAACATGTCATACAATTTTAAACTAAAAGAAGTTGATTAAAAATAAACTTGAAAATTTGTAAAGGAAGCTTCTTGGAAATAATGTTTTAAAAATCCATTCTTTCTGTATAAGTTAAATAAACATTCTTCTCGTACTTTGGTCGGAAAAGTCAAAAAGTACCTCGTACGAAAAATGACAAAAGATTCCTTTCATATATTTTACTAAAAACTCACCAAAGGGTAAAATAGGTTTTAAACAATTGTAGGTGGATGGAAATAATATTACATATTGAGGGAACATGGATGTGGATGATAAAATACACCCCAGTAAATACCAAAGTATAAGAAATCTCGGATAAAAATGAGATTGTGATATTTTCACTTACCTTAGATCCGATTTTCTTCGTAAGTGTCCAAACCTCCTGTATAATGATTTAAATAATGTTATTGACTTATTCCAGAATCAGAATTATTGTAATGATATCATATATGGTCATATTCTTAGCTTATTATTAGTAATATTTCATTACTACTTGTTATTCGGGTGTTTATTACTTTTTTGTTCTTATGCGTGTTTGTCGAATAAATTCTTATTCTTATCTTTAGGTTATAGAGACCTCATTTACATAATGGTATTATTGTAATATATATCATATTCATTCATTCAATTCATTTATATAATCATTATGCAATGAAGATCTTGTAGAACGAATCGCATCACATCGTGGAGACGGTACTCCGTACGTACGCACGAGCGATGATATCGTTCCCATGATCGTGGAATTGTATTGGAGTGTATGTATACTATTTCAGAATCAATATCACTTTTTAATAGTCATATATAGTCATTATTTACACCATTATACCCATCCATGTAAGGTGGTGGTGTAAAATAGATTACACCACGGCCTGGAGACGGTATTCCGTACGTACGCACGCGCGGTGATTTCTTTTTCCGTAGGATGGATAGATGGTGAAATAGGGTTGTTTCATACTTATAATAATATATCCGTATATGAGTGATACTGATGTTATTACTTCATAATGAAACAACTAAATAATAAGAAGTGGAAGAATAAATAAAGATGAAAGAATCAGTAAAGGACATTACCTCTTCTTTGAAGTGCTTCTTTGAGACCTCCTTTTAGGGTACTAAAATAGGTCTTTGAAGAAGACCAGAACCTCTAGGATGTTTATAGGGAAGTGTAGAGGAGAACTTGGCAGGGTTCTTCCAATCTTGAAGGCTCAAAGTGGTGTGAGGAAGAGGGAGGAGGAGGTGCCCTTTTATAAGGGAGGAGAGGGGTACCTTTGGAATAACTAAAACTATTATTTTATTATAAAGTCAAATTCGGTTTTAAATAGCTAAAAATTGATTTATTTTGAATCTAAGGTGGGGATGGGTAAAAATTATCTCATAAAATATAATTTAGACAAGTTTAGGTTCCTATTTTAACCTTATCATTTAGATTTAACATTAAGTTAAATAATTTTACTTTTACCGTGTCTTCTTGTGTTCTTATACTATAAGGTTAATAAACATACTATAAGAATCCAAAGGAACCCCAAGTTGTTTATTATTAATATATATAACCTTATATAAGTCATTTTTCCGAACTTTAGATTTTTGGGAATAAAATAACAATTAATAATATAATATTTGTTTAAAAAACTATTTTATGTCAATTTTGACACTATTTAGTAATTGATTTTTGTGAAAATCATAAAAGAATGATTAGTTTGAAATAAGTTAATTAAATCAATAATAACATGTCATGTTAACCTATAAAATTAGTTTAATTCATAAAAAGTCTTAAATTACATTTATTTGGGTATTTATAACATCAATTATGTCAATATTTCATTAATAAGACAATTACTGCATCATCTTTGTGTCATAATAAATGATAATTATTTAATCCATAAAAATTCTAAAAAAAATTCTATTATGTAGATAATTTTATTATATTTCTAGAGACTATTCATGTTCTAAGTCTCATGAAGTTTATCACTAAATTAAAATTATTATACTTATAAGATTTAAGAAAGTGACATGTTGTCACATTCTTTGGTTTTAATAATAATTAAACTATTTTCATGGAAAAAAGTCCATTAAATGAATCTAATCCGACCCTTAGGTGATATGGGTCGACTTTTAGTCATCCAATAGGATTTTAACATGTGTTAGGGTAATTTTATAATATTATATTTACCCTTAATTACCCGATTTACCTTTAACTATGGTAAATAAAATTTACCGTAGTTACTATTCATAATATCCAAAAATAAAGAGTAGATTATTAACATAATTTGGATACACTGATTCCAAATATGGAAACCATTTTTCCAAATTCAATACATAAAAGTTGTAGAAATTAAATTAAAATTAACCCCGTTGTCGAAAGAAAATGGGTTTTTCTTTAAAACATTACAAAAGATTGAATTGATTTATCCTACGAATTCAAGGTAGAATAAATGCTAATGACATACATTATATTAAATGGTAAAAATATATTATATTTATACATTAAAACCCTTAAATATTATAATTTAACCATATAAATTATTGCGATGAAAAAAGTTGTTTTTAATTAAAATATAGCGTGTTTTTAATATTCATCAAAATATGAAAGTTACCAGAATGATATGAAAATTTATCCAAAGTAAATTTTTATTTCCTGATTCCAAAGAAGAATTTTATTTTGTCAAATTCAATTTATAAACATGTCAAAAACTAGATTTAAAGTGGGTGCGCCATCAAAAGGCGGCAAAACTGCATTTTTTGAAAAATACTTATTTTACCCGAAAAATTTATTTTGTTCTTATACCATGTTTTAGAAAATGTGCAAGACGAATAATAATGTTATAATATTCAAAATTTAGTTAATACTATTCATAATGGCTAGTTCATAATAATATTATAATAATATATCGTTGTTTAGTAAAACTCGGTATTGCGTACAACACACGCTATCGAGGAAGGTCGCGATTGCGTGTAATGCAAGCCAAGTCAGGGTTGCGTGCTGTGCAAGAATCCTTTGTTGTTTGGTATAACATAATCCAACCATATTTCATTTATAAATTGAATATATATATATATATATATATACTCAATGTTTCATAGAATAACTATTATCAAAATTGTGTGTAACACGATCCAAGAATAGTGTTGTGTATACTGCAAGCTAATACGGTGTTGCGTATAGCGCAAGGTAATCTTGGTGTAGCATAAAACACAAGACATTAATGAAATTAAAATAACATTTTTCATAAAATCTCGGGGTGTTACAGATATGCTGTCCCACTTCCACTATGGGATCTCAATGGTCTACGAAAAACCTGATAGAACATGGTGCACAGCCTTCACCTACTAACAAGTGAGTAAGAAAACCATGAACACAACTACGATTCATTCCATGTTAGAGCAAAAAAAAATTTATAGATGGTATCTATACATATTTCCCACACCAATATGTATAACTATTGGAGAAGTGTGTAAATCCCACATCACCTCCTCCCACATCATGTCTTGGAATAAAGTCCATCCCTAGAAAAGGATGACATGATTACTGCATTCAAAATATCCATCTACTAAGTCCCCTATAGATATCTGGTCACATAAGACCTCACATATTATGTCCCCAGCTGGGACTCTATCACATTCTCGAGAAGTATAGGAGTCAACATTATCTACACTAGAAAACTTGTACCGTCCTTATCCACCCGGGATAGCTCTAAGGAGGCCAATTACTCAAACAGATCCAACACCAGTGAACCTAGGACATCCTACTATGGGAATATGCTACTATGTTTCTCTTCCCTAGAGTATAGACTATCTCAAAGTCATAGTCCTAGAGGAACTATAACCATCTCTACTGCAACATAATCAAGTATCTCTAAGTGAATATATACCAGAGGCTTTGATTGTCTAAGTAAACAAAAAAGTGATCCCATGGACGGTAGTTCCTCTACATCCTAGGAAGAATACTACTGTTCCCAGCTCCAGGTCATGAGTTGTGTAGCTATGCTCATGGATTCTTAACCACCTCCACTCGTATGCAATAATTTCCCATCACTACATCAACATATAGTCGTGCCCAACTCCTTAGGCATCACAATACTCTACGAACTCCACACCATCCTCTGGTAGAATCAACACTGGAGGAATCATCATCATCAGCCCCAAATCCTCAAAGGTCCTATGGAACTTCTCATTCTAGGTAAACGATTTCCCTTTCCATTTCAGGGCAGTCAAGGGGGGTGAAATTCTATAGAATTATACCACAAACCTCCTATAGTACTTCACCAATCCAAGAATGATTCGTACATCTAACACACTATTCAGTGGATCTCAAGAATGAACTTCATCAATATTCACTTAGTCTACAACTAAACCATGTTCATAAATGACATTCCCTAGAATGCGAACCTCATTAATCATGAACTGGTACTTTGTGATCATTCCATAAAGCTAGTTCTCTCGAATAAAATCTTGAACCATCTTTAAGTTATGTTCAGTATACTATTCTGATGTAGAGTAGATAAGTGTTTCTTATATTAATACAACAAGAAACTAGTTCAAGTGTGTAATTGAGATCCAATTAATTAAATCCATAAACATTATGGGGAAATTCATCACACCAAAGGGAATCACTAAGAACTCATAGTGTGTATAATGACATTAGAATTCCATATTTGGAATATAAGCCTCACAAACCCATGGCTGGTGAATTACAAAACAAAGATCGATCTTCAAGAACAATCTAATGCCTCAAAACTGGTAAAAGAATCCATAAATACTCAGCAAGGTGTACTTGTTCTTAATTGTGTCCCAGTTCAGGTGATGATAATCCACACATATAAGTCTGATTACAAAAGGACCTCTTTTGCTGAGATCTTGATGACTGGAACCTACTAATTACTATAGATGGATCATCCATGTAATGCACACTACCAGCTCTAGTTTCCTGGAATCGATTTAATAGAAATATTCATGAAACTAGTGCCCTCTCCAACACCCTATCATAGGTGGGGATGAACAAGGGAACCACACTGGCATAGATATCTCTACAGAGTCCAGAGTCAATCATCTATACT
This sequence comes from Viscum album, assembly GCA_963277665.1. NCBI lineage: Eukaryota > Viridiplantae > Streptophyta > Magnoliopsida > Santalales > Viscaceae > Viscum > Viscum album. The sequence continues at coordinate 734,842,496 of OY728139.1, read as the reverse complement.
CGAAAGCATCCATTTTGGATCATTTCATGGGAGTACCATTTCAGTTCTACAAACCTCATTGCCAACTCATCCACCATTATCCCTCCCTACTTCAGCTCTATAAGATACTGAATCAGAACCAAGCACAAGTATAAGGGGTTTTACTACTCATGAAAATACTGATGGATATCAGGATAAAAGAGTTTCGACTCATTTTATATCAGTGTAACAAGGACCCACCTATTCCCAACAACTACATAAAACAATATAGCTACTTGTGAAACAACCTAATCCATTGAGGTCTGAATGAGCCTAAAGATATGGATTGTTGAACCTCATCTGCCTCTTGTGATGAAACTTTTAGAGAACACTAAGCATGCATGTTTCCTCAGCATGCTCTTCTGTGATGTTCTATTGCTCGATAGGTGCTGCTGCTACTACCCTCCCACTAGGAGGAAGAATCTCATAGGATATACCAAAAATTGAGACCTCATTTCTCATCGGACCGTCTTAATGAACTAGAATTGGTATCCTGGATAGCATTCATCATGGAGTCATCATGAGATTTATCAATATGTACCACAATAGGATGAGAATATATATATATATATATATATATATATATATATGAATATGCGGAGCTAATTTAGATGGATAGTAAAATGATAAATCCCATATGATGCATGTAACATTGATCCCTGCAACAATTTCTTAGTATGATGAGTCTACAAGAAGGTATTCAAGGTCCCGGTGAATGGATAAGTTGGCCACCCACACCATCACTGGATTCTGTGTCCTTATAGTCGCACTTGAGACACTTTGAAATTGTTTCCCAAATCCTAACCAATTCCTCATAAGGGAACTACTCCATACAATATCCAAATAATCAACCTCTCTAATACTAATATGTCACAACCCGACACATGCTCATGCTCGATACACAACCACCCCAATCCCACCTCCATAGTCCAAGGGTTGGAGTCTAGAAACAAACAATATATCCTAAATATAAATCCTTTTCCTAAGTACATATATGCACACACATGACCATCTCAATATAGAAGTGAAGAGGAAAATAATAAAAAGATGAAAAAAACTAGAAAGTAAACCATGAATGTATAACCTTTAGGGTTTACAAGAGTAAATAAATAAAAACAAAAAAATAAAGGGAATAAATAAACGCTCTACTAGAAATATGTCCCAACCTAGAAAAAATGTAAAAGTGAACTGCTAATAAATCCTAGTTCCTGATCTCGAATCCGTGACCACTGTATACAGTGTGATGTACTAGGTATCCTTAAGCTCCACTAAAGTCACTATCAAGGTTTCCATCATTATCATATTACATGAAACATGTAGGAAAATCCCATGCATGGGTGGGTATATACATACGCAGTAGGATGCCCTGAAATTTAATATGGGAGAAGTAAGAGATACAATAGGAATATAATGGCCATATATAGTACACATGATACAAGATAAAATGAAATAGAAAAACACAACCCAAACCAGGAAGGAGTAACCTCATCCCAAAAAAGGGGCTTAACACAACTATTAGATGAGATACATATCAATTCTTTTCCACCTATAATATTACAGTAGGGTAATCTAACCATAATAAACTAAACACAGAACACATTTGGAATACCCCATGCATATAATCTACCCTTGAAAGGAGAGTAATCAAATCCAATGGTATGGATATAGAAGGTATATATATATGGTCATCCAAATAATCCCATATAAGAAAGTAGGAAGAAATCCATCTCACATATCATCCTAGGAAGAAGTGTTTTCAACAGTTCCAAAAGTCCATAAATGATTCCAAACATCTAACACATCTTCCAAGAAGTAACCATCCACATCAATCCACACCTCTTCACTATGAGGCACAATCAAGGGGCCATAATCTCTAGGAAGAGGACACATTCTCTGGTAAAAAAGGAGGCTTCAAAATATAATAGTTGGCGGAGGAACTAGGCCCTAACTGGTATGAGGGTTACACTCAAAAATCCATTGAGGACCCACTACCAGATATAATAGATGGTTCCACTCTAAAGTCATCTAGGTCACACTACACTGCTCTATTGGAGGGTACCACCCTGAAAGATGTTGATGACTCACTTACCTTCTATACTAGAGGGTACCTCTCGGATAGTCATCAAGGACCCACCACAAAACATTACTGAGGTAACCATATAGAAAGTCATTAAGGACCTATTGTCGAGATCTACTAGAGTGTACCACTTAGAATGTAATTGAGGACCCACTACCCTACTCTACTTGAGGGCACCACATAGAAAGTCATTGAGGACCCACTATCTATCTCTACTAGAGGGTAACACATAGAAATTTCGTAAAAACACACTACCCATATCTACTAGAGGGTACCACTTAGAAAGTCATAGAGGACCCACTTCACAGCTCTACTAGAGGTTACCCCTAGGAAAGTCATTGAGGACCCACTACTAAAATCTATCGGAGGGTACACCCAGAAAGACTTTAGGGACCCACTGGCCAGCTCTACTGAAGGGTACCACATAGAAAGTCTTCAAGGACTCATTTCCCATATCTATTGGAGGGTACCAGTCAATATTTCATCAAGGACCCACTGCCCACCACTACTAGATCGTTCCACTCGGGATGACTTTCATGATATTGTGTGATCACATCTGTCATCATTCATCTCCTTAAACAAGGATCATGCAAAGAACATTTCACATCATATCTCAAAATTCATAACATAGGGAACCATCACATTCTACATGAAAAAACACCCCTGCTAGGCTACCCATGTGCCAAAATCCGAGTCCAAATGAAGGAGATAAAAATCCTTGAAGTTTCCTATGAAAGAAACAAGAGGTACACATCATGTGAGGGGACCCACATGAAATGTGATCATGATCCTCTTCCTAGTCATGTCCCTTTCTTGTACATCGACTACTACCCATGTAGGGAAACATAGTGTGTAGGTATTCTACATGGAATGTCTTGGTACTTAGGGTTCCTACCCCTACACCCTGGTTATTTCCACGTACTTGAACCATTGTTGGTGTACTTTATTACATGAAGTGTAGGGAATCTACACGACATGGAATCCTAATAAAATCTCATAATTGTAGTCACAAAAACAAAGGGGATACACACTATGCATTAATCCTTGTACACAACATATAGTCATGTTTTTTCATAGATACTTATATCTATAATCTTTTCCTCAATTCTACCATTCCACTATAGATACTTCCTTGATTACACCTGTAATTGTCGGATTTGGGCTGTATATTCCATTTCAGACTGCCGTTCAACATAAATCAATTTTCTCTATTGATGGGAGTTTAATCTTGCATTACACATGACTCCACACCTTATATCTCCACAGATTCATTATCCTATCATTAAAACAAATATACATAACATGGAAACATCCATGATATGTTCCTCATTTATCAATCTATCCTTCAATAGTTAAACCATTGTGATTCTGGGGGGTCTGACCGGGAACCATACTTCCTAGAAATGTTGATTTATGACCTTAGGGTCTAACCCACGAAATCTAGGGGAAAAGAACTAGATTATTTATTTAAATGATCATTTTCAAGTGTTATTTCCAAAAATCAAGAACAAGAATCTAATTTTAGAAAACATTAAATAATCAATAAGTATTTCAATACACAAGAACATGCTCAAGACACAATTGGTGCAGATTAATAGAAGGTATTGATTTGTTCAAACAATTTAATAAAAGAGGGTGTAAACAAAAAATCAAAGTGTCATACATGGATATTGGATCAATTATCATTTATGAACATGCCCAATAAGGATCAAAGTATGTCGTTTCATTTGAGGTGTCATGATTTTCTCCAATTCGGAATTTCTTCATCATCAAATTTAATTTTCCAACGGAAGGAGGAAGAGAATATCTTGAATTTTACATGGGTAAATAAATATATCCCTAGAGAATTCATCATGGTAGTATAATTATATGCATTTAATTAGGTTTAAATGATTGAATGAATAAATTAAATACTTAATTAATCCACTAAATGTACCACCAATGTGTGAGATGTCTAAATGCCCCCTGGTCATCTATATTAGGTCACATATAGGGTAAAAATTATGTTCTCGACTTAACCATGGTCTTGAACATTTGATTCGAGCTTCATTTTAAGAGTTATCTCATTATATTTCTAAATATAACACACATAATATAAAATATATGTAATATTTTTATAAAAATAATTTCAGTACCACGATGCCCTACAATCACACATCATCTCAGTGCCTAGGTTTTAAAATAGATATATAAATATTTCAATGTCTTATATTCATAATATGGGACACTAAAACTCACATCTCTTTCTATATCATCCTTCACATTTTTAAAATTTCATCATCATCTAATCCTATAATCCATGCATTCATCACTTCCACAATGTCATCATATCAGATAATCCCATACAACTCTTCATCATATCTATAAACTAGGTGAAGATTCTGAATGACACTACATCCCACATACTCTACCCAACACCTCAATCCATATGTGAGTACACTAATATTAACTATTTTTATTAATACTAAGTTAAAGTTAAAGAAATAACCACGATTCTTCATTTCACATATATAATAGTGTGGTGTAACCAAGATATTTTACTACTCGTATAAACCCATACCCTATAAAAATAATCCACCATGTCTTTGAATTATTACATACATTTTCATCCAAGTGGAGAGACAAGGTTAGGGGGATTAGTTATCCATTTTCAACATCAATAACCTAGACATGGGAAATAAATGAAACCCAAGGAAATATGTGCATTAGTAACCCCAACTATATCAAGTGATGGATAATAATAAATCATTTAAAATAATTAAATAGGTATAAGAGAATAAAACTATGGGTAACTCCCAACCCCAGACATGATCTATATCTACCATCCCTCATGACATCACTAGTTACAACATAAGGAATATTTCATATGAAACATATAAGTTTGAAAGAAATAATTTTTAGGCACCACTAATTTATTAGTGATTATTCAATTTCTAAATCACATATTTTATTCCATCATAAATTTTATAATCTAACCATTTCAATAATTCTTACAATATGATGAAGTATTTCATCAGCATCTTTATTCATCATGAACCAATATTATGCATTCATTTTTTCAATCATCTAACATTCCCAAAAATTTTGGGAATCTTTGATATAATATAAAAAACATCCAAGGGATGATATTAAAGGAAACCAACAACTCATCAATAGGATGCAGGTAAACACTACAACATGAATAAGGGAAATGGAAAATCTCAACTTTAAACCCATTACAATAAAAGTAGTATAAACTTGACACCCTTTCTAACTATCCATGAAGTATATTATCCACTACATCATGCCACTAGCCAAGATAAAATCCAAATAAGAAAAATATTGCCACACTGAGACACCACAAGGGTATTTTTAATTTAACATAAATTGAATGCATGTGGGATATAATTCAATGATAAAAATTTCAATAATGATTTATCATGTTACAACCAAGAATACAAAAAATCATAACATTTGAATGTAGTCAAACTCATATTTTTAATTCAAACAAAAACTTCCATAATTACCGGCATAATGTTAAAAAATCCATCATTAAAAATTTTCAGCTTAAAGAATTTAATTTTATCTATACATTAATGTCCAATAATATCCAAATTAAAATAATAATACCTAAATAAATCATTTTTGAATTCTGAATTTAAATTTATATCAATTCCTACATGACTCAAATAAATCTTTAAAATAAATGAGTGCATCCTTGCGTATCATTTTATGTGACTTATGAAGGTAAAAACTCAACATATATTTATTCTTTATCATTTTATCATTTAAGAATATCTAAATTATCTAGTTCATTTTATATAATAAAAATAATAATAATATAATAAATATACACTATATAGAAAATGAAAACTAAATAATATCATTTTCTTATGTGATCACACCTTCCTCTTTCCCAACTTTATAGTTTATGTTCTTCAAGATATATTTATCTAATTACAGTTAATCACATCTATTTAATCATTTCAAACAAATAATTATATTTCCAAACTCACACATAATATATGGACATGAATTTGGATCCCCTATATGAAATTTATTCTAGTTTCACAATACACAAAGGGAAAAGTGATTAATTCACAACACAAGCACATAAGTAAGGAGTCTCTCCCAACCAAGACTAACAATGATTATCTAGAATAAAGGATCTAAATGGATTCAAGGGTGGTTGATGATCACTAGATTCCTCCTTAGATATAAAAAATTCAGATAATAGAAGACTAATAGTAGGTTTTTCAATGGGAAGAGATTACACTAGAAAGCATATATTTGAAAATATCCATGCACACAATATTTATCCCAAGTACGCTATATTCATCATAAAAAATCATCACTCATTATGTTTGTACGAAAAATTAAAGAAGGTGGTCTATATTGATTAAATCTACTTTAAATAGGTGTTCCATTCCCTATAAAACCTGTAACAATTTTATAGTGTTCACATATATATTTTAAAATACACCCACACAACAGATATTTTTCAACACCATTTACATCAACATATGCACTTCACTTTCTCTGATCCTTCCCAACTATGAAGAGAGGGGTAAAATTTCATTAATTCCATGAAGTAATATAGTAATTTTATTTTTATGTTCATGGTGTATATATATATATATAGAGTGATAATTAATATATATATATATATTCTATTACATTTCAAGAATAAGTGTAAAGGTCATATTTAAATTTTCCATATATTTATATATTCATTTCATCCTACTTTACATGATGTTAATATTCATATGTTTATATATTTATTCATGATGCCTTATTTTTATTTTCCAAAATCACCTCTTTATTTCATGCATTTTTATCATAAAAAACATTAAAAAATAATGAATTAATCATTAAGCATGTTTTTAAGCATGAAAACCATATTTTTTCTATTTTTTGGTTATACATTATATTTTAGCATTTCAATATGGTATATTTTAAACCTGAGATAATTTTTTATATCTAGAGTTTTAAATATATGTGAAATTGTAGATAATGTAATATAGAGAATTAAATCTAGGTTACTATTGGTTCTTATAGTCTATAGTTTTAATTCTAGATTAATTTCCCTTATCATATTTTAGAGTTTTAACTCTAGATTAATTTCATAACCTTTCATAATATTGGGTTTTCACTCAAGATTAATTTCACTTCTTGTAATATATTGTTTTTACTATAAATTAAATTCATAACATAATGTTATCTAGAGTTTTCAATTAAGACACTTTAATGGGAAAAATATAATGACGAGTTTGTTTCCAAAAAATAAAATGTAATTTAGTAAATATTATTATTTTTCCTTAATTTTTATGAAATAAATTATATATATATAAAAGTCATGTTAGAACAAAAAAATAACATAATTATATAAAACTTTTTTAAAATCGACAAAATTTAATTAAATCTCCCTAAATCCAAAAATAAATTGAAATAATACATATATTTTTTTGATATTATAAATGAAGAAGGAAAGGTTCAAAAAATCAAGAGCCTTACATTAAATACCTCTTAAATCTTTCTAATCCTTGAGAACCAAAACCCAAACTAAGAAGTGTTGAAATAGTGGGTTCCCTAGACCCAACTATTTAGTTCTTTTGATTACCATATCGTGTATACAATTATCTATGTGTGATGTCATATAACCATTATAGAGTAGATTTTTCTGCATCCACTATTGAAATGATAATGTCCAAAGATTAATTTTCGTATCGAAAGGTTATAGCAGTTCCCATGCTATAATGAGAACCTCAAGATACTATGAAATTAATCTTAAATATATGTTCTATGGTCTAGATACATCTTACTGATTGAACACAGTAGGTGTTTGACCATCAGGTGTTGGGGGCTCATAAGTATTGAGACTTCATCTCATGAAGTTCTTACTTGGTGATATCTAGTTGTGATATCATGAGGACTAACCCACCAATAGGAACACAACATGTATTGGGTGTCATTTGATGTTCCAATCTACCATCATCTGTAATGGTCTGTTGACTTGAGATCATTACTAATGTATATCATTTAATTGCGTACTTTTATATAGGATGAAAATCATGGCAATGAAGTCGTGGCGAGGTAGTTTATGTTGGGTGCGCTATTGGTGTCATGGAATTGGTTGAATGGTCAAGAAAGGATTTTTCACTTTCAGGTTATAGAAGTAATATATATCAGGACATGTTGATATGGATGGCGGTACCATTATAATACCATGTCCATGCTAGTGAAGGGTAAATATGTCCAGTTAAATCAACAAACTATAAATCAAGAAAAGGGTGATGACATGAAAGTGCGTCCTGCTTTATGATATATTACAGACAAATAGATTATATTACACAATGCGTGTTCGTAGGTTGGTTCTCGCTGCTGTGACAATCCTTATCTTTTTAGGGGCCATGATGGGTTTCTAGATCCCACTCTTGGTCTATGAATACTATTCACTACTGTCGAGATAATGGATTAGAGGGTCACACACAATAGCATATTCAAGAATCTTCCATATTCATTTGAATAAGAGTTTTGGACATGGTGGGACCCACCACTAGGGTTCGGGATTTTTCCAATGGTTAAATGATCACCAATGAAAGAAATGGATTCATATTATTTGAGTTTAGAATAATGAGTATTGAATTTATTTATTAAATGTATTAATGAGTTTTAATTAAATACATGAAAAATATTAATTGAAAAATATTAAATTATTCAAGGTTCAATTAATATTTATGAGAGCGATGAGTCAAGTTAATGAATTAATTATTATCATGTAATATATTTAATATATTACAGTTAAATAATAATATTTATTCCTCAATTTAGTAGTCATAAAATGTCATTGATAGTGCGTTATGTATTCGGGGCCGATGAGGGTATAATGGGTATTTTAATTGAGCACTATAAATAAAAGATGAGGGGATTTTTGCAAACAATATTCATGGGGATTCTCTCTCTTCTCCTCTCCCATGATCTAGAGAGAGATTCTCTGGATTCAAGTGCTTTATGATATATTACAGACAAAGAGATTACATTACACAATGTGTGTTCGTAGGTTAGTTCTCGCTGCTGTGACAATCCTTATCTTTTTAGGGGCCATGATGGGTTTCTAGATCCCACTCTTGGTCTATAAATACTATTCACTACTGTCGAGATAATGGATTAGAGGGTCACACACAATAGCATATTCAATAATCTTCCATATTCATTTGAATAAGAGTTTTGGACATGGTGGGACCCACCACTGGGGTTCGGGATTTTTCCAATGGTTAAATGATCACCAATGCAATAAATGGATTCATATTATTTGAGTTTAGAATAATGAGTATTGAATTTATTTATTAAATGTATTAATGAGTTTTAATTAAATACATGAAAAATATTAATTGAAAAATATTAAATTATTCAAGGTTCAATTAATATTTATGGGAGCGATGAGTAAAGTTAATGAATTAATTATTATCATGTAATATATTTGATATATTACAAGTAAATAATAATATTTATTCCTCAGTTTAGTAGTCATAAAATGTCATTGATAGTGTGTTATGTATTCGGGGCCGATGAGGGTATAATGGGTATTTTAATTGAGCACTATAAATAAAAGATGAGGGGATTTTTCCAAACAATATTCATGGGGATTCTCTCTCTTCTCCTCTCTCCCATTATCTAGAGAGAGATTCTCTGGATCTAAGTGCTTTATGATATATTACAGACAAAGAGATTATATTACACAATGCGTGTTCGTAGGTTGGTTCTCACTGCTGTGACAATCCTTATCTTTTTAGGGGCCATGATGGGTTTCTAGATCTCACTCTTGGTCTATGAATACTATTCACTACTATCGAGATAATGGATTAGAGGGTCACACACAATAGCATATTCAAGAATCTTCCATATTCATTTGAATAAGAGTTTTGGACATGGTGGGACCCACCACTGGGGTTCGGGATTTTTACAATGGTTAAATGATCACCAATGCAATAAATGGATTCATATTATTTGAGTTTAGAATAATGAGTATTGAATTTATTTATTAAATGTATTAATGAGTTTTAATTAAATACATGAATAATATTAATTGAAAAATATTAAATTATTCAAGGTTCAATTAATATTTATGGGAGCGATGAGTCAAGTTAATGAATTAATTATTATCATGTAATATATTTAATATATTACAAGTAAATAATAATATTTATTCCTCTGTTTAGTAGTCATAAAATGTCATTGATAGTGCGTTATGTATTCGGGGCTGACGAGGGTATAATGGGTATTTTAATTGAGCACTATAAATAAAAGATGAGAGGATTTTTCCAAATAATATCCATGGGGATTCTCTCTCTTCTCCTCTCTCCCATGATCTAGAGAGAGATTCGCTGGATTCAAGGAGCTCGGGTGGATCTCTCTCTCGGGAATCACAAGCGAAGTGATGCGGTGATCGTTGGAGCATCGAAGCCATTGTCGGTATTCCGTGCTAGCACCTGGATTTCGACGAAAAACACTCCCAAATATTCCTTGAAGTGTGTGTGGATGATCTAGAGGAATTCGGTTTCGGATCCTTTTAGCAGCGATCGCCAACGATGAGCAAATGTCCTGCACAACATAAGAATTAAACTAGGTATTTTTTCGGTTTATTTTTTGCTTAAAAACCTTCACGCGTGGTCCTCGGATTTTAAAGGTATTGCATTCACCGACGTCGAAATGTTCACTTTGAACGTTTTTGGGAAAAATTTAAAAACCCACATGTTTGGGGCTTCCGCTGCATGCCTGGTTCTAACAAGTGTAATTAGAGGGAGAAGGTGTCGATTTTAAGTCAGAAAAATTAAATTTGCATTAAAAATCATAGAGAACGTTGATACGGTCCCAACACTGCATACGGAATCCAAATCAGACATTGGATGACCAGTTTTCATCCATCTGATGTTTCGAATTCAGATTCAAGATTAAATTACAGTGCTATTTAGTATTTCAACCTAAAATCCCGTGGCTGAAATACTCTCTGGAAAATCAATTTTGATTTGATATTAACTTCTTAAAATTAATTTTTTTATTATTATAATAATAAAATTAGTTGATTTTATTATAATAAGAATATTAATTTTATTATAATAGTAATATTATTATAATATTAATTTTATATTTCCAAAGCCTGATATAGGGTTTAGAAATTTTTTAAAAGGGTGTAGGACTTTCTTAAAAGAAAGACTTAAATTAAGTCTTTTGTTTTAAAAAAACAAGGGGATAATAAAGACTTACAAAAGCAGTCTTAATTTAGGGGGGGGGCTTACTTGCAAAACAGGTCAAGAAAATAATAAAAAGGAAGGGGAAAGGAGGGGAACCACCTGAGAAGAAACACAAAAAAAGGAATAAAAAAGCGGTTTGTGGGGGGGGGGGGGGGGGGGGGAGGGGGGGGCAGCCCCCGGTGGTCTTCCCGGCGAAGACAGCGCCACACCGAGTGGCGCACACCACCAGGGTCGGCGATGACCACCCCTCCTTCTAGTTCTCCTCCCTCCCACCTAGTCCGCTTTGGCAGGCCAACAGCCAACGGACAACCTCCACCTTCTTCCACTTCTGTGGAAATCCACACCTAGCCAGGTCCCGGTTGACCTCCCTCCTGCGACTTATGGCCAGCCGCCTCCACCACGGCCGGCTCTTCCCATCACGCTATAGCGAGGCGCTGCACAAAATCCCCTGTGGCCTTCTCCGCCTCCTCCATCCTTGATCCTTTTAGCAGCATGCTTAGCCGGCGCTTCCCGACACCCCGACATGGCGGCTATCTCCCTCCCGCTCTAGCTGCGTCCAAGCTGGCTAGCCTCGCCTCCTCTACTGCATGCGAAGCAGTGTGCCACGACCTCCCGCTGCAGCATGCAATAGCCACGCTTCCCTCTGTCTTCCCTGCAGTGCCGCGATGAACCAAGGTAGGCCTCCCCTCGGATGGGTAGCAGGCGAGCAGTCTCGGCCAGCCTCTTTCCCAAGCGGGTGCCCCACACCAGGTGCTTCAAGCATGCCCCAACGAGGCCACCCTGTGTCCAGCGGCCACACTCGACCATGCTTCCCACACTAGGTCGCTAGACCTGTAGCACCGCCTCCAGTTCACCTACTTCAGCCGCTGGAAACCCGGGGCCGCCTCTGCTCTAGCACCCCGGCCAACAGCTATCGGTCTCCTCCACAACCAGTTAGAAACCCTGTGGAAAACCAGGCTGCCCGTCGCCTCACCCGATGTGGCCCACTGCCCTACTAGTCCATCCTCCTCCGCACTCTCCCGCGGAGACCCGTGCAGCGAAACACCACCAAGAGGCAACCCATATGCATGGGGTTTGACCAAATCTGACCCATAACATGTCCAGACAGGCTTTCGAGCTCGGGTGGACCTTCCCGACCCAGAATGCCCATGCACATGGTGAGTATAGCGTGGACTAGGACTGTGTAGGTTCTCCCCAACATGCACAGGCCCTACCCAAAGTTTTAACGGCCCGGGTGATTTAATTTAATAAAAAATTAATTAAAAAAATTAATTTAAATACAGTTGATAATTAAATTAATTTAAAATTAATTTTCTGGTTATTAAAAATTTGATGTGGCGTATTTAATTTTATGGGGAGATTAATTAAATTAATTAATTAGTTTAGTTTTTAGTATTAAAATTAAATTAATTAATTGGGACCGAACGATGTTAAATTGAATTAAAAATAAGTGTGATATTTTTAATTTAATTAAATTCCCTCAAATTTATTTAATGCAAGTTTAAATTTTATTCTGCATTTATTTAATTTACATGAGTTTAATGCGTATATGTCTGATCATGATCTGAGAACAAACAGTGCATGTTTGGTGCATTTTTTTAATTATTTATTTAATTACTTTATGTCACTTTGAAATAATTAGTTTAATTAAAAAAATATGATCAGCGTGTCATCTCAAGTGTCATTATATGTATAAGGGACTGTGCCCCCATTTTTAGAGTTGTAATTTTATACCCCGAGATCCCCTCTCCTATGGATGATTACTGTTGTATAATGATGAGACAGGGTATGACGCACTTCACACTAAGTGATGGCGACACACCAGACAAGAGTTGGATACCTTGGATGAGGAGACGATTCTATTCAAGTTTCAAGCCACGTGACTAAAAGGTACTTTACCCTAGTGTTTCAGTTGGTCCATTATTCACTCAACGGATCAACCAATAGTACTAGCTCATGATCAGGTGTTTATTTTGTTTTGCATAGTTTCTTATTTTTGTGCATGTTTAGTTTATTTCTCAATCACATAGAATAATAATAAACAAGCATGAAAGATAAAATGAACACATGACGTGATATATTTTTATATTTCTTACATGGTCAGTTGTGAGTGCGATCACATAGTACGTGCTTATAAAAATAGAAAATGATTTTTTTCATCACTCTAAAAATAAAAAAACCCTCAAAAAATATATTAAGTCTAAACCACCTTCTGTCATTCAATTTTGGACAAAACCGGATATTTTAGATGCCAACCATGCCATAGCTGATGGTTCCTCTTACTATCAAGGAGTCCTTATAAGAATGATGACTTGAATTAAATAAAATTGCAGCAAAGAAATAGCCATATCTAGAATTTTGTAATTTTAGAGGCAAGTGTTGAGTAAATCATGTTCTGATTTTAAGAAGCCGGGACTTCACTCAACAGATCAAGGAACCGAATGTTAAAGCGGTCGACTAGCCAAAATACCACCTTGAACCCTCCAAGTAGTGGTGTAACCATAGCTTGTAGACTATGATGGGTGGTTACGGGATCCTTTCCACTAGAATACTCTAATGACAAAGTATTTTGATTCCAGCACAGAGGGTTCCTAGAATCCTATAAAATAGTGGGAGACATTAAAGATTTTAGTAATTAATCAAAATGTTTAAACTGGTAATCTAGATAAATGGAACAAATCTTCTAAAATTCATTTTTGTAGAAAAATGGAAAGTTATACCATAATTTTAAACTGCAATATTATATTGGAAAAATTAAATGTCCACACTGAAATGGGTATTCGTGAATAGTACAAGTGCTTACGAATAGTATTGTGATATAAGAAACTCAAGGTGCTAGTGTCCCTAGTACTGTTAACTACCTCAAGAGGCAGGGGTGATACTTCTTACAGGAGACTAATGTACAAAGCATATGATAGTTATATCACTATGATTTCTTCAACGTCTAGTGTCAGATGCAGTCTCTACACTAGGACATGAATGATAAAACATGAAGTCTCATCTCCAAGATGTTTTCAAGGATAAAGAGAAGAACTGATATGAATAAAGCGATGTGGCACTGGCATGTGTAAACTGAAAGATTTATCATGATCTTTAAATATATCCATTTATCATATCATTTTTAACACATTACTCAAGTCTCATTTTTACAAAATGAACAAGTATTGAGGTAAACGCTTCATTACCAATTTAGGTAAAGTTCTCCAAGGTAATAAGAATAAAGGATAGTTAAATTTTAATTATTGTGGAGAATAAATTTAAAGAAAATTTGGAAAGGTCAAAGGTATTTAATTCCAATGGGACATTCGCGATGTCCTTGGATTATTGAGGCACTAACAAAGGTTGTTTACATTTCATATTATAAAACAAAACTATGAATGTTTAAAAGAAATAACCTAATTTAAAGGAGAAAGGTACCACTTCTACATCAAGAATATTCATCAATTTAATGTTTCATTTTACTACTTGGGTATTTAATACTATATGATTTTTACATATATGTATTTAAATATAGTTTCCAAGTAAGTATATAAACCTTACTAGAAGTCAGGTGTATTCTCCAAGTGGCTGTGAAAGTGTGATACATAGGCTAGTGCTGAGAAGTACACAACTTATTTAATTTCCAAATGAAAGATTCATGTGGAAATATTATTGAGTATAACCACAAAAATTAATATCATGTGTCCTTGGATGAAAGGAGACATTATTTTAGATTAAGGAATGAATGTTGTTTTTGGTAAACTCAATCACTAGTTCAATAATACATAAATCATATGCAATTAGTGATGAATCTAAATATAAGACTTATACCTAGTTGTGAAAAGATAATTCTTTGTCAAGTTATACAAAAAGTGGATGTCATGAATATACCAGGTAAGGTATTTAGGCTCGACACAACTAAATACTTTTGGTATTATCAACTTCTTTACTTTGAAAAAAAAGCCTTTAGAAATAAAGGTATGTCACAAAGCTTTTGAAAATAGTTCAACAAGTAAATGTGAACTATTCCAAGTTTAAGATAGAGGTATATATACTTTATAATATTCCTTTAATTAATTATGGAATTAAAAAGTGAAGTATATGCATGGTCATAAGATTTGAGTTTCTTTGGTCTGGGATACTGAAGAATATCTCGACCAAGCATTCATAAATCATGATAATGTACCGGGGAGTAATTTCTAAATGTCCATTTACTTATTGACATCACAACATTGATGTTAATGAGGATTATTGATGATGAAGTCTTATATATCAACATTGATCAATAAAAATGTAGGGTAGAGAAATTCATAAATGCATATGTTATACATCAAAATTTTGATGTATGTAATATCAATGTTGCAACTTGCAAAAACTTACATTATATTTCATGACATGATTTGCAAATAACGACGATATCCCATAACTATATGCCAACAATAAATGACAAATGAATTTCATACAAGTTATAGTATGATGTAAATCCATTATGTCATAAGGACATGCATTTGTATACAAAGAGTTTGTTAGGGCATAAAAAAACGTGCATCAATACAAACACATTGTGCATTTAGTGTAATAATCCTAATGATTGATTAGGATATTACATAAATCCATATGATAGAAAATTAGGTAGTCAAGTAATAGAATACACTTTTATACAAGGGTGAACATCTCTATTAGAGATAGTGTGAGCTATATTGACTTGTGTTTACTCAATGCTCTAGATGCACAAATAGTTGGCTTAGAAACTAGTTACACAAGCATATGTGGAACAAATTATGTTCCATAGACACATACTGCGTAGGAAGAATAAAACCATTGTGATGGTTTTTATATTCACCACGAGCGGTGATCTATTATTCAATGTGAATAATATTTCCTGCAAGTAAGCAGTGAATGGAAATTAGATAAAATTGATAAGAATAACTAAAATTCAATTAATGGATTCCATGTATCAATGTGAAAAGGGGCTTATTGTTTTGAATACTGTGGTGGGTATTCATGTGAGTTGATACATGGGTGGTACAAGCATAATACCAATAAGGATCTATTGGTTTAACTGAGTAGTTATTCATAAATCCATTAGAATTTTACTTATCATAGATAATTTTTATGATAATATTATTTAGCATTGGTGTTCACAACCACCAATAATGTATGGTGTCTATATGACGCAACCCGAAAGTGATGGTCACATCACAGAATGCTAATAATGGTTGCAAGTTACTGAAATCCGGTTTAGGATTAAAGTAAACAATGTGATCATAGAATGTACATTTGCAAAACTGATTGCCATGTGTCCACGATAGGTTAGTGGGAGCATCAAAGTTTTCCCAGAAAAATATATTTGGGAATATATGGAAAATAAACATTGGTCTTACAGTTAGTTAATACCAAAATGAAATTTATTCTCCAATGACTGACTTAAATTATTAACCTAAGTTCTAGGGAATATGACCTACTAAGTTAGATCTATAGGTTGCTTCGTCCTAGTCAATCGTACATATAGTGGAATTGTATTGAAAAATAAAAGTTAGAACAATAAAAGAGATGAATTGTTTCCTATTTCATAGGGAATAACCTCTTTAGGTTGACATATTTGGTACATGGGAAGAGGAACGTGGTGAGTTATAGTCCATAAGTCGAAGCGATGGATCAATCACGTATGCCATGATACGTACAAGTACTAATATTTCCAAAGTATATTTTACAATAGGAAAATATCAGTTATATCTAGGAGAACTACAAGGGATGCAGTCAGAACTATCTAATTATACTTCAGTTAGTAAGAAAATATGTACATGGTAAGTAGAGAATAAAGGATACTAGTTTTTGGGGATACAAACTAGTCTTCCATAGATCAATGTGATCTTTTATCGTAGTTAGGCTAATGATGATGAGCAAGTCATGCTCATATCATCTAGTGGTAGCCATACCTACCAAGACTGAGTACATTACAACTTCTAAGGTAGCTAAGAAGATGATATGAAACAATATATTTCCGTTCTTGGAATCTCACCTGGTGAGAAAAGTATTCTCATAATCTAAATTATGATATTTTTACTGGCGAAGATGTCAAGCTATGACTATGAAAAAAAGGGATATACTCGAGATACCATCTCTTGAGAAGTTTTACTCAAGGAGATGAGGTCACAATAGTGGAACAACCACGCTGCAGAACCGTGGAGGACCTTGTAGCTAAATCCATTACTCAGCGAAAACATGATGTTAATCATGTGAGTAGGTGACATGTTTGGTTAGCAAGTTGGCTCTAGTGAAAGTGGGAGTTTTGAAATAGTGGGTGCCCTAGACCGAAATATTCAGTGCTTTTGATTACCATATCATGTATACAGCTATCTATGCATGATGTCTTCTTACCATTTTTTTGTAGACTTTTCGACATCCACTATTGAAATTGTAATATCCAAAGATTAATTGTCGTTTCGAAAGGTTATAATAGTTCCCATGCTATAATGATAACCTAAAGATAGTATGACATTAATCTTTAATATATGTTCTATTGTGTAGATACATCTTACTGATTGTTCATAGAAGGTTTTTGACCATCAGGTTTTGGGGGATCATAAGCATTGAGACTTCTTCTCATG
The DNA here is from genome assembly GCA_963277665.1 of Viscum album. Classification (NCBI taxonomy): domain Eukaryota; kingdom Viridiplantae; phylum Streptophyta; class Magnoliopsida; order Santalales; family Viscaceae; genus Viscum; species Viscum album. The sequence goes on along the minus strand of OY728139.1, from coordinate 734,824,581 downwards.
AAGTTAGCTCTTAGTGATCTCTAGTTGTGAGATCATGAGGACTGACCCGCCAATAAGAACACCACATGTTTCAGGTGTCATTGGATGTCCCTATCTATGATCACGGGTAATGGTATCCTAACATGAGATCACTACTAATGTATGTCATTTGATTGTGTACTTTGATGCCGGAAGAAAAGCATGGAAATGAAGTCGTGGTGAGGTAGTTTGTGTTGGGTGTGACATTGGTGTCGCATGGCATTAGTTGAATGGTTAAGAAAGGATTTGCCACTTTTGGGTTATGGATGTAATATATCTCATACCATATTGAAATGGATGGTGGTGCCTTTATAAGACCATGTCCATGGAATTCAAGGGTAAATATTTCCAGTAAAATCAACAAACTATAAAGCAAGAAAAGTGTAATGACACATGAGTGCGTCATACTTTATGAGATATTAGAGAAAAAAGGATTATATTACACAGTGCGTGTTTGTAGGTTGGTTGTCGCTACTGTGACAATACTTATCTCTTCAGGGACCATGATGGGTTGCTAGATCCCACTCTTGGTCTGTGAATACTATTCACTTCTCTCGAGACAAGGGCCTATAGTTTCACACACAATAGCGTATTCAATAATCTTCCCTATTCATTTGAATAGGAGTTTTGGACATAGTGGGCCCCACCACTAGAGTTTGAGATTTTTAAAAAGGTTAAATTATCACCAATTAAATAAATGAATTCGTATTATTTGAGTTTAGAATAATGAGTATTGAATTTGTTTATTAAATGTATTTATGAGTTTTGAGTAAATACATGAAAAATATTAATTGACGAATATTAAATTATTCAAGGTTCAATTAATATTTATGAGAGTGACAACTCAATTTAATGGCTTAATTATTTTCATGTAATAAATTTAATATATTACTATTAAATGATAATAATATTTATAACTTAGTTTTGTAGTCATAAAATTTCATTGATAGTGGGTTAAGTATTCGGGTCCGACGAGGATGTACCGGGTATTTTAACCGAGCACTATAAATAGAAGTTGAGGGGATTTTTCTAAACATAATTAATGGGGATTATATCTCCTATCCTATATCCCAAGATATGGAGAGATATTCTCTAGATCTATGGAGCTCAGATGGAGTTTCTCTTGGGCATCGCTAGCGAAGTGATGTGGTGATCGTTGGAGGGTCGAAGGCGTCGTCGGTATTCTGTGCTAGCACCCAGATTATGACGAACGACACTTTCACGAATTACTTGAAGTGCATGTGGATGATATAGTGGAATTTGAATTCAGATTCTTTGAATATCAATTTCCAATGACAAGCATATGTCATGCGCAACTTCAGAATTAAACCAAGAATTTTTTGTCGTTTATTTTTTGCTTAAAACCCTTCACGCGTGGTCCTTAGATTTGACCAGGCTACTCCTCACTGATGTCGACAAGTTCAAGTCGAATGTCAGTGGAAAAATTTTTAAAACCCACATGTTTTGGGACTCCGCTTCACACCCAGTTCCAACAATAATAAATATAAAGATGGAATAATTAGACAACCCCTATGTTACCTCTTAAGAATTATGCTATCAAAAAAGGATTTCAAATGATGTCTCAAGTAACATAAGCTTAACAAAACATCACCATTTATCAAAATAAACTCTTGTGGAATATACATCCCAAAAAGGAAAATTCTTAAATGAACACTATATCACTATAATGAAGAAACATCATGAAATAGAATCAAGTTACCCATAACATAATAATAGAGAATGAATTAAACATCCAATCAATCGAGACATCGAGCATTCATTTTTAACTCACATTCAAATGTAAACTCTTATCAAAGACATCATGTAACAATAATCCATGAACTAATGGGATAAATTTTTTGTGAACCACCTCAAAAGGTTCTAGAAATATAGTATAAATATTACTCACATAATAATTTTATCAAAAAAAACATCCAATGTTCTTTTGCTTCCTTCAAAAATATTCGTAAAAAGTATAGGATTAAAATAGTTATTGTATTCCACCTACACCAATGGTATGTATAGCATCTAAAAAACTCTAAATTATATATCTCACTTAAACAAAATAGATTATAATGTATTAAAAATCAAATTACCGAACAGTCCATCAGTGGATTAAAAGTGGTGCTAAGGAATAACACATTTTCCCATGAGGACCAAGTTTTATTTTTTGTCAATATGTCAATATGAATTTAGTGATGGAGATGTTAATTAATGGATGATTTTTATGAGTTTCAAATTAAATTACTAGTTTCTAGTATTGGTGTATGTATAGAAATATTTTCCATCATATTGGAGGTGTTATGTTTCTTGGAATGGGTTGGAGCTGATTTGTAGAAGCACAAAAATATTTTCATGTAGTTCTATAATTTTGAAATGATTGGTAAAATAAAGAATTCTCTTAATTTCAAGATTAAATTTCATAATTTTCGATAGACTAAAAAATGATAAATTCCTTGATCCTAATTCTCCATCATATGATATTATTGCAAAATAAAAATTGGGTATGTCTCTGATCATAAGTAATCATGTATGGTCATATGACTTTGATGTTGAACATAAAGCTCCCTCTTAATGATTTATTAGTGGTCATAAATCTTCATCATAAGAATCAATTTTAATTATTTATGACTTTATTAATTTTATGTGACCATAGAAATAAAGAAAGTGTTGATATGAGTCCTACAACTCACGATAGAGTTTCATGTGAAAAAAAGAATCCAATTCACATAATTATTTTGAAGAAAGAATAATTCAATTTTTAGAATTATGTAAATTTGGATTCTTTATTGAGAATCAAAGAGGTTTAAATGAGGAGATAACACTCACCAAATATTTAGAGAGTTTCCAAATAGGAATGAAAACTAAAAATTCAAACAATATTCAGTGCATATAAATATATTTAGGTTGAGAAAGAAGACAAAGTATAGAAATACGAGGAATGAATATAGAGAACTCATATACACTGTATGAGAATTATGAGAACCTAAGAGACATCTATATCGCGGAGAGAGAATAATTTAAAACCAATATCCTTTAAAGATGAAATAAATTTTTTGGAAATAAATTTTTTTGTAGAAGATGAGGAAGATCCAGAATCACATTAGATACATGAGAGTATTTAGATGAGCAATAATGATGACTTTCATAAGGAATTACATGAAAATTCTTGTGGGTGCATCTTCTCATAGAGGACAACTGATAACCGTAGTTATAGAATTACAGTTGGAGATAAGGTTATTTATTTATTAGATATATTGTTAAATTTTTTTTGTATCTTCAATTTAACTCTAGGTGTGTGGGAGAGCATAATGGACTCTATATTGTAGATTGTTTTTGGAGATGTTTGATAATCCTTATCTGGGTGGGTATAACCAACATGGAAATGATAAGGCCTTTCAGCTGAATATTGTAAATACAATGTGATAACCTCTTTTTTATTATTATTGCATAAGAAATTGGGTCTATGATAAATTATTAAGTAGTTCAAGAAGGTAAATAAGTTCAAAATTTTTGGACAAAAGATATAAAATAATAAAATAATTGGGACCACTAATTTAACCCCTCCCCTACTCAGTGATCCAGTGGATCCAGGTCAAAAAAATTGTATCAGAGCCTTGGTTTCCTATAATGATCCTTTAATATTTATAAAAAATGGAGAATCTATATTCTACTAGTATTAAATGTATTCCCAACATATATGTAAGTAATTATAATAATTGGGAGAATATGATTTCACCCTACCTCTTGTCACATGTTTTTGAAGTGAGAGATGCATAAATATTTGGGATTGAACCAGTTTATGTATATTCTTATTTGAATGAATATGAAATGTGTAAAATGTAGTGAGATTGAAAGGATAAAAATTCTATCTTGATGTATCTATTAGAAATGGTATATATTAGGGTCACAAGTCACCAAACTACTAGGGAATTCCAGTTAAAATTTAGAAGAAGTTACGAAGGTAAGGATAAATTCAAGTATTCTAGGATTCATGTTTGGAGGATCTAGGTTGAAGTAAGTATAATGGACAATGATGAAAATATTGATGGTTATTTCACCTGATTAAATAAATTTTTTTATTGAAATATTAATGTTCAGTGAGAATCTCAAAGACTCTATCATGGCAAAAATTTTCATTCGAAATTTTCCAGATTGATTTAACTAAAAGATATCGACAAAGAAAGAATGATAAGAATTAAAAATTAATGATATAAACAGCATAGACATATAATAAAATATAATAAGGGAATAAACCTTAAAAAAATAGGAAATAAAGATATAGAATTCGAATCCATGAGAAAATGAGAACATAGAGAAGATAAAGTTTCAAAAGCATGTGAACCAGATGACATTAAGGATGAAGAATACTGTAACCAAATGAACTCCCTTCTATCAAAGATATTATTGAAATGAAATATAAAGGAAAAAAGTAATAAATTACTATGTTATTTTAACTGGGATCATATAAATCTCATTACAATATATTTACCAATTATTATGGTTGAAGAATTTGAGTTAGATAAGGAGGATAAGAAAACACAATACAAAAAGGGTACAAAGAAGAAGATTCATATTAGTAGTCAACCAAGAATCTTTATTATTAGCAAAGATAATGTTGACTCATCTATAATTTTAGAAAATGAATTCACACTCTTTTCTCATATTGACAAGGGATGTGGTTTGATAAAAAGTGACAATGAGCAGGAAGAAAGGAAATAAATTTATTTGAATCAAAAATAAAAAGTATATTTCTATATGGACTAGAAACAATACATAAAGAAATATCATTTTTAGATAATGATTGAAAATGAAAAGATGGAAACCAACATTGTATATTTTGTTAATAAGGAAGTGATATACATTAACGAGTTCCAGAATCACTTGTATAGATAATCTGAAAAATAAAAAATTACTAGTGACCTTAAAGAGAAGTTGGGGACATAAGAAGAAGAACTTGGAGATAGAAAATCAATATTTTTTCTGTATAAAATGATATGTAAAAAATATGAGAATAAATAAACATGTATTTTGAGGTTAAATTTGAACCTTCCTAAGTTAGTGAGATGATGTGATCCAACATGAAAGTAAAATATTCACCAAATCTATCTCATGTTAAATGTGTTATATTTTACTGTGAAGGTCAAAAACATAAGTTCAATATTATTTTCATTAATAATAATCAAAATAGACATTCTTACTCATCAGAGTAAAAAGTAGGGAAGGAAGGTGATTCCCTCTTTTCAAAAAGATCCTGAAACTAAAGGATTTCTAATGCATCAAAATTCTAGATAGATTCCCTATCTAAATAGAAGATACAATTTCAGAGGTTTTTACTAGTTCTATAGAAGGATGGACACATATCATATTATTTTTAGAGTATTTTATATTTTCCATGAATGTTTAAATAAACAAGGGAGAGGTCTAATGAGGAATTGATTCCAAAAAATCAAATTGAGCAAGATGTGACCAGATTTATAATGAATCTATCCAACCAAAAATGTCTTTAATGTTTATGTTGACAACAGAAAAATAAGAACCAAAAAAATCACAAAGGAAGAAGTACCTAAACATTGGTAGTATTTTCCCCACAAATTAAAGGAAGTTGAGGGTGGTCTAAGACTCATGGATCCTCCAAAGGACTCATGATCATGTAACCATTTCAAGGTCAAGAAAATTATTCAAATATTGTACATAACCCGTGAAAATTCTGATAGAGCTACCTCAAACAATCCTTCCTGTTCCCATGAATCCCCCCTAGAAAACTGATGTATACAAGGTGATAGTCGAATGAGAACCCCCATACCGCATGATTTTTCATTGGAAATACCCTGACAAACTACCTAAAGTCCTTTGAAATTAAGGAGGGATGATATTCAAAGATGGAGACCCAAAGTTGTCATAAGGCTCATGGGACACATCATCATTGGTAAAAAAATCCTTGATGATATCAATGCAAACTCACCAGACCTCCATGACTTCATCACATAAAACAAAAGAGATAAAGGGTATGGGGTGAGAAGGGATTGTGGTCACTAAAAGACATGCACCATTCCCCTAAAGACATGCTAGGCATCGCAAGTCCCTGGCGACATTTTGGGCATGTCTTGAAAACCCCCTTTGTCTTGTCATCCTTGGAATGCGAAGCTCCCCATGCAGCCCCATTGCACCCTATGGACAAACGGAAGGATTTTCCCATGATATTCTTCTACACCCTTATATGAACCATATTGATTAGACAAGACATCGCCTACAAATCAAGTAAAAATCATACATACCACCCACGAAAACTATCATAATCCCTAACCCCTGTAAGTTAAATCAAAGGGGATAATAAGAGAGTATGCGAGAGGGGTTCTCAGTCAATAAAGGGCATGCAAAACACCCTTGACGACCCAAATGTCACCACGAGTCCTCAAAAACATGAATAAATCACCTCACAAAAGCCCATTGGCTTTTCATCATAATCTCTAGGAATTTTCCACGAAATTCACATGCACCCCCATGTGACCCATATTTGTCACATGACACATCAACAAAAGTAGAATAAATATCCTTGACATCAAAAATGTAATCTTTCGTGACACTTGACCCCTGTCACATAAAACAATCAAGATCAAATTAAGGGTAGTGAGAGCTATTCATAGTCACTGAAATCCAGAAAACATGCTCAGTGCAACCATGGAATAGTTCCTTGAGTCCCCCAGAATGGTTAACCAAGGTCTCAAGAGTTCCTTAAAATATTCACTTGGATCTTGAAAAGGCCCTTGGACATGTTGACATAGAAATATGAATTTTACTTAAGCATTTCTACATTATAGGACAAGTATTCAATAATCGTAAATAATCTAACATTCAGTCGCCTTGTATACCCATGAATGATCTACAAGGAAGACTCATTAGAAGAGGAAGACATTCAACTTTCAAGAGAGGTCTTATATTCCCACTCCTACTGATGAGGCCTTCCAGTATACTCTGACGAGAACTAGTAAGAAGGTCTCTATCCATGCTAACTCAAAATAGGTATGTGGGAATATTCTCGCAGCAACCCCGAAGATGGCTCATATCACCAATCCTACCAATGAAGCCTACCAGGATATTCTGGTAGGGGCCAACAAGTATGCTCTTATCCATGCCCATTCTAAACATTTCTGTGGAAATATTCCCACAACAAGCATGAGCGAGGACCATACTCCTAACCATATGCACGAAGCCCATCGACATATCTTGATGGAAAAAGGAGGAGAGAAGTGGAAACATGCCCCTGATTCAATCAAAGATTTCTATCAATAGATAATGGAGACAGAAAATGTGAAGGATTATATTCCTATAAACACTTTTCTGAAACACCAATATATTTTACCAATAGCTAAAAATCTCTATCGTCATATTTTGGAACTATTGTAGATAAAGGGACAATAGCATACTTATATCCCTATAGGCAGGATGACTCAACACTCTTATCATCACAATGAAGTTTCTATACCAGAGCAAGCACCCATTCTTGCTCCCACCCAGGAGAATTATCGGCATATTTCAATGAAATGAGAGACATCATATTGGTAACATACTCCCATTACAACCAGGGATAACTTGGTGAGAGAAACATGGGCCTCAGGATAGGGGAACATGCCTATCGAAAAAGCCCGATGGTATACTCCAAAGGCCCAGGATCAGGCATATATCATAGTTCTGGCTGAGGGTAACCCAGTTAGAGTGGAAAAAACCTCATGTTACATTCATATTCCTATCAGTTAGTCTTCATAATATACTTCGGCAGATCATATAAGTAAGGCACATATTCTAACTTCCATTGATGAACGACTGTACCAGTATCATTCCAAGGTTGTATAAAAGGAGGATTATATTCCTTCCTCTATTCTGGAGGTCAATCACCATATTTTTTTTGGAATTCATGTTTGTACCAGGATCATATTCATGTTCCAACTAGGTCCACCATGTGAAATTGAAACACACCTCGGGGAAGGCTCATATTTCTACCAAGAAGGACCTTCAACATATCCTAAAGTCTCAATACCGGTCCCATACTCCCATATTAACTGAGGATCACCAAGTGGTAATTTCAAATTCCTAAGGACAAGATAATATCAATATTAATAATGAGATAAATTATCAGTATATGTTGATAGCTTCTCAGTAGTGGGATCACACTACCATAGCACCGGACAGTTATATACATGTTTTGGAAACCTGTATACAACAGGCTCATACCTCTATGCAGCCGTAAAAGGTAGGTCAAAATATTCCGACCATGACACATAACATGGATCATACTTCTAGTTTTCTTAAATCTAGGGTCCTTAATGTTTTTTGGGAAACATGCTCAACACTCTAAGGGTCTATATTATCTTATATCAAAGCAGAAGCAGAAGGTGTTCATTACCACAATTTTCCTCCATGTGGTAGTGTGAAGATGGATTGATGGGACTCTAATCCTAACATCCACCGTACTCAAACTCCACACTACTATATATCCCTTGGTAAAGTTAATCCCCCCCTTTTATAGACACCTCTATATAGAGAGGCGAACCAAACCCTTAATCCTTCATAAAGAGGGGTGCTCAAAACATCAGGTTCAATGGTATATGGTTCCCCATTATATTTTAGCAACACTCCATTCCCATCAGCAGGTGACTATCAGAGCCATCATCTATGGTATGAATTGATGGAGGCATGAAAGACTAATGTGGAAGATGTAAATATTGATATATGGAGAGATTTAGCTGGAAACAACTCCCTATCATGTTCTGCCTCTCACCACTTTCTGCTTTGATATACCTCATGAGCTAGAGAAGGAGTTCATTTATTCACTATGCTATAATATGTGGTCTACTCATAAGTGAATAAAGGATAAATATATTCCTTATCCATGATAAAAGTTTCACCTTCAGTTGATTAGGGGACTCTATTTTCAGCTCAACCTAGATGCTATCTCTATGGCCTGGGATCCAAAACCAGAAAATCCTAATGCAAATCAACAGCACAGTTTCTGCAATTGAATCATGATACATAGACAGCTGATCTCCAAAGCAACATTAGGCATCCAAATTCAAGTATTGTGATAGTATGGAGAATTACAATTTATTCTCCCTTGGAACATCAGATCCCTTCAGACACAACATCATACAATGTTATAGCCTCTAGTGAGGTCAGGTGACAAGGTAATGTTTGAGCTAGTTGGTCACTAAAATAGAATTCCCCCATTCTAATGGCTCCCAAAAACCAAGTACAAGAAGAGAGGATATCCAAAAAAACTCCAAACTGGGCCCCTAAAGATAATAAGATAAAATTATTAACATGGAAATAAATGTTTTATTCACCTGGACAACTTTCCATAGGGAATAATCCTCATCATGGGCTACCATCACTCCCAGATCCTGCACAACCATAGCTGCGCCATATCATCGACACCACAGAAGTATACACCATTGCAGTCGTCCAAGAGTGTATGTAGCCTCTTGTCCTAGGGATCATCTACCGCCACCACCACCCATCGAGTCATCAATTACCTAGAGGATTTAAAATATAACTTCGGTAGTCATAGGTGAACCCCAACGTGCTGGTCTAGGGTAATTAATATCTCAATCACCATATATAGATTCATGTTCCCCCAAAAAGATTCTGGACGTATCAATGGTGATTCCAAATCATCCCCACCCCACTGGGATGGGGGAATTTATATCTTCATTTCCGACTTGGGAATCATCAGCTTCCTGACTGGATTCATTGGGTCATCAACAACATGAACAATTGACACAGATGGTGGCCCCAAATGACCCCCACCCCAAAGGGTTGGGGGAATTTTCATCATCCTTATCACCACAAAGGGATTCATTATTTTTTATGTTTAGAGGAAGAAATCAATGGTCAGCGTCCCACCAGTTCCTCCCACCATAAGGAAAACCTTGGTTGGTCATAGATCACTAGGAAATCCTGACCATAAAATCTCTCGAGGTCGCTATTCATGATCTAAGGGGAGAGTAATGTAAGGTAATGTTAATCCAACCCCACAAAGGTTTCAAGACAAGATAGACCAACAAAGACAAGGTCACGAATAAGGACCCTAATTAAAGTAATACATAATCAGATTATTGAGTGGAATGAAATGGAACAACCACCATTAGATGATATACCTCAGTGAATATCGTCATTGTTAAAATGGAAGACATTGATCAAGATGCAGATAGAGAGCGTCAAAACATGGAAAACGTACCCTTAGAAGAGGGTGATCTGGAAACACCAAATGAGGTTTCATGTACCCAGAACTAAAGAAGGATCCAGAAAATGGCACCACAAATTAATGATTTTTCACCTCCTCAGAAGAATACTGCCAAAGGAAAAGGGAAAATCAACCACATCTTAATTTCCTTCCATAAAATAATAGTTGTCAGAATATGAGTGTGAAATACGAGATCTCCATCAATTAAATGAGGAGCTACTCAGGGGAAATATTCCCACTCAGTATTATCTTCATCCAGAGGAAAATATTATTCCTCCCATGGATGATCATACATAAAAAGAAGTATCTTAATATAATATGGGTCCAGATATAGATATCCAATCCACATAAAAGTGGATGCTAAAAATGATCAGTAATTCCATCCATTGCGGCAACAACCACTCCCTTGCCAGGGTAATTCTTCAGTCAGATGAAAAATTGAGGATCAATGGGCGATGAATGTGGGACCACCTCATTGACCACCACTCACTCCCTACAGATGGGTGGAATCTCAGGTAGTAGTTCCACCAGAGCTACTTACCACTATTGAATCCATGAATACTCAAATAAAAGTCATCAAAGATTGATGTGTATCCGTGCAGCCTAAAATAAAGCCATATCATGAATGGGTGGATGATACTCCACATCTACCAAACTTTGGTAACCCACATTTTCTACCTTAGATGGTTTAAGCGACCCCAAACAACATCTCACACACTTCATGTCCCAGTGTTGGAAATGATGGTCCCTCGAGATGAGAATGAGGAAACAAAGCTGAGGAGTTTTCTATAGACTCTGAAAGGGCTAAGCTTTTTTTGGTATAGCAGTCATCCAGTGGGATCTGTTACAGGATGGTAAGACATTTTTCGTCAGCTCCTTTATCAGTTCAATTCAACATAGAGAAAGGAAAAGATCATTTACCTAACAAATGGAAAGAAACATGAGAATGAGAGGGTGTATGATTCATAGCAAGGTGGATGTGTTTGAAATATTCAAAAAAATTAACTCACTCATTAGAGAAAGTTATTGAACTCATTGCTAAAAATATTAGGTATTAATTGCAGACAAACCTAATCCCCATGATGTATCCATATAGATTCGAAGATTTCATGGAAACAACACAACATCATAAAGAGGATATTCTGTAAACCTGATCCAAGTCTCAGCTCATTATCACAGCATAAGGGAAGAACCTAGGAAGATTAGAAGCTGCAATAGTCACTATCAAACCCACAATGGTTCCCATTAAAACACCAATTAAAGTTCCAAATATCCCAACCCCTCCCGTCGAGCAATTAAAGCCAAAAAATCCCGATCTTCCATAAGAAAATAGAAACCAATGCCACCCAAGATTTGAGGAATGGATGAAATTTTTTTAATCCTTCCAAAATGAACATGTCAAGGGATATTTATTTATATCCATGAATAATAACCTGATCATGCTTCCATATCCTAGGAGGCCTGATGAGTTCAACCTCAATGATTTTTCCGATTAATACCCTTTCCATAGAAGTTTGGGTAATAATTCCTAGAATTGTTTCATCTTCAAGGACGTCCATCAAGGCATGGTCGACTCTAGATAGTTGATTCTTTAGAATTATACATAGAAGGTGGGTTTCATAACCATCACCCAGTCAGTAGAATAGTAGGGATAGAGGAAAGTTCATAATTAGAGAGCACAAAAGTTTGACAACTGGATGACTTGAAAAAGAGTAAATCAAGATCATAGAACTATGAAATAATAGTTTCAAAAACTTTCAATAGCTCTGACACCCAAAAAGGAGACATATAAAGGGCCTCCCAAGGGTGGTTATGATCATAAAATGTGGGAAGAACATAGGAGTAAAAATCAAATTATACTCCAAATCAATCCCTTACTCTTGAGGATTACTTCCTTGTAGTATCTATAACATGTGAATCACCCCACCAAATGGAATGCTCATGAGACGAAGAGGACATATTTGGTTCTATCAACCCAATAAAATTAATAAACCCCTTTTATGATGATAATTATTCCCCCAAATATTATTTTATTGCATATAATAGGGTAAAGGGATGCCATATGCGTTGGAGTCGAGGATATAGGGGACAATGCAGGCTTGGGCTAACTCAATATCCCAATCACGTCGACACCAAGGACATGTATGTTTACAAGACTAATGGGAATCTTTTCCATCATTCTCAAAATAGGAAATGAGGTTCATAAAAGCCCTACAAGAGTCGCCCACATCCAATTGTCTTGCATCACCGCTTAGAGGAGGTTTAATAAGATCGACCTAGGAAATGGGGAAGGATAGAACGAACTACACCACAAGCAATATATATCCCCTCAAACTCTTCATAAGATCCAGTTCTATCTACCTCAGCTGATTCAAATCCTAAATTGCATGCTCTAGTGCTGGGACCGCATGACTTGGAGAAACCCCATATTGGGAAGTGTTTCCCTCTAGCGCAGAAGTATGATGTTCTGAAATATATGGCTGTAGTCCTAGCCAAGCTCTCAATACTTTATGTTCTACTCCCATCAAAGGGACTCAGGTATGCACTAGTTTAATCCCTCTAAATCCTACATGTGTTCAAGATTGAAGTCGTTGCCTCTGACGTATATTGAGTGGAGACTATTCCCTTAGGATTCTACTTTTCCATTTCATTCACTGATCAAGATTAGGAGGAGGAAATTCAATGGCACATCATACCCTTATATGTTTTGGGTAGAATAAATAATGTCAATGTCTAAAGGGTGATGATAGATAATGGATCTGGGATCAATCTCATCCTATCCTGAACCCTCTAACATTTGCGGTATGACGAAGGGGACTTATCCCCTAAAAATCTGACCATCCAGAGGTATGATAAGTGTAAACAAATTCCCCTTGGAAAGATTAATCTTGGATACCAATTTGGGGATCTCACATCTGATATTGAGTTCTTGGTTGTCCAAAAAGACAATGCATATAATGTCCATATTGGGAGGCCTTGGCGGTACCATCAACATTCCGTCAATATCTTAAGTACCCAATCAATGGAAAGCTCGACATCCTACATGAAGACAAGGACCCCTTATAGACTTGTAGAGCTATATATGCCGAAGCAGACTTCAACAAAAAGGGAGGTAGACAACTAATGATTGATGATGTTATTCAAGTTACATATCCCAATGTATTAGGGAACACCTATATGAATCCCTAAAGCATGCTCGATGATGATTATGTGCTACTGATAAACAAGGTCGAAATAGAAGATCTGATTCTAGAGATACAATAACCTCCTATCCTCAGCAATAATAAACAATAGAATATACCTAAATTGACTCAAATGGAAATGGAATATGATGTTTCTTCTCGTGGTCTCACTCACACTGATAGTGATGGAGAGGCCCACAGGTTATCATCCTCATCTGAAGATTTCACCAAAGACTTAGAAATGAAAGAAAATGAGGAAACTCTCAAGAACGCACCTCTATCATTTGAGGAATGTGTTTCCACCACCATATATGAGCTCAGAAAAATAAACCTTGGGACATAAAAATATACACAACCAACTCTGACTATTGCCACCATACCCCCCGAAGATCAAGAGATGTACATATCATTTCTAAACTAGAACTGATAATTTTCTTCCTGGAACTATACGGAAATGACCAGACTGGAACTAGATGTGGATACACACTATCTCATACTACCCAATGAACATTGAAGCTTCAAGTAGGTATCCAGGATAATACACCCCTCTCATGAGTCAAATGTATTGTTAGAAGTTGACAAGTTCATGAAAGATAAATTTTTAAGAGAAGTGAAATACCATAGATGGATTCCCAACATCATCCCCATCAATAAAAAGAATAGTCAGATTAGGGTCTTCATTGACTTTAGAGACCTTAATCTGCATTTCTGGAAGAACTATTTACCAATGAAGATCATAGAACTCTTGATCAATGAAACTATCGGATTCAAATCCCTTTCCTTTATAGATGGATACTTGGGGTATAACCAGATCAAAATGGCCCTCGATGATGAAGAAGCCACTAACATCAATGAACCACATGGGATTTTCTACTACCAGTTCATTCCCTTTGGATTAAAGAATGATGGCGCCACATATTAGTGAACCTTGCATAATATCATTAACCCATTCATAGGGAGGATAGATGAATGTTTGGTCAATGAACTATTCATTAAATCTCATCAACGATGTGACCACTTCACAGACCTCTGAGAAATATTCAACAAGATGTGGAAACATAGTTTAAAGATGAATCTACTGAAGTGTGATTTTTTGGGTAACATCAAGAAAATTTCCTGGCTTTGTGGAATGCCACCGTGACATTGAGGTTGAACAAGAGAAGACTAGTGCAATGTTAGTGATGTATCCCCCAAGAAATATCAATGAACTGTGGGGTATCCATGGGAACCTATTCTATATTCATTGATTCATAGACAACATGGTTAGAAAACATCTCCCCTTCAAAAGTCCAACGAATAAGGGAGTCATCTACAAATGGGATGAAAAAGGTCATAAAGCCTTTGAATGTCTCATGAAATACTTGATACACCCACCAACATTGATGCCTATGGTGTAAGGGAGTCCACTAATATTATATGTGGCCTCCATGAAAAATTCATTGGGCACCCTCCTTTCATATAAGAATCATGCAAGAAGCGAGATTAGTCTTTACTACCTTAGTTGAACCATGATAGGTACTGAGACTCGATACTCCGATGCCAAGAGGAACTAACACACACTCATCATTTTAGTAAAAAAGATTAGACATTACATGTAGCACCATGAAGTCCACCTAGTCTCCTATATTGATCTTCTCAAGTAAATCCTTCTCCACCCCATGTTGATTGGGTGTTTGGACCTATGGGAGGTCATTCTATTGCTAAATAACATCCAGTTCGTATCTCAGAAGTTAGTGAAAGGGAAATCCCTTAATGATTTTCTCACAGTGCATCCTACCATAGAAAAAACACTGGTGGACACCGAGATCCTTATTGAAAAGGTATTTAATTCCCATGACACTACCTGAACATGGGATACGTATTTTGATGGCGGCTCTCAGAGTCTCATCAACTCAAGAATGTAAAACCCGAAGCTCAGTCTGGTTGGTTAAGGGATTGTATTTGTCTCCCTAGACAAAGATGTTTTTCCCTACTATTTCTAAATGTCTGATGGATGAACAAAAAATGGGGCCGAGTACCAAGCCCTCATAGCTGGATTAGAACTCTCCCTAGAACTACACACCACCTACCTGAATATCAAAGGGGGCTCATAACTAGTGATAATGAAGATCAATGGTGAATATGACATTAAAAATGTAGAACTAACCCCATTACCAGCTATGTAAAGTGATTTATGGAAGAATTCCCCATTGATACCACACTGCATTATGTTCCATGATCACTTAATTCTTGCACCGACACATTAGCCAATGTAGCCTCTATCCTATATGACCTTGATCAGGTGGAATCCACCTTCCGTATTACACATCAGAGAATGGAATCATCGATCATCATTTGTGATATGGAAGAGATCAATATTGTCAACACCTCCCTAAAGTGTGATTAACCAGTGACCATCCCAAGATTTGTAGAGCCTATAATCAGATATCTTTAGACAAGATTCTTTTAATAGATCATGTTAGATGAGATAAGATCTGGTACTGGACAAAAAACATAACTATGCATGATGGCCCAAATGATCAGAATATCCTCTAAAAGTGTGGCTTTGACATAGTCCTCCTCAGATTCATAGTATAAGGATAAATTCTCACCAGTATGAAGGAATTCCACATGGTCTCCTTCGACGCTAACTAATCTAGGACCAGTCTCTCCCACTAGATCTAGAGGTTGGGGTATTACTAGAAGACCGTGATACGAGATTACGTGCAATTCACCAAAAAATTTCATGCATCCAAAATTCATGAAAACATAATCCATCAACCCTAGGAATTGATTCACATATCTAAATATTCCTGGCCATTTTTTGTTTGGGAGATGGATATCATGGGGCCATATCCCTTAGCCACAACTCAGCAGTTCAAGTATATCCTTAATGCTACCAAGATCTTTTCTCAATGGGATGAGAAAATACCCCTAAACGAGTTTTGGATGATGAATAACATCAACTTCATGAAATATCATATCACCACAAGTTTCTAAGTCCCTCAAAAATGACACCAACTTTAGTTCCACATAGTGGAAGAAGATTTACTGGGATCACAACATTGAGTCCAATCACTCACCTCACTATCATGTAGTGGAAAATGGATAGATAGAGGCCTTAAATATATCTATATAAAATATAATCCAGAAGAAGGTGAAAAAGGATAAGAAATCATGTCTGGGTAAACTTCTCCAGGCTTTATAGGCCTATCATACCACCATAGGTGGTGCTACATAGGCAACACCATATTAACCAGTGTATGGAAATGAGGCAGTGCTGCCCATAGAATTCCAGCTACGTTCACTTCAAATATAATTTTCTGGAAAACTGTCAGATGATCAAGAATCGCAGAAGTGGCTAAATGAGTTATAATGAATAGATGATAAAAGGCCGACTAGAGTACAAAACTTGGAGGTCCACAAAAATTTGACTGCACAAGCCATCAAGAAAAAGGTTCACCTCTGCTCGTTCCTTCAGGGAGAACTGGTATTAGCCCTTTGAACCCCAATAATATAGGGGAAGAATCCCTTGATATTGGAACCTAAGTGGGAAGGACCTTATGTCATACATAAGGTCTATCATAATGGATCTTATTCACTTTCCACCATGTATGGGGAGTGTGTCACACCTCCCACCAATGTGACGTTTCTCAATAAATACTTTTTAGAGTTTCTGACGACCAGAAATCCACATCGGTGTATGTCTCATCAATCATCCTCACTGCAAGATGTTAAAATTCATGGAATGTCTCATCCTGACCACTTTTTGTTAAGATGTACAGAGTTCTTCCTTACTATAATACATTATACTGCATGGCCAATGCCCTTACTTCATGACATAAAACTGTATGGTTCCACAACTCCTCTTCCATTCACGTAGGGTAATCCAACATCCATGACACATGGAATTAAACAACATGGTCCTTCTAGAACTATGTATGTCTTGATTCCCATTTCTAGTGGGATACATAAGAATGAATTGATCCAATATCCTGATACAACCACTACATCTTGAAAAATTCCTTTATTATAACCCTCTTTGTTTTATGCACTACAGGGAAACCCACACTACTTTTTTATCACACCAATCATTTCTCACGCGAGATTAGGAATTTTGGCAGTGACATACCATCACAAGAATGAAATAGGGGTACACAACGGGTCCCCTATGGTCCTAAATGTTAGGCTATAAAAGGTGTTCCAATGTTCTTGTTGCATGATGTTAAACTGCATGATCAAAGTCCTTTTCACATGATGTTAAACTGCATGGTCAAAATCATTTCCACATGAAATTAAAATTCATGATCCTTGAAATACATTTGGTTTGATTATCATATTTATGAGTTACGTTGTGACGGTCGTACCTCCACTCTCATGCCCAACCACAATGTTCCCATCAATTCATGATGGTTCGTATTTATCCTTATCACATGTCCTTAAATTTCATAGAGCTTCTAGAACTATGTTTTGTTGGATTATTATTTCTATGAGATATGTAGTGATTTCCAATATCCATCCTTGGGTCCAACCAAGACATTACCACTTATTCATGTCAGTTTACCTTCTTCATCTCCACATGACGTCAAAATAAATGGAAATACTTTCTTACTGTATGATGTTAAACTGCAAAGAAATGAACATCCCCACTACATGATAATAGGATGTGAATACTATCTCCTATTTTTCATTCCTTATGAATGGACCACAAGATACTTGCCTCGATCAACCAAAGTATAAGGTGCTTCCACCATCCTTTAAGAGAACTTAAAAAACATATACCACACTTCATGTCTTGAGCATCCCGGGCCACTGCCAACCTTCTATGGCCCTTGGAAAGGATATCCGGCTTCATAGACCCTTTGTATGATTATTATTATATTCCCATAGAACCTCTATATGCACCTATTACCATCAACCAAATTTGTTACTTTGAAAAAAGGACATTTCGATTATCATGATCCCCAACATCACCACAATAACACTGAACACCTCATTGTGTATGAACTTCTCCTTGTATGACTGTACCACATCATTACCCATCAATTAAGAAACTAAAGCTATGATTTTATAAATCTCTACCCCTCTCTTAAGAAGATGATATAGTACTTGTGACCCTGGGTATCCTAATTAGGCACTCGTGTCACATCTTCCATACTAAGTCCAGGAAAGTCGTGACCTTAAACTGTCTTTTCATTAGTCAAAGATGTGTGAACTTAAAAATATAGCATATATTGGTCCAAATAGAAATACATAAAACTAATAACCAAATAGACACAAAACTCATCACGCTGAAAACCCATAATGGGTGACATGAGAAAAAGTCGAGTCTCTGCCCGCTAAACTCCTCATTTTTAGAGAAGTAAAAATTAGAGCATAAACATAGAAGGAATAAAGCACATAGGGTCCATAAACCTAGTAAAATCCAGGCTATAATTTATGGACCCACTGGTCCAGGAAAATGTTAGGCAAATGTTTCTGACATATCTTCACCATGAGAATATGTTCACCAGGTGGTGATGAAACTATTTTGGTACTCTAACCCTCGTTGGATTTTACATCTTTCACAGACCACATTTCATGATTTGGGATGTCTCGAATCACTATAACCTTACATGGACCATAGAAAGGATTTCTAACATCAAGGACCCTTTTATTGACTATGCATACATGCCCATTTCTACTCCATACGCACATATGGCCATCAACCAAATGTGTTCCTCTGAAAAAAGGACATTCCAACTCTTATGATAACTGAAATCATCATTGTATTACTCAAAATATCAACATGTCTAAACCACTCCTTATATGACTATCCTATATCATTCTCAAAACTTGAGAACTCCTTTTCATGATTTACATTCACCACACCACACTATCCAAGTGGATTCAATATCCTCATGTTATGTCACAATGTTTCATGCGCTTCCTCAAGGATGGACTGTGACACTTCATTTCCTAACCTTTTATGGCCCATGTATCATGATTCAAAAAAACATGGAATAGATATTGAGCTTCACTTTATGATCTAGCCTCCCTAGGGTGCCAAAAACCTTCTTAGATATTTTTCATCCTATACCCAACTTCATCATTTGGATGTTTGAGTCATCACATAACCTCCATGGCCCTCATAAAGAAGTGATGATTGACGTTCTCTTTGTATGATACCAATTTACAAGGGCCTTGGACCACTATCTAAAGGAATATTCTCCTTTCCAGAAAGGATCGTCAATCCTAGTGAGCCAAAGTAACACTAAAGTGGAACCTATCATTTCAAAATGTCATGGGGAATACCCGACATGTCTGCACTCTCGCATATTCATGGACTCAATCTTTAAAGTTATGAGTTCAGTCATCCATACTAAAACCGTCTAGTATGGCTTGGTATCCTTAGTATTCCATCCTAATCAATATTATCGCCATAAATATTCCATATCCCATGGAAACGATTCCTGAATTCAAGGACGCTTTTCTTGACTATTCTTTCATTCCCTTGGATCATGAATGTGCACCTATGGTCCTCAACCAAGCATTCACTCTACAAAAATTGAATTCTTATCCTTGTAATCTTTAGCAACCGCATGGTATGATCTAGAACCTAAGAATGTTTTGGGTCTTTCTTGGAACATATTCACCATATCCCATAATTAGATGGTCCGATCTAAAAGAACATAAAATAAAGAGACATAGGTTCTGAGCTAAAATACCTTAAACTAAAGAGACATGATGGTTAGAGCTAATAGAAATTAATCTAAAGAAACAAATGGTCTAAGATAAAAGACCGTAAACTAAAGATAAATATGGTCAGAGCTAAAATACCAACAACTAAAAAAATATATGGTTGAAGCCAAAAGACCATAAACTAAAGAGACAGATGTTTCGAGCTAAAATAAATTAAAAAAATGAGACAATTGATCCAAGCTAAAAGAACTTAAACTAAATTGATATATGGTATGATCTAAAAGACCTTAAACTACATACATAGATGGTCTGAGATAAATGACCTTAATACTAAAGTGCATGATAATCATTGTGAGTCCTCTACATGAACATATCACATTCGAGCTACATTCCACAGTTGTGAAAATCACCCATTCATCAAGAAATACCTCCTAACTAGATGATACATCTTCATATCATAAGATCCCAAGATATCCAAAATAGATTACCGATACAAAATCACATGTGAGTAGGCACCCACAAGTGCTTCTAAAAGGGGAATCAATCAAAATATAATCATTCATCTCTATGCATTCATGTTCATTCAAGATAATACAGGGGATCGATATCGATGCCAATTTATAATACAACAAGAATATATTGATATAATACAAGGGATGAAATTGAAGAGTAAGATCAGAAAACTCATTCATTCACAGTATGAAAAAGAGAGAGGAATCCACACATTTTGAAGTCTCTCTAAAACCTCAATAAAAAATGCAGTGTAGTGAAAAAATATTAGCTATAGTAAAAAAAACTTGAGGCCCAAAAAAACATGGTCAGAAGGGTTAGGAAGATAACCAAGAGCCTTGTGGGAGGCATCAATTGAGTGTTGGATTGTCTCCATCTCTATATTTTATGCTTCTATTTCTGGACGAATGACTTTGACCAAAGTAGTCAACTCTTCAACACACCTCTGAGTAGTGGCCAATGAGGTCGATGATGTCAAAAGGTTGGATTTCAGATGAGCTATCATCTCTTCATACCTCCATATATGAATCATCCAAGAATACATATGGGCTTTCAATTCGGAAAATAGATGATGAACTTTCTCCAATACATCCACTCTCTCCCTCATTTGTTTGGAAAGGGAACCCTAATTCATAAAATCATGCAGGCCCCATTCCTACACAACCATATCACTTTGGGTCATAATGATACTCTACATAACATCTTACAAAGGTTGTCGATCAAAGTAGTCTACCCCTAGATTGTGAAATAACTGGTGAACCTATTCCCATTGATGGAGTAATTTCTCTAGAGGGATCTTAGTAATCAAGAAACTGATATGCTCCCAGACCAGCATATGATGTAATCAAACCATAGTGGTCGATGAAGTAGGTAAAATATAAATATGACTAACCTATCTAATAAACAATGAAATAGGATAATATTCCCTATATACATCTCTCTAAACAGGCGTATCATATGTAGCCTATGAGGGTGGAATAATCTCCTCAACAGAATCTAACTCACCATCTAAATAACTGTCATCAGAGTGAGGTCACTTCCTCGACGGGTCAAATAATTCCTCAATCAATTCCATCAATACCATAGATAGAAGAATCAGTGATGTTAGAGGCAAGTCTACATGTTGGACTAGTTGGTCCCTCGCACCATTGGGATATGTCGTCACCCGATACTATGCATAATTTTGGGTGAGTAGTGGGGGATTTTCGGTAGGTGAAAATATGATCACATCCCTGGTATCTTCACAGGATAATATCTTACAGAATTGCTGGATAATAACTGGATGCCTCTCCCCTTGAACACTGACCAAAGGAATGTGGAGACTCTCTGAACACAACCAAATTGTCAGGAAAATTGATACATAGTGTACGAATCAAGGATAATTAGCTCGTCCACAATGGCTAAAAGGATCCCACCCCGATGTAAGACCATATAATATCATTCATCAAGAGATCCAATTTCGTCTTCAATAATCAGACTTCCTGGCACACAAAAGGTAGCAATGTAGAAGCTACTGGGCTAACATAGTGCACATTTTACCTCAATAGAGGTTAGAGACATAGGTCCAACCAACCCTATATATATTCAAAAATAGTTGAATGGAAATGGGGTATAAGATACTTGAAATATTTTAGTACCTGTAATAATGGAAGGACTACCCTATCCAACTAAATAGGAACTGGGGATGACCATAGATCCTATAGGTAGTGTTTCCTTGTTGGATATGACCCAAAATTTTATAGAGGCAAGCAAGAACTCATACTTCCATGTTAAGGAACATCCCTTATGGAAGATTCACCACAATAAAAAATGTGCTAATTTGGACTCCCAAGTGTGTATCCTCTACTGGGAAAACCGACATGTTCAGGTACATGGTAAGAAAACATGCCATCCTAAGGTCCGAAGTAACATCTAGGTTCACCCTATAACACCATGAGGTGTAATCCCCATCCTCTATAAAGGACCAATATGATCTGGCACTATCATAGACATGATGGGAGGGGAAACTGAAAGGATGAATACTATTTTCTTTAACCCTGCTGCCACATATAAAAATTATGATCTAGTCGCTGAATGAAATAAGCAAGTGCACAGTCAGCTATCTCCATAATTTTTTTTCACAATGAAGAGCATACCATTTTATAGAACCAGAGTATGTAGAGGATTATCCCAAACATCCCAAGTAGGGAGAAATTAATTATATATATCTCCATGAGAAGGAATGCTACCCAAATAAATGATATCCCATAAGCTGATACCCACCTCACCATGATGAAGGTGGAATGTGTTGGTCCCATGACACCAATGACTGATCCTTTCCTGGAAAAGGTTAGGATAACGGTAAATGATGAATTGATATCTCCAAAGGTATTTATGAAGATGAAACCTATATATATCTTTATAAAATTCAGAATAGTTCTCCCTCACCCAAAACGACTATGCCCATTCATCAGATAAATTGCCACTAGGACGATAATCCAATTTTGAGTACCGTCTGCCACTAGAGGAATATAGAGAAGAAGAAAATATTCTCTAATATCTCTTCACAATAGGTTATTGAGTGAGATTACGACCATCTGGTATCAAGGAAGAATTTGACAGTAGATAAGATAATCCCCAAGAGTGGTCCATGAAAAGATGGACATCCTATATAATTGTCACATGAATGTAGTTGGGAGAGCTGAATACCCAGCGGGGTGGAAAATTAAAATCTGGGGTAGGTATAGTGGCATCATCCAGCAAGCCAAACTCGAACAGTGGAAGTAGATAAAATATATGATAATTATGAAATTCAAATGAAATAAGCCTCCACATGACCTCATTATCAGTACACAAGAAATAACATTGACCAGGATTATGATTCATGGAGATCATGTCCCTTTGATTGGCCGCAGTTGGGAAATATCGAGTAGAATTGGAATCCATATGAAAATATGTAAGTGGAACAGGTTATACATTGAACATAATGTATGGAAAAAAATAATTACACGATACAAGACAACAGTGTTATGTGTATCACATGACTCCACCAAGGTTTTACGAACTGCATTAAGATGTTAGGGAATTGTCTTATCACCATTGGAAATGTGGGACACATAACACCTTCAAGACATCACGTGCATCACACGACTCCCCTTGGGGACTTGTGATCACGCGACATAAAATTTTTCACATGAATCGAAATCAATTCAATAATCTAGCTAGCAGGATCTCATGAAACCCTTGAGGAAACCACATCATGCATAGACTTTGTATAAGGAATTACTAAAGCCTAGTTCGTGGTTGAGGCAGATGAGAGTCTAGGAAAAAATAGTCATGCATAAGATCTTTGGAAGAATAGACTCTTGACAAAGGCTTGCAATCATTGTTCATGACAGAGTCCTTTGATAACAATAATAGTGATATCACTTTAGATAATTAGGCAGCTGGTGGAATGAATTTTCCTCCACCCCCCATATATTTGAAGTTCACGGAATACCAAAGGTCACCTGGTAGACCAAACATCAACAAAGGTATCATTTTTATATATCATCAAGGACTCAAGTGTGCATTTAATTTTCTTAGAACTGAGTCATTTTCACCATGAATGTTGCTCTTGAGGGGGGGGGGGGATGTTGATGCCTTCCAAATAAGCATCAGAAAAATCATAAAGGAATATTACACAAACATGGGTATTATTTTCCCCACGAAATAATGGAAGAAAAGGATGGTCGAAGAATCATTGGAGCCACCAAATGATTTGTGACCATGTGACAATTTCAAGGTCATGTGAAGTCATCAATCATGGTGCGTAGCTTGTGGAAAGTCCCCAAAATCCCCCACTAATGAGTCTTCCTTCTCCTATGAAGGCCCCCCAGAAAACCGATGAATGCAGGGTTAAAACCTAATGAGTACCCCTAGGCCACATGGTTTGTTATTGGAAAGTATCTAGAAAAACCACCAGAAATCGTTCATAAATATAGAGGGATAATTTTCAAAGTGATAGACACCCAGTGGTCACTAATCTCATGCGACACATCATCATTGGAATGAATAAAATTCCTTGATGATATATAGGAAAAATACCAATGCCTATGAGCCTTTGTCACCTAAAACTAAGGAGATAATGGGGAGGAGGTGAGAAGGGTTCACAGTCACTAAAAGACATTTGTTTCACCCCAGAAGACATGTGAGACACCACATTTCCTTGATGACCTATCAGGTGTATCTCATGAACCCACTTTTTCTTGTAAAACTCTCTATGTGAAGCAGCTTCGACATCCCTATGACGCCCTATGGATATAAGTATGGATTTTCACATGATATTCATGGACACCCTCATATCA
Organism: Viscum album; assembly: GCA_963277665.1. Lineage (NCBI taxonomy): Eukaryota > Viridiplantae > Streptophyta > Magnoliopsida > Santalales > Viscaceae > Viscum > Viscum album. Next base: position 734,799,646 of record OY728139.1, on the reverse strand, counting down.
CCCATATAGGTCTTGTGAGGCATCACCCAAAAATCAAGTAAAAATTATGCATACTTATTGTGAAAAATCATATAATTAGTAACCCTTCTATGATAAAACAATGTATATATGAAGGGAGGAGGTAAGAGGATTTTGTGGTTGATGAAGGGCAATCAGCGTGCCCCTGACAACCCAAAAAGCACCATGAGTCCTCAGAAACATGCTTTCCTTACCTCACAGAAGACCATTGTCTTGACATCCTTGTCCCCAGGACATGTCAAAGTAAAGCTAGAGCACCCCCATGTGACCCATATTGGTCACATGATGCATCACCAAAAAATAGAATAAATATCATTGACAACACAAATACAATATCCCTGACCCCCCGACCCTTGTCACATAAAACAAAGGAGATAAATTTAAGGGAGGCGAGAGGTGTCTTCAGTCAATGAAAGTAATGAGACGTGTTTAGAAAACCCATGAAACAGTCCCATAAGATTCAAAGAAAGGTCGACTAGGGTCTCACGAGTGTCTTCCAACAAGAAATCAGATCTTGTGAAGGCCCTTGAACACGTCAACATGACAACATGAATGTCCTTTAACATGCACTCATGATCGGACAAGTCTTCAATAATCAGAAATAATATGATAAAGGATGTTTTGATGGATAATACTTGTGACTATTGGAAATCAAGAGGCAACCTTGACAAGGTCCATGATAGATACTCACAAAGCTGCATGGCACCATTCCCCTTCACCAACTCCATCTTGGAATCACACTAGATTTTCCGCACATACCGAAAAGTACTCATGGTGAATATTCCTATAAATTCCCCACTCCAACACAAATAAAGGGTTAGTCTCTAACCCCTACTACACACTCTCGATTCCCAAAATCTTCTATGGACTCTTTCAAGAAACTGATCATGAAATCAGAACACTTTTTGTCAGGTAATATACCCACAAGAAGTTAGATTAGTCATATACTAGGCATAAAGAACATCACATGATCATCTATATATCACACAATGGACATATAGTGTGTTATGCAACCAAAAATCCCCAATCCAACTAGATCATTTGAGATTCAAGGTGAATTGGCACAGAAGAAAACTAAGGAATATTTGGTAAAGGGATAGAGTTATGATAAATGGCAGAATTATTAAGAAAAATACATTATCATTACCCCTCATTCACTTCAAACATTTTATCCAAAGGCAAGTAATAGCACTAGATAAAATTACCCCAACCTCATGACACTCATTCAACATGCCATTTTGGATACACATGAGACTCCATTCATACCAGAACTAGTATCACTATTCCCCTGTGGGCACTAATTTGATCATGTGAACCCTCTAGATCTATCATCTAGGACTTGTGATGTCCTTTAGACACATATCATGACTCATATAATGACACCTATTCATGTCAACTGAGTATCGAAGAGGTATCTAGATGTCACGACCAAGACCTCACGACAACTACTGGATAAGTCCCCCAAGACTCGCAATTCCCTCCAAATAGGACAACCATGTATCATAGTGTCTCATAAGAGTTTCAACCAAGATATGCGACACCCCTAAGGTTGTTCCACATGGGCTCTTACAACACTCTCTACATGTGTCGAGCCAGGTCATGCTATGGATCCCATAAAATGCCAACTAGGTCAAGCAACACCCTCTCTATAAATTTTATAGGTGAATTGGGAATCCTAGGAGTTGATAAAATCATATATCCTTGGTGTGTAAGAACTAAATCCAAGTGAATCTCATGAGTTTATAACTTTATACATCCTTTGTGTGTAATACATAAATCCAAGGTAAACCTTAGTGTGTAAGTCCCGACACAAATGAATTATGAGAACTCTGATTCCCACCATAACCGAGATATGTGGGATACCTATATAAGGCCTTGAAACTGTACCAAACACCCCTATGACTATTCCAATATTCATGTCCCATATCAACATGATGCAAGGATGATCATATTCGCCCCCTTGTTTCTCAAACCATTCATAGATCACAAGGGATTTGAGGGATGTAACAAACACTTCATTATGAATCAAAAAATTAATCATCAAAACCTTATTTTGAAAGCCCTCCATAAAACACACTACAATGACTATGATTCCTACCATATTATGGATATATAGTCTACCTATACCCGAGGTTCAAGATCCATATCGATTACTCATGGAAATCCTAATATCTAAGCCCCCTTTACCCAAATCAATGGTATTGATCACTTATTACCCATGTTTCACAAAACAAGAATATCTCACATGGGCTTAGGGAATTGTACTGCTCATGTCATCTGAACAACATAACCCATGGTTGTAAGCCCCAATATCAAATGACCTATATGGTTTTGTTTCCTATGATAACTGTGATATGTTGGGCACCTCATAATGGCTCAATCCCATCCTCAAGAACATTAAGCACCTCCATATATGGGGAAATATTCCAAGGAACATGGTCATATTAATTCAACATATTAGAAACCACCTATTACTGAAGGGGGATGGAGAACCTAAAATACAAACAAATGGATCACCCAAGAGATCTCAATAAATTTTATATAAAAGATAAATAACCAGTAGTCATTTGTTTTCATAAATGGTCCCATATTAAGATTAATAAGTCATTCACAAACATATTTTAAATCTTTAAGAGAGTCCCAAACTAGGAAAAAACTCCCCCAAAAGGGTGCAATGAGGCCGACTACCCATCCTCTCGACCAATATGAGTTCCCAAGAGTCAATGGACCTAAAACACCAGATGACTTATAGCCTTTGGAAACTAAGTCCATACTCATATATAGATACGAGAACCATTGGGAGTTTCTAGGGAAGAAGAAAAAATGGAAAAACTAATGTGAATGATTGAGTTGGGACATAAAATATTACTCAATAAAACCATCATGAAAAATAACTTTCCAAGTTCCCTATCCAAATCCTGATGAAACATTTTATAATAAGTATGTGAGATATGCAGTATGTAAAGTCACAGTATAAGGGTATGAATAACCGAATGCTCTGGTTAAGTTTCAATTTTTCCCAATATGAAGCCATGTAATACAATGAATTTGAAAGCTAATCCTTATGAAACTGAATATGTTAATAAGTTGTGTCAGGTTTTTTTGGATGGGCCAATTGGATAAGGACATAAAAATAAAGAAACCCTAGTTAAAGTTGAGGTTAAATAAAAGAATGTGGTGACCATGTTAAAGACTCATATAGATGAGTTATATTACTAAAGTGGTTATTATAAGATTCAAATGAATATTTGTTTATGGTGTGGAATGATTGGGAATGACATGAAAAACAATATAACTATCATTTTTTCCTAAGAATAATTGATGAAATTATCAATTAGATTACAGGGAAATGAAATTACCTTGACTTTGGTGACAAACAACATTACTATACTGAAGGAAAAGATTCAAAAGAAATATGAAATCAAAAAAATCTATTAAGATAGTTAATAAGAATAGAAGTTTTGAATTTGGAAGAAAATATATTTCTATGATGAGAGTAAACTATCAATTTTAGTGCTTCCTAAGTGGAATAAAAAGGTGCATCATTAATCCATATTATTATTCATATGTGTTAACTTATAGGGAATTTTTTGAGAAGTGGATCTCTCACCACTGGATAGTAAAATTATTAGATTCATGGTATTTTAATTACCATGAAAATGACGTGTGAGTGAATCCATTTCAGGTGAAAATGAAAACGGAATGGAAAATATATCATAATCTACGTGAGTCTGAAAACTATAGAATATATAGATTTATCTAATAAATTGGAGGTTTGAGGTATGAAAATCACAGTTACAAACTTCAGTAAATATTTTATTAAATTCTCTTATTAATAAGAAGTGTTACTTGATGAAAAGATTAACTAAAGTGGATTTTTCTCAATTAAATTGAAATTTAATATTTTTGTTGTTGAGATATGTGCAACCACTAATTTATGAAATATGTAATTTTATAGTATGATATCACATAGTTTTTTGTCTATGGTCAAAATTAACAACATTTGTTATATCTCTATTTTATTCATCACCAGGTTATCCCAAGTAGAATTAGAGTGGACTATGTTAATGATATTTATTATGGAAATGCATGTGATGACATGCTTCTCTCATTTACGACTCTAGATATTCTTATATAGAGAAGAATATGTTGTTCTAGAGAGATGAAAAGAAACCCACTTTCCTTTTTCATTTTATTTTCAATAAGGGGGAGAATGAAATGGGCACAAATATTGAATTTAAAAATGTGTGGTGATATTTAAAGTAAATAAAATAGGGAATATTGTTGTTAAAATTATGTTTTTATTGAATTTGTTATAAATATTTCAATATGTGTTCTGTGATACAGATGATTATGGATAGAGGATTGTTTTGAGTTACATTGAAAGGATCATTTTTAAGTGGTGGTTCATGTAGAGACATTGCATATATAATTCTTGAGTTGTGTAAGTTACATGATAAGGGATAAATTTTCTTTGATGAAGAATAAAATAATTTTAATATAAGTCTATAATTGAGAGTCGAATCCAAAAATATGAAAAAGTAATTATTTTTAAAGATTAAATGTAAGAATTTTATATATAATTAAAAATGTCACAGTCCACGACTGTAAATCACCAATGTAATAATTCACCATAGAAAAAATTAAAAAGCACATAATAATAGAAAAACAATATAAAAGCCTTATATAGAATGAAACATTCCATATTCCTTGATTGTATGTCTCTGTAGATGATCATGATACTTTGATGTTGAATGTAATGCTTTATAGTGAATAATTTTTAATAGTCATAATTCATCATTAAATGTATTCGACATAAATATTTAAGAATTAATGAATTTGAGAGGTATACAAAAATGAATAAAATGGTGAGATGTGTCCCACGATACAAGCTAGTGGTCTTTATAGAAAAAAAAACAGACTATTCCATGCACATGTGGATTTTAGAGAAGGTGAAATTTTATTCTTTAGATGATATAACTAAGTTTTCTTGATCGAGAATCATGGATGTTTGAATGAGTAGATCAATCCTGGAGAATATTTATGGGGTTTCAACATAAGAACAAAAAATAAATATTCACATGAAATTTTATGTGTATTAATACATACAATTTGAAAATCTATTTCACTAAATTTGACATCTAACACACTGTTATGTACCATTAAAGGTGAATTTTAGAACACATAGAGAACCAACACATCGATCACTGAGGGAATAAATATATTTTAAAGAAATAACACCTAATAAAGGTAATCCCCAGATCATCCCTTAAGACTATCTCTACCAATAACATGATATCACCAAATTCCACATAAAAATATCATAGTTGGGAGTCCTATACTTATTGTATCATATATTAATAAAACATCATCTGTTAAAGTCAACCTCTACAACCAAATACTCCTATATAGATTCAACAAAGTAAGAACTTCCATTAAACTCCATCAATCATCATATTCTAAAACATTTTATTCTATAGACATCATGCTCAGCACATCATTAACAAAATTTCATTTTCCCCATGTATAAGAAAGATAAAAATCACATTATTTTAAAATTTTCACTAACAATTATTATTGAAAATATAAATCACACTAGGTGATGACATGAATCTATATTTTAGGATTTATAAAAACCAAGAAGTTATATTTGATGAGATAATGTTTCCATGACATTAGAGAAAACACTATTGTTGAAATCTAGAGATCATGGGTGGAATAGTTCCATTAAAGGGGTTATAAATATTGTGACCCATATGAGATGAGTGCACTTTGATTCATTAAAACACAACCACATCCATGGTGAGATGCGTCATAATTGACCTCAAATTGGGATCCTTCATTAAGAATACACAAAATAATATCACAAAAAACATATCCATTAGATACTCAAAAGAAAATTGAGAGCAGTTGTAACAAAAAATTCATGATCCTTCATAGTCAAGTCATTCATAGAAGTTATAATCATGGAAACATTATGAAAAAATATTCTTTAATAGCCTAATATACTAAGGATTATTTGAACATTTTCATTATTCTAATGGGTAGGGGTACTAAAGAATCCAAAATCTCCATCTTTATGGGATCCAAAAAAACTCACTACTGAGACATAACCGGTCATAGGATGTGAACCTCACAATTCAAGAACTATAACTTAGGTAACTACCTAAATGACTGAAAATTAAATTTTGTTATTAAGATAAACCCCCTTTTAAGGTGTAAGGGGGAACCCAAATGACTTCAAAAACATAAAGACGATCAAGACCCATGATCCAAAATCCCATAAACAAAAAAATCCGATTAAAATATACCAAGACGGTCCCCTCCCTAGAATCAAAATCATTGTGATGAGATTCCACCTTCACATAGCTGCATGGAAAGCAGTCCCATGCATGATTGCATAGGCACAGAACCGTCGGCAAAAGCCATACCCTCTCAAACAAACAATTTCAAAAAGCCATGATCTGTGAATATTCCTTGCTCTGAACCTCTTTTGAAACCATATTTTTGTTGGGTCGGAGAAAAACGGGAAGGATGGAAAGAGGGGGGGTGAATTGCCTTTTAAAAAATGATTAACAAATTAAAATCAAAGTTGAAAGTGCAGCGGAAATAAAGAGGCAATCACACAAGAAATTGTTAACGGAGTTCGGCCAAAACCCGACCTACGTCTCCGCTCCCAACTCAACCGTTGAGAGATTCCTACCGCTTGCTTTTCAATGGTTTTAGCAAGAAACCCACTAGGCTTTGAGGTAGCACTAGGACCTATTACAGCTTGCTTTTGGTGGTTGAGCAAGAACCCACTTGCTTTTGATGGTTGAGCAAGAACCCACTATCCTTCTTACAGGTGAAGGATAGCTCACCTATGTCTCAAGCTATTTAAAGGAAAGCTTGACAACCTCTTCACACCTTAGTGGTGATGTGAAACCCAAAAGAAAGAGGGGATGAGAAAAGTTTGGGGTTTGTAGGCACAAACTCAATTTTAAGCTCAAACTAAATAAAACAAGCAAAACCGTATTTGAGGAAGTCTTGGGCGCCTTTGATTGATTGGAGATGTTGAAGGCCGCTTCCAAGCTTCTTTGAAGGAGATCCTTGGATGTGGAAGTTGTTGGAGCACTTGAGGTTCCTTTGAGGGAAGTCGCCGGAGGTTGGCCAATTGATACAAAATATGTCCGTTGGCTTCGTATATGATCCGGTTAGTGTCCGGGGCTTCCTTGGCCTTTATTTATAGGCATGGAACCCTTGGGGAGTCTTCGGAGCCGTTGTAAAGGTCTTCGGAGCCGTTGGAGGCCAAAAGAGGGTTGACTAGTCAAAGCCAACGGCTAGTTTGACTGGGCTACCGGCTGGCCGGTGCAGGGCCACCGGCTGGCCGGTGCCTTGGCAGAGGGGAAGAGTTTTGGTCCAGGCTCTACCGGATGACTGGTGGAGGAGCCACCGGCTGGCCGGTGGGGAGACAGTAGCAAACACTATTTGGGATGGGTGCCACCGGCTGGCCGGTGACAGAGCCACCGGCCGACCGGTGGAACCTGGCAGTGGGCAATGCCTCTGCCAGGTCCACCGGCTGGCCGGTGCTATCACACCGGTTGGCCGGTGGACTTCAATTCAGTCCATTTTGCCAGCTTTCTTGGGCCAATCCTTTGGCAATCAATTGCCTATCAATAAAAACACTTAAAACACAATTAGATAAACATGAAAGTGATTGTGATCATGAAAATTAAACCACGAGGGGATACGAGAGGTACAACAATTTTGAGAAGAATCAGATGCACTAACCCAAGAAGGTAGACCATAGTTCCATAAAAAATCATACCAACATAATATCCAAACCGCAACTTCAACAATTTAACCAATGGAAGATCAATCACGAATTCAGAAAATAAGTAAAATCTCAAACCGAAAATTATGAACCATGAGAAATCAATTTCATCCTGAACCAAAAAAATCAAGAATCTCATCCAAGATTCCCAAATTTCATAATTCATCCCATTCCTAATCAAATATGGAAACCGAACATATTTAATGTTGAACCGCGCAACACACAACAGGTCAAGAAAAATGCATAAATCCTAAAATAAGAATACTAGCGTCGAAAGCCGTTACCTCAACCAGTCACCTGAACACCAGCACGTCAGAACAAGGATCCACTGAAATACAGTTCTGAAATCCTGTCACCGCCTCCAATACCAAACTCGAATCCCACTACAAACCTCTCAATGCACCCAGAGCATCCACGGGTGCAGCCTGCAGACACAGAACACAGCCTCCGATCCTTCACTGTGCTGCCTTGTAAAGCATTATCAAATTTAGGGATAAGGCAAGGAGGTAGGCAGACAATGGTGGAAAAAATGGAAGAGGAGACCCAAAGTCATGAGCCACACCCGGATTCTCTAATCCTAAATTCTGTGGGAAGACACCGCCAGACGGAGCCAGAGAAGATGGAGGCGGTGGTAGGGGGAAAATCCTAGCTTCATAGTTCCCCTTACGGGCTCATCCTCCCCGGTAACTACCTAAATAGAAACAAAAATTGATGGACCTACAAAACTGATTTTAAATACTCAACTTGATCCTCATATATTGTAGAATACATGATAATTTCAACAATGAGGACCACCAAAAAAATGGTGTAGGAACACAAAAAACAGGATGTTCATAAGTCCCATGAACACATTTGGGAATTCACAACATTGAATGTAATTACAATGAACTTATAGTTCATATAGAGACATCATAAGGCAGTCTAGAGGATATCATCATCCTTGAAATGTTTTCTGATGATATCCCATGAATTGGTCAATCATAAGGAACTAAATATTTCTCTTAATAATGTCATACATGTCATAGATCCATGGGAGGGGACATTGGTTCTTTACTATTACTTTCTTTAGGCGATGATTGCTGATGCATGATCAGAAACTACCACATTCTTTCTTTATAAGAAAAATTAAATCTCCCCAAGGAAATATATTGGTATATAAAAAATCTCACTAAAAAATATCATTGAGTTGATTATGAAATTATTAAAACTTAGAAGGTGCCACCCAGTATGGTGAAATTGATATCAGGGTGGTGCGAGGCTGCAGATCTATCCCAAAATAACTTTCTCATCAAGGGGTTAGTGTAATATATTTTTCTGTAAAACATCTTGGAATTATTCTAGAACCCTAGGAAACAAAATTGGATGAACATGTTATGAACTCAACATCAAATTATCCTAAATGGAAGAAAAATACTCAATATGCATCTTCCCCATTTGAGTCCCTCACTCAAAAAAAAAACACAGCCTCTACCCTACCAACTTTATAGAATTAAACAAACCTCCTGAATTAATCCATTATATCATACACTAAATATTTACTGTTTATGTTAAGGATTATGTAGTATGGATGTGTGTGAAGTCATAGGAAGTCTCTCTATGTTTAATTTTATCTAAATGACATGTCATAATTCTATAAATATCATACAATATCCTCTTACCTATGATCAAAACACATAATACAAAGCTCAATAGAAGAGATTAATATTTGAAGTAAATGAATATAATGACCCCTTCCCCTAGAAAAAAACGTGAAAATCTTCGTATAAGAGAATATTATAATAATATAAATGTTTAAATTAGAATAGTAACCCCTCCTCCAAGACTAAAGAGGGGGCTGAGATAAGAGTATAGATAATGGAAAAAATAATGTAAATTAAAACCCCAATCCTTAGACCAACTCATCACCACTACTCTTGAGGATAATGTATGAACTTATAATATTTAAAGGTTATGATAGTGAACGTTGGTAATCAATTTTATCAATGAAAAAGTCAGAATCTCCAAACATTCATGAAAATGGTCAAATGATCAAATAATGATGATAATACCAATCATTCACATAAAAGGGATAACAATGGATGTATTATAGGTTCAACAGGGAAAATTAGAGGTCTAAAAACACATCAAGAACTTATAATAGAAATCTTGAAGAGTTTGAAAATTATATTTTACCAACAAGTTTCTTTTATTGTCAATGAAATTAAACCAGCTTGAAGCTATCCTCGAAACATATCTCATGAAATATTTGACTACTCATGATCTTAGAAGAAGAAAATCCAAAAAACCATAGCTTCCCTGTACAACATAGTCATAACTAATGAAACCATTGATCCTTCCAAGGAAATCGCTAAATAAATTTAATCTCCACCTCCACCAAAAAATCCTACACCTCAAAACCCAAAATAGAGAAATCAAACATCTACTGGAATTGGTGATGAAATTTATATATTGTTTTCCTCCAAGTGTTATTATTTTTTACCTTAAATACATTGTGATCTATTAGAAGATCCTATTAAATGTATTCCAAATTAACCATACATGGATGTTGACCTAGAGTCATATTTTCAAAAGATTAATTCTCAGGGACTCCTAAACCCATGGAATAATTGGTTTATAGTTAATTAATTAGTTCAATTTATAATATTTCACATTTGGTAGACCATTCAAATAAAAAAAATCATGATTTATGATACTCACCTAGGGTATTTACTCACTAGAAAAAACCACTTAATTTATTATTGTAAGTAAACATGAAGTTCCTTTTTTTGATAATAGCGGGACCTAAAAACTAATGTCCTACCTCATATACCATATTTATGTCATGTATTTTCTAGTTGATACCATTTCATTACTAACCCAAATATCTTAACTAATTCCAATTCCAAAACACCAACCTATCTCTCAAATAAAATATATGATTCCTCATTGTTATGACCCATCCCCTTTGGAACCCCTCATCGTATAGGATTGATGATAGGTAGTGACCCCACTAATTCCACCCTCAATAGGCCATGAGTTGAGGATTAGTTTCAAGGGTATCATATAAAACAATTTGATGAATTACCCTTAATAATAATTGGAATAAATAATAATCCAAAAAAATCCATATCATAAATAACCATTCATGTACATGTTATATAATATAATGTGGAAATAAAAAATAAAACACCAACCACTCATGTTGGATTGACCATGATCATTTGAAAATCATTATAAATCCATGGGCTAGTGCCTTCTAACTCGATCATTAACTACCTACAGGGACCATAAAAAATATTTACTTATATAAGGGTGATCATAACTCAAATAATCAGTAGAATAATCCTTGGACTCTCTCATATAAATGTGAACGAAGTATGATAAATCCTTTAATGAATAAGTACAAAATGAACACTTCACATAATTAGGGAAAATAATATCGCAACCTCACTAAGAAAGCTCACCGTGTAATGAATTGAATATTATAACATCATATAAAAATCAATATGTAAACATGGGTACGTCACAACCACATTCCTTCTAGACTAGTCACCAAAAACACTAATAGATCACGTCCAAGTTCTATTATTTACTCCAAATTCAGAATTTCTATATTGAAAATCACATCATCAAATCATCGTACAAACCATGAACCCCTTATATCCCCATCTTAATCATGTATATGTACCCCATGTTTCTTATTATCATATATCATATCTAGTAAAATAGTTCATAATTCCACACAATTTATGTACTATGTAGAACAACGAAGTTATTATAGCCCGTAAAAGAGTACAATTGTTTTAAAAACATTAATTATAGTCAAATTATAGGTATATGGTAAAATGTCAACCTGACAAAACCCACACATACATGTATAGTGTAATTAAGATCATTCACAGCTTGTATAAACCCATTACATATAACATCAAGATACCATAACCTAAGTATGATTACAAACATAGTCATCCCAGATAAGAGAGTGGGGTTGGGGGAGTAGTCATCCATCTTCTCCATTGATAACATAGATATTGGGAAACATTTAGAACCTAAGGATGATATGGGTTTTTACCACCCCAACTAACTCAAGTGGTGGAGAAAAATAAACCATAAAAAATAATGATATAGGTATAAAAAATCCACCCTAAGGGAATTTACCTTCCCTAGACATGATATATAACTATTTTTCCACATGACAGATTGACTTCATTCATAAGTACTATTATCTACGACTTGTTTAAGTGAGAAAGATACAAAATTTAATCATTACTAATTTCCTATTTATTATTCAATTTATAATTCCCATATATATTTCCATAATCAATTTTAAAAGTCAACTATTTAGATGGGTTTTACAATATGTTCAATTATTTCATAAACATCTCTCTCCACCATAAACCATTCCATATAATTTATTTTTTTGGTCATCAATATTTCCAAAACATCAGGGAATCTTGTTTTCAATAAAAAGGTATTATAATAAAAGATACAGAAATGAATGTATACAATACACAGTAGTTGGAAAGTATGCATAAGTATAATAAGAATAGAAATTTATATGACCCACTTTCAACCTTTGATATTCAACCCATTTTCAAACCAACACCCCTCCCAAACATCCACTAAGTCCACTATACACTACAACATGCCTCTAATATAGATAATATCCACATATCACATATATTAAAACACTATACCACCATAAGTTCTCTTTTTATTTATTATATCATGGTATGAAGAGGTATATAATTCATTGAAAATAATTTATAAAGTAATTAATCTATTTACAATAAAGAACAAAAAATAAATTTAACATGATCTAAATATAATCGACCTTAACTTATTCAATTCATGATAAAAATTATATTCAATAGTATGAAGATAAAAAACCTTTAATAAATACATTCCTCTTTCAGTATTAAATTTATTCATTACATTAATATCTAATAGTTTTCAAATGAAAATAAACCAGTACTAAAAAATCATTTTATAATTATAGGATTAAATGAATTTCAAATTTTATATGATGTAAATAAAACGAGAACAATTGCATGAGTACATGATATTGTTTTATGAGATTTATAAAGGTAAAAACTTATTATATATTTAATCTTGATCATATTATCATTTTGACTTATTTAAATTATATATAACCTATCATATATAATAAATTAGAATAATCAATTAATACACACTATCTATAAAATAATATCATCACCTCATGTGATCTAACATTCTACTCTTCCACTTTTAATCAGTTTTGTACAATTTTTTTCTAATTAAAGTTGATACATTTAATTTAATCATTTTAGAAAAAAAATTATAGTGAAACACTAAAAAATAAATAAAAGGAGAAAAATTTATATCCCCTACCTATACTTTACACTCTTTTTTTTGATGCACACATGGAGTAGAGAGATACTCACATATCAGGTGTAAAAGGAAGGAGAAGATGACTCACCCAACTAGGAATGACAAGGGTCAGCTAGAATGAAGGATCTGAATGGATTCAAGGGTTATTTATTATCACCTAATATAACCTTTTATTTATAATGTTTAGAGATGATATAAATAATAAGAAGTAATATAGGGGAAGGATATACATTAGAATAAATATATTTGAAAATATTAATGCTCATAATAGGTCTTCAAGGTATTACCGATTCATTATTAAAAATCACCACTCCTTCTATTTCTGTTATAATTGTAGAAAGAAGGAGTTACACACTAATACAATTTCATTTAAATGTAAATTTTTGTCACTGTATAAGCTATATGAATTTACAGGAATGTGAATAAACATTTAAAATATTCCTTTACAACTGATATTTTTAAACTCTATATACATCCATTTAAACTCCTCAATTTATTCAATCTATATTTACTATAAATAGGGGGAGTAATACCTTATTCATTTAATTAATTAATATAGGTATTTCGGTTTTCATTTATGTAGTACAAATATACAACAAGAATAAATATATATAGTTATTATTTTCTATTATAAGAAGAAGTGTAATAGTATGATATAAGTTTTCTGTATATTTATATATGTGTTTTTTTCCTTCTATTTGAGATGTAAATATTTAGACATGAATATATATCTATTCAAAAAATTTCATTTTTATTTTTCTAATTCTCCCAATTATTTCATAATTTTTTATCAAAAAAATATACAATTTATTATTAAAAATCCATTTAATAAAAATTTATGTATTAAATCACCATTTTAGTATTATTTCTATATTATAATTATGTTTTGAGAGTTTTCATAATATAGAGTTTAAACATTAGATTAATTTTCACATATATATTTTTAACATTATTTTACATTTCACATAATGTAATATATAGTTTTAATACTTAGTTACTTTACATTATCATAATCTAAAGTGTTAACTCTAGATTACAATCTCTTCTCTTAGTATAGGGTTTTAAATCTAGATTACATTTATAACTTATCAAAATATAATGTTCTCAATCTATATTTCTTTAACTTATCATTGGATAGAGTTTTTGATATAAATTACTTTCATATCATAATGTAATAAATGGGTTTGAATCTAGATCACTTTCATGGTAGAATGTAATGTTGTGTCATTTTCTAAAAAATATAACATAATTTAATTATTATAATTATTTATCATTAAATATTTGTGAAATAAATTTTAAATTTCCAAAATTATTGTTAGGAGACAAAATATCCAATATTATTTAAAATTAATATAATTTAATAAACTATTAACAATCCCAAATAATTAAAAATCACCCTTAAAATACCTTATCACTCAAAAAGAATAAGTAATGGTTTGGAAAATCTAGGCCCTTAAATCAATGGTATAACTAAAATTAGGGATTTTTTATTTAATGTGCAAATTATGATTTTCATTCTAAAATTAATAATAACTTAAAAAAATTCATTGAAATATAATCCCAAAAAATTGATTCTTAAATCTCTTATATGGTACCAAATGGTCCCTCATGGTAGATTTTAGAAATCTCATTAGAAGTCTCCTTTAAAGAATAAATTTTAAATCCAAATTTCATATGAAAACATATATTTAATTTTTAAGAAATAAATATTTTTCAGAGAACTCTTTAAATTCATTTTTGTGCATACCATAAAAACAGGAATAACATATTGAGACCCATAATGATAAATCACAGTTGAATAAAACCAGATTAATCTAGGTAAATTTAGAAAAAATCTCATTAAACATAGAAAATAATATCAATAAATATAACAAACTCTTTTATAAATCCCGTTATTACATTGATAACCTAAAACATAACCCAATTATCTAAATTCCATATGAAAATCACCAAAAATATTTTATAAAACATATAACATACTTAATCATTAAATACATACAAGTAACGATTTTTAAGGTAGAAGGAACCATTTTAAAATTTAACAATGCACACTTTAATACATTATACTCTATAAACTAATCCAATTGTTTCTATAAAACCTTCATATTTTTTAATGAAAAACATTTTTTAAATACTAATCATAATAAAACATGTTAATAAAGGTAAATGGTAAGAAAAAAGCTATCTTTGTTAATTTTAGTTGAAGTGAATCCTCAAGATATATAGAGATAAAAGTTTGATGAGGAATGCACAAAAAATAGGTACCAAATCCACAATGATTTAAAACCAAATACCACTTGGTTTAGGATAACACCACCCCATGAAAGAGGCATAACAAAGAATAGTGATAAATGAAGGAGGAGAATAGAAAAATTTTCAAACAATGGGGGATCATCTATGAATCAAGGTAGGTAGCCAAAATTCTATGGCAGAAGGGGGAGGTGGATACTCCTTGGGTTCCCTTTAGGAAAGGTCAGACAAATAGAGTTGAGAAGAGTGGTAAGGACGGTTAAAATTTAATATGGGTAGGATTTTTATTTATCAATTTAATAATCCTCAGAATATTGCATGGTTTCAACGTGGGTTTCCATACCACGGGCCAACCATTATCCCCCACTACACACACATGTGAACATCACATGGTCTAGTTACATGGTAAGAAAGATGTGCACTGATTGTGGGAATAACTCTTCAAAAAACTACTTACCACCCACATGACCATAACATAATTAACACTAACTTATTTCAAACCTTGTGACCAGAAAATTCTCTTTAATTTTAAAAAAATTGAAAATAAAAGACTCAAAACTAAAGGATGATATTATAATTAAATAAATTATTTAATTAAATAAGGGAAAGTGAGTTCAAGGTGTGAAAACTATCAGTAACATGTATGGGAATCTCTTGTTGATTTATTTAGAATAAATATGATATAAAATCCTTGATCTGTAAGAAGAATAATTTTTTATCCCCTATATAATAAGTTCTTCTCACCTACTAAGAACAACGTACATATCCCTTGTACCTTCTCATGTATTATTGTAATTTTCTAACTACTACCTGTACAATTATCCAAAATTTATTTTATATTTTCCTACCAAAATGATTGTGTTGAAAATATAATGTCTATTTCATAACATGAAATATGTGATTGAACAATCACTATTGTTTATGGGCTTATACTATCCATTTTAAACTCCTATGGTGCACTATACATTTCATTATGTATATTTTTATGCCATGTTACATATGCAAAAATATCATCTTAAATTATCCAAATTTTTGTTTTCAATACATTTTCATTTTATATAATTTGAAATGGTCTATGAATCCCATGGATATTACATATTAGATCATGTTCCCAAGATCATAGTTTAAAAATTTAATTCAATATTTTTAGAATTATTTTAAAATTTTGTCCTAACTAAATGTATAACATATATATGTTTTCTATATATTATTAAAATAATTCAACAAGAAAACTATGTGTCTCCCAATAAGCATTTATAGACACAAGAAAATATTATCATTACATGATTTAATTCCATACAAAAAATTTAAAAGGATCATTTCAATAATAATTAAATAATTATGGTATCTATATTGGAAATTTTAAATTAAATATTTTTAAGAATATTTATTGGTGAAAAAGTGTTAACACAATACCCATATAAACTAATCATATTCCTTTAAAAATATATTTATTTATAGTAAATCACTTAATAATCCATGTTAATCTCTACCTTGAATACCCTTTTTGACACTATGGGTTTTACATCAATTGATGATATTACAAAAAATTAGAACTAATCATGGTACCTGGAAACAAATTATAAATTCATAAAAATCAACCATTTTTATCTTATTTGTGACTTACTTATCTCTTATAGGACAAAGGTTCAGCTTTATCAATGAAAAAAATATCATATAACCATTTATTTTAATCACATATGTCTTTGGTTTTAGCATTTATATATAGTTTTGGTCTCTTTAAATTTACCTTCCCATGAGCTTTTTTGGAACTTTCCCTTATGATAACTACATGTGTATCACGAGGCTTGTCTTTATCTAAGTTGTTCTTGTTTTAATTATCTCAAATAAAGATGAAAAAACTATTATATAAATATAGTCTTTAACATGAATATAATTTTTTTCCTTTTCCATTTTTTTAAAATACATTGAAACATGGGGAATAATAAACTAAGATGAACTTTTGTATTTCTGGATTTATTTATTATCGGTATTAACAAACTCTTTTTATCTAAACACCTAAAATTTAGGACATAATGTATTTTCTTAATATTATAACTCATAAGTTATCATTTTTTCATTATAGTTCTCATATATCTATGGATTAATTCCACTATATGAGAAGTGTGTCATGAATGTTATTTAAAAACATTTCAATACCTATAATACACATTTGTTATCCCTATTTTACTACCACCATGCCTTTTAAGTATATAATAAAATGTTAAATTATGAATAATGACATTCTAAATGTTATTGTTTGATGAATTCATGGTTATGATATTCTTTAACTCACATACCAAATTATCATTTATATTTTTTACTATGAATATTCCCTTTTCACTATTTTTCCATAAATGTTTTAACAGAATATCATGAATTAGATGAATTCACCTCTATATTCAGCTTGAAATATTTCACTTTTATCTTTTTGAACTATCATTAAAAACTTTGTTCCAATATTACCTTTTTTATCAAAAAGTATCTTGGAAACATTAAACCATAAATGTAGATTCTTCAAATACTGAAGTATATTAGCTAAAATAGAGTTTAAAAACCCTTCTCGGTATTTACTTGACATCTTCATCTATACTTACATAACCAATACATTTCTTAAAAAAATATGTTATTAATTGAGTCTTATATTTTAATATTCATAATTAATTACTGACTTAGAATATATGTCATTCAATTATAATTATATAATTAATTATGTATGTAATACAATAAAAAATTAATTTTAAACTTGAAATAAAATCTCATTGTGTGTAAAGATGAGACTAAGATCATGTTTTTTGTATCCCCCATTAAATATTATTAGTTTTTTAAATACAAGAAAATATCCACAAGGGTTGTAAGGATTTGATATTCTCTTACTGATATAGAAGTCAAGATACATCATCAACTCAAAGATTCATTTCTCTCATATAATTTTTCTAAAATTACTTGGTTATTATATTTGGATACAAATATGTAAGTCATATATTGTATCTAATACCTAGTATATAAAATATAAAAAACACATATTATGATGAAAATATGTCATGTATAATCTTTTCCACGATTCTTCTTTCTTTAGTTGCAATTTCTCCTCTAGTTACCATTATCAACACATGTAATCAAAATAGAAAATTATTTAATTCTCTCCCTATTTATCTATTATTTCAGATAAAGACATTACATAGGTACCTTTGGCATTACAAATTCCATTTCTTGTTTTTAAGTGTCTTTATTATTATTCTGCATAAGAACTAAATATTATTATCTATATAATTTCTTATCAACTTATAAAAATAAATAAAAAATATTTTAAATAGAATTATCTAAAATAGTCATTTTAAGGTTTACAATTTAGATTGAGTAACTAGGTTATATGGATGATTGAATTATAAGTATTAAATAATAATGATTTAAATTGAATCCCAATTCTAATAATCAATCAATTTACTCTATCATCTCTAGTATATGTGGACCATATTTCATTATATATTTTAATTTATAAATGATCATTACAAGGATAATTCCATTAATTTATTGCTACATTTTATCATCTCAATCTTCTAAGAGATGAGATAATATAGTATAACCATCTGTGCACTCATGTTTGTTTCACAAATCAATGTGTATTGTGATAACATTATAATGTAACATCAAATTCATCATTCATGTTTATACTATAAGCTTAATTTTAATCATTACAATATTTCTATGATGGATCATCTGGTTGTGGGTACTACTAAAAATAAAATTTCTTTTCATACCACAATACTATGTGAAAAATAATATAACACTATTTGTAATTGGTGCATTTAAGAAAATTTTGTTCGTATAGTATTGATCCCAATGTTTTTTGGTGTTAAGATCTATTTTTATATAGAATTAAACTTTTTAATATTAGTAAATTTATCATTATTACCATTCTTTATACATTATATATATGTTAATATTAAAGTTTTTCCACTATATTAATGAAATAGTAATAAGAAAAATCTACTAGAATCATAATACCAAGTCACTTGAGTATTATAGAGGGAAAGTATTTATAAACCTCTCTTCATGAATCATGTTATGAAATTAACACTAGTCTAAGAGTCTAAGATATGTTTTTTGATTTTCATAAAAATTTACTCATGGAATATTTATCTATGGAGTGGAGTTCCATTTCCTATAAATCCTTAACTTGTATTCTCTAAAAAAAAATTAAAATTTTAACAATATAGATATAACTATTTCATTGATTCCATTTTGAGTTAACTCAAACCACCAATCTTGTTATAATTCCCTGATTGAAGGAGATACCCTAAACTATGGATTAAAAGATCATTGTCTCACACCCCATGAACATGAGGGTCTCATAATTACATGACATAAAAATATATTGAATTATAATAAATTCCAATGAACTTTTTAAGAGTTTTTGAGAATTATGAAAAATCATTAAATAAATCAATAAATGTATTTTTTAACTAATAGAAATTTACGCCACAATATTAGACAATTATAAATTCATAAAAAGTATTTAATATTTCCCAAAACTTCTATACAGATTATACAATTTTTTACACATTATACATATTAGTTTTTGTTATAAAACATTGAATTGGAATCATAAGAAATAGGTTAGATCAAATTCATTGTATTGGTAAACATAAGAGATTAAAATCAAAGATCATAAGTGAGTATATAATGAGAATTTGGGTATAGTCAAGATATATAATAAATATATACCCAAAAAATTATAGATTATAAATCATGTAATAATGAATAATAAAACATAAATGTGTGAAATACAGTATAAAAGATGAATAAACATGGAATGTTACATAGAAAAAAATGAAAAGAAATGTAGAATGGTGAAATAATATTAAACATAAGAAACCATTTGAGAAATATATTTTTATTCACCTTTGTAAGCATACTAAATATGTACATTAATTAACATATGAGAAAAATCATTATTCCCATAGCTTTTGGAAGAATCTCATTATGTATAAGCTTTAATTTATAATGAGATAACAAAAATAAAGAATAAATTTGTGAGTGATAAAATACTCCACCCATCATCATCGATACATAAGAGTTCCACCTTAAAAAAATAATTCATCATACCAAAAAGAACCAATCGAATCAAAATTCTATTCATATGCTTTTAAAATGGAAACATAGAATGAAAAGAATCATTAATCCATAAATAATAACAACATGATATACTAATGGAAAATAAATCAGTATCCAAATATATTCAATACATTTCAGGGTAAATAAACATTAATCATTATAGTATAAAATATGGTATTTACACTATTGAGATAAAGGGTGTATATTTAATTTAATAATTACTAAAATCAATTGATATATGGAATCATGGTGAACAACGTTCAATCAATGACAAAAAAGAGAGTGTTCTCATGTGAAATACATTGGTAGAAAAAATATAAACATCAAATGACTAATAATGAAAAATATAATCATTCATTTTAAAGAGTATAATACCCTAAAATAGTGTAATAGAATTTATAGGGTAATACACTAAAGTAAATGTATATGTAAATAAATAGTTTTTATATAAAGTGTAAAATGGTATCAAAATGATAAAATTATTTTTAGTTTTTTATAATATTTTCATAAAAGAATATGTTATGTGTCACTTTTAAAAGAATTTTTTAAAATGATTGATGTGAAAAATCATGAAATAAATTACCTTTAAAATTATTCATAAATAATTTGTTCTTAAAAAATGAGATAATGGATATACTATGGATATGTGTATTGGAATATAAATCATTTAATAATGGAAGGAAGTCTATTTTAAAATTTTAAAATACCCCTGTTAAAACCCATAATGTAAAAAGGGATAACAAAAAAACCTTTTGAAAAGTGAAAAATGTAAATTTGAAAGTCTCACAAGATAAATAATTATCAAAAATCCATATAAAATAGAGAATATTTATCAGGAATAAAATATGGACAAGGTGGAGAAATCATCATTACAGAGGATGTGACTTATTATAAATAGCAATATAATTTTTTTTAGAAATAAAATTTATCAAGAAAAATGAATTAATTTAGATGATAATTTTAAATAAAATAATAAGATAAATTACCATTAAATATAATCATATGCTTGTAGAAATCTGTATGGGAATGAATGTGTTCAGGAAGAATAATTTTCAATCAATGAAGAGAGTTTTGTTAATAAAAATCATTACAAATCTGGTATATATAGAATCAAAATAAATTTAAATATAGAAGATTGTATGGGTATTCAAAAATCGTGCATTAAATTAATATGTTATGATACATTCATTAGGTATTAATCAAACCATATAAAATCACAATAATGCATATATCCCAAGAAATTAAATTTGAGACCAAGAACCCATTGCCTTAATTACCGACTTCAATAGAATTGATTGAATCTCCCCTATAACAAAAATATCTATAATAATCATCTATTTAAAAAAATTATTCAAATATATAACCATTTATAAACTTAATTATAATTATTCTATAGTTTTATATTTTTTATTTTTTATCTATTTTCAATATCAATTGTGAGAAATATTTATTATTTTAAACTAGTTTCGAATTTGGGATGTTGTTATTTATCATTATAATAAATTTAAACCTTACAATATCATAAAATGAACAATAATGTTTCAATTTAAAATTATTTTTATTTCCATAATACAATTTAATGGGAGTTTATGTTAAGATCATTAAATATTAAATTAGAAAAATGCATGTTTCTGTGATTTATAACGAACGAAAATTTGTATATAAATTAAAAAGTATAATATAAGTTTTATTATTTAAAAAAATATATCATTATTTACTTATTTATATCATATTTTTTATTAGTTATGTTTTCATAGTCATCTGTGATATTATATTATAGCATTTTTAAGTAGGTGGTTAAATGAACCCAATCCTGAACATACCAAAATTAATGGAAGTAAATGGTCATAAAAGTGTATTATTCCAGAAACATTACATTATTACAGGATAATAATGATATTATTTAGATATTTTTATGGTTTTTCATTATATTATAAAAGAGGTTAATAAATAAAAAATTAAACTAGATAAAAAATGATATATGTTACTTCGTGGATGTGGTAGTCCGCAAAATGCGCAATTAACATATTTAATTATCAAGGAATGTGGGAGAATAGAGGTGGATTGTAATATGTATATTAATAATCATAATTATATTTTATATTTCACATTTATTCATAAATTATATCCTTACAACTAGCTAATAGAGGTGGTGGTGAATAACAGAAGATGCTTCTTCATGGTGGTTGTAGTATGTACAAAAACATAAATGACATCTTCATATTTCATAAGGGAAAGGGGGAAAAGTGATTAATGATTTTTAACATAGAATAAAAAAATTAAGGGAAAAAATATTTATTTTATAATATAGGAATTATAAAATTATATATTTAAAATTAATAATCAAAAGAAAATAAATATGGAAAAATTAGAAGTCATGTTGATAACTTGAGTTACCTATTATAAATAACCATGGAAATGTTGGAATTAGGATAAATAATTGGGAAATTAATCAAATATAATTGGTAGATGATTCTATCATGTAATAAATTATATATATTTAGAATGAAATTCTATGGGATAAGTGTACCACGAACTAGTTGATGAGATCCCCTTTTTATATTTGAAAAGTGTCATAATTTTGGATGTAATCATTATATTTCAATAATGTTATGTAATTATTCATGGATCAAAGCCTAAAAAAATTTATAATAATGGAGGATAAGAGGTTTCTCTTTTTTATATCTCATCCAAATAGTTTGAGGAAAATGTTTAATTTTTTTTTGTTTTTACACTATGTAAATATCTTTTTAACCTTTTATGCTTAACTTGATAACTAATGTTTATAACCTCAAAAATTAATTTTAATGAAAAAAATTAACATTATACTAATTGTATAATTTGAAAATGATGAATTAAAATATTAAAAAAAATATCACTTAATTTATCTATGGTTTAGAAATTTTAATTTTATAATTAACACACATGATGCATCAAAATAGTTTTTTACATCTGTTTTAAAGATTAATATTTTTATAAAAGTTAAAATTGTCAACATTATTAATTTTGATTATATAAATTTGTGTATTAAAAAAATATTTTCATTTCATATAAATCCAAAATCAAATTATACCAGAAATATTTAATTAAATGATATGATTGAAAGTTGTTCTTAAAATTGAATAATGCGTTACTTAAGTTCTAAAAATTAAACATTGGTTTTATAAGTTTATAATTGTCACGACCCGTCCTTAGGGCCCGTGCCTTGACTACCCCAAGCCCACCTTCCATAGGCTAGGGGCTGGCGACTAGCACCAAAGGCGTAAATCCCGATAACTGGGAAGACATTGCCTTTATAAAAGTAAACAAAACACCACAGAGTACAAGCGGAAGCAAAACGCTAAGTACAAAGAGAAGTGATGAAAGGTAAGTGGGCCAGAATACAAACCCAAATGAAAGTAAAACTACAACTGAACAAAGTACAACAACTGGAAGAACAGAAACGGCTCCTGGGTCGTCCTCCTCGGATCCTACCTGAAGGGTAGGTACAGATAGCCTCCACAACGCTCTCACCCGTCAACCTCCTCCGAGTGTCGTCTCGCCGTGAAGTCCACCTCCGGGTACTGACTCGTTGTGTAGTCCACCTCCGGGTACCATCCAGTCCTCGAACACTCGGCCTCCGTCAGCACTGTCCATCGTCTGCAACAAACACAACGAGGTGCAGGCATAGCCCGTGCAGGGGTGAGTATAACGATACTCAGTAGGGACCTCGAGACCCTCAAGGTCTCACTAAAACCAACAAGGATAACCACAAAGAAGATATCCACAGATAAACTCTACTTAGGTATATGCCCATACATATACCTAAGTTATCAAGTAACCCATCTCAATCATTAGGAAACACAAGGATTATGAAATCAACGGATAACCACTACCCAGGTATATGCCCATACATATACCTAAGTTGTCAAGTAACCCATCTCAATCATGAGGAAACACAAAGGTCATAGACTCATCTCAAACCAGGATTTTCATTATCGAAACTGTAACTGCTAAAGAGCTCCATCTCTGAAGTGTGATGTGGTCCTGTCACGACTCCGAGGTACTGCTCACTAACCTAAGACTGCTGAGGTACTCCTCCTGTCGAGTACCGCGGGTCGGTGGACAACTACCGGGCGCTCTGTCTGCTGTGGGTCTGTCGCCAAATACCGGGCGCTCCCCCTAATAGCCTACAGAGGTACTCCTCTTGTCGAGTACCGCGGGTCTGTGGCCAACTACCGGGCGCTCCGTCCGCCGTGGGTCTGTCTCCAAAACCGGGCGCTCCGTCCACTGGGCTAGTCGACTCACTCCAAGTCGAGTCGGTCAAGAAGTCGTCAGGTCTCAGCTGGCTACATGGTCTCCGTACTCTGTACACTCGCCTCCGAGAGGATTCTCTCCACGTGCTACAGGTCGATACTCCAGGTATCACAAAGTCCCACGAAGAAGTATCTCAAAGGACCGCCTCGTCATAGGGGTCTCAACGCAACAGACGACGCGTCAAACGGATGCCCGATCTGTGAGTTATTAGCCTTTCCATCCCAGGGGCCCGGTTGGTTTCGTGAGCGAACCAACCCGGCCGTATCTCAACTGTACCCCGAACTCTCATAGGGTAAACTCATAGGTACCGTTTCTCAACATGATCACCAACGCCGCTGATGGTTCGTCAAACGGACGTCCAGTCTGAAAGATAACCGCTTTTCCGTTCCAAGGGCCCGGTTGGATTTCGGGTACAAGCCAACTCGGACACTATCCAACAACAATCAAAACTTGGGCGAAGTATGCCAAAAGTTCCGTCTCATCAAGTGGAAAACAACGAGATAGACAACGCGTCAATCGGGCGCCCAGTCTGTGAGTTATTGGCTTTTTCGTTCCAGGGGCCCGGTTAGTTTCGTGAGAGAACCAACCCGACCGCACTCCGACGGCATCCAAACCTCGAGCGGAGTAATACAAATGATCCGTCTCACTTAGAGGAATCCAAAAAAGTCGACGACACGTCATTCGGACGTCCGGAGCTCAAGATATAAGTGTTTCTGCTCCGAGGGCTCGGTTGGTTTCGTATCCGAACCAACCCGGTCGAACCTAAAGTATTCCAAAACCTTCAGTGAGATATACCGAAACAACCGTCTCGTTCCAAGGATCGCTACTCAACTAAAGGTGCTTCGATCGGAGGTCCGTAACCCAAGATATGGGCAAAAGACCAAGGATGGTCCGAAATCGGGGGGTCTGGGCCCGGACCGACCCTGCCCGACCCCCCTGGGCCGGCCCGCACCGGGGCGACCCGAACCGGGTCGACCCGACCCGGATGGGCCTAGCCGTCGCGGCCCGGCCCGGCCGGCTCGGTCCGGCCCGACCACCCCGCCGCGGCTCGTCCAGCGCGGCTGAGCGGAAGCCGCAAGCGGGGTACGCGACTCCCCCACCCTCGCCGCTAATTGAGGCCGGCGGCAACCGCCGCTGCCAGCCCTCCGGCGGCGCGCTTCCACCGCCTTCCGCGGACCACCGGACGCGCTCTGGTGGTCCGTTTCTCCTACTGTCTTCGCCAACGGTCCTCCTGGGACCCGACCTTCACTGCGAAGGGATTCAAACGCCATAGCGGTCTGCTTCGTCGTCGTCCGTTGATCCACACATCGATAAACAAGCTGCGGTGGGTTGTCGGGCCGTGTTTGTTCGGCCCGCGTCCTTCGCGTTAGGTATTTTCAATTGGAAAATAATAAACACATGTTTTTAATCATTGAAGAGGGTATAATTTCTCCAAAATAAATTATACGAACACCTTGCAATCAAAAACCCACACACAAGAGTTTAAAATTTGAATGCGTGGCGTGACAATGTCGCGTATACTTGTCGCTCGATCCCGCGCGGCGTGAATATGTCGCACATCCTTGATGTTCGATCCCACATGGAATGATGATGTTGCATCAATTTCTTTCGATCCACAACAACAAGAAAAACAAAAGGGAGGGGGGCGGCCATGTTTGTGCGGTCTGACCTCCTCCCGTTAACTGATATCATGCGGTCCAAATAGACGCGGATAAAATATGGAAGAGAATCACATATAGAAAACACGTAAACCCCCTACCTCGGTTCCAAGAGCGGAGTCGCGAAAAGAGGATTTGAAGACGACGTCGGGGTGCGTCTGAGGAGGAAGCGGCGTCTCCTCACGTGTTGCGGTGAAGAGGAAGGAAGGCACATCATCGTTCTTCGTGGAAGGATAGTGTTCTTCATCGGAGACCGATTCATTCTTCAAGTTCTTCGTCGTTGAAGAAGATGTTCTTCAAGCCTCCCCAAATCCTCCCAAGCAACAAAGGAACTAACCCAAAATAAATTAAGCCACACTTAATTTATTAACTCAACATGGCTTTTGAAATTCAAGTGTTTGAATTTCAAAGACTCACATTAAACTCACTCCATTAATGTCATAAGTTATTAAATTAAGTTAACAATATTAATAGTGAGTTGAGGGGGTTAGAGGATATAAAGGGGTGGGGTTCATGTGGGCCCCACCACCCTCATAACCTCCCAAGGGAGGTTGGGTAGTTACCCAACTTCCTTCCAAAGGATTAAAAACTTAGAGTAAAATAAAAATTGTAGAATAATTATAAAATAAACTTCCAAATTTTTTTTCATCTACTCTCGTGAAAATGCAACTCCGGAACAGGTGTTCCTAAGCAATTACCGGTATTGCGGTTCAATCGGTGCCCTCGGAATTCGATTCCGAGCACCGGTTCAAAAGATAGGAATTCCCGCTCGTTCGTTCACTGAATGTACCCGAGCTAAACAACGGAAAATGATTCCGGGCACACTGGGCCTCAGAATCTGGCGTCGTCAGAAACTGCGTTCTTGTAAAATCCAAAGAAAATTAAGAAATAATTTTCCTTGAAATTTCCAGGTCTTTACATTACTCCCACCTCAGGGCTTTGCGTCCCCGTAAAGCTTCAAAACAAACTAGGGTTACAAAAGCGGTATTGAGCACGCACCTGAGCCTTCCTCTCCCATGTGCTCACCTGGAGGTTCCCGTACTGCCAGAGAAAGTGCACCTGAGGAATCGATCTTCCTTATAGGATCCGCTCCTGTCGATCCTCGATCCCCACTGGATCCTCTGTGAAAGACACCCCATCGCCATCGTCCAGCTCCTCATGGTCGATGATATGCGAAGGGTCGAGCACGTATCTCCTCAGTTGAGATATGTGGAAGACGTCGTGCACCTGGTGCAACTGCGGTGGATGGGTCAAGTGGTAAACCACCCCGCCTACCCAGCTGAGGACGTAGAAAGGTCCATTGAACCTTGGAGATAACTTGCCGCCTTGGCCACATCTCCGTAAACCTCATCGAGGTGAGACCCGTATAAGGACATGATCATCATCCTCGAACTCTTGAGGCCTCCAAGTCCTGTCAGCATAAGGCTTCTATCGGCCCTGTGCTGTCCTCATCCGCTCTTGGATGAACTGGACCATCTCTAGTCCCACAATAGCTGCTATGATTTATTCTTTGCCGATAAGAGAAATCTGGTCTCATCCCCTGGATGAACCACATTCATTGCCTAATACAGTCAATCCTGACATGAATGATGCATTCATGCCATGGATAACGTCGTAAGGCCTCGACGTAACTACCAAGAGATCCAACTGTCACTCTCTCCTCCAAGGGCCGAGTGACACTGTCGGCATCAGTGTGAGGTCACTAGGTCTCCCCCAGTAGAAATCTTGAAAGTGAGGGTCAAGTCAACAGTTTTAACCGGGACCACTCAGTATCAACCAAACAAAAGGACAAGAAAGAAAACATCACAAAGATAAGTGTCTTTCTATTATTGCAGCTCATAGTAAAAAGACACGAAGCAACTACAAACAAACAAAGTGCAACAACTGGATGAACAGAAACGGCTCCTGGGTCTTCCTCCTCGGATCCTACCTGAAGGGTAGGTACAGATAGCCTCCATAACGCTCTCGCTCGTCAACCTCCTCTCAGTGTCGTCTCGCCGTGAATTCCACCTCCGGGTACTGACTCGTCATGTAGTCCACCTCCGGGTACCGTCCAGTACTCGAACACTCGGCCTCCATCAGCACTGTCCGTCGTCTGCAACCAACACAACGAGGTGCGGGCATAGCCCGTGCAGGGGTGAGTATAACGATACTCATTAAGGACCCCGAGACCCTCAAGGTCTCACTAAAACCAACAAGGATAACCACAAATAAGATCTCCACAGATAACCTCTACTTAGGTATATGCCCATACATATACCTAAGTTATCAAGTAACCCATCTCAATCATGAGGAAACACAAGGATTATGAAATCAACGGATAACCACTACCTAGGTATATGCCCATACATATACCTAAGTTGTCAAGTAACCCATCTCAATCATTAGGAAACACAAAGGTCATAGACTCAGCTCAAACCAAGATTTTCATTATTGAAACTGTAATTGCTGAAGAGATCCGTATCTGAAGTGTGCAGTGGTCCTGTCACGACTCTGAGGTACTGCTCACTAACCTAAGACTGCTGAGGTACTCCTCCTGTCGAGTACCGCGGGTCTGCGGCCAACTACCGGGCACTCCGTCCTCTTTGGGTCTGTCGCAAAATACCAGGCCCTCCCCCTAATAGCCTACAGAGGTACTCCTCCTGTCGAGTACCGCGGGTCTGCGGCCAACTACCGGGCGCTCCGTCAATCGTGGGTCTGTCGCCAAAAACTGGGTGCTCTGTCCACTGGGCTAGTCGACTCACTCCAAGTCGAGTCGGTCAAGCAGTCGTCAGGTCTCAGCCGGCTACACGGTCTCCGTACTCCGTACACTCGTCTCCGGGAGGGTTCGCTCCACGAGCTATAGGTCGATACTCCAAGTATCACAAAGTCCCATGAAGAAGTATCTCAAAGGACCGCCTCGTCATAGGGGTCTCAACGCAACAGACGGCACGTCAAACGGACGCCCGGTCTGTGAGTTATTAGCATTTCCGTCCCAGGGGCCCGGTTGGTTTCGTGAGCGAACCAACCCGGCCGTATCTCAACTGTACCCCGAACTATCATAGGGTAAACTCATAGGGACCGTTTCTCAACGTGATCACCAACGCCGCTGACGGTTCATCAAACGGACGTCCAGTCTGAAAGATAACAGATTTTTCGTTCCAAGGGCCCGGTTGGATTTCGGGTACAAACCAACCCGGCCACTATTCTAAAGCAACCAAAACTCGGATGAAGTATGCCAAAAGTTCCGTCTCATCAAGTGGAAAACAACAAGACAGACGGCGCGTCAATTAGACGCCCGGTCTGTGAGTTATTGGCTTTTTCGTTCCAGGGGCCTGGTTGGTTTTGTGAGCGAACCAACCTGACCGCACTCCGACGGCATCCAAACCTCGAGTGGAGTAAGACAAATGATCCGTCTCACTTAGAGGAATCCAACAAAGTCGACGACACGTCATTCAGACATCCGGAGCTCAAGATATAAGTGTTTCCGCTCCGAGGGCCCGGTTGGTTTCGTATCCGAACCAACCCGGCCGAACCCAATGTATTCCGAAACCTTGAGTGCAAAATACCTAAACGACCATCTCATTCCAAGGATCACTATGCAACTGACGGTGCATTTATCGGAGGTCCGTAGCCCAAGATATGGGCAAAATACGAAAGAGGGTCCGAAATCGGGGGGTCTGGGCCCGGACCGACCCGAACCGGTTGGGCCCGGCCCGGCCCGGTGGGGCCCGGCTGGCCAGCCGCGGCTCGGCCAGCGCGACCGAGCGGAAGCCGCGGGCGGGGTGCGCGACTCCCCCACCCTCGCTGCTAATTGAGGCCGGCGGCGACCGCCGCCACCAGCCCTCCGGCGGCGCACCGCCACCGCCTTCCGCGGACCACCGAACGCGCTCCGGTGGTCCCTTTCTCCTGCCGTCTTCGCGAACGGTCCTCCCGGGACCCGACCTTCACTGCGAAGGGATTCAAACTCCATAGCGGCCTGCTTCGTCGTCGTCCGTTGATCCGCACATCGATAAACAAGCTGCGGAGGGTTGTTGAGGCGTGTTTGTTCGGCCGACGTCCTTCGCGTTAAGTGTTTTCAATTGGAAAATAATAAACACATGATTTTAATCCTTGATGAGGGTATAATTTATCCAAAATAAATTATACTAACACCTTGCAATAAAAAACCCACGCATGAGAGTTTAAAATTTGAATGCGTGGCGTGACGATGTCGCACATACTTGCCGCTCGATCCCGCACGACGTGAAGATGTCGCGCATCCTTGCCGTTCGATCCTGCGCGGCGTGACGATGTCACGTCAATTTCTTTCGATCCACAACAACAATAAAAACAAAAGGGAGGGGGGACGACCGTGTTTGTGCGGTCCGGCCTCCTCCCGTTAACTGATATCATGCGGTCTAAATAGATGCGGATAAAAGACGGAAGAGAATCACGTATAGAAAACACGTAAACCCCCTACCTCAGTTCCAAGAGTGGAGTCGTGGAAAGAGGATTTGACGACGACGTCGGGGTGCGTCTGAGGAGGAAGCGGCGTCTCCTCACGTGTTGCCATGAAGAGGAAGGAAGGCACGTCGTCGTTCTTCGTGGAAGGATAGTGTTCTTCGTCGGAGACCAATTCGTTCTTCATGTTCTTCATCGTTGAAGAAGATGTTCTTTAAGCCTCCCCAAATCCTCCCAAGCAACAAAGGAACTAACCCAAAATAAATTAATCCACACTTAATTTATTAACTCAACTGGCTTTTTAAATTCAAGTGTTTGAATTTCAAAGACTCACATTAAACTCACTCCATCAATGTCATAAGTTATTAACTTAAGTTAACAATATTAATGGTGAGTTGAGGGGGTTAGAGGATATGAAGGGGTGGAATTCGTGTGGTCCCCACCACCCTCATAACCTCCCAAGGGAGGTTGGGTAGTTACCCAACTTCCTTCCAAAGGATTAAACACTTAGAGTAAAATAAAAATTGTAGAATAATTATATAATAAACTTACACAATTTTTATCATCAACTCTCGTGAAAATGCAACTCCGGAACAGGTGTTCCTAAGCAATTACCGGCATTGCGGTTCCATCGGTGCCCTCAGAATTCGATTCCGAGCACCGGCGTCTCCTCAAGTGTTTTGGTGAAGAGGAAGGAAGGCACGTCGTCATTCTTCGTGGAAGGATATTGTTCTTCGTCGGAGACCGATTCGTTCTTCACGTTCTTCGTCGTCGAAGAAGATGTTCTTCAAGCCTCCCCAAATCCTCCCAAGCAACAAATGAACTAACCCAAAATATATTAAGCCACACTTAATTTATTAACTCAACATGGCTTTTGAAATTCTTGTGTTTGAATTTCAAATACTCACATTAAACTCACTCCATTAATGTCATAAGTTATTAACTTAAGTTAACAATATTAATGGTGAGTTGAGGGGGTTAGAGGATATGAAGGGGTGGGGTTCGTGTGGGCCCCAACACCCTCATAAACTCCCAAGGGAGGTTGGGTAGTTACCCAACTTCCTTCCAAAGTATTAAACACTTAGAGTAAAATAAAAATTGTAGAATAATTATAAATTAAACTTCCACAATTTTTATCATCACCTCTCATGAAAACGCAACTCCGGAACAAGTGTTCCTAAGAAATTACCGGCGTTGCGGTTCCATCGGTGCCCTAAGAATTCGATTCCGAGCACTGGTTCAAAAGATAGAAATTCCCGCTCGTTCGTTCACTGAACGTACCTGAGCTAAATTTTGGAAAATGATTCCGGGCACACCGGGCCTCGGAATCAGGCGCCGTCAGAAACTGCGTTCTTGTAAAATTCCAAAGAAAATTAAGAAAAACTTTTCCTTGAAATTTCCGGGACTTTACAATAATAATATTTAAAATTCATAATTTTACCACTAAAATACATATTTGATCAATTCAAATGCTTATTAAATTTATAAGTCTTTCTTATATAATCTTAAATTCCAAATTATTTTAATTTTAGTAAAAAAATTATCATTAACTCTCTAAATAAAAATTAATTTTTTCAATAAAATAAAAACAATTAACTACTATATAATTATAAAATTGAATTAAAAAATATTTTTTTAAAAAAAATTAAAATTATAAATATATAAACTTATATTTGAAATGAAAATACAATATATAAACAAAAACATTTTTTATCAAAAAAAATTACAATTTGAAAGAATCACTATTCCTAATCATATTTTTATGAAATTCTACTTTATAAAAAATATTTTCATTTAATAGGGGTTTTATTATGCATATCTTTTTAATAATATTCATATCATATATCATGACTCGTATTCGTTTTTTATTTCATGTGAAACCATAATTCAAATGTAGTATTAATTTAGAGAAAAAATATAGTCTAAAATTTCAATGTATTAATCCCTAAAATATGGTTTTATTAAATGTAATTGGTGGAATAAAATTGTAACATCATATTTTAATTAATTATTTTTATTTTTATAATCTCACTTAGTGAATGAAACTTATTTCTATTTCTCATTATAGTTACCATCTGATCACACTAACAACATAACCATGCATAAAAAAAAGAAGAATTAAGAACACATTAATTTATTTATAACTATGAATGATAGTTTTTCATTCCTTGTGATCACATATAAATACACGTGCACATAAATAATTAACCACACATATGATAAAATAAATTATATGATCATTAACCTTTTATAGTTGTTCGACCATCAAGTGGATGATGGATCAACCAATACCCTAGTGGAAACTCATTATGTTACAATGCTCACCCAATCCCATGTATATATCTCTTATATTGTACTTCTCCATGGATTGACATGAACGGAATCTCCTTCATTCTCTTCATTATACCAGACAACATACTTAAGGGGGGGCATCTCAATAATATAGTATACATATGGACAGACACTCCTGTGGAGAGACATCCCCTTATACCATTAAATAATTTTAGGGAAAATGTGTAGTATACCATATATTAATTACTTATTAAAATATTCCTTATTAAAATAAATAAATAAATAACCGCCAAAAATATATTTTTTGGTCTAGCTAATTGTCATTCAAAAATCATAAACTCATATAAAAAGAATTAAATTCTCTATGATTTCGACTAAAGGGTATTTATTGTGAAATATCTCATGATCGTGTTTTTTTATTTTTCATATGGTTAGTTTATTGTTTTTATGCATCTATAGTCATATTTGATCATGTATAATGAGAAAAATCATGCATAGATAAATATAAACTAATTTTTAATAATTTTTTACATTTTTTCATTATTATGTTATGTGTGTGGTCACATAGTAATAAGCATGATAATTAGAAATAGATTTCATTCAATGAAAGAAATAAAAACAATAATAAATATCAATGAACATTTTATGTGGAAAATAACATCCAACTAATATATTTTAGTGAAGCATTTGTTTTTGGTAATTTTATTCCATATATTATGGTTTATCCTTCAATTATTTATTTCAAATAAGAGTGTGGGGCTCAATAGACAAAATGTGGCTTAAAAATAACTATAGATTTCTTGAAGAAAATTTAAAGGAACGTGTTTAGAGAATAGACTTTAAGGAATAATAGGAGATGTGAATCAACTAATTAGATTATGGATCCATGTGTTAATGTGCCTAGCTATCCAAAATCATACCCTCGACTCTCGAAGTAGTTGTAATGCCATAGCTCTGACTATGATGAGAGGTTTAATGATCTTTTCCCACTATAATACTAAAAAATGTATATTATAGACATAGTAGTCTTGGGATACTATGATTTTAAAAAAATAATGAGACATATTTAAGATTAATACATAAATATTTAATAACTAATTTTAATCAATCTAAAATTACTAATAATATAATGCTTCATATTATAGAAATAAATCTAGAAATACCTTAAAAACACTATTTTCAATACAGAAAAACCAACGTGTACTAAACTGCAAGAATTTCCAAGTGTGTTATAGGATCATACACATAAAAATACAATATTAACGAATATTCTAGGTTATGGAGTCCCTTTAACCTAATGATCCTTTATATAAATCATGTGAGGGTGAAATAGAAAATTATTAGAGACTTAGGATTGATGATTTTTATGTTTACATCATAATGTTATCATCAATGACCAGTGATTTGTGAATGAAACATGAGAACTCATAAATAAATATTATCATAAATTATATCTTGCATTTCAATGATTTTAAACCAATAATTATGAGTAGATTTTGCGTTTATATCGAGTTGGGTTATTTTCGAAATAATAAGGTGTCTAATTGATAAATGGATTAAAACCTAAGTTCTAATGTCCTTATTTTATCTTTGGAATTATTGGAATTAATAATATATATTCATTATTATGTTTATTACAATTTTAAGTAGTTTTAGGGAATTTGAAGTAATTAGTGGATTTCTATGAAAATCTGATAATTCTAAAAAATTACAGATAATTTACCATAAGAGAAGTCCTTATCCGACCACATGATGAACTTATTGTGCACCAAACAGTCACATGTATTCCTCTCTATAGGCTAAATGATCAAACTATTTTTGTTATAATTTCATTAAGAACCTATCATGTGGTCACTTGTATTTCATAAAGTCATTTTGTTGACCGTAAGGTTAATGATGGACGATTATTCTTATCGAATCAAACATGGATGACTTTTTCTAAATTCCTTAACCTACAAAATTTTATTGTCAATTGAATATATGATGTAATCTAACATGCGGTAAATTCACCTACTACACAATGAATAAACCCCATGAAACCACACTTTTGATCGATTGACCACATGATTGGTGTGACTAATCGTATGATGATCATCCATGTGAAGATCAACTACATGACCATATGAAGAGGCCACATTATGAAACTATCTCACAGTTGATCCATCGGGTTAAGATTCACAAGGGTAAAAAATCACACTCGTCGTGATGTGTAAAGGTCACTGAACATTTCATGTCTTCTGTAAGGGTGTTTTGAGTCTACGTAAAGTTCCACAAAATAGAAGGAGACCTATGTAAAAGTAACCCTCACACTATAAAACCATCATAAAGGATGGAGGCATGTTCTATATTCTATATAAGTATATCATCACGATTCAATAACTTATCTATGGGTAACCACATTACTCAAGGATAATCCATTATACTTAAATATGATTCTATGGGTTTTGATGTTAGTATGCATGCATGAAATATATCGTTTCCTTGTAGACGAAGAAGTTATAACTAAAGATAACATGCAACATAAGGATATTCCAAATCAAATAGGAATATTTTGATTTCCTAAAGTCCTAAAAATTTAAGATTAAAGGATGTGTATAATGATGAAAAGGGGAAGATAATAGTGATTTGAACTTTCATGGAATTCAATTTTTTGAAAAAGGATCCACGAAGGGAAATATGTGTGTCTATAAGAGAAGAAGTTGGGATGCTGGAGATAAATAAAATAGTAGATAGATTCAACATATAAATTTCTATAAATTTTATTTTTGATTACATCCTTTATTTTTGATTTTCATATTTTATCGATGATTTATTCTTCATTTTTCATCTGATTACCATTAATATAGTGGTGTAAAATCTTTGTGATTAGGATGGGTAAGGAAAAACATATTATAATACTTGTGTTTAGGCACTTAATTTAATAAAAACCTTTTTAATTCTATTTAAATAGTTTCAATTTTTTTAAAAAAAATATTTTTTTATCATGTATGATCATATTTTCTTTATGATTTTTTTTTCATCAATTATTTCCTTAGATGATGATCATTATTACCCACCACTGAATGCTGGATTTTATGTATAAATTGTTTATAAAAACTTTATTTTCATTTTTTTAATTACCATACTTCATTATTAAATAATTATAATTTCTCATAGCTTTTATTTAAATACATTATTCCCTCTCACAGAAGTAGGACTAATTGTTAATATTTCTTAGTATTTTAATAATCATAATTGTTATGTATTTCAGAAAATTATTATTCATTTAATGGGTTAATATCTTAAGTCGATTAGTTATATTTTCTATAATATTTTATTGATTCTTGAAGAGTTAAAAAGACCGTAAGTACATGAAATCACATAACCAGATGTATTGAACCCATAAAAAATTCATTCGACTATAAGACTTGGAGTAATAATTGTTTACAAGTTGATGTGTTGCATGAATAAAACTTAAGTGACCACATGAAAAAAAATCAAAGTAACAAAATCAAGATAATCCAAGTGACTACCTGAAAAAAATCAAAGATACCACATGAATATTGATCGATAGTGAGATGTGTAGTTATAAGTTTTCTAAGTATTTAATCAAATACATGTAGTGTTTCAACTGATTATACTAAAATTGAATGCCCACATATTGAAATTTCAATCAACTTTACATGGAAATTTTAATCTACAACATGTTGAAAAATTAATAGACCACACACTGTTAGTCTAATTGACACACATGATGTATTTGATCCTCTGAACATTGAAACTAATCGACAGTAAGAGAAAACCTATGACCCATCATGATGTATGAATTACCATAAAGGTAAACTTACCATAATAAATCATCCTTTTCTTAAGTGATATAATTTATATTATACTCTTCTTTTCATACTTTTTATATTTTATATATATTTTAATTTTCTATAAATTAGTATTAAGTGTTTTTAGTGATCTAATGATTCCTAAATGTCATATCAATTAGTTTGATACTAATGTATTTTATTTGGAATTATTATATATTGGATCTAGAGTGATGGAAATAATTAATAGAGGGGTTAAATAGTAGTTTAAAATTTTCTATTAAATGGAAATTATATTTTATGAAATAAAGTTCTACAATGAGTTCCATGTTATTGAAATAAAGTACAATGGAAATAAAAATGAAAAAACATAATGATTATAGTCATTCAGATCAAAATGTTCATTATCTACTAATCAAATATATCTACTCAATGAGAAGATAAATACCGACTATGAATCTCACATTTAAAAACATTATGACCTTTTATAGACTCTTAATTTTGTAATTACATTGAGTGTAATGCCCTAGACCCAAAAGACCAGATTCAGTGCCTTACATTATTACATTGGCATGATTATAATAAATCAAATACTGATTGACCGATCAGTTTAGCCATTTTGGAATACTAGATTACATTAATGATACCCATAATACATTGAGATAATAAAGTAAATCACAACATAAGTAATATACCACCATCCTTGAAACTCATTCCAATTATTCATCTTCATAACATGGGGAAATGAAACATAACAAGGGTGAGATCAATTGAAAAATAAGGGTACGTACAAAAAAAGAAATAATTAATCAAGGAGAATAAATCAACATGGAATGTTAAATAACTGATCATAGATGAAATTAAAATAACTGTATAATGCATAATCAATATGGAATAGTAAATAAGAGAAACATATGCCATTTAATTAATAATATAAGAATGAAATTCATCAATTGATAATTTCAATATGAAAATATCATGGATAAATAATAATAATAAAATAATTATCAATTAAGGGAATGATTAATTATTGGATATCATGTTTGAAGAATATATAAACCTATACCATCAATACCATTCACACGATGGTTTTAAACTATAGGTAGAAACCTGTTTAATTGGGCCAACTTATTTTTCTCATGAGAACCTATTGATGAATCGAGGGGATATATAATTTCCAAGCCCTAACCATACATTATATTTCAAATATTTCATTATATATTAAGTAATTTATTTAATTAATAAATAATATGCCTTATCAAATATTCATATTGAATAAAATATATGGATTTATGAATATTTTTTTAGCTAATTAAATATCCTTCAAAGTATGGACTCTATATAAAAACAGTATGATGTTTAGGGAATAATTATACATATCATATTACAGTATGGATATTTAAAATAAATTTAATTTCCAATTGAAAATGATCATATATAAGTGTTTATTTCAAGATAATGTTAACAATCATAAAATAAAGTGAGATTGTAAAGATAACTTTTACCACATGGTAATATTCAATTCAAACTATTTTATGAGATAATTCAAACTAAAAAAATATAATACCATGAAATATTGGTGAATAATTATATTTAATGACAAAGGCTATGTATATACACCACAAAAAAGATGTAAGTTGTCAATATGTCATTTATCTCATAGATAAAAAAAGTGAGATGAAAATACCGTATAACTTGGTCACTTTTGAATTATAATAACCATAAAAGATATAATAAAAACTTAAACTCTAAATACCATTAAGATAAATTCATTAATGATATAAAATATTATAGGTTAAGTATATACACAATACAAAATAAATATGTGTTGAAAATTGTGCATGCATCACAGAAGAAAAGTGAGACAAGAATACCTTACCATATACTTTCTTTTGGTCAAACACTCTTTAACATCTAGTATAATGGTTTTAATAATGTTAATAACTTATTAATAAACCATAATCACATTTATAATATCATATATTTACTTCTTATAATATCTTATTACCCTTTTTTTAGAATTATTTTATTAATTAAAATTTTTTGATTGTTAATCTCTTAGTCTTTCAAGTATGTTGTGACTTGTTATTTTATCTCGTATTATGTAGATCATGATTTAATAATCTCTATAATGTAAAAAATTAAGATAATATTATATGTGTTTTGTATATACATATTTATATTACTCCATAATTTTTGGATATAGGAAATGAAATTCACCATTCATGGAGATAGTAGGTCGTACGTACAATGAATACTACTTACATTTCTTTATCATATATAAATGAATAAAATTTAAATTATATATATATATATATGAATATTATAATTATAGTATCATATTTATTTCATATATGCCACATAATTTTATTAAAACCATATTTATACATTCCATGTATTGCATGAATGAATCACATCACTTTGAGGAGACAACCATACACACATTCACAAACAATGTTATCGTATTCCTAGAAAATGGAAAGAATGAATGTTTTTGTTATGAAATATTTACATAATAATAAATAAAGTATAAATATCATATATATAATATATAAAATATAATTCAAAAATTATTTCCAACCCTGAAAAGAGTTAATGGAAGAATAAACGACATCGGCTCGCGAGGGGGTAGTCCGCCATACACACAAAAAATGATTTTGTATCCCATTTGATGGAAGTGTGCATGAGTTCAAGTCATAACCATGAAATAAAAACATATTAGTATATTTATGATACTTAGGTTATTTCATAATCACGATATAAAAATAATTTAAGGTGTGTAGATGTAAATCCAACTAATGTGATCGTTGAACAACATTTCCTCTTATTCAGGTAGATCCTTCTTGGTTTATATCAAAAGACTTACATGGTTTGATTTCATCCCAATAATAGGATTCTATGATCAGTGTATGGAATTTTAGAGCTTATTTGGGCAGGTTTTGGATGGTAAAAGGACTTTAGAGGTGTGAATAAGTGGAAGGGGTGAGTGCATTTTGGTAGTGGAGGAGGAGTGTCATTATTGTAAATACAAAAAGGCAATAACTATTGAGAGGTATCCCTTAAATAATTATACTCCAATAAAGAAACGTATTTTAGAAAATGGAGTATATGGTCTATATATGTCCATACAATTGATTTTTTTACATGTTTCGAATTCATTTTGGCCCTTAATTTTAGGGTTTACTCCCTTTTAAAGCATAATTTCACCTTAATCACTATTATTAAATTTAACTGCATTCACTAATATTGTTGGCCAAAAACTAGGATTAAAAAACTAGAAATTATCAATTATTATTATTATTAAAAATACGTAATTAATTTTTCCATATTCTAATAAAATAAGTGACAAAAATTCATTTAAATTTAATCCCGTAGACGAGATTAGAAGTAGGTTTATAAGAAAACATATTCAAAATATTGAAATATTTTTATATCCAATTTCAATTTTAAAATGATTATAATGATATAAATTGAATTAATTGTGTCATAATTGAACTATTTTGACCTTAAAAATAATTTAAAATGTAATTTAACATTATAATTTTGTTAGATGATAAGTCCGTTTTTTATTAAAATTTAATATTTTTCACTATTCATCAAAAAAAGAAAAATCTCAGAAAAAAATACACTAGGATAATTTAGAAATTATTCATTGAAAAATGAAGTTTATTTATATAATTATAATATTTTAAAAGTTTCCAAAATTTAGTTTTAAAACTGGTTAACTATTAAAAGGCCACAAAATAACCTTTAGAAAAAATATGGATTTTTTTCCTAAAATTGGGTTTTTTCTCATCTTATGCCTACGAAATATATTGGATAAATGTAAAAAATATTTTATTAAATATATATTTTATTAATTTATTTAATATCATTCAATAATTTTAATTAATTTAATTTATTAGGATAAAATACATTTGTCATCATAAAAATATTTCTTTTATATTCAATTGGTTTTTATTTTCATTTCTAGTAAATTGATTTCAAATAAATTAATTTTATATTTTGGTAAACCATTTATTTTAATAAGTAATTCAATAATATTAATAACTAAAAATTTAATATCTAGGTAATATCTTATTATATTAAATAATAAAATTAGTAGTATTCGGTAAAACTCCTTATTGCATGTAACACATTCTATCGAAGGAAGTGTTTATTGTGTGTAAGACAAGATAAATCAGTATTGTGTGAATTGAATGATATATAATTGATTAAATATATTTAAAATAAAAAATATATTGTATAGTCTTGAGATATTATATTAACTTATGCACTTGGTTTTTCTTGTCACACAACCTAACAAATACAATGTCCTTTTTTTAGAATTTTGGGGTTTTATATTATCCCTAACTTAAATAAATTGCATCCTCATAATTATAACATGATCTTGTTAATTGAGGGTCTAATATTTGAAAATAATATTGTTGAAAAACCCATATCAAAAATAGTTATAATAATACATCTTCTTAATATGAGAGAAAATAAAACGTAAAGGTTACCAGAAAACCAGGCATTCAAATAAGAGAACATTAGTGAAAACATGGACATGGAAGATAAATATAACTATCATGATCCAATGAAGAGTGATAGAGATAATTTTCATAATTTTTTTTTACCCAAAATACAAAAACTAGTGGTTTGAAAAAATTTATTTATGTCATAAAAATAAATGATAATATGGGAAACAATTAGACCCTTTTCCAAGAGTTGGTAAATTATTTATATATCTAGGTATATAAGAAACATACATACATGATACATTAATATTTCATAAACACAATATTACCCTTTTGGCGTGCCTTTAATTATTTCTAATTCATTTCTTACAACATTTTTTATCATGTGTTCAAGTAGTACATTAATTTCTAAAACCACATCCAAAGTTTAACTCAAACTATTTCGTAAATGGATAACCTTATAACCCTTAAAAGTATTATGATCCAAAACATTATAATTAGTTCCATGGAATTAAGTATTATCCAATTTAAGTTTTCCATATCAATCATATATTTACCAAAACATCATTTCTCAACATCATAACATAATAAGGGTTTTCATTCCCTAAATCTTTTTTCCCTATAATTTCAACTTGTTACAGAATCATTTTTCTTAGTCATCAGTATTGTTCAAAATATGAATTAAAATCCTTTATGAAAAAGAAAAAAAGTAAAATCTTTATTTATTTCATCATTCTTATAACCAATAAATCACTCAATTGACATAATTATTGAATCCAAAACAATAATATTAATTATTCCTCTTCATCTATGGTAGTTTAAAAATATTGACCATGATCCATTAGCATATTTTGAGTTATAATAATTTTATTCTTTAGTCATTTATTTTAATATTTTCCTACATCCTTGCAATTAAATAATTGTACATTTAAATTATTTTTATTACCCTTAAAATCACAAGAATGGTGAAATTTCTCTCCTCTCTTGTAGAAAACTCCCATTCATTTTAAGAAATTACCTGGGTGTTTCTTTCTACAACAACCACATGTAGGAAAATAATTCTCTCCCATCTTACCATTATCCATATTTTTCTAGGTCATATTTTTCTTCTCTTTAATCTCTTTGAATCCATAATTCTTATAGAATTCGTTCTCTATCTCGTTAGTATAATAAACAACATTATCATATTATGAGAATGATTGTGAGACTAGTTCCCTTTTATATATTGGCTTAAGACCATAAAATTAATTATAATTCTTACACATTGGATCATGTGAATTAGTGATATTCAAATTCCTTCAAATAGGTGTCATTTTTATGTGATGGTATAGACTAGATTCTATCTTATCATGTATAATAGTAAAACTAGTGAAATTAATATCATAAATAAAAATTTTTATGTGTAGATAATATCAAAATCATAAACATGGTTTATTTAGGATGTTTTTCTATAATTATCAACAAATTCTATCTTATGCTTATGTTATATAATATATGCTATCCTAAATTCAGTTTCCAAGGATTATATTAAACTTACTCTGATACCAACTATAACACCCCAAACATTGAAGACTGAATTTAGTGCATTACATTATTACATTGGAAAGATTACAAGGAAAAAAATCCAAAAGGACCAATCAGTTTAGATGTTTTGGAAAACTAGATTATATACATGATACCCATAATACATTGGGAATGTAAAATAAAGAATAACATAAGTAAAATATCATCATCCTTGAAACTCATTCAAAAGATTTCTCTTCAAAACCCTGGGAAAGGTAACATAATAAGGGTAATATCAAATTCACAGTAAGTGTAAGTAAAAAAAAAAAATAATGAATCAACGAGAATAAATCTACCTGGAATGTTAAACAACTAATAACACATTCCCTTCAAATAACTGGATAAGGTATAATCAATATAAAAAGGTAAATAATTGAAACACATTCCATTTAAAAAAATAAGTTGAGAATGAAATACATCCAAATATAATGTAAAAGATAAAATCTCATGGATAAATAATATTAATAAAAATTGAATTTTGAATGATGGAAATGATTAATTATTTTACTTCATGTTTGAGCCACATGAAAACCTATATGATCAAGACCATTCACAAAATGGTTTAAAACCATAGGTA
Source organism: Viscum album (assembly GCA_963277665.1). Lineage (NCBI taxonomy): Eukaryota > Viridiplantae > Streptophyta > Magnoliopsida > Santalales > Viscaceae > Viscum > Viscum album. The sequence continues at coordinate 734,756,033 of OY728139.1, read as the reverse complement.
GAGACCAATTTAATTTGGCTGACAGATGTAAAACCCTGACCCCAGTTACCCAGAGTCGGTGCGTTATTACATAACAATGTCATGATCAAAAGAAAGATCAAGTCTCGAAAGACCGATTAGTTTAGGATCCTTGGAAACACTAGATATATTCATAAATTTTACATTACATCAATAAGTGAAAAACTACAACAACATATTGTCTTCATATCCCCTCATACTATCCCTACAAGTCATTCATAAAATACTTCTTCACATCCTGGGAAAATAAAACAATGAAAGGGTGAGCTCAGATGCTCAGTAAGGACAACGATATAGCGGAAACATTCATAAATAAACATAAATATTTAAGGCAATGTATATCTAAAACAAAAACCTTTTAAACTTGAACTTCAGAATAATATGGCAAGGATAAAATGAAATAATTTAATTTACTTATTCACATGGATATTCTACTAGTCGAATAATCACATGAAAATATTAATAACCACTTTCATAATGACGGAATGCATAATGCCAGACTATCATAACCACGTATCCAAGGCATCATGCCAAGACTACAAATAAGATTTTGTCAAGGCCTCGTGCCAAGACACTAGTTTGTCTTGTGAAACCTACCGATGCATCGAGGAGCTATAGCAGGCTCCACCCGTCACTTACTAAGTCCAATGCATTCCTCGTATGAAAAGTTTGAAACATAACATAAACATTCGTATTAAAACTAGCATAAAGAATGTCAATACTTTTAAGCACAAACCATGAATGGTATAAAAATAGCACATCCACAGTCAAACATAACTCATTCGATACAATATAGAAGATTGTATTGTATCATATTAACCTCAATCGAGAGTGATTAAAGATATTGACATAGATGAAAATAATCATCAAAACAATTAGAGTGAAATATCCCCCTTTTTCTTGAAATCATTTAAAAGTCACACTATTTGTCAAGAACCCATTTAAAATAGATTTTAGAATTAAAGTGTACCATACTACTTTGAAACTTTTAAAAGTAATTTTAATTTTAAAACTTTAATGTCCATATAAATAAATCCTTAAAACCATTTCTAAAACATGGACATTAATGAGCAAGATTTAAAAGAACATGTCTTTAAAACATTAAAAATGGTATTTTAGTTAGAGTTTCTAACCAAAAGAGAGAAACTTGAATACAAATAATTTAGGTAATAAAAACTTTGTAATATCATTATAATAAAAGGATTCATGATATACTATGTCAAAGTACATTATATACACCACATAAAAGTGATTTGGTGTATAACAACAAAGAAGTCTCAATGGAATGTAAATTGAGATGAAATCTCTTAAAGGCCGTATCCTTAGGTTACAGATAAATCAACGACATAATTATTTGTGACAAATATAAATACACTAAATATGATTGGATATTTAGTGTAAATAAATCAAAGGACATTCACACATATTCTTTTAAAAACAACACCAATGAATTGGATGTTTATCTCAACAAATCGAGATTGAGTAAAAATTACTCTTATCAAGTTCATACCGATGACTTGAGAATTTATCAATGGATTGATTATGTGTATAAAAAATATATCCACATAAAGGGGAGTGGAAATTATTACATAATAAAATGAATAGTTATTCCACACATAATCTTGGAGTAAAATAATCAATGAAGTGTGCGTAAAGTCGAATGAGTGGAAATTGAAATTTCAAATTCCCTTATTGATATGGTAACTTAAAAACACATACACCCATGAAATAATTATCATACAATGATGATGTAAATATACATGAATTAAATTATATTACACAATGAATACAAACATGGGAAGCACACACACCACATGCAATAAATAAGTGGTGAACAATGGAATTCTCACGGAATTAAAAGTGAGATAAGAAACCCCTTACTTTGTACGTTTTACTTGGATGAGGGTAGGTTAAACTCATGTATAATGGTGAAATAATTGTTATTAAATTATACAAGAATCATATATATTAATATGATATCATATATGATCATTTAACATTTCTTTGTTAATAATATCTTAGTATTATCGTCGTTTCGGGTGTTAACTTACTCGTTTTCTTTGATATGTTTTGTTACGTAAGCCATGTTTGTCATGGATAGTATGTATCTTATTCATATCCATAATGATATAAAGTCCTTAAACATTATTTTTAAATCATCAAATGATAATTATACTTGAATGGATATGATGGAGAATGAATCTCATCGCGTTCGGGGAGACGGTAGTCCGTACGTACGCACGAGCGACAAAATCATTATTTTGATATTAAAATAATATATAATTGGATGGTATATCATATATAAAGAATCAGTATCATTTTATATTTATTATTTACATGAATTACTAATCATTATTATACCCATCCAAATAATAATGTTTTGAATAACAATTACACCATGACGTGGAGACGGTAAGCCGTACGTACACACGTATGGTGACATGTCATTAAAAGGATGGATAGAATAATTAAATATGGTTGTACCATGTTTATAATAACATCAAAGTATATATAATATACTGGAGTTATTATTTTAGAATGGTAATAACAAATAAAGAAGAAGTGGAAGAAGAAAGGAACTTGAAAAAGGGTGGTGAAATCATTACCTCTTCTTCGGGTTCTTCCTTTTGATTTGATCAAAAGGGCTCCTTAGGCTAGATTTCTGACTAAAGGAAGGACTCTAGGATTAATTTAGGTAAGTTGAGAGAGTATTTGGGCAGGGGTTGGCTGAACCAAAAGGCTTTTAAGGTGTGAATTAATGAGAAGGAGGAGTGCCCTTTTATAAGAGGGGTGAGGGGCACCTTTGGAAAAGCTAGAAATATTATTTTATAATAAATTCATATTCGGTTTCTAATGGATTAAAAGTGGATTATTTAAAGGTTAAGTTAGGTATAGGTCGAAAACCATTCAACCAATAGGATTTAGACGTGTTTGGGTTATAATATTAACCTTATCTTTAAGTATTAACTCTTAGTTAATTAGTTTGACACTTACCATGTCACTTTGTATTTTTATATTATATAGTTAATAAACATACTATATACCTCCAAAAAACCTCCCAGGGGTCCATTAATGATACACCTATCATGATATATGTCTCTTGGCAGAACCTTAGATTTTTAGGAATTGAATATCAATTAATAATATAATACCTGTTTTAAAAACTCTTTTATATCAATTTTGACACTATTTGGGAAATTGATTTTTGTGAAAATCATAACAGAATTATTACTTATAAAAAAGTTAATTAAATCATTCCTAACATGTCATATTAACCTATAAAATTATTTTAATTCATAATAAGTCTCAAATTATATTTATTTGGGTATTTATAATATCAATTATTTTAGTTTTTCACTTTTATGGTAATTACTGCATCATCATTGGGTCATAAATAAATTAAATTATTTAATGTCTAAAAATTATAAATAAAATTCCTTTATGTAGTAAATCACATTATATTTCGAATGAATATTTATAGTTGAAAATAAAACATATATAACCCTTTGTAAAAATTGTTTTTCTAAAAGATATATGCTTATGTCATTTTTGTATTTGTTTTAACTTAATTAAAATAAAGTGTCCATATCACCTACAAGTGGCTCCATGGGGTCCCAAAATCAACCCAAAGATTCCCCTGGTCGAACATGTATCCACCAATACGATTATGAAACGTTTTAGGGTAATATAGTATTATTATAATATTATTGTTTAACCCTTATTTACCGGATTTACCCATTAACCATGGTAAATAAAATATTTACCGAAGTAATTATTTAAAATGTCTAAAAATAAAAGTTACCTATTTACAAAATTTGGACATCCTGATTCCAAATATGGAATCCATTTTTTCCAAATTCAAAACATAGAAGTGGTAGAAATTAATTTAATATTAATTCCCGCTGGCAAAACAAAAAGCGTGTTTTTAAGATTTAATAACTATCAAAAGATTGATACTTGTTTATGTTCCGTTTAATTGTCAAATTATGTCCAATGTCCAAAATTTTATTAAATGGTAAAAATATATTCTGAATATACTTTAAAACCACTCAAATTCATAATTTATCATTATTAATTATTTTGATTAAAAAAGTTGTTTTTAGTTAAAATTTAGTAATTTTCACTATTCATTAAAATATGAAAGTTATCCAAAAAGTACCAAACTTTCACCCTAAGATAATTTTGATATTAAAAATCCAAAAATAAAGTCCATTTTTTAAGATAAAATGTATAAAATTTCAAAAAGTAGGTATTAATATTCATAACGGCTAGTTTGATCGGTTGCGGTGTGTGTTGGAACTCGATGTTGCGTACAACACACGCCATTTCATTATTCAAAGGGAAATGTACCATGGAAGATTGGGGTGTTAAATTCTCCCCTCCTTCAATAAATTGTGTCCTCGCAATTTTTTTTTAAAATTGGGCTTGAGAATATAATGGAAAGTCCCACATCGGAAAAAGAGTCAATAAAACTATCACTTTAAAAGAAAGGAAGAGAGGTATAAAGGCCACCCAAGATAACCCATACTAGGATTTCATGTAGAAAAACATGGATATGGACGATAAAATAAGTGTTAAGTTCTGATGGAGATGGATAAAAACATGATCATGAGAAAGTTAACAATAATAAAATCACAAACTTGTGTTGGGACAAACGGTCATTAGTCTCCCAGTAGGAAAAGTAAACGGACAACATTTTTTGTTACATTACATAAGGATGAGGAATTAATTTATGATATTGACTAAGAACATAAAGATATATACTTACTTTTTAAGTAGAGTTTCATTCTTTAATAAATGTTTACCACTAACTCATTTTTTTAACAATGAGTATTCAAGAAGACTTGGTCACAATGGAAGAGCTAGAATAAACTTCTATAGAAATACATGATCCACGTAGGATAAACTATATATTTACCTTGTCTTTAGAGATTAATCAAAACCAAAATGGTTAGTATAATATCTGATGATCCCCCAAATGGATATTCCAGTAGAAAAAAACACTAATCTTAATTTCTAAAATAAAACCATCAATACCCCAAAGTTAAATAAATATCATTCAATAATCAAGTGTCCTTAAAATCCTTCAATATAATCCAAACTAATATTGAAACCCAAAACTTATAAAAATTTAGTCTTCCACGTTAAATTTTATCTCCAAATGACATTAATTACTCTTAAAGTCACATACTTAAAAGTAATTAACATAATCATTTCCATAAATAACCCAAATCACTATAAATCCACAATAAAAACATAGATAAAAATCCATCATTACCCCTAAAATGAAATCCCATACTATTCTATTTTCCTTGGGCATATTGTGTTCACAACAAAGATAAAAACTTCCAAAATAACATTTATCACTTAATCACCAAATCATTTTCCTATACTAAGGGTATTAATTTGATAAGACATAAGATCCCAAATTAAATTATTATTTATCAATAAAATCATTTAACTAAAAATAATAGTCACACTAACAAGGGACTTCATGTAGTCTAGTGGTAGGCGATAAATCCCAATCTCACTTTGGTTGTGGGTTTGATTCCCACAGCTTTGTCCGACGCGACGGGTTGTCACTATATTTTAAAACATTACCAAAATGAGATAAATTCCTCAAAATAACCATAACATAATTTAACCACATATCTTATCTCATACCTTGCATTTTCATCCCAAATTATAATAACTTATAATTGCCTCAAACCCAACGATCATATAAAACCAAATGGTTATTTATAACTATATCCACAAGAGAAAAGATAATTCATCCTCAAATATCATTCTCACATGAAAAAATGCAGGGTTAAAAATACAAGAGAAAATTATTCCAAAGTAAACCCATCTAAAAGGAGCACTAATACATTTTAAACATTTCTCTAACAATTTATTTCCACATAGCTTCTTAATTGACCAAGAAAATATCCTATAGAATAGGGCATTCACTCGGGTAATGGCCAGGTCCCCTACATTTATGGAAAATGACTGTAAATGGATTCTTGGGACCATTTTTATCTTCTTCCACAGTACTCTTCATTTTTCTTCGGCAATTCTTCACTTTATGTCCTTCCTTACCTCACATAAACCATTTCTTTGTCCCATTGAGACACTTTCCTAGGTGTCTCCTTCTACATTTCCAGCATGATGGAAATTGAGGATTCCTTTCTACATGGTCTCCACTGCTGGAGCTCTTATCATTCATCACCTTTCTCTTCTTTGTTGAGTCCGGGAATTTTTTAATATATATATTGTTGATCATATTTTTGGAAAATTGATTTGTCATAAAGATTATATCTTTTACCCCTATCAACATTCCATTTTGTTTCTCATTTCCACCACCGTTCCCACCTTGTACATCATTCTCAAAGTCACTATGACTTCCTTGGAATCTAGCCATTGACTAAAACAAGAAATCATTGTGTGAGTAACAGTATTCATAAAATCATTTAGAGATTAACATGTCACCATATTCTCAATTTTAAACACATTAGGATTAACCAAGGTCATTTACTCTCATCTTATATATATAATACTTCAAATCGGTTTGTAAAGAAAATGTAAATTATCCTAAGCATATCCCCCGGGAGTGTCATAACCAAGAGTGCAGCAAGGCCCGTTGTCGTGCACCAGTTCCCATTTGAGTCTATATCAAAGAGGTGTTTTTGGGATTTACCCCTAGGTACATCTGTGCCAGAGCCGCCTCTACCTGCTTGTATCAATACAGGGATGTATTGCTCGGAAAACTCACAAAATATCTACAATACAAAAAATCTAGGAAGTTCTTATATATTAATCCTCAAAGTTCATCTTAGGTCTGTGTGCTCTAATTAGAGTTTAACTAAATCTAGCTTCCAAGGTTTGTACTAAACTTCCTCTGATACCAACTGTAATGCCCTGACCCCAGTTACCCAGAGTCGGTGCATTGTTACATAACATTGGCATGATCAAAAGAAAAATCAAGTCTCTAAAGACCAATTAGTTTAGTATCCTTGGAAACACTAGATATATTCATAAAGTTTACATTACATCAATAAGTGAAAAAAAACAACAAAATATTGTCTTCATATCCCCTCATACTATCCTTGCAGGTCATTCATAAAATACTTCTTCACATCCTGGGAAAATAAAACATTGAAATGGGTGAGCTCATATGCTCAGTAAGGATAACGATATAGCGGAAACATTCATAAATAAACATAAAACTTTATGGCAATGTATAACTAAAACAAAAGCCTTTTAAACATGGACTTCAGAATAATATGGAAAGAATAAAATGAAATAATTCCATTTACTTATTCACATGGATATTCTACTTTTCGAATAATCACATGAAAATATTAATAACCACTTTCATAATGACGAAATGCATAATGCCAGACTATCATAACCTCGTAGCCAAGGCCTCATGCCAAGACTACAAATAAGATTTTGTCAAGGCCTCGTGCCAAGACACTAGTTTGTCTAATGAGACCTACCGATGCATCGAGGAGCTATAGAACGCTCCACCCATCACTTACTAAGTCCAATGAATTCCTCATATGAAAAGTTTTAAACATAACATAAACATTCATATTAAAACTAGCATAAAGAATGTCAATACTTTTAAGCACAAACCCTGAATGGTATAAAAATAGAACATCCACAGTCAAACATAACTCATTCGATACAATATGGAAGATTTTATTGTATCATATTAACCTCAATCGAGAATGATGAAGGATATTGACATAGATGAAAATAATCATCAATACAATTAGAGTGAAATATCCCCCTTTTTCTTGAAATCATTTAAAAGTCACACTATTTGTCAAGAATCCATTTAAAATAGATTTTAGAATCAAAGTGCCCCATACCACTTTGAAACTTTTAAAAGGAATTTTAATTTTAAAACTTTAATGTCCATATAAATAAATCCTTAAAACTATTTCTAAAACATGGACATTAATGAGCAAGATTTAGAAGAATAGGTCTTTAAGACATTAAAAATGGTATTTTAGTTAGAGTTTCTAACCAAAATAGAGACACTTGAATACAAATAATTGAGGTAATAAAAACTTTGTAATATCATGAGAATAAAGGGATTCATGATATACTATGTAAAAGTACATTATATACACCACATAAAAGTGATTTGGTGTATAACAACAAAGAAGTATCAATGGAATGTAAATTGAGATGAAATCTCTCATAAAGGCCGTATCCTTAGGTTAAAGCAAGGACATAATTATGTGTGACAAATATAAATACACTAAATATTATTGGATATTTAGTGTAAAAAAATCAAAGGACATTCACACATATTCTTGTAAAAACAACACTAATGAATTGGATGTTTATCTCAACAAATCGAGATTGAGTAAAAATTACTCTTATCAAGTTAATACCGATGACTTGAGAATTTATCAATGGAGTTATTATGTGTATAAAAAGTATATCCACAGAAAGAGGAGTGAAAATTACGACATAATCAAATGAATAGTGATTCCACACATAATCTTGGAGTAAAATAATCAATGAAGTATGTGTAAAGTCGAATGAGTGGAAATTGAAATTTCAAATTCCCTTATTGATATGGTTACTTACAAACACATACAACCATGAAATAATGATCATAAAATGATGATGTAAATATACATGAATTAAATTATATTACACAATGAATACAAACATGGGCAGCACACACACCACATGAAATAAATAAGTGGTGAACAATGGAATTCTCACGGAATTAAAAGTGAGATAAGAAACCCCTTACTTTTTACTTTTTACTTGGTTGAGGGTAGGTTAACCTCCTGTATAATGGTGAAATAATTGTTATTAAATTATACAAGAATCATATATATTAATATGATATCATATATGATCTTTTAACATTTCTTTGTTAATAATATCTTAGTATTATCGTCGTTTCGGGTGTTAACTTACTCGTTTTATTTGATATGTTTTGTTACTTAAGCCTTGTTTGTCATGGATAGGATGTATCTTATTCATATCCATAATTATATAAAGTCCTTAAACATTATTTTTAAATCATCAAATGATAATTATACTTGAATGGATATGATGGAGATTGAATCTCATCGCGTTCGTGGAGACGGTAGTCCGTACGTACGCACGAGCGATAATATAATTCTTTTGATATTAAAATAATATATAATTGGATGGTATATAATATATACAGAATCATTATCATGTTATATTTATTATTTACATTAATTACAATTCATTATTATACCCATCCAAATAATAATGTTTTGAATAACAATTACACCACAACGTGGAGATGGTAAGCCGTACGTACGCACGTATGGTGACATGTCATTAAAAGGAAGGATAGAATAATGAAATATGGTTGTACCATGTTTATAATAACATAAAAGTATATATAATATACTGGAGTTATTATTTTAAAATGGTAATAACAAAGAAAGAAGAAGTGGAAAAAGAAAGGAACTTGAAAAAGGGTGGTGAAATCATTACCTCTTCTTCGGGTTCTTCCTTTTGATTTGATCAAAAGGGCTCCATAGGTTGGCTTTCTGACTAAAGGAAGGCCTCTAGGATTAAGTGAGGAAATTTGAGATAGTATTTGGGTAGGGGTTTTCTGAACCAAAAAGCTTTGAAGGTGTGAATTAATGAGAAGGAGGAGTGCCCTTTTATAAGATGGGTGAGGGGCACCTTTGGAAAAGCTAGAAATATTATTTTATAATAAATTCATATTCGGTTTCTAATGGATCCAAATTGGATTATTTAAAGTATAATGTAGGGATAGGTCTAAAACCATTCAACCAATAGGATTTATACAGGTTTGGGTTACAATATTAACCTTATCTTTATGTATTAACTCTTAGTTAATTAGTTTGACACTTACCATGTCACTTTGTATTTTTATATTATATAGTTAATAAACTTATTATATACCTCCAACCGAAAACCAAGGGGTCCATTAATGATACACCTATAATGATATAAGTCTCTTGGACGAACCTTAGATTTTTTGGAATTGAATATCAATTAATAATATAATATTTGTTTTAAAAACTCTTTTATGTCAATTTTGACACTATTTGGGAAATTGATTTTTGTGAAAATCATAACATAATGATTACTTCTAAAACAGTTAATTAAATTATTCCTAACATGTCATATTAACCTATAAAATTATTTTAATTCATAAAAAGTCTCAAATTATATTTATTTGGGTAGTTATAATATCAATTATTTTAAGTTTTCACTTTTATGGTAATTACTGCATCATCATTGGGTCATAAATAAATTACATTATTTAATGTCTATAAATTATAAATAAAATAAATTTATGTAGGAAATAGTTCTATATTTCTAATGAATATTTATAGTTGAAAATCCAACATATATAACCCTTTGTAAAAATTGTTTTTCTAAAAGATATATGCTTATGTCATTTTTGTATTTGTTTTAACTTCATTAAAATAAAGTGTCCCTATCACCTACAAGTGGCTCATGGGGTCCCAAGATCGACCCAAAGATGCCCCTGGTCGGACAGGTATCCACCAATAAGGTTAGAACACGTTTTAGGGTAATTATGCATTATTATAATATTATTTTTTAACCCTTATTTACCAGATTTACCCATTAACCATGGTAAATAAAATATTTACCGAAGTAATTATTCAAAATTTCTAAAAATAAAAGTTACCTATTTACACAATTTGGACATCCTAATTCCAAATATGGAATCCATTTTTCCAAATTCAAAACACAGAAGTGGCAGAAATTAATTTAAAATTAATTCCCTCCGGCAAAACAAAAAGCGTGTTTTTAAGATATAATAACTATCAAAAGATTGATATTTGTTTAGGTTCAGTTTAATTTTAAAATTATGTCCAATGACCAAAATTGTATTAAATGGTAAAAATATATTCTAAATATACTTTAAAACCACTCAAATTCATAATTTATCATAATTAATTATTTTTATTAAAAAATTTGTTTTTAATTAAAATTTAGTAATTTTCACTATTCATCAAAATATTAAAGTTATCCGAAAAGTACAAAAATTTCACCCTAAGCTAATTTCGATATTACGAATCCAAAAATAAAGTTCATTTTAAAGATAAAATGTATAAAATTTTAAAAAGTAGCTATTACTATTCATAACGGCTAGTTTGATCGGTTGCGGTGTGTGTTAGAACTCGATGTTGCGTACAACACACGCCATTGCATTATTCAAAGGGAAACGTACTGTGGAAGCTTGGGTTGTTACAAAATATTTGTCTCATGATAACATATAGAGGTATCGAGGGGATATATAATTTCTAGGCCCACCCATCACTACAAGTTAAATTAATTCCTCATATACCGAGTAGTAAATTTAATTAATAAAAAACATTTCTTCTTAAATATTCATATTCATTAAAATATATGGATTTATCAATATTTCCTCTCCTAATCAAATTTCCTTGAAAGTGTGCATCATAAGAAAAATTTATATAAAATTTTAGAAATAATTAAAGATATCATATCATAGTATTTATATTTTTAAAAATTATTTTTAGATGTAAAATGGTAACAAGGAAGTGATTGTTTTGAGATATATTTATCAATCACAAAAGAAAGTTAACTTGCAATGACAACTTTTCCCCCCTGGTAATTTTCATATCAAAAACCTTTGATTAGATAATTAAAAGTGATAAATATAAAACAATAACATATGAGTGAATCATGATATTAAATGAAAAAGGAGAATAATATAAACCACACAAAATATTTAAGTGGTAAATAAAACATTTATCTCACAGATGTAAAAAGTGAGATTATAATACTTATCTACATGGTAAATTTTTAATTGTAATACCTATGAAAGAAATTACTCAAATTAAACTATAAATAAAATTAAGATAAATGTATTCATGATAAAAAATACATTATTGGTATAATATACACTACCAAAAATAAATAATAGGTGAAAATAGTTTATACCTAATGGAAGAAAACGTGAGATAATAATCCCTTACCTTATGCATCCTTCTAGTAGAATGCTTTTTAGCCTCATGTATAATTCTTTCAATAATGTTAATAAATTATTCCATAACAATATTAATACTTATAATATCTAATATTAACATCTTATAATTTCTTATTAATTTTTTGTTAGTAATCATTAATTATTGTAGAAATTTCAGTTCTTAATCGCATAATTTTTTGATTATGTTTTGACTGATTAATTTTGTGCATATTTTTTAGATAATGATTTAATTATCTAAAAAATTTACTAAATTATATAATTATTATATATATTTAGTATATAATTATTTATATTATTCCTTAATTTTTTGAGATAAGAAATTAAATGCACCGTTCATGGAGACGACATACCATAACTACACATGAACACTACTTCTATTTCTTTGTCATATTTAAAATAAATAAATTAAATGATATATATATATATGTGTGTGTGGGTGTATATTATTATTATATTTTCATATTTATGCCATATTATTTTATTAAAACAATCTTTTATTCATTCCATATATAGAATGAATGAATCACATCATTTAGAAGAGGCGGTAGTCCACACATCCACAAATGATGTTATCATATACCCACAAAATGGAAATCATGAAGGTATATGTTATGAAATAAATATATAAGATAAATAAATTTTAAATATTATATATATCATATAAATCCATCATTATTTCCAATCATGAATGGTGGTAATGGAAGAATGAACGTCCTTAGTTTGTGAGTCTATAGTCCCCCGTACACATGAATGAAGATTTCATATCACATTTGAAAGAAGTGCATGTGAGTATGGATTTTGAACTTTAAATAAAACATCTAAATATGTTTAAGGCAATTTTATTATTATATAATAATTATATAAAAAAATTAAGTGTTGGAGAAGTAAATGAAACTAAAGTGATCGTTCAAGATCTTTACCTCTAATTCGGGTAACTCCTTTTGTTTTATACCAAAATTCATCATTGTTTTTCATTCATCTTAGAGTGAGATGTATAAAATGATGGTATGGATGTTAAGAGATTATTTGGGTAGGTTTCTAACCAAGATAAAATCCTGATAGGTTTGAATAAGTGGGGGGGGGGGAGTTTGTTTTTATAGTGGAGGAGGAGTGGAATTCAAGTTAATAAAAAAAGGTAAACACTATTAAGAGGTCTTAATTACATAGTGGACCTAAAATAATGAACCATATTCAATAAAATTCATATATCATCTAAATATGTCCATCCAAAAGGGTTTTTAAATTTATCTAGGTCATTTTTGCACTTAATTTTAAGGTTTAGTCTATAGTTAGGATTACATTTTCCTTAATCATTGTAATTAATTTTAACTACATTCAGTAATATTTTTTGTAAAACACTAAGTTGAACAAAAAATAGATTATAAATTGTTTTGATTCAAAATTTGTAATCAATTTTTACAAATTTAAATCACATATTTGGAAGGAATTTATTTAAATTTAATCTCATAGATGGGATGATAAAGCAGGGTTCTAATGTAAAAATGTTTAAAACATTGAGATTATTTTATATCCAATTTTAACTTAAAAAAGATTAAAACTACCTCATTTGGATTAATTATGTAAAATCAATCAAATTTGTCTTTAAAAACTATTTATAATATAACTTTTCCTTATAAATTATTTAGTTGAAATGTCATTTTTCAATTAATATTCAGTATGTTCACTATTCATTAAAAAAAATTAAAAGTCTCAGAACAACAACAAAAATCAGAATTGGAAATTTTTTTAATTTATATTTAATTTTTTTTAAATATAAAATTTATTAAATTTAAAAAATTATGTTTTAAAATAGGTGTGCCATTAAAAGACGGAAAAATTACCTTAAGAAAAATATATCTTTTTATGCACAAAACCTGGTTTTTTCTTATCTTATTCTTATCAAATCTATTAGATGAATGTAAATAATATTTTATGGAATATATAATATCTAAATTTAATTATTATCATTCATTAATTTTAATTAATTTAATTTATTATAATAAAGAACCTTTGTGAGAAGAAAAATATTTCCTTTATATTTAATTGGTTTATATATTTATTTAAAATAAATTGATAACCATTGAATTCATTTTATTTTTTTTACCATATATTTTAATTTTTAATTAATTCTATTCATAATTTAAAATTTTTAGGCTATGATATAAATTATTATATTAAAATATAATATTAATATTATTTAGTAAAACTTTGTCTTGCTTATAACACAAGAAATTGAAGAAAGTCGATGTTGCATGTAATGAAAGCTAACTCAATAATGTGTGAATTGAAAGATATATAATAGATTAAATCTAAATAAATTAGTAAATGTACTGTAGAGTCTAGGGATATTATATTCCCTTACGTGATTAGTGTTTCTTGTCATACACACTATCAAATAAAATGTTCTTTTTGTAGAATGTTGGGGTGCTACACTGAGGCACAACCTACTATTTTTAAGGGAGAATAATCCTAGTATATGATCAAAATTTCTATTTGGAGTCAAATCCCAAACATATTTTTTAGTGTTGGAATAAATTTTCAAGGGGATACTTCCATTTGATTTGAAAAAGAATAAACTAGACTCCAAAAATTATAAAAATAAGAACTAAAAGATAACATGAATAAGAAAAAATAAAATGAAATAATAAAATGATCAAAAGTTGTTGAAGATGATGTAGCTCGATGGTTTGTATCACATTAGAAGAAGAAGGTCGATGATTATTGATTTTCTGTGATCATAACCAAGGGAAAAAAGTTGATGTAGTTTCATGATCATATGAGTGCAACATATATTTTATAATAATTGTATTATAAATAATCTGAATGAAAGGTGTTATATCCCATTATTAACATATCATAAAAATTAAACTCACTTTATTAAAACAAATATCTTCTCATTGCATCTAAAAAATGAGTAGCTTCTTTCCAATTGTAATCACATAATTATAAAATAATTTCAAACTTACCTTTGATTGTAAATATAATGTTGAATAAAAAAGAAAATTAGTGTTATTTATTTATCCATCAAACAACAATATTAAAAATTTAATATGTTTTGTATAAAAATATATACAATTAAAATTTATTAAAAAGTTAAAATAAAAAATTAACTTCTTGTTTTTTATGATATTAAAAAATTTCACATAAAATAACATCTTAATAATATATATACTATAAACATATATGTAAAACCTATATTATCAAAATTAATTTCACACATCATATAGTTATGTTCAATAATATTTAAATAAAATTATCATAATTTGATTGTTTTTGTATAAATTAATTAAAATATAATAATTATAATTTTAGAAAAAATCTTTGAACTAACTACAAATTAAAATACCATGTGGTAGCTGACAAGATACTATTGAAAATATCTAACAATGAACAGATGCATCATTTCACCATGATTTATTATTGGTGTCCAATTTTAGATTGATTTACCACTGTGGATTCATTGTGCTATAATCATGCATGAAGATGTAACTTAGAATAGAATGTGCTACTAATAGGTAAGGATGAGCTACTTTCATTGAGCAAGTGCCACCACCGGTGGGTGGTGAATGATCAAACGATGGTGTGATGCACCTATGAGAAGGTGATCTACCATTGAAGGAGAGATCTACCAATGAATAATAGATCTACTGTTCCCTCAAAATGATCTATCGGTGGTTTGAAATCTACAATTATCCAATGGCATATTAAACTATGGTGAAACAATAATCTAAAAATTCAAGTCCAATGATATACCACTGATAATAAGGAGAGGTTGACCAAGTGTTGGAGTTGAGAAATGGACAAGAAGAACCAAAGGAAGGATATACTACTAAAACTGAAAAACTAAAAGGAATATGAGATTCCATGAAATTTGAATGGTCTTGAAGATGAATAAAATATGAAAACAAATCCCCCAGATATTAAAAAACTATTCATAATTCTTCTGAAGTTATCAGGATGTCATTTCAAGAATAGATCCTAGTTATCATCGAGGTACCATAGAATAAGATGATGGACTTGAATAGGTAAAGCATTCAATATAGATTGAGGGGTGTAAGATCAAATTCTTAACTATAAAGTTTATTTAAATCTAATCATTTGGTAGAGCGCATTACCAAAATTTTAAACTAGGTGAATAGTATTGTGAAACTCGTGTTCCCATCAGAAAACCATATGGTAGACCTGGTGATATATCATTCAACCTACTCTATTAACCATTGATTTTTTAGTGAGTTTCCAACAACCACTCCGCATCACACATAGAAACACATGTTATTCGACCACATGGTCTTAAAAACCCAAACTTAGATGCACCTATATATATTATCATTCGGGCCTTATATAGAGGCCCAACCTCATTCCTCTGGGCATGTACTCTATATGATACTATGTTATGTCTCTATAGAACCTATATATTAATGTACGTAACCTTTATTTATGTCTTTTTCTGTATGTATATTTATCGAGAAGAGTTTGGGAGAGTTGGGATGGATTTTAAGAATGTTTTGGATGATTTTTAAAGAAATAGAGTTT
This sequence comes from Viscum album, assembly GCA_963277665.1. NCBI lineage: Eukaryota > Viridiplantae > Streptophyta > Magnoliopsida > Santalales > Viscaceae > Viscum > Viscum album. The sequence continues at coordinate 734,739,475 of OY728139.1, read as the reverse complement.
TAGAATGGTTAGTGAAAACCATGAAGAATCCCTAGGTAATTGTGAAACTCGAGACAGTGGGATTCAAATGTATTCTTCAAGATTTTTCTAACCCTGTGAGGAGGCCATGAAATTTTCCCTTCAAGTTATTAGCATCCACATAGTTAACACACAGTTTGCTTAATTATGCGAGCTAACCATGCATGATGTAATAGTGGGATTTTTTAGAAATCAGGACCACTCAAGATTAACACTATTTCTCTCATTTAATCTCACACTCAAAAAAAACTTTGATTTTTTGTTCTATAAGTATATATGGGCTCCTCCACTCTTTTTGTAAGAGAATGAATGGGGTTTGAAGGTGCAGTGAAGGAGATTTTCTCCCTCCAAGTCTCCAATCTTGGTTTCTTTGTGTTTTTCCTTAGATCTACATTCTCTCTCTCCGGATTTCCTATATATACACCCATTGCATGTAGATATATTGTTTTTTATCCTAAAGTAATTATTTTAGGGATTTTTAATGACTGGGAAGGGGGTCTAGAGTAATTTTGGTGGAGAGTTTGCCTGGAATTTGTGGTGTGATTTCTTGTGGGTCGATTTCTCCAAACCCTAAGGTAGGTGGATTCTCTCATGACTACACATTTCTATAACCTAATTCATTATTTTCAATTATTTTTTTCCTTGTAATTAATTTATAATATGATGTACGAATCTTTATAGAAACCCATTTGGTGATGAATTAGAGATTTTGGGTAAAGTGGGATATTTTAGAAAAAGGGGCTTTATTGTGTGATTTTAAAATGTTCATTTTAAAATCGATAATGGTTTGAATTATGTAAAAATGATTTATGGAAGATGAATTTAAATAAAAATGTTTTTTTAATGAAATTTGGTTTGGAATGGAAAAAGGGCTTATGGGTGTTTTCAAATAATAGGTGATTTGTTGAAGTGGTAATGGCTTGTGTTCGAATTGTTGAAGTGGTTATTGTATTGTTTGGTTGGAAAGTGTTATTTGAATATTTTTGTGGCCCTATGGGTGTAAGAACTTGTTTATTATATTGGGAATTATTTATTGTGTTGAGTTAGATGTGGAGTTGGTAGGGAGTACCACTATTAAAGAGGGAATGGATAGTGGATGGAAGGGCCACCATCAAAGATATGCGGTCAGAAAGTACCATTAGATTGGGAATGTAGTGTGATGGCTTGGACAAGAAGTTCCACTAAGACGGTTACTAGTGTGGTTGTGTGAAAATCTATGGTATAACTTTTATTGTGTGTTGCTATGTGAGGTGGAAACAGTTTCTCTAACATGTGATGGTAAAATGGATTATGGAATGGTTGTTGTCTTTCTATGGTATTGTACAATTTGGATCAACGTTGTCTTGGTAAGGGTATGTTTAGATTGTTGGAAGTGTTGAACTACTTGATGATTTATATAAAATGTTTTATATAATAGTTCTAATTGTTTTATCATAGTGGCATCTGTAGAGAAGTAATTTAGGGAAAATCTACTGAGTATTTGTACTCAACCCCTATGATGGAGATTTGGAGATTTTGTAGATGTCATTTTCAGAACATAGGTAAGGGTAAAACATCAAATTTTGATAGTGGTTCGTCTTGATTCTTGGGCGGTATAGTGGTTCTTCGAGCATGGAGCTTGGTGTGGAGCCTTGGAGTGGTCCATGGTTTCCTTTGGATTTGTTTGTTTAGTGTTCCTCTTGGTACTCTAGTTATGGATATGGTGTTTTTTTGTATTGGTATTTTGGTATTTTTTAATTGTAAAAAATTGATAACATGCATCATATAGTGTTGATTGGTTATTCTTGTTTGGTTGGATGATTTTATCAAAATGTAAAATTGTTCCTGAAATATTATAGAATCCCTCAGAATTCACTTCTAGCCATTAGAGCCTTGGAAACATCTCTTAAGGCCTAGTAACATCTCACCGCCTTTTCCAGATACTGAGGAAGGGGTGGAATGTTAAAAGTAGTATCAGTTTGTTCAGTCCTTGACATCCATGTTTGTCTGACTCATTGGAGTTTGTTGTCGATAATGGTGTTGGAATTCTTTCTAGGTCAAGTCCTCAATTAGCGATAGTAGTATGGAATATGAATGTCAAAAAATGAAATTCATGGCATAAAAGGACATACCTAACCCTTTTATGCTAAAATTCAAGTTACCAGAGAGTTGGGTACATAATTGTTTTGGAGACACTTATAAGAATTGGATATCTCATTGGCGAGGGTGTAGCCAATGAGACGAGCATGTCATGAATGGTAGAAATGACGTACCACTAGGATTAATATTTCAATGAGTATAATTATTTATTTGGTGTTGTGACTATGTTGATTGAAAATTAATTTGTTTTTATTTTCAAAAACACTTTTTAAAGGAAAGGTTAGAAACCATAAAAACAACAATACAACCACAAAACAACCAAATTAGAAACAAAACCAAATAAAACCACCAGGCATGCCCCAACCCATCAATTGTGCCATGTCACTAAGCCTTCACCAAAGCATGGCCCTTCGACAAGAAGTCCCATGAAAAAGTGAACGAGCATGGAACTAACAGCGAATCCATACCCTCTTAAGCATCCAGATCCAAATGGAATTTATCAATGAGGACTTCATGCTATGATCCCCTTCCAGATCAGGTCTAAGCTGTGTGCTGGAAACCAAAATTCACTACAAAAAATGAACAACACGAAGGTCAAAAGTCATGAACAACTCTCCCAAAAAATCCTTTCTAACCAACCAACCTAATCAGAAACTTAAACATAGTCATTTAAAGGAAACTTAATATTACCCGAATCTGTATCCCTGAATTATTTACAGGATAAGGATGAAACATGTAAGTCAGCTACCTCCCACAATAGCCTCTCAAACCCAGAAGCCATCTAGTGCCAAACCTGAATATACTCCTTAATGCTGATCTTCCCTTTTTTGTAACCCCATACTAGAATTATGTCATGTTTTTCAATCCATGAACATTAGTCCTCAACGAGAGACACCTCTAAAGGTATTCCCATGATTTTAGCTACCTCCTCCTCAGTTGCGCTAGGAAAAAAGACCTATTCAATCCCATATTCTTTGGAACAAAGAAGCAGAACCAAGGGATGATTTCCATGTTCCTCTGACATCTAATGGATCAGGGTCCCCATAACCATCTTCTTATCATTCTTCTTCTTTGCAGAATGAGACTCCAAAGGTGGAGGTAGTGAGGAGTAATACTTCCTTCCCTTCCTCCTCATGGGACCCCAATTTCTCTTCAGGCATGAAACCTCTTCTTTTGAGTGCCCGTGATCAATACCCTTGGGTACCTCCACACCGACCCCATCTTCCTCGCTATAAAAAATAGAATCTGAAACCAGATCAGCCTCTGAGAGACATTCAAATTTGTTGCACAATAAATCTGGTTTTCGAATAAAGACCAAACCCCCTTCCTTCCCACTATTTGGAATAGACTCATATGTGATTATCCCCTTCCCCCCTTACACATATCAACACTGCCCAAACCTAGATCCTCAGCAACCGAGGTAGTCAAAGACTCCTTTTCTCTATCCGACGTCTGATCCATGAACGTGTTAGACATTCAAGAAACCTCATTCAGGGCTAGACCATCACTCATCATCATCGAAAAGGAATGTCTATCCAGATCCTACTTTAGCCTATGGAACACCTCAGACAGAAGTGTACTGACCTAGGATAACGAGGCCTTCATCACCAGATCAGTTCCATACTTCCCCTTAGACAATGTACTGCAGACCAGTGGAGCACCTTTGTGTTATTTATCATCCTTCGTTCATGACCACTGAGGTCCCTGAACTCTCCCCTCTATACCCTTTTATGTCTGTTATGGGCCATCCTTTTCATGACCCTCTGAATCCTGACCATTACTACCATCTTCCATCCTCCCCCTGACCTGGTTTTCCCGACGACAACCCTTCATTGAGTGGCTCGGTCTTTTTTACACATAACAGAAGTCTCTTCCATTTCCCCAACCCTTAAGCATTGCAAACCCACTGGCTTTAGACATCCGTAGAGTGACCCAGACACTTCCAGGTAGAACAAAAGTCGGTCCAGTTTTCATACACCACATGTTGTTTACATCAATACTCCTCACCAATTTAAATCTATACAAATTCAAAAGGATTTCTAGACGGATCCAGTTCTACGCAAACCCTTGGATTAACAGGAAGACAAATGGCCTTAGTGTGGCTATTAGAGCATGAAAATCTATGGACCAGGTTTCCAATCATCCTAATAATGGAAGGATTTTGAAACAGAAAAGGGTGGTTTGGAAAACATACCCAAATGACAAGGGAAGGAGGATCTCGGTTCCTGTGGAAATCAAAAGACCAGTGAAACAAGAAGAATTAAAATCCATTTTTGCTCGTGGGGGTACTTGACCAGGATCTGATGAGGTACTCCTTGCAAGAAAATTGAATCATGACATGCTGATTATCGAGAAAAACCACAACCACCCTCTCATGAAGATCCCTTGAAAAAAAAAACTTATTAATGGTATAAACCGAAGGTATCCTCTACCTAAATCAGGCCACCAGAGTGAGGTTGAAGAGCGCGATGTTTTCCAAAAACCTTGATAATGAAATCTGAAGATTTGGAAGGTCATAGTTGAGAACCACGACTTTAGGTCTTATCAAAGCTTTCTGAAATGGAGGAAGAAAATCGGGATTAGTGGGTTTATAAAAAATTATGCAGTATGGGACATGTTAACTTGTGGAGAGACTGATTGTGCTGGTGGAAATGTAATTAAATTTTAGTTGTTAAACCTTTTCTTTCTAAAGGAGTGACACTTATGGTTCTTTTTGTGTTGTTTGAAATGGAATTAGGTATGCATCGTAGAGACCAACCAGAGGAGGCTACTAAAAATGTGGTTGCACCTGAGCCCGAGGTGAACCGACAACTGGTGCAGAGTATAGTGAAAACTTTCCAAGCTGTGTAAATTGGGAATAAAGAAGATGAGCCAAAGAATGTGGATCATGTGACTCAATTTCAAATGTGAAATCCACCCATAAGTAGGTTTGATTTAAATCGGTAATAGGAAAATCATGATTGAACATAATGAATAGGATATTTGACTTCTTTGGAACACTGATCGAGCTGAAAGTGAAACTAGCAATGTACATGCTAGAGGATCCTTCCCTACAGTTTTTTTGGACCAAGGGGTATCATGGGAGTGTTTTGAGGGATTTTTTTAATAAAAAATTCAACCCTCATATGTTTATAATTTTATGCACAACAGATTTCATCATCTTAAATCAAGGGAACATGTCGGTAACCGAATACGCACCTCTGTTCATGTACATAGTGCAGTTTTTACCCGAAGTGGTAAGTAATACTTTATTAAAGGCACATATTTTTTAATATGGATAGAGGAATGACTTTTTTGTAAAATATAGGTGATGTGTATTTGAGATTACACAAAAATGTTGAATAGGGAAACAACAGATGAACGAGATATCATTGGGGATACATGCATGGGAAGTATATTTTCACTGATGGGGAATAGTGGAAACTCCAAAACTGGGTTTAATAGGATGAGGGGCACTTATTTTCAAGATGTAAGTATGGGTAAGAATATGATGACATGGTCAACGAATCTTCCACTGAACCCTCGGAGCCAGACATGATGTTTTTAATGTGGCTATATCGGTCACATCAAGAGGGATTGTACGAAACAACTTCGAGCATGACATAATTGTAATCAGATGGGGAATTATCAGTGTATTGTTGGAATAATATGAGGGTGGGTGTTCATGACACTCCTCAAAGGTTACATGCATCCTATTCCTTGATGAGATGGGGGCTGCATCATACCCCTCATCAATAGAGTAAAGTTAGTCATGGTGATTCCAAGAACACCTTGACCCATCCATAGGGAAAAAAGAGTAGAGTGTGGTAAGAAAGAAGTTGTTGGAGGCTGAGAAAGTTATGATGGATGATCAGTCAGGACCATCCACAGTGCAAGGTATGATTCTATTAAATTCTACCTCAATGTAAGTGTTGTTTGATAATGGTTCTTTGCATTCTTTTCATGATTATTGTGTTGTTTGTCTAATCAGTTAAAATGTGGAAACAATGACTTTGGTTTTAAAACATCATACTCATTTGGGTCAAAGAGGGTGTCGATAGTTATTGTGTAGGTATTTATGTATAGTTATGGATGAGGTTGAGTTGATGTGGTATTTTTCAGTTCTTGATATGGATTGTTGTGATGTAATTCCGGGAATGGATTGTTTGATGATGTTTATGTCCCACATTGACTGTTATTTGCAAATGATGTGTTTTGCAATAGGGGATAGTTTCAAAAATCTCTTTATATGGGAGAAGAATGAAACATTGGGTTCAACAAGTTTTCTGGTACCATCTATTAGAACGATATCATATTATTTGCCAGTGTTGACCATGGAATCAATGAAATGAGTTCATCATAGCATTTTTCTCGTGGTGGTTTATTAGTTTTTGGATGTATTTCACAAATAATTCTATGGGATTCGACTTGTTTGAGAAGTGGAGTTTATGATTGATCTCATTCCAAGGACCAGAACTATCTCACTTCTTTCATACCGTATGAAACCCATATAATTGAGAAAATTAAAAGGGAAATTGGAGGAGTTATAAAACAAAGGGTTCGTTCAATATAGAACGTCTCTATGGGAAGAGCTGTTTTTTTTTGTTAAAAAGGAGGATGGAACCTTACAAATATGTGTTGATTATTGTTGGATAACATAAATTTGGATAAAGAACTGATATCCACTTCCACACATTGATGATTTTTTTTGATTAGTTGAGGGGAGCTCAGTGGTTCTCTAAGATTGACTTGCAGTCACGATATCATCATTTATGGGTATGAAAGTGAGATATTCCCAAAAAAAATTAATAAGTAGATATGGTCATGATGTGTATGTGGTTATGCCCTTTGGTCTAACAAATTCACCAGTGGTGTTCATGTAATTGATGAATAAGATATTTCATTGATATCTACATTCCTTCATGGTATTATTTTTTGACATCATATTGTTTTATTCCAAGAAAATGGTGGATAATGAGAAACACTTAAAAATATAGCTTGAGATCATGAGAGTTCATCATTTTTATGAAAAATTATAAAAGTGTAACGTTTGGATACAAGAGGTTTGTTTTCTTTCCCATGTTATTTCTGAGAGAGGTGTTTTAGTTTATCCCGAAAATATAGAGGCAGTTATCTCCTAGAAACCACCAAAGAATTTGTTTAACATACAATGTTTCCTTGGTCTAGATGGGTATTATCCGAGTTTTGTTCATGATTTCTTATGATTGGCCTCACCAATGAGAAATTACAAATGGAATGATGTTCCATTTCAATGGGATGAGCAGTGTCCAAAATGTTTTGAAGAGCTTAAGGGTTTCCTTACATCAACAAAAATATTGGTTTTTCTAGAACCAGGAAAAGGTTTATAGGTGTATTTTGACCCATCAAAATAAGGGCACAGGTGAATTATAATTCAAGGGAATTATGTGGTTGATTATGGATCATGATAGTTGAGGGTTCATGAGAAGAAATACAGGACGTATGATTCAGAGTTGTCAGCAGTGGTTCATACTTTGAAAATTCAGCATCATTATCTATTTTGTGAGAAAATCATAGTGTTCATCCATTATAAGAGTTTAAATAATATTTTTTTTATAAATACATTTGAACTTGAGGAAAATGAGATGGATGGAGTATCTCTAAGTGTTTGATTTTGACTAGATGTAAACACAGGTTAAGGAAAATTTGGTGGCAGATTCATTAAGTAGGAAGTCATATGATCACGTGGTAAAGTAGACATCAGATCAGTGTCAGTTGATGTTGTTCATAGCCAAAATAAATTTGGAATGTAAGGGATTGGGTGATAGAGCGGGTTTCTTTATATTATTATTGGTTCCTAACTCTAATGGCTTGGTTAAAGAGGTGAAAATATCTGATTCTGAGTGTATGGCGATGATGTCAAAACTCAATGGCGGGGAGTCCATTGAGGTATAAGAACTGAATGGGAATTCACTTCTTTGTTTTCTTAATTGGGTGGTTGTACTGGTGGAATGACAGGAATAAATACTTAGTGCTTATCGTCATTTCAAATGGTATGTCCATCTAGGAATTCATAAAATGTATAAGGTATTAAAAGCCCAATTTTGGTGGGAAGGTATGAAAAGGAATATGGATGAGTTAGTTTCTAGATGCTTAACTTGTCCGCATGTCATGGAAAATCAACAGTGGATAGTAGGTGTGTTCTAGTATTTTCATATATGAGTGTTGAAATGGGTGTAGATAGAGAAGTATTTTGTTACTATTATCCCAAGAATGGTAAAAAAGAATGATTCCATATGGGTGATAGTGGATCTTCTCACAATGTTTTCCCATTTCATCCATATTCCGGAATATGATACCGTAGAGGATCTATCCAAAATCTATATCTATGAGGTGGTAAAGAGGCTTGGTTTTCCAATTTTTATTGAATAATATATAGATATGAGGTTAACATCTCGTTTTTGGAAATCCTTATAGCAAGCCGTTAGGATTCAGTTGATGATGAGAATGGTGTATCAACCTCATATAGATGGGGAATAATAGAGGATGATACAAACAATGGAAGATATCTTAGGGGATTATGTGATGGATTTAGGTGGCTCATGGGAGTAGCACTTTTTTTTAGTATAATTCTCTTATAATAACAATTATTAGGCCTCGATATATATAGCTCTATTTGAGGCATTGAATGGGTGTCTGTATCGTTCTCCACTTTTTTTTCATGGAAATGTGTGGGACATTGATGGTTGGGCTGAGCCTTGTCTAGGAGACTATAGAGAAGATAAGGTTGATCAAAAAGAGAATGGAGATGGCTTAAATTCATCAGAAATAATATGAAAACCATCATCGATGACTTTTCCCATTCATGGTGGGTGACCATGTGTTTTTGTGAATTTCTCCTAGGCTTGGACATCATCGGTTTGAAAAAAAGGAATTTTATCTCCAAGGTATATTGGGCGTTTTGGGATAATTGAGCAGGTCAAAGATGTAGCCTATTGGTTGGATTTTCAACCATCATTTAGTGCAGTGGACAATGTGTTCCATTTATCTCAATTAAAAAGTATTAGCTGGATATTGACCACATGATTCTTTGGGATCATGTTGAGCTAGAACTGAATGCCTCTTTTGTGAATATGCTAGTGGAGATTATGGATAGGAATGATAAAGTATTTCATGGTGAAATCATTGGTTTAGTTCGGGTTTTGTGGAATCATGGTCAGATTTTGGAGGATACATGGGAGTGGGAGAAAGAGATGGTTGTGCAATGGCCCAGTCTCTTCCGGCCAAGAAATGATTCTATACATTCCTAGGATAGAAATCCAATTCTGGGGAGAATTAAGAACCATATGTTTGTGGTATTTAACCCATTTTTAATTCTTTTTTTGTATTTTATGTGGTTGGTTAGAGTTTTGTATAGTTTGAGAGAGTTTTCATGGGTTTTAAAAAATTTTGGATGATTTTTAATGAAGCATGGTTTGAGCACGGTTAGTGAAACCATGCAGAATCACTAGGTAACCATGAAACCTGAGAAAATGGGCTTCACACGGTTTTAAATTGGGTTTTATAACCATTCAATAAGTTCAAGAGAGGTTCCCTTCGAGTCATTAGCATCCCCATGGTTAGTGCACAGTTTTCCTAACTGTTTGAACTAATCGTGTGGGATGTAAAAGTGGGGTTTTTTTTTCAATCAGGACCACTAAAGATTTTTTATATTTCACTAATTTTATATCCCACTCAAACCAAACCTCATATTTTTGGTTATTTATTATTATAGGGTCTCCCCCACTCTATTTGAAAGTGAATTGAAGTGGTTTCAAGGTGCAGTGAATGGTATTCTCTCACGGTAAGTCTCCACTCTTGGTTTCTTTGTGGGTTTCCTTAGTTATAATTCTCCCTCTATCCAGGTTTTCTAGGTATACACATGTTTCATGTAGATATAGGGATTTTTTAACTATTGTGATGATTTTATGGTTTCCTGGTGATGGGGATAGAGATCTAGAGTTGTTTTGGTGGAGTGTTTTCCCTGATTTGTGGTGTGATTTCATGTGGGTCGATTTTTTCAGAACCCTATGGTAGATGGTTTTCTCTATTGACTCCACTTTGATAGAACATGAGGCATTGTCTTTAATTTTTTATCTTGAAATTAATTTTCAATATGATTTGAAAATAATGATGGAAAAACGTTTGGTGATGAATTTGAGATTTTGGGTAAAATGGGATATTGTTGAAAAATAAGCTTTGTTGTACAATTTTAAAATGGTCATTCTAAAAACTGATAATGGGTTTAATTATGGAAAAATGATTTATGGAATATTAATTTCAATAATAATTTTGTTTTAATGAAATGTGTTTTGTCAGGGGAAAATGGTTTATGGGGTTTTTTAAATAATGGTAGATTTGTTAAAGTGGTTAAGAATTGTGTTGTAATTGTTGATGTGATTAAGGTATTGCTTAGCTGGAAAGTATTATTGGAATATTTTTTTGGCCTTATGGGTGTTTGTGCTTATTTATTATCTTTTTCATTATTTTTTGTGTTAAATTGGATGTGGAGTGTGTGGGTAGTACCACTATAAAGAAGGGGATGGATATTGTATGGAAGGGCCCCCATTATAGATAAGTTGTGGAGAAGTACCACAAGATCGAGAAAGTAGTGTGACATATTGAATATAATGTTCCACCGTGATAGTTATTGGTGTGTTTCTATGAACCTATATAGTATTTCGTTGGTTATATGTTTCTATGTGAGGTGTAAATGGTTGTGACAACATGTTATAGTAAAATGGATTATGGTATGGTTGTTAGTTTTCCTCTATATTATGTGATTTGGGTGAAAGTTGGCTTGGTAAGGGTGTGTTTGGTTTATTGGAAATGTTGAAATACATGATGTTTTATATAAAATGTTTTATATAATTATGCTAATGGTTTTATCATAGTGGAATATGTAGGTAATTCATTTGGGGTAAAACTACTATGTATTTTCACTCACCCCCTACATTGGCACTTTGGTACTTTTACAAATGTCTTTTTCTAGGACACATGTAAGGGTAAATGATCTCATTTTTCAAGTGGTTCTTCCTATTGCTTGGTAAGTATTGTAGTTCTTATAGCATGTAGTTTGGTGTGGAGCCTTGGAACATGTCATGGTTTCCTTTGGGTTTGTTTGTTTATTCTTCTGCTTAGTACTATGGTTATGTATATTTTTGTTTGTTGTATTGGTATTTTGGTATTGTTTAGTTGTAAAATATTGTTAACATGCATCATAATGTGCTTGTTGTTTATTCCCTTTTTGGTTGGATGCTTTTATCCAAATGAAAAATCGTTCTCCAACTATTCCTGAAGCCCTCAACATTAATTTCCAGCCTTTGGTGCCTTGGGAACGTCTTCTAAAGCCTAATATCATCTCACCCCCTTCTCAGGATAATGAGGAAGAGGCGAGACATTACAGTCCCCTTGGGATACTCTCCCATGAGGTTTTACCTTTGTATCCACCTAAGTGGTAGTATCACTGGACGTTGTAGGCTAGCCATGGTTGGCATGATTTTTTACAAATTCCCACAATTAAATGAATAAAAATGTATCTAGAAATATGACAAAATATAATTAAACATTTGTAAAAATATGTAACCACTTCATGTATTAAAGGAAATTAATCATTAACAAAAAAATAATTCTTGTAAAATAAAATTAATAAATGTTATAAATAATTTAAATTTAATTAAATATTTTGAAAAATTAATTTACACATAAAAAACCATTAAATTATTAAAATCCATTTTCAAATACTAGAAATCTACCCTTTTATTTTATTATATAATAATAATATTTATTAAAATTTCAAAACTAATCTCACCATTTTTAAAATTTATCAAAAAGTATTTAAAAAAATAATTATAACATTATTACTCTAAAACAACATAAATTAATTATAATTCTCTTATAATACATCTTTTATAAGGTATATAATTTTTTTAATATTCCATATGTAAACTAAATGTAAAATAGAATGATTTTTTTATCAAAAAAATAATTATGATAAATATAAATATCAACCTTCAAGAATACCCATTTCATATTTAATTTTCAAAAATTTAAAAGAATATAATGGTTTAATGAAGATGATATACAAATGTTTCTGAATTTGAACAAATTAGAAACATATATCACTTTTGTAATGTCCCGGATCCAGGTGCCACACAACGGGTACCCTGAACCTGGTTGGCCACATGAACTCAAGCACATTTCCCCAAACTCCAGAGGCTACCGACTAGTAGCGAGGGCCTAGGACTGATAGTGGGGAAACTATAACCTCATTTGTCAAAGTGTAGCGTAGCAGATCAAAATATAAACATACAACAATGGAAGCAGTAAAAAATATAAACCAGAAATGGACAACGAGATGAAGTAAAGGATAACAAACAGTTATATATATGATGATGCAACATGTCACTAATTCTAAGAAAATATCCAAAACAGGATACACTGCAATTTGATATAATACAACACAAGGTACAAAGTAAATTAAAACAAAACCAATGCAGTGCAACAAGAACGCAACAGCATCGCAAGCCTAAGCTCGGTCCCATTCTCTCCTACTCCTCTACAACAATCATGTACATGTGTAGGGACTCTTTCCCTTATCGACACCTGAAGTAATATAATCTGTTTGGCCCCAAGACATGACCCAAATAGGGTGTGAGAAATAAATCCATGTAGGCAGTCACCGAAGGCCCGTGCCCAACTACCAGTGAAAATGTGCAATAATAGTGTGCAAAATGAAATACAGTAAACTAGGAAGTACTCAAAATTAACCATTCCTACTAGTTAAATTACCATTTAAATAATTATTTAACAATTCAATTTAAATAAATTCAAAGTAAACCTTGTCCTTAGACATGAAAGTCCCTACCCTCAGGCTAACAGAAATGAAACCCTTAGGTGACTTCCCATAGGCATAACAAATATTTCCCTCAGGAATACCAGATATTTCCCTCAGGCACAGAAGCTAATTCCCTCATCCATAAGAAACGTTGCCCTCAGGCTAAACCAAACCTTTCCCTCAGGCTAAATAGAACCTTGCCCTCGGGCTAAACAGAACCTCTCCCTCATGCTAAACAGAACATTACCCTCAGGCTAAACAGAAAAAAAGTGACCGGGTCGAGCCCAAATAATAAACAATAAATTTATATATGTTTCATCTCCAGAAAACTCAAAACATGTTATAATCATGTCATACCCACGGGTATCCTGGCCAAACGACTAAACAAGGGAAATGCACCCTTGGGGTGGCCCTGGATCAATGAAATGATCCTAAACAGCAGTTTATACATAATCATAAGATTACCTATGAAATTTAAGGTATCTAAACAGTCCAGGCCTCATCCACACGACACCCCGAACATGGTCGCATGGCACAACGGTACAAAAAATTAACTCGACAGTTTCAATTAAACACAAGACCACCAACCTCGATCTCCTCTGATCGATATATGTGAAAGGCGTCTCCTAAAACAACCAAGAACAACGTAGATCTGAGATAAAATATTACCATCTCAAACCCAAATAACTTACCTTAGGGATAGAATTGGAAATAATGGTTCAGGAAAAGGGGAGATCTTACCCACATAGTTCAAATGAGATCTACAATGGAAGAATCAGAGTCCCGGTGTGCGATTTGGAGCTCTTCCAAGTCTCGGCCTCCTCTCCTGCGGATCCCGGTGAGTTATATGCCTCCTATATCAAATGATGGGTCTAATGCCTATTTTTTAACAAAAAAACATAACTACACATCATGTACTTTCAAGTACATGGCATGTACACTCCTTTTTAAATGTTCTTCTTGCGGCTACTTTTTACTGCCTCACTGCTCATCTGCCGACTAATTACACGGTGTGTATTACTATGTACATGGAATGTAGTTAGTTTTTATACCCTTAATCACCTACAAGACTATATTCCATGTATTCTCATCCCACACAGCCAAATTACACGGTGTGTATACAAAAGTACACTGTGTGTACCCATAAATATGGGATTTTCCCCACATTTCCCTTGATTTCTCAAAAACACTTAAGGAAAACGAAAACAAGAAACCTGTACCTCAAGAATAAGAACCAGGTTCTTACAAACATCCCAAATTAAATAAATTCATCCCCTAATTTCCCATAAAAGGGTGGTGAAGATAAAGCCAGGAACAATTCTGACCACCGAGAACGTACATCAGTCTCCCACTCCCAGGTTTCATCCTGCACTCATCCATGCTTCTATAACACCCGTATGAGAGGAACTGAATGTCCTAGGAGAACCTTTGTGCTCCTATCAACAATAAGAATCGGATTATCCTCAAAGGATGCATCAACATGAAGTTCAACCTCCTCGGGCTAAAAAATGTTAGACAGGTCTGAGTGATAACGACGTAGTTGAGATACGTGGAAGATGTCGTGCATGGCCCGGTACCTCTATGGTGACTGTAACCGATAGGCAACTGGACTGACTCTCTCCAGAATATCAAACGACCCTACATACCTCAGTGAAAGTTTACCCTGTCTTCTGATCCGCCTGTGTCCCAAACTCGATGAAATGTGCTAGAAAACCTGATCCCCAACCACGAACTCCAAGGGTCGTCTGCGTCGATCAATATAAGATTTCTAATGAGATTGTGCAGTATCCATCCTCTTTTGAATCAATTGGACCTGCTCTGAATTCTCCTGCACGTGATGTGGTCCCAATAAAACTTCCTCACCTGTCTCCAACCAGCACAAGGGTGATCAACATGGCCTACCATATAAATCCTCTTAATGTGTCATCTCAATAGTTTCCTGAAAAATATTATTGTAGGAAAACTCGACCAGGGGTACAGGGTTCTCCCAAGATCCCCCAAAGTCTATGACACATGCACACATCATTTCCTATAGCACCTGTATCGTACGCTCTGACTGGCCATCGGTCTGAGGGTGGTATGTTGTGCTCAAAATCACCTGTGTACCCAGTGCCCTCAGAAAACTCTCCAAAAAACAAGACGTAAAACGTGTGTCCCTATCTGAAACGATAGAATGAGGGACCCCATAAAGATGTACAACCTCTCAGATATACAACTTTCTGAGCTCGTCAACAACAAAAGGTATCCTTGACTAGAAAAAAGTGAGCTACCTTCGTAAGTCTATCCACAACAACCCATACGACATCATTGCCTCAAGGTGACCTCGACAACCCGGTTACAAAGTCCATCATGACATCATCCCATTTCCACTCTGTAATGGGTAACTATTGTAATATTCTAGCTAGCCTCTAAAGCTCCGCATTCACCTACTTACAGGTGGAACATCTCGTATCAAAACCAGTTACCTATCTTTTCATACCTGACCACCAATACTGATGTCTCAAGTCACAGTACATTTTGGTAACTCCAGGATGCACTGCCCAAGATGAAGCATGAAATTCCCACATCAAATCCTCGTGTATATCCCTAGGAACCCACACTTGTCCAGGGATATAAAACACCTCTTCATCGCCTATCATCCAACTAGGAGGAGGGTACTCACTTTCCACTGACTCCCGTAGAACTAGGCCTTCTGAATCTGATAGTTGTCTCATCCTCACTCTATAAAGGAGGGTAGAAGTCATAGCTAAGGATAAATGATATCTTTGACCTTGAATATCATGCACCTCCAAATGCATCTCAAAGAACAAATCCATAAGCTGCCACAAACCACTGGCCTCTTGCACTGCCTATATCTGAGTCCTACTCAGTGCATCAGCAGCTGCATTACCCTTACATGGTGTATAGGAAAGTTCAAAGTCGAAGGACTGAAGGTATTCAACCCACCTTCGCTATCTCAAATTCAAGTCACACTGGGTAGAGATGTATTTAAGACTTTTTTAGTTCTTAAACACCACAAAATGTTCTCCCAAGAGATAATGTCTCCAACAACGTAACACATGTACAACTACAACCAACTCGAGATCATGCGCAGGGTAATTCCTCTCATATGGCCTCAACTACCGAGACTCGTATGAAACTACTCGATCACCCTACATCAACACTACTCTCATCCCAATACCTTATGCCTCACAATAAATTGAATAGCTCTTCCATTGCTCTAGAAGTATCATGACTGGTGCTGATGTCAACATTCCCTTCAACTCCTAATGGGCTGTCTCTCAAGCTTCTAACCAAACGAACTTCATACCCTTCTTAGTTAAACCCGTTAATGGAACTAATAAGCAGAATAAGATCTGTATAAAGCACCTTTAGTAACTAGCTATCCACAAGAAACTCCGTATTTCAAACACGTTCTTAGGATACTCCCAGGAAACTACTGCTCTCACTTTCTCTGGGTCTACCGAAACTCCTGCCTATGAGATAATATGACCTAGGAAGCCAATATGGTCTATCCAAAAGTGGAACTTTGAGAGCTTAGAATATTACTGATGCTCTCTCTGTGTACTTAGTATGATCTCAAGATGGGTTCCATGGTCATGTCAAGTGTAAGATTACACAAAGATATCATCCATGAAGACTACAACACAAGAATCCAGATATGGTTGGAACACACGATTCATCATAGCCATAAAAACTACTGGTGCATTTGTGAGTCCAAACAGCATGACCTAGTACTCGTATAGACCATATCTGCTCTGAAAGGCTGTAAGAGTTATTTAAGACTGTTTAATGTGCAAATGATGATATCTAGATATCAAGTCAATATTAAAAAACACTTGTGCTCCTCGATGTTGATAAAAAAGATCATCAATTATCGGTAAGGGATATCGATTCATAACCGTCAATTGGTTCAATTTCCGATAATCCACACATAGTATGAGTATACCATCTGCCTTCTTAGTGAAAAGGACAGGCGAACCACAAGGAGAAATACTACATTGGATAAAACCCTTGTCTTTTAACTCCTCTAACTGTCTCTTGAGCTCCTGTAATTCTGGTGTATCCATCCTATAAGGAGGAATGGACACCGATTCCACTCTTGAAACAAGATCAATAAATAAGTCCACCTCTCGATCTAGAGGTAGACCTAAAAATTCGTCCGGGAAGACATCCCTAAAATGATCAACCACTGGAGGGAAATACTTTTGAAAAGATTCCCGATCATCCAGATATAAACTCGCAATCTGGGCTGTCACTCCACCTCGCCCACGATGCTCAGGTCCATCTCGTCTCCCCTAGACATCTCATTCACCCTTATATAGAAACTCTCCGCCCTCTAATGATGTGAAACTCACCCTACGCTAATATAAATATACAAAAGGCTCGAAAGGGTACTAACCAGTCCAACCTGAGAATGACATCATATTCTCTCATCTCTAAGACATAAATGTCCCATAAAAAGCGACACCCACCAACCTCTAGGGGGAACTATTTACACTGATGCACACTTTCTATTCTAATTACCAAAGGAGTGTCTATAATCATTATAACTGACGAAGAAGTAACACAGAGCCCAGGGCACTCCATAATGGGAACATATTTAAAGCTTTGGGTAACACCAGTATTGAAAAGTGAAAAAGATAGAACAGAAGAAACTAGAATAGTACCTATGATAGAGGAAGGTCCGGGATCCTTCTCCTGTTGGGTCTATTGTACTGCATATGTCTACCCAGTGCCACGTCCTTGTGACATAGCCTGGCTACCCTGAGCTGACCCGCCCTTCTGCCTCTGAGATCCTGGTGTATGGCTACCACGACCATGACCACCACCTCAGCCTGAGCATCCTAACATATTCCAATTTCATGACTGGTAAGAAGCTGATGGCCCTTCCACGACACATGGAGTCTGCACAGAACCCCTCTCACTAGTCACTGGTGAAATCTCAATGAAAAACCACTGAAGATGACCCATCTTGCCGCAAGATCTGCACTCTACTGGGCCACGCGGACACTGAGGTCTCTTGTGCCCCTCTTTACCACATTGGTAGAACATTATCTGGCCACCTAAAGAATTCTTCTGTCCAGTACTGCCACCGTGAGATAAATCCATCTACCTCTTCATCTTGTCAGTCGAAATTGTTCTAGAGACCAGTACCGAACTGCCCTAGTCCGTGTCAATAGCATCCCATAGGTTCCTCTCAGTAATCAATGCATGGTTCCCAATAGAATGAACTGTAGGTAACCTAAAACCATTCACCAGTGCTCAGATGTCATGTAGAAGACCATCCTCAAATCTTCTTGACCTCAACGTCTCATCACCCACCAGAACTGGGGTAAAATGTTGTAGGTCAGTGAAGCAGGAAGAATAGTCCATCACTAGCATGGCGCCCTGTTGCAGATTCATGAACTCTTGAGCTCGATCTTCCCTTATCATTTCTAGAAATAAAAATTCATAGAAGACTGCTTGAAAATCTTCCCACACCATGTCTCCATGATGCCCAGTCTGGGTGGTCACATCCCACCATCTCTTGGCGGAATCACACAACATGTAAGTAGCGAGCTTGACTCTCCTCCAAGGAGGTGTCTCTAGATACTCGAAGATCATCTTCTTAGAATCAAACCATGATTCTGCAACCTGTGGTCTGCCATCCGCTGAAAATGTAGAAGGATGATGTTGCTGGAATATATGAGTTAGTTCTGCCATAGATGTAGGAACCTGTGGTGCTCCCTAAAAGGTTTGCATGAACCACATGAATCCTTCACGGAACTGTGCATCCACGCCTGTGTTTGGTATAACGGTTGGTGCCACATATGGCACTACTTGAGTATCCATCGGTAGCCCATGACCTACCATCTCTAGAGTAAAATCGTCACCACTCTATTGGATAACAACTCGTGGTCGTCTCAGCGGCATGACTCTACAAGGTCAAATGAACACCTTAAATCAAGATTATCAAGGACTGAAAAATAGGAGACCAAGAAGGGAACAAGAGAAGAAAAACACTCAAGTTTAAAAAACATGACTACAAGGCATTTATAATTCCTACACGGTGTGTTCTCATAAACCTTTCACATGGGCATGTACTTCAGCTAAAACTGTCCGCGTAACACCCCAAACACACGACGTGTTTTCGTAACACACGACATGTACTTGAATCTTCTTTCCTTTCCTGATTCCTTCTACAAAGTTAATCCACACGACTATCCTAAGACAAGAATATATGGAATGTTCAAGGTAGACACGGCATGTACTAGAAAAGCTTTACCAGCCTGTGTTGTTAGTGAGACGGCCTGTATACCCAGGTTACACTACATGACGTGTTCCAGATGAACACGACGTGTAATAAGAAGCCCCAACCGACCCATGTTGTTGGATACACGGCCGGCTACCTAGGTCAGACTACATGGCGTGTTCAATCCTAACACGGCGTGTGTAGGTTAAGGTTTAACCATCTGTGTTTTTAGTTACACAGGTAGGCATAGGGTCAACCCTACACGGCATGTACAAACCGTAAACGACGTGTTTCCCAAAAAACTTCCCTACCCCGTGTCTTTGGCCACACGACCTATGACACGATTAGAGACTACACGACATGTACATAAAAAATAGGGCATGTACTTAAGAAAAACGGTTATTTCTAGAATAGAAGAACACATGGCGTGTATTCAAAACTAAACAGCGTGTATTCTGGGTTTTTCTGGACACTCAGCCTCAGAAACTACTCCGTAACCCAGAAAAACACCAAAATGAACACCTAAGTGACAAATTCTGATCTGCGAGGGCCCATACTCCCCACGAATCAAGGCTTGGAATCTTATACATGTTATAACAAGGTAACCAAGTCGATGATCCACCAAATTCTGGTTGATGAGGGCCCATACTCCTCAAGAACCAAATTTCGGTGTTCATTCACAAAACCTTACATAAAATACCCTATCAAATAGTAAGTATTTTATAAAGGAATATATCACAACAACATGCATTTTCTAGAACAACATCTATCACAACAATATGGAATTTCTAATGCACCTACATGGCATGGAAACTATACATGACATGTGATTCTAACATGTGCCTAAATGATGCATGTGATGGCATAACCTTATCTCATTGGGTTGCAACTAAATAGAACCCAAGTATAAAATATATACAGCACACCACAAGTGCGTCACCCAACAGTGAAATCAATTCAACTGTAAAATTGAAAACCAGATAAATCGCAATTAAACAAGGTAGATTGGCTTTTCCCTGTACACAGGTTAGCCTCTCTCAGGAACAACTTGTTACCAAATATCAATTCTATCCTATCCCTAACTATAAGCTCCAAATAGTAAGTCAAATAAAAGAATCACCTCTGATACAACTTTGTTACATCCCGGATTTGGGTGCCACACACTGGGTGCCCCAAACCTTGTTGGTCACATGACCTCAAGTGCATTTCCCCAAATGCCAGAGGCTTCCGACTAGCAGCGAGGGCCTATGACTTATAGTGGGGAAAGTATACCCTCATTTGTCGATGTGTAGCCCAACGAAAAAAATATAAACATACAACAAAGGAAGCATTAAACAATATAAACCTATAATGGACAATAGACTGAAGTAAAGAATAACAAACAGTTATATATATGATGATGCAATATGTCACTAATTCTAAGAAATATGCCAAAACAGGATATACTGCAATCTGATACAATACAGCACAAGGTACAAAGTATAGTAAAACCAAACCAATGCAGTGCAACAGGAATGTAGTAGCATCGTAAACCTAAGCTTGGTACCAAGCTCTCCTACTCAACAACAACAATCATTTACCTATGTAGGGACTCTTTCCCTTATCGACACCAGCATCAATATAATCTATTTGCGCCCAAGACATGACCCAAACAGGGTGTGAGAAATAAATCCCAGTAGGCAACCAACGAAGGCCCATTCCCAACTGCTAGTAGAAATGTACAACGACAGTGTGAAATAATTAAATGCAATAAACCAGGAAGTACTCAAAAGTAACCATTCCTAGAAGTTAAATTACCATGTAAATAATTATTTAACAATTCAATATAAATGAATTCAAAGTAAACATTTTCCTCAGACATGCAAGTCACTGCCATCAGGCTAACAGAAATGAAACCCTCAGGTGACTACTCTCAGGAATAAAAAATATTTCCCTCAGGTATACCAAATATTTACCTCAGGCACAGAAGCTATTGCCCCCAGGAATAATAAAATTTTCTCTCAGGCTAAAAAAACCTTTCCCTCTAACTGAATAGAAACTTTCCCTCAGGCTAAAGAGAACCTCACCCTCAGGCTAAAAATAACATTTCCCTCAGGCAAAACAGAAGAAAAACAATTAATCAGGCCGAGCCCAAATCATAAGAAAGCAATTTATATATGTTTCCTCTTAAGAAAACTCAAAACATGCTATAAACACAGCATACCCATGGGTATCCTGGCCAAATGGCTAAACAAGGGAAACACACCCTTGGGGTGGCCCTGGATCAAATAAATGATCCCAAATAGCAGTTTATATATAATCATAAGATTACCTATGTAATTCTAGGTATCTAAATAGTCAAGGCCTCAGCCACACGACACCCCGAACATGGGCGTGTGAAAAAACGGTACACAAAATCAACTCGACAGTTGGAATTAAACACAAGACCACCAACCTTGATCTCATATGATCGATATACCTGAAAGGCACCTACCGAAACAAACAAGAACGACATAAGATATTAGATAAAATATTACCCGTTCAAAACCAAATAACTTCCATTAGGTAGATACTTGGAAGGAAATGTTCAAGAAGAGGGAAGATCTTACCCACATAGTTCAAACGAGATCGACGACGGAAGAATCAGAGTCTTGGTGTGTGATCAGGAGCTCCTCTAAGTCCTATCCTCCTATCCCATGGCTTCTAGGGAGTTTTATGACTAATCTGTCAAATGAGGGGGATAATTCCTGTTTTTAATGAAAAAACATAACTACACGGCTTGTACTTTCCTTTTTAACTATTCCTCTGGTGGATACTTTCTACCGCCTCATTTCTCCTCTACCGACTGATTACACAGCATGTATTACTAAGTACACAACATATAGTTAGTTTTTACACCCTTAATCGCGACAAGCCTACATGCCATGTATTCTTATCCCACACGGCCAAAGTACATGGAGTTTATACAAAAGTACACGACGTGTACCCATATATTTGGGATTTTCCCCACATTTTCCTTGCTTTCTCAAAAATGCTTAAGGAAAAGGAAAAAAAGAAACTCGTATCTCAAGAATAAGAACCAGGTTCTTAAAACATTTATTTACATGATCTATTAGAAAATGGACTATAAAATCTACTTGTTTTGTTATATAATGTTAAAGTGGGGTTTTATTATATGAAATTCTAGTAGAATTATCAATGAAAATTGGAAATTTATCTAAAAAAATACTAAAATCAATTAATGTTTTTATTATCCATATAATCTAGGAAAACTATAAACAAAAATATATTTAGCTTTAAATATTTATAATTATACTGGTAGATGTTTCTTAGAACTCTTTGAAATTAAAAGTTTACCTAGAAAATGACAGATATATATTGTTATTTTTTTATCAAGTATACAACCTCTAAAATATGAATCATAACAAGATACAAAATAAAAAAACATTCATTAGAGTATAATAAAATTTTACAAATTGTTCCCATAATATATCTAATTACTCAATTAGAATCATTAGGAATACTATCATTAGGGATGGACTAGTATCAATCAAGAAAATAATTTGAGAACATTAGGTTTATTCTAGATGTAGTGAGATACAAAAACTGTTTATCATGCCTCTGTAAAAATTAATATAAACTATATTTCTAGACACATATAAATGCAATTTAGAATTTGTACTCATTTTTTTTCATATACTTTCTATAATTGAGACCAATCCTTTTTACAACTTCCTTACCATATTTTTCTTGATTTTTAAAAATACCATCATACGATTGATTAATTTTTATATTAAAGAAAAACTTTACTTCACCTATTGTGTTCATGTGAAATTCACTTGTCATGAGTTTAGAAAAATAATTATACATCAATACATTTTGTTATAAAAATATTTTATTATATATATATTAATCAGTATATCATTTCAAACTCTTTTTATAAACAAGTGTAGATTAATCATACCTTTAACGAAATCATTTTGTAATAAAAATTGTGTTTTCTTATTTCATACCACGCTTACGGTGTTTTCTTAAGACCATATAATTATTTATTAAGTTTAAAAATATGATTTGGAAACCTTCCATTTTCAAATCTAGTGGGTTTTCTAATGTAGAATTCTTATGAAAGTATTCCATTTAAAAGGAAATTTTCATATCCACTTGAAATAATTTGATTCTTAGAAAACATGAAATGGAAAATATAATTCTAATTATTTCCTTCCTATAAAAATGACCAAAGGAAAATTTAAAGTCAATTACCACTTCTTGCGAATAACATTGAGATACTAGTATTGATTTGTTTTTATCTATGTTTATAGATTCATTAATCTTATTACAAAAAATATATTTAGTTCCTATTAAAAGTTTATCTTTTGGTAATTCAAATAAATTACACACTTTATTTCATTCAAACTAATTTAATTCATCATGAATATTATTCATCTAATTTGAATCAATTAAATCATTATTAATATTGATATGATAATAATCAAAAAAATAAAGTTATATAGTAATTTAAAATATATTTTATGGTTTTTATAAAATATTAAACATTTTCAATAACATCTTCAATTGGATGATATATAAGTGTCTTCCATTTAATACAATCATTTTGAGAATTGATAGTATCCACATTAAAGGTTGAATTATCATTTTATTGTTAATTGTTTTAATATAGTTGATGGTTATGACTCTTTTATTATAAGAAGGAAAAATATAGGAACTAAAAAGTGAATGTGATAACAAGGAAAAAACCAAAGAAAAAAAACTAACAACCTATATTTTTTCAAAAATCATGATCTTAGTCTTATTTCGTATTCTCGAATTTCATACCAATCATGCCTTTTGTGACCATGCCCTTGACCTCTCAATATCCCCCTACTTGAAGGAAGATACAAGTGACTTTCATGTAGGGTCTCAACATTAGTACTTTTAGAATTAGATTTATCCACTTGTTATAATCAGAAGCCGTCATGTTATAATTGTTTTCATTAATTTTAAAATACAATGACTCTTAAAATATAATTGTTTTATTATTAATATATATATAAAATTTTCTAGAATTTAAATATACTAAAAATACCCCTTCATAAATTTTTTAATCAAATATTTAGAAATTATATGTTTCATTTAAGATATAAATTTACAAAAAAATACCATAATATATCCAAAACTATGTTTAATCTCATTAAACAGTTCATAAGGTGTATTATTTAAAAATGGAGAAATAGAAAATCTATTTAAATCACAGAAATAATTATTAATATAATCCATCCCAACATATTTAGGAACACTAAATTCCATTATCATAAACATATCCATTTCATGAATAGTCACATTCTTTCGTTCTACCACACCATTATGTTGTGGTATTGTAGGGGATAAAAAGAATTGTTTATAACCATTTGCGTCAAAAAATATATCAAATTATAAATTAAAAAATTTACCACCTTTCTCAATTCTAATAGAGATGATAGAAATACTTTTGATTATTTGAAAAACATTATATATGGAAAAAAATATGGATAAAGTTACATTTTTATGGGATTAGAAATAAATAAATAATAATTTACTGTAATCATCTACAATTAAAATACATATTTTTTACCACTAAAACCAACATGTTGTATAGGTCCAAACAAGTATAAATGTAATTTTTCTAAACATATATTAGTACTTACATCATTTACATATTTAAATAGACCCTTATGTTGCATAACCGTTAAATCAAAATCACACATAAAGTACTTAATTATATGTAATTTTTATTAATATCAAAATCTGTTAATGTTTTGATATTTTTTGAAATAGTTTGACATTTTCATTCCCAAGACCGCTATTCCATATAATGTCATATGATTCTATAAAAATGTAACACTTAACTTTTTTCTGGTTAGATCAGATAAGTCAATAGTGTATACATTTTCTTTTTCTATTTCTTGAAAATAAAACAGATTTATTTTTCAAAGTACTACATTTTTAATTTTCAAAAAGATATTTAATCAATCATAGCACTACTATGATATACTTATTAGCTTTTATTTTGAACTAGGTACATATAATACCTTTAAAATAACAATAGTTTTAGAAAATCCATCATCACAAATAGCTTTAATACGATCTTTAGTGTTGTTTCTAGTTGTAAAAATGGTAGCACCACATGAATTGATGGATACAAGTTTTCAAATAAAACATTTCATGTACCTAGAGTATCCACTATCTAAATACCACGCGTCTTTGATTATTCTAAGAAATATTTCTTGAAATTAAAAAAATTCAATCAGACTATGTTGGTAGCCAAGCTAACATCGGTATAACTAGATTAGTATCATAAATTTTCATAATTGATGTTTTCTTAAAGAATTTATTCATGGTATATTTTGAAATTAAATATCTTGAAATGAATGTTCTGGTATGTCTAAGTGATTAAGAAAATAATAGTGAAAATTCATTTTCATAATTCCATTTCGTTCAAAATTTAAAATAGTTTAAAATAGAAATAATTATTTTTAAGATTTTAACAAAGTTAGTATTATTTAATCATAATGATAAACTATTATAACCCAAACCAATCTTACTGATTTTATCTTCATCAATGAAATCATTAAATCATAATTTTTTACCCTTATCAAATGTAGAGAAATTCTCTTTAACATTGAAAATTTCAATTTTAAAATTCATATTATCCTTTTAAATAGTATCAATATAAGTATATACTTTCAAATTAGATCCATAAGTTGTGATTCTTAATTTATTATTTTATTGTTTATGTTTATTATAGTAATTTTTAACTCAAGTTAAATCATCCAAAACAAAATTAAATATTGTTTATTGATGTTTATCATTAACTTCTAGAGTGTATTTAACTTTTAATATTAATATTTTAGTTTTAAAAAATTAGAATCATAATTATCTTTAGAGATATATTTAACAAACCATGTACTTATAAAATAAGTTATTTTCATTCTTGAATTAAATAGTTAAATTCGTTATAAATGTATAGTTAAGTTTGTGGTTTTTATCAAATTTAATTAATCTATACTAATATAATATTAATTTCACCTATTAGAGAATAAATAAAATTGATGTATCTTATAAGTTAAAATATAGAATATTTATATCATGAAATAAGTAAATATCTTTTTTTAAATGGTAAATTAAGTGTTGGTATTTTTGTAAAACATTAATGTGTATTTATAATTTTATAATTAATATATTCAATAAAAATAAAATTTATCTTCATAATGTATTTTCAAAAACTAATATTTTTTATTATTATTATAAGATAATTTTATGAGACATTAATTCAATTTTCATAGTATTAGAAAATTAGGATTAATTTTAAAAATAGTATTTTTGAAATAAATTTGGATTTTAATTAAAAATTTAATTTATCATATTTATAAAATTATTATCATAAAATGGAGTTCATTTTTAAATTCTAAATGTCAAAAAATGGTTAAGTTAAATTTTTTTGGATTTCTCTAAAATACTTTAATTATTATTGAATAGTAAAATATAGTAGTTTATGGTATATATACATTAATGTTATATACACTATTCCTTGAGTAATTTATGATGTAATCTACATAATCTTTAACCCCTTGATTATTTTAAAATAATTTGTGATAATGGTCAAAGTATTCATAGTCTTTAATAAAAATTTTAATCCAATGAATAAAATATTTAAAAAACAACCCTCCCCTACACTATAAATAACATACCACACCAATTATACTACTCACACCACTAAATCATTGAATATTTTCCAAATTCTTCCAAATAATATTACCAATAATATCCGCCACATATAGGATCCTCATGTCCCAATAAATGACCAAATCTAACTTCACTATAGAGGTTCTCAAGGAGGAGAATACAAGAGGTAAAATCCCCTTTCTTTTTCCATTATCTTCATTTCAATTTCTTTTATTTTCTTATTCTATGTTCACTTACCCTCATACAAGTGTAATGTTTAATTTAATATCTTAATTATAATTGAATTTTATTGTGGTAATGAAATATCAAACATCAAACCTATCCTCTTATTCTCTTATTCTATAAAATGAATTCATCATTTGTGACATATTGATTCACCGCCATCATGAATGATGCATTTTCATTATATTTAACATCTTAAAATATTTTAATTAAACAATTATTATGGTTAAATAACATTTTATTATATATATTTTAAGTTACATAATTTTATGGAACCAATATATAAACATGACATTCAATAAAAGCATATAAGATCGCAATAGTCGTACACATCTGCCAAAATAAATTGAATCATTTTCATTAAACTTTTATATAATGAATAATCCTCATATCATAAAAAATGATATATAGTATTAAGGAAACATATTAATACCTTTTCATTCCAAAATTATAGTTTTTCTTCCATTCGACAAGAAATCCCATAATGAACTAACCATGGAATCCATGAAATAAATTCACCCGAAACAATAAAAGTAAAAAAATATTATCAATATATGGGTGGAAATAAGTTATAAAAAGATCATATAAGGTATTATAAATAATAATATTGTTCTATAATAAATTAATAATAGTCTTTAAACCGTTATTAATTATGTTTAAACATGTTGAAGTAAGACAAACCTAAGGTAAAGGACTTTCCTTTTAAAAATCCCATTTAATGTCTCTTTTTTCTAAATTACAAAATAATTTTTCTTCTTAACTAATAATTCATTAGATGAATATAATGTATTCAAGATGTCTTATTATTTTGAAACCTTATTTATAAATTTAAATTTTTATTTTCATAGAAAATTTTTTCTTTTTATTTGTGCAATATTCTTTTAAAAGAAGTGATTTTCCTTAAGAAATGATTTTATGATGAAAGTGTACAAATTTTATGTTTATGATCTAGTTCACGGGAATTGTTTATATTGAAGGGTGGGTCAAATAGATCACTCTGATGAATTTTTTTTATGTTGTATGTTTATTGTAATGGTTATACAAAGTGTAACTATGATAGTAACACCATTAGGTATCTATGAGAGTTACATCATAAGGTAGTCATGAGGGTTACATTTTTATGTAGCTCTGATGGTTACAAATAATATAGTATACATGGGGGTTATATTATTATGTATCTAATTACCCATGATACATAAATTATGTATTTATGTTTTCTATCTTTTATGGAAATATCTTGTCATCAGAAGTTATGTATATGATGCATTTTAGGTGAGAATTATTTCTTTGTAAAATCAAATTCATATGTTTATAAGTATTCATGGACTAACATATTCCATTATTTTATGTCCCTTACTGAGATTTTTGTTCTCATACCATGTTATAAAATGTTTTCATAGGGTTTAAGGATGGGTTATAAGATACAAAGCATAATATTTTGAAGCTTTTATTTATGAAAGTTTCCATTTTTTATTAAAACATTTGTATTATGGAATAAATGGATTCTATTTTAATAGTATCCACTTTTTATTATTATGGGTTTTTATGTATGGATTATTAATTAACCCATTAAAATATAAACATAAAATATTGTTAGGAATATAAGAATGTGATTTCTAAATGTATTTTCAATTTTTTGAAATGTTTAAGGTCAGGTCATTATTGTTGGTATTTAAGGATGGTTTTGATAAATTAAGAGGTTAGGATGATGTTAATTAGATGGCATATAAATTTTAACCTAATGAAATATAATTTAAATACTGTAATGTTTATTTTTATTGTTTATATCAATTCATAATGGTTATCAATAGAAGAAACATAGAAGATTATGTAGGAAGGCACCAGCAGAATGATATCCTTCTGAATCCATATCCTAGAATGGTGGTAATTATAATGGTGCTGCTTTTCATAGTAATAGATCAGTTGATTCATGATACAAATGGAGCTAGAATCCATGAAAGTGAATAGCCCGAGCTACAAAAAAGGAACATGATACTATATTAACATTTTATGAGGAAATACCCATTAATTCTATGGATATTTTTACATAGTGGTGGATGATGGGTGGATTAAATCCATTGAAAATATATCTAATGTTATGGGGTTTTAGATAACCAAAAGGTTAGTATTTCTATTTACTGTCTTGAATGTGAAGATGACCATTGGTATTTAATGTTCTGGAATATCCAGGATAGAAATATTATGGATGTCTTGAAAATGGATGAGTTGAAGAATCGTTTCAATGGAAAATATTTTTATAATGTGGATCAACATATAATGGAAAATAAATTCCATGATTTTATATAAGAAGATAATGATTCATTGGTTGTGTTTGAAGGAAACTTCACTCGATTGGAAATGTATGCTCCAAATTTTATTTAGGATCTTCATAGTAAATTAAACCTCTTTTAGTCAATATTGAATCCAATATATTAATGGGAATTGGAAATCTATGAATAAAACAGTTATAAAAACATTTTTGATGTGGTGTGAGGGTAGAATTGTAATTTTTTGATGATCACACGTAATTTGAAAACAAGAAGAAGAAAAGAACTAGATGGAATGAAATGGTAATGATCAAATCAAACATATCTAAAGTTATGAAAATCCAGTTTCCAATTTGTTCAATGTGTGGAAAAAAGAAACCCTATGGAATGCCTGAACAAATCAGGGAAGTGTTTTTGATGTGGTAAATTTTTAGATATGGACCGTGATTGCAATTAAAATGATGATATTTTTAGTATGTTTAATTTTTATATGCAAATTTTATACTATTTCAAATTTGGTGAGATTAATAATTATGGAAATGCCTACGAAAATAAATATATGAATGATGGGGAGTATCCATAAAATAAGTAGAAAGTTGTAGTGATATCCTTTACGACTACTTTAGAAGATTTCAGGACATACAATGATGTTATATCAAGTACACTGTTTGTTAACATATATTTTCATAATGTCTTGTTTGATATGGGATATACACATTAGTTTATATTCGATATTTTTTTTGTTAAATTATAAATTTATCCTCAAGAAATGAAACCATAGATTATAGTTAAAATAGTGTGGGGAAATATTGGGAAAAAGTAATTATAAAAATCATTCAATTGTTGTCTCTAAAATGAAATTACCTAGAAACTTTATCATATTTTCCTTAGTAGTGTTTGATGTTTTTTGGGTATGGATTGGATTTCATTTTACCATGATATGATTGATTGTAGATATAAAGTAGTTTTTTAGAAATATTTTCAGTTTGTATGCAAGAATGAAATCATATATTTGATAACATATCCTTATGTAGAGAAAATGTTAAAGTATGAAAATTAAATTTATCTTGAACATATTGTTGAAAATAATGGAACCGCTCATATTAATGATGTTCTCGTAGTAAATTATTACATGGATGTTTTTTCTAATGAGTTCCACAATGTTATACTTGATCGGGATGTTGAATTTAATATTGACTTAGTTCCTAATGTTAATACAATATTAAAACACCCTAATCAAATGGATCAAGTGGAACTTTTTGAATTGAGAATGCAGTTACAAGAGTTTCTAGATAAAGGTTTCATTCTTACTAGAACATAACCATGGGGTTCTCATGTTTTGTTTATTAAAAATTAGTATTGTTAATTGATAATTTTCAATGATTATTGAGAATTAATAACTTTAATATTAAAAATACATATCCATTGCATCATATTTGTTACTTTTTTGACCAGATCGAGTGAGCTCAATATTTTCCCAAGATTGAATTGAGATTAGGGTACCATTAGTTGAAGGTGAAGTAGGATGACATTCTAAAAACTACATTTTGTCCTAGATATGGGCATTATAAGTTTTTTTATTCCATTTGGTTTGACAAATTCCCATGTTGTATTTATGTATCTTATGAATAGAATATTCTATAAATATTTCATTAAGTTTTTTGTAATTTTATTTTTGATATTCTGGTGTTATCAAAAAGTTATTAGGATCATGAAAAAAATCTACGAATTGTTATGAAAAAACTTAAATAATAGATGTTATATAGAAAATTTAAAATATGTGATTTTTGTTTTCAAAAAAAAATCTTATCATGGGAAAATTGTATATAAGGACGGAATAATAGTTAATCTATAAAAAATTTGTTTATGAATGGAAAATACCTACAAATATTACTATGATTTGTAATTTTATTAGATTAATAGGCTATTAATGATGGTTTGTTAAAAATGTTTCATGCTTATCTAGCCTTCCAACTATGTTAACATGAAAAGGGGTCAAATTTATTTGTATAAAACACTATGATGTTTCTTTATAGAAACTGATAGAGGAATATTGAGTGATCTAGTATTTCATATACCTTCTAGAAATGGAGAGTTCTTTACTTATAGTGATGCTTCATTGAAGGAACATAGATTTTTTATAATGCATAATGACTAGGTAATTGCTTATGCATCAAGACAACTAAAACCACATGATATAAATTATCCCACATAGGATTTATAATTAGAAGATGTAGTTTTTTTCTTTTAAAATTAAGATACATAATTTATATAAAGAAAAATGAGAAAAAAAACTAAGCATACAATTTTGAAGTATATATTAACTTAGAAGGAATTGAAAATGAAGCAAATAATATGGCATGACTTGATAATGTATTATGATTGCACGATCAAATACCAACCTAGATATGAAAAAAAAGTGGAGGATGGATTGGTCTGAAAAAAACATGCTATATTAACAATGTTATATTTGGAACAATACCCCTTAGTTAATGATTTGATGAATTTTTACATAGATGTTATTGGTGAAAGTAATGACACTATTTTTTTAGGTTTCATTACAACTATCATCATTATACATAATTAAGAAATCATATAAGGAATACCATGAGTTATAGAAAAAGTTATTATTGGTGAAAAGTGTATATTTAGATTATTTAACATTGATGAAGATTTTATTTTGTGAATTGGAAATAGATCATGTGTACCTTGTGATTCATAGTTGAAGAAAGAGTCATTAAGGTAAGATATTAGTTCAATGTTTTTAGTTCATCCTGGAAGCACTAATATGTGTAAAGACATTCGAGAGTATTAATGGTGGGATATAATTAAAAGATATATTTTTAATTTTACCATAAAATTTTTGACTTGTAAATAGGTTAAAGGAGAGAGAAAATTAACAAAGGGGATGCTTCAGCCATTTCTAGTTCCGGAGTGGAAATGGGAAAAACATATCCATGGACTTCATGGTGAGACTACCAAATTATTATTTATTAATAATGTAATTTGGATTATTTTAGGTAGACAAATTAAATATGCTCATTTCCATACTATTAGATATACTATGTCTTTATAACAACATTCTTAGTTGTACCTAAATGATATTTTTAGATTACATGGTGTTCTTATGTCAATTGTATCATACCGTGATCCAATATTCACTTATAAATTTTGGAAATTCCTTTAGAGGTCTTTGGAAATTAAATTAAAATTTAGCAGTGCTTTTTATCCTCAATCTGATAGAGAGACCGAGCAAATAGTTCAAAGATTAGTAAACATGTTACGTGGTTGTTCAATGGATTACTTGGGTGGTTGGGATAATCTTATTTCATTAGGTGAATGTTATTATAATAATATTTTTCATTCTAGTATACATGTGGAACCTTTTGATGAATTATATGGAAATAAGTGTAGATCTCTATCATTTTGGAATGAAGTCTAGGGAGCAAGTTGATGGGACCAGAATTAGTTGAGGAAGTGGCTAAGAATGTAAATATGTTCCTAAAACATATTAGGGCAACTCATAACAGGTGGAAAAGTTATTCAGATAATAGGAGGAATTAATTTTCAATCGAGCTAGGTGATTATTTTTTCTATAAAATCTCTTAAACATGTTATACATTTTTGTAATAATGGAAAGCTATGTCCATCATTCAATGGACCATGTGGAATCTTAGAGAAAGTTGGACCAATTTCCTTTCAAGTAGCTTGGCCACCAATTTTATCTCCAGTACACAATGTTTTCCATTTTTCAATGTTAATAATGTATGTTCTAGATTCATCTCATGTTTTGAGCCCAAAAGACTTTTAAATGTTGGAAAACCTTTCTTATGAAAAAAATCATATTTAGATTCTTTATTTTAGAAAGTATTGTGGAATATGGAAAGTCACCAGGTTAAGGTTTTGTGGATAAACCTCATGGTCGAATGAGAAACATATGAATATAAAAATGGTATGAGGGAAAGGTATCCCCACTTTTTTAATAAGTAAATAAAAATTTCAAGGATAAAATTTACATAAGGTGGGGAGAATCTTACAATCCAAGTACTTATAAAATAATTTGATTTCATTCTGAAATTAAATAGTTATATTCAATATAAATGTATAATGAATAAGTGTTATTTTTCAAAATTAAGGAATCCATAATAATAGAATAGTAACAGAACCTATGAGTGTATAAATAAAATTTATGTATCTTATATATGATAATAGCATATATGTATATCATGGAATAAGTACATCAATGTTTTGAAAATGATAAAATAAGTTTTTGGTATTTTTATGAAACATAAATGTTTATATATAAATTTATAATTAATGTAATTAATTGAAGAAAATTAATAATCATAAAATATATTCCTAAATTAATTTATTGTTGTCTTAGGATTATAAGATAATATTATAAGACGTTAATTAATTTCTAAAAGTATCATTAAATTAGTTATAATTTTAAAATAAATGTTTTCGAATAAATGATGAATTGATTTAAAAATTAAAATTTTAATTTTTAGATAATTATTTTTATAAAATGTATTCCATTGTTGAATTATTCATGTCGGAAAATGGTTGGGGTAAATTTTTTGGAATTTTATAAAATACTTGATGTTTTGGTGAATGTAAAATAAAGAAATTTACGATATATATAAATTATAATTTAAATACACTATTCCTTGAGTCATTTCTGATGTAATCACCATAATATAGAACTCCCCAAGATTATTTTAATTTATTCAATGACAATGATCAAAGTATTCAAAATCTTGAGCCAAAACTGTAAATTAATGAATAAAATATTCAAAAAAACACCCCTATCATCCACTATAATTACCACCCCACACATCCTCTTATCCTTACACCTAAAAATCCTTGAAGAATGTACAAATTATAACAAATAATATTTCTAAACCTCTCCACCATGTACAGGATCCTTTGGTATCATCAAATTACCAAATCCAATTTCCCTACAGAGTTTGTCAATGAGGAGAATTCAAGAGATATAATCCCCAATCATTTTATTTTATTTTCTTGAAAATTTATTTTTGTTTTGTTATTATCTCTTAAAATACAATCATCAAAGTGAAATGATAACTATAATATCTTAAATATACTTTAATGTTATGTTTTAATAGAATATCCACCATCAAGCCTCTACACTTGTAAGACCCTGGTTTTTGGAAAGGTATCTTTTCATTGTGTTTTGGGTTGAACCCTTTGTTTTTTGGGCTTTAAAATGATTCCTAAAAGTGTGAGAGGACTTAGGGGTGTTCCGAGGGCTCGACGCATGAAAGAAAGGAAATCTGGGCAAGACAGGCCAGGGTGCATGGCCTGCGCAAGGCCAGGTAAACCGTGCGGCCTGCCCAGGCTAAACCGTCCGACCCTTCCTCCTCCGGACAGAAGCATGCACACGAATTGCGCATGGTTTTCCAAACTGTACAGATAAATCATACGACCCCTCCTACTCCAGGTAGTGACATGTGCACGGTTTGCGCATGGTTTTCCAAACCGTGCATCTACTTAAAGTTGGGAAAGATTACAAGTTTTCCACTCCGGGCTTTAAAACCCCACTCGAGATTTCCTCTCATTCCCTCCCTCTCCATCCTAGGAACGAACCAAATCACCCAAAGGCTCACAGAGACCGATATCCTTTGATTATAAGTCATTTTTGGTGCCTTTGGTTGTGGATCTAAGCTCTGGGTAAGGCTAATCCCATCCTTGCTTCTCTTTTTGGTTTAGGGTTTGTATCTTCTCTCCCTCTCATTTTGAAGCTCTAAAAACCTAACCTTTGGGTGAGTTTTAGGTTGAATCTCCAAAGGTTGGTTGGATCCAGGCCTAAGGACTCAATTGAGAGTGAATTCAACTTCGGTTTCAAGGTATGTGGTCTACAAGTGATATCCCATAGTTATTTGGGTATTCGTGCATGTTTAGTTGTGTTCTTGCTTTCCTTTGGTTATGTTTTGAATAAACTTGGCATGTTTGGTAATAACACTACTTAAAATGGTATATGGGAACCCTCACGATCCCCATGGGATGTGTTGGGATATACTTTACCTAATTAGGGCCATCCATGGGATGTGACGGCTTTTCCCAGATTTAGGGATTGATATTAAACAAGTGACCTTATTGTAATGAACTGCAGAGCCCTTGATAAATATGTTGGAATGATTGGTTGAACTTTGAATAGAAGTTAGGTGATTCACCTAGACCTGGAAATAACATAAGGGTTAGAGTGGAATGGTTCAAATGGTTGATTCATGGGAATGATGAACGGGTTAAATGTGTTAATGTGTAAACTGATTAAAGACCATAATGGGATAGATTATGGGTTTAATGTTGAATGCTTAGTGAGATAGGCATAACACATGAGAATTGGGTGAATGATTAAATGATGTGAAATGATAATGTGTTAATGGGTTAAGGCATGATGTGGATTCCCATGTGGGTTGTTGTGAATAGTGTTTGTCGAAGGGAAATGGTTTGGATGGTTGATGGTTACTTATATATAAGCATGTGCACATGGCTTCGTAGAGTGGGGTATGACATGAGGATCTATGCCCATTGGTCAAGTGAAGACTGAGGTTATAAACTCCACCCTAAATGCATGGGTTAGGATAGGAGAATGAGGGTCTATTCTCTTAACGGTTGCATCCACCCGGAATGAGGCTTCGAGGTGAGGTTATGGTTTCTATGAGGGGTTATTCCAAGTGAGATAGGATAATGATGTGTTTACCCTCTTGCATTTGATTGTTGGCCTTATACCCATGTAACATAATGTATGTGATTAACCCACGGAAATGTGATGAAATGATAAATGGTGATAATGGGTGTGTAATGAATGGTAATGGAAGTGGAAATGGATTGGCTCTAAACATGTTAATGGCACATTAATTGATTACTTGGAAATTATCATTCATATTACATTTTTATGCACTTTTTGTTTAAACTGGATATTTTGTAGACACCGTTGGTGGTGGCCTACTAAGTTTTACTCACACCCCGCTCGGGCCTCTGTTGGGTACCCGAGTAGACTTCATGTTTGCAGGTTAGGAGAAGGGAAAAGGTCATTACTAGATAGTTGGTGGACATGGATAGCACTTGGTGGAGGATCTAGACTTGGAGTCGGGGCCATTTTGGTGGCTTTGGTTGTTTCTTTATTTTGGGCTTTTGTCCACTCATGCACTTGTAGTATAAAATGGCATATTTATTATTATTTGGAATTGGTTGTTATAAAAGTTCCTTGTTGTTGGTTATTGTTTCTTCTATTTGGTTATTTTGTTGTGGATTACTCTGATAAAAAGGGGGTATAGTCTCCCCACTTGACTACATAGACCCCGCTGCTTTTCGGTAGACTTTGGCGTACGGGGAGGTGCGCTTAAGGCCATGTAACTTCCCGGATCGGAGCACCGGTTTAGTGGGTTTCGGGTTGGGTACATTACAAAGTGGTATCAGAGGAGTTCTTTTTTCTACTTCTCTGAGGTATTGTTATTTTGGATTGGTAGCTAAGGGTTACGATGTGTCGGGCCTTGGTAATGAGCTCGTGCTTGGGAGTGGCTAACCCATGTACGAGGGAAAACCTAAGTCACCCCGGGTGGGAAATTTTGTTCTTGGTTGTGTGTTGTTATAGTTGATGATATTTCACCATTGGGTGATGCACATGTGATTTGATGTGACTATTTTATGATATTTGGATCGTGGACTTAACGACACGAGGATTGGCATTCATGCATCATTATAGGCACCTAGGGAGATAGGTGACATGCATTGTATTAGACACACACACAGGGTAGGTGTGTGAGGCAAGAAACTAGGGTGCATCGTGCATTTCATGAAACCAAGAAATAATGAGAAGATAGAAATAAAACAAGTGGGGAAGGGATGTTTAATGAAACATAAGGGTTGAAACGGAGTGGAAAATGTTTTGTAAAATGTTGTGTGAGTTTGGTGGTAGTGCATTGTTGTTTACCCCACATGGACTATAGCCCACGTCATGGATGATTGGGGAGGGGAATTGAGGTTCTAATGTTGTTAAATTATCATATGAAAGTGGGTTGTTGTAGCTAGTAAAGTGCTTTTTGAAGAAGTTGTGAAAGTTTTTATGGTATGCGTTCTAAAATCTCGTGCTTGGAATTGTAGAGAAATGCCACCATGACGTCAGTTACCAATTGGGGAACGAGAAGGTGTTGCTGAGAAAACTCCTCCAATAGAGGAGCAATAAAATGTGGCGACCCATGAGGGTGGAGAAGACTAGTTCCAGGGGAACTTGGCTCGCCTTATGCAGACGATGGAGCAGGACCCAGGGCGGGTTTCACCAAGTATGTTTGAGCTGACCAGGGAGTTCCAGTTGTAGCACCCTCCGACTTTCATTGGAGAGGGTGGGCCAGAGGCATCGGAGTTCTGGTTAGAGTCTGTCTAGACAATACTGGATCATCTAGAGACCCATGACGAAAAGTGGGTGAAGCTGGTCGCTTATATGTTGTGAGGCCAGGCGAGGCGTTGGTGGGACATTCAGGCTCAAATCGAACAGGCTGTGCGAATGCCGTGGAAGGTTTTTTAGGAAAAGTTTCTAGCGCATTTCTACCCAGAGACCTTTAGATAGGAGAGGGCTGCAAAGTTTATGATCCTGACTCAGGGATCTCTATCGTTGATAGACTATGCTAGTCGCTTCACAGATTAGAGAAGCTTTGTCCCAGTGTTAGTAGGGTATAAGGCAGTAGTAGAAAGGCGTTTCCAGGAAGGGCTGAGACATGAGATCAGGTCTCAAGCAAACATATTCCGATTGAAGAGTTTTGGAGAGGTAGTAGATCATGCATTGATCTTGGAAGGAAACCTGAAGGGAGCTTCGGGTAGTGGGCTTGTGGTTTCATGGGGACAGACGAGTGGTGTAACTACCGAAGGTCGAAAGAGACGCCATGAGAGCTCACAACATGGTGGAAGTGTGCAAAGTGGCTGGAATAGAGGGTCATCCTCTCAGAGTGGAAATCTGGTGTTCATCTATTAGTGAGGTAGGCCGAGGCATATGCGTGGTCAGTTTCCTCGACCTACAGTTGAGTGTCGTTCATGCGGCAGGATGGGGAATGTGTAGAGGTTCAACAGGAACCCTCGGTAGGCAGGTGAGCATGAGGGTGGAAGGGAGGTACCATATATGGGAAGGGGATCAGTTTCCCCATATCAGGCAGGCAGCTGGAGCTCCACGGGCCGTACTGGCAGGGGTGGTGGACATGGAACTCTAAGGAAAGATCGCTCATGCCAGCAGGGTAGTGCAGCACAAGGCGTTCAGGCCGGAGCCCAGGGTAGAGGGGAAAGTCAGCTTCAGGCAGTTTAGTTTGCACCTGGTGATGGTGAGGCTGGACCATCGACCGTTCGAGGTATGATCCTTGTAGCTTCTACTTTTTCTAGTTCATTGTTTGACATAGGATCCACACACTCTTTTATCTCTTCTCAACTTGTGGTAGCACTGGGTTTACCCGTGGAGGGGGTGTGTGGGGTGATGTCAATTGAAACTCCGTTGGGGGTGTGGGTTGAGGATATCAAGTAGTTCAAGGGATGTGCCTTAGAAGTTGGTGGTCATTGTTTTCTGTGGGAATTGTTCATTCTCAAGATGTCATGGTTTGACCTAATCCTGGGAATGGTTCGGTTGGTGTTGTATCGGGCGCACATAGACTGTTACCGTCACAGATTATCATTCAGGTCGCTTGAGGGTGACGCTTATGTCCACCGTGGGGAATGGGATGTTCGAGCAGGGCGTGAAGGGCCGTTTTTTCAACAGATGAGTGGACACATTGCTCGAGTGACATACCTCATGCTTGATGACAATGTAAGAGGGGAGCAGTCTGTTTACCTCTTGTGGTGGATCGGTTTCAGGTCGTGTTTCTTGAGGATTTCTTGGGGTTACCCCCCAAGAGGGATATTGAGTTCACGATCGAGTTGCTGGCAGGAGCGGAGCTAGTTTATATTCCGCCATAACCATATGGCACCAGCAGAACACCATGAACTGAAGGATTAGCATGAGGAGTTGGAGTGTAAGGGGTTTATCAATCCTAGTATGTCTCCTTGGGTATCAGCTGTTCTTTTTGTAAAGAAGGCTGATGGGTTGTTAAGGCTATGTGTTGACTATCGAATGTTGAATCAGATGACGGTGAAAAATTGGTACCCTCTTCCTAGAATTGATGTCATGTTTGATCAGTTGAGGGTTGTATCGGTGTTTTCTAAGATTGATTTGAGGTCTGGTTATCACCAGTTGAGGATGAGGTCTTCCGACATACTGCAGACAGCTTTCAGGAGTCGGTACAAATTGTTTGAGTTTGTGGTAATTCCTTTTAGCATGAACAATGCACCGGTGGTGTTTATGGATTTGATGAACTAGATCATTCATTCCTATCTAGATCAGTTTGTGGTTGTCTTTATTGAAGATTTATTAGTGTAATCAAAAACTTATTACGATCATGCCCGACATCTTGACATCATCTTGGGTATGCTAAGAGAGCACCAGCTATACGCCAAGCTATCCAAGTGTCAATTCTAGATAGGTGACGTACATTTTATGGGTCACATCATCTTGGAGGAAGGTGTGTCAGTGGATCCAGAGAAAGTGTAGGCAGTAGTATCTTG
This sequence comes from Viscum album, assembly GCA_963277665.1. Taxonomy (NCBI): domain Eukaryota; kingdom Viridiplantae; phylum Streptophyta; class Magnoliopsida; order Santalales; family Viscaceae; genus Viscum; species Viscum album. The sequence continues at coordinate 734,699,517 of OY728139.1, read as the reverse complement.
GGAGAATCCCAAGAGTGTTTCTGATGTTCGGAGTTTTTGGGGTTTGGCCGGGTATTACTGAAGGTTCATTCAGGATTTCTCTCGCTTGGAAGCACCACTCTCGGTCTTGACCAAGAAAGGAATCAGGTTTGAGTGGTCCGAGGGTTGTGAGAATGCCTTCCAAGAGTTGAAGAAGTGGCTGACAACCGCACCTATCTTGATCTTACCTGAGCCGGTTAAGAAGTACATCGTGTTTTGTGATGCATCCGGAATCAGACTTGGGGCTATGTTGATGCAAGATGAGTGGGTGGTGGCTTACAGGTCAAGGTAGTTGAGACACCATGAGCAGAATTATCCCACTCATGACCTTGAGTTGGCTGTAGTAGTGTACACCTTGAAGTGTTGGAGGCACTATCTGTTGGGAGAACAGTTTACTGTGTTTACAGACCATAAGAGTTTAAAGTACATCTTCTCTCAGTGGGATCTGAATCTTTGGCAGCAGATATGGGTTGAATATCTCCAGTATTTTGACATTGATTTGGTGTACACGCTGGGAAAGGGAAACAATGTTGCTGATGCTCTGAGCAGGAAGGTTCAAAATCAGATGGTTCAGGAGTCCAGCACTGAGTGGAATGTGATGGCTTTGTTTGCAGAAATGCACCTAGAGGTGCAAGAGGAGAGTGGTCAGGTCACTATTGCTTCATTAGCGATGGAGTCGACGCTTTTGAGTCTAGTTAAGGAAGGTCATCTTCATGATCCTAAGTGTTTGATCATGAAGGGAAATCTTAAAGGTGGGGAGCTACCTTCTGGATGGGCCGTTGGTGTGTACGATGTTGTTCGTGTTCGTGATCGTGTGGTTGTGCCAAAGTGTGTGTGGGAAGAGTTGATGTGTGAGTTCCATTCATCAGAGTGGGAAGTGCATCCTGGTTTGACCAAGATGTACTGTGATCTCTGAAGGCAGTTTTGGTGGCCTGGAATGATGAAAGAAGTTGCAGGCTTTGTGGTGCGGTGTCTTACCTGTCAGCAGGTGAAGGCCGAGCATCAACACCCAGGTGGTTTGTTGCATCCATTTCCCATTCCTAAATGGAAGTGTGATGATGTAACTATGGATTTTGTCATGGGTCTTCCGAGGATGCTGCATAATAATGATGCAATCTGGGTGGCTATGGATTGGTTAACAAAAGTGGCTGATTTCATATCAATTCAGGAGACCCATACAGTCGACCGGTTGGGTGAGCTGTATGTTTGGGAAATAGTGTTGTTTCATAGTGTGACGCAGACCATAGTTTCGGACCGAGATCCACATTTCACATCGCGTTTCTGGAAAGGGTTGCAGAAGGCGCTTGGTACATAGGTGTTTTTGAGTACGGCTTTCCACCCGCAGACGGACGGGCAGTCAGAGCATACGATTCACGTTTTGGAAGACACATTAAGATATTGTGTCTTAGACATTGGTGGTTCTTGGGAGAGACACATATCATTGGTTGAGTTTTCCTACAACAACAGTTTTCAGGCTACGATTCAGATGACACCGTTTGAGGAACTTTATGGGAGCCCATGTAGATCTCTGTTGTGTTGGCTAGAGGCCAGTGAATCTGAGTTGTTGGGGCCAAGTCTCATGTAGGAGACAACAAAGAGAGTTAAGTTGATCAGGAAGTGAATAGATACGTCTCAGAGTAGGCAGAAGTCATATGCATATCGGCGGCATAGACCTATTGAGTTTGGGGTGGGTGATAAAGTGTACCTCCAGGTGTCTCCAAGGTTGGGTCACCGTCAGATATGAAATCAGGGTATGTTGGCACCCAGGTATGTGGGACCTTTTGAGATTGTGGAGAGGATCAGACCAGTGGATTACCAATTGGCACTTCCACAACAGTATGGTGGGATGCATTATGTGTTTCATGTGTCGCAACTTCGACGGTATCACGCTGAAACATCTCACATGGTTGATGTTGAGGATGTGCAGATTGAGGCCGATGCGTCCTTTGAGGAGCATCCGGTTCGTGTGGTGGATCATAGTGAAAAGGTCTTGCAAGGTAAGATTATTCCATTAGTGCGATTACTATGGCAGCATTGGAAAGTTCAGGAAGAACCTTGGGAGCAGGAATCAGATATACGGGCTCAGTGGCCCAAACTCTTCTCTTCAGTGGATCAATGAGTCTTGGAAACTCGACCTGAAGATGAGTTGTCATAAGGTGGGGAGGTTGTAAGACCCCATTTTTTGGAAATGTATGTTTTTGTTGTGTTTTTTGGTTGAACCCATTGTTTTTTGGGATTTAAAATGTTTCCTAAAAGTGTGAGAGGACTTAGGGGTGTTCTGGGGGCTCGGGGCAGGGAAGAAAGGAAATCTGGGTAAGACAGGCCAGGGTGCACGGCCTGCACACCGCCAGGTAAACCGTGCGGCCTACCCAGGCTAAACCGCGCAACCCTTCCTCCTCTAGACAGAATCATGCGCACGGTTTGTGCATGGTTTGCCAAACTGTGTGGATAAATCGTGCGACCCTCCTCATCCGGGTAGTGGCATGCACACGGTTTGCACACGGTTTTCCAAACCGTGCGGACAAACCGTGTGGCCACGTAATGTTGGGATAAATTACAAGTTTTCCACTCCGAGCTTTAAAACCCCACTCGGGATTTCCTCTCATTCCCTCCCTCTCCACCCTAGGCATGAACCAAATTGCCCAAAGGCTCCAAGAGACCGATCTCCTTCGATTCTAAGGCGTTTTTGGTGCTGTTGGTTACAGATCAAAGCTCCAGGTAAGGATAATATCATCCTTGCTTCTCTTTTTGGTTTAGGGTTTGTATATTCTCTCCCTCTCATTCCAAATATCTAAAACCCTAACTTTTGGGTGAGTTTTAGGTTTAAGATCCAAATTTTGGTTGGATCGAGGCCTAAGGACACGATTGAGAGTGCATTCAACCACGGTTTTGAGGTAGGTGGTCTACATGTGATATCCCATAGTAATTTGGGTACTCGTGCAAGTTTATTTGTGTTCTTTCTTTCATTTAGTTATGTTTTAAATAACCTTGGCATGTTTGGTAATAACTCTGATTAAAATGGTAAATGGGAACCCTCACGATCCCCGTGGGATGTGTTGGGATAGACTTGACCTAATTGTGGCCATCCATGGGATGTGTCGGCTTTTCCCAGATTTAGGGATTGATATTAAACAAGTGAAATTGTTGTAATGAATTGTAGAACCCTTGATAAATATGTTGGCATGATTGGTTGAACTTGGAATAGAAGTTAGGTGATGCACCTAGACTTGGAAATAACCTAAGGGTTAGAGTGGAATTGGTTAAATGGATGATTCATGGGAATGATGAACGGGTTAAATGGGTTAATGTGTAAACTGATTAAAGACCATAATGAGATTGATTATGGGTTTAATGTTGAATGCTTAGTGAGATAGGAATAACACATGAGAATTAGGTGAATGGTTAAATGATGTGAAATGGTAACGTGTTAATGGGTTAAGTAATGATGTGGATTCCCATGTGGGTTGTTGTGAATAGTGTTTGCCGAAGGGCAATGGTTTGGATGGTTGATGGTTACTTATATATAATCATGTTCACATGGCTTCGTAGAGTGGGGTATGACATGAAGATCTACTCCCATGGGTTGAGTGAAGACTGAGGATCTAAACTCCACCCTAAATGCACGGGTTAAGAAAGGGGACCAAGGGTCTATTCTCCTAACGGTTTCATCCACCCGGACGGAGGCTTCGAGGTGACGTTATGGTTTCTATAAGGGGTTAGTCCTAGTGAGATAGGATAACTAGGTGTTTACCCTCTTGCATGTGATTGTTGGACTTAGACCCATGTATCATAATGTATGTGATTAACCCATGGAAATGTGATGAAATGGTAAATGGTGATAATGGGTGTGTAATGAATGGTAATGGAAGTGGCAATGGATTGGATCTGAACTTGTTAATGGGAACGTAATTAATTACTTGGCAATTATCATTCATATTCCTTTTTCATGCACTATATGTTTATACTGGATATTTTGTACACATCATTGGTGATGGCCTACTGAGTTGTACTCACACCCTGCTCGGGCCACCCTTGGGTACCTGAGCAGACTTCATGTTTGCAGGTCAGGAGAAGGGAAAAGTTCCTTTCTAGATAGTGGGTGTACATGGGTAACACTTGGTGGAGGATCCGGACTTGGAGTCGGGACCATTTTGGTGATTTTGGTTGTTTCTTTATTTTGGGCTTTTTTCCACTCATGCACATGTAGTATGACATGGAATGTTTATTGTTATTTGGAATTGGTTGTTATACATGTTCCTTGTTGTTGGTCATTGTTTCCGCTTTTTTGTTATTATGTTGTGGCTTACTCTGATAAAAAAGGGGTATAGTCTCCCCACTTGACTACATAGACCCCACTACTAGTCGGTAGCCTTTGGCGTATGGGGATGCATGCTTAAGGCCATGTAACCACCCGGCTCGGAGCACCAGTTTAGTGTCATCCGGGTCAAGGACATTATAACAATTAATCTCATATTCTAGAAAATTAAATAATCATCTGTGACTTTTTGATTAACCGTCTTCATGGATGACGAGTTTTCATTTTTATTTACCACCTTTAATGCCAGTCATAAAAATATTATTATTTTTAAATAATATTTTATTAAACATATTACAAGTTATATAATGTTCGGGATCTAATATATAGACATGAGATTAAATAAATTGATATAATTTTGTTATAGTCGTAAATAACCACCAAAATAAATTAAATCATTTTCATTAATGTTATATCTACTAAGTCTTCATCATATTAGAAAAAGTGATATAATGAATTATAGAAACATACTAATACCTTTTATTAAACTTTTATAGTTTTCTTATGTTTGACAGGAAATTTCATGACAAACGAACCATGGAAATGGTGAAATAAATGCACTCGAAACAATAAAAATAACGAAATATTATCAATAAATGGGTGGGATGAAGTTATAAAAAGATCATATATGGTATTATAAATATGAATATAGTTATATATTAAATTAATAACAATATTTAAACCATTATAAATAATATTTTAACTAGATTAAGGAAGTCAACCCCAAAGTAATTGACTTTCCATTTAAAATCATCATTTTACAAAATTGAAAAAGAATGTTTCTTCTTAACTTCCCTGGAATTAGTACCATATCCCATTTTCATGAAACAATTTTGTTTTAATCCTTATTTAAATATTTCCATGTTTATTTTCAATGAAATTTTTTCTTTTTCTTTGCACAATATTCTATTAAAATAATATTTTTTTTTGAAGAAATGTTTTTATGATGCAAGTGTGAAATTTTATGTTTATGTTCTGGTTTATGGGAATTATGTATCATGAAGGTTGTGACCTATATATACCGTAAATACGTTGGGTATGTTTATGTTGGAAGTTGACCATAATGGTTATTCCAAGTTTAACTGTGATGGTTAAACGATACGGCTTCCATGATGTTTATAACATAAGGTAGTCATGAGGGTGACAAATCATATTTTGGCCACAATGGTTACAATATTAATTTAGTAATGAAGGAAGATAACTAAATGTTTTTTATGTTTAATTTAAATATTTTTTTTACAAGTTATGTATAACATGCTTTATGTATGACAATTATTTCTTTGTAAAAAAATTATTTCATATTTTTATAAGTTTTCATGGAATAAAAATTCCATTTATTTAATGTCCCTTAATGAGCTTTTTGTGCTCATCACAATTTTTTTTAAAATTTCACAGGGTATATGGATGGGTCTGAAGAAGACATGATGAATCTTTTGAATACTTTATTCATGAAAATATTTCATGTTTTATTAATAAACATTTGTATTATGGAAGAAATGGATACTTTTTTTTATTATTATCAACTTTTTTTACTTATAGGTTTTTATGTATGAGTTTTGACCCAATTACCTAAAACCCTAAACTAAAAAGGTCTTTTGGAATGAAAGAATGAGAATTCTAAATGAAATTAATATTTTATAAATTTTTATGTATAGGTCCTTTTATTATCATTTTAGCAGACACAAATTTTCATATTATAAAATTCCATTTTTTATTTTCTCATTGTCCTTAATAGTATTATTATTTTCAATTTTTAAGTTATTAAAATTTTAAATTTCCTATCTCTATTATTTCGTAATTATTAATTTTATTTAATATTTTTTTATCTTTTTAAATTGTTGAATCAAAATTAATACATAAATCATAATCATGTTCATTTTCAGAAATAGAATTATTATCAACATTGTTTGGTGTTATTAGACGAGTAAAGAGTGAATCATTCACATAAAACTGTATAGCTACCAGGGAAATATTTCTTGTCTTTAGATCACATCTAGAATTAATTCAAGAGTCAAAACTATATCAGAAGTCCCAAACTCTAAAAAATATTTATTTATTTTTTATCATTGTATCTATTTGGATGGTTGTGTTTCAGATAGTTATTCCTTATGGTACCTTTATTAATTCACTCAGAACATGTTAATTCTGAAACTTCATTATTTTTTATAGTATTAACATTATTACTTTTCTTTATTTACTTCATTTTGAGACTATTCTCTCAACCATTTATATTCATGAAATTGAAAAAAAACATACAAATGTAAGTAATATCTTCTTCAATTTCCTAAAAAACATATTTAGAGGCATTAAAAGAATCAATAACATTATATTTAAGTGCAATAACGTTTCTATTTGTAGACTCCTAATAATCAATGTATTTATATTATAATTAATACTATTATAGGGAGGCTATTAGTTCATCTATGTTGTACTATTCAATATTGTTAATCTCATTGATGACCACCTTCTTTGTAGGAAATATTTTTGGAAGATTTCTTAGTACTATTTCCACTTGAGTTGTGATGTCCAAAAACTTCCAAGAGCACTAATACCATCTATAATAATTGAAAACCGATGTAAAATATGGATTACTAACTCTTTGAACCCCATAATGAAGTCTTGATATTCAGCGTGGAGCATTCCTATCTTGGTTCTATTGAGATTATTAGTCCCATAATGAGTCACTTGAAGTATTATCTATATATCATGGTTTGTCTTACAGGATGAAACAAAGTTATAGAGACTTCTACTTATATTAGAATAAAAAATATTTTCATTTTATAATTCAAAACATATTTTACCATGTCTATACCTACAAGCATCTCCAAAACAACTTTGGGTTTTTCATATGGATTATCCATGATGCTCCAATGATCTAGACATAACTATTTAATGTAGGCTTCTATTTTATATTTTCATTATCCAGAGTAACTTCCATGAAAGAATGGTGGTTTATTTAAATCCATCCCTCAATTTCATTTACACTTTCCATCTTAAAAATACCTTCTCATTTATTCCTTATACTATCAACTCTTGTATATCAGGTCAGCATAGTGTTTAAAAAACAATAGAAATAATTAATGACTTTTAATACCCTTACAGAAAAGAATCTCATATCATACCTAGTGATTAGTATCAGAAGAAACAAATTAGAGAGCCTAACCATCCTTTAAGGAAGGACCTAACATTTAATACCAATATTTATATATATAGTGATGGAAATAAGGACTATAGGTTGGATGAATAGTTGTTTGAGAACATTTATTAGAAATAAATCAGTGTTTATAACATTATGATATATATAGAGTGTTGGGTTCTTCAAATGAAGTGGTGTTGACATAAAAATAAAGAACATAGAGTTCTGGAGTGGTTTAGAAAAAAATATCCTAGTCCACTCCTCAAACTTATCTACTACTTGAGAAGAATGGTATCCACAACGAGCATCACTTTTAAAGGTGTGAGAACCTATTATAGAATATTACTTTTAGAAATACCCCAAGGAAAAACTGAGTGTTTTTGCAAGAGACTAAACCTATTATGTGAACTATCTTTTTATCTGGAGTCACAACAAAATATTCCTTTTGGGTGATTGAATTACCATATAAAGCAAGATGTTATTTTTATTGGGAAAATCACAAACAAGAATAAAAAAATTCCAAAAATGTAAAATAAAAGATAAAATTAATAAGAAAAAATACAATGAAATAAATAGATAATAAAATTATGTATATTATTATGAATATCATTTATCATTGATCACTTTAATGGAATAAGGTTGAAAATTAATGTCATTATGTGATCAAATCCAAGGAATATAAGTTTTAGTATTTTCTTGATCGTAAGAGAGTACTAATATTTTTTAATCATTATATTAAGAATATTATGAATGAAATATTTTGTATCACTTTATTTAAATGTATAGGGAATTAACCATGATTCATTAAAAAAAATATTCTTGGGTCATATACATAACCAATAACCACATTCCACTTGTTATCATGTAATAATAAAATATTATTAACATTACCTTTGATTATAAATTCCACACTGATTAATAAGATACATTTTATATCATTATATAATTATGAAAAAACAATATGAAACATATAATATGTTATGTATAAAAAATTTCTATAGTTTATATTTATAAAGCAGTTACAATAAAAAGAATAAATTTATGTTCAATAAGAAATTAAAAAATTTCATAAAATATTGAATCATAAGAATATGTATGAATTATAAATATATGTACAAAACATACAATCTCAATTAGTTTTATATATCATATGATTACATTCAATAAAAATATAATATAATTTATGCCAAATTTTTTTATTTTTAATAACATTATTTAAAAGATAAGAATTATAATTTTAGAAAACATATTTGTACTAAATGTTGATTTAAATACCTATTGGTAGCTAAAAAGATATCATTACAAAGATTTACTTTTGAATATATCCAATTTTCCGCCATGATCTACTATTGGTGTCCAATGGTATATTTCCATATCGTTGTTGATTTATAGTACTGCAATACTATAATAAGATTCTACTATGAAGAGATGGAGCTGTTTTTTGGTAAGGATGACCTACTATCGTCAAGAAAGTGATTCCTTTGGTGGATGGTGAATGGTCAAATGGTGGTGTGATATACCATTGAGAATGAGATCAAAAATTGAAGAATTTATCTACTGATGAAGAATAGATCTACCATTGGTCAAATGTCCAACCATTGAAATGGTCAACTAATAAAATTTATGATCTACCGATTTTAGTCCAGTGATCTAATATTGATAATAAAGACAGGTTGGACTAGTGTTATTGATGATTTTTGAATTTTTAGAATAAGAAAAAGATTTAATACATGGACATACAAATAAAAATGAATATAAGATGTAATTAAATTATAAGGGTCTTGAATACGAAGAAAAAAATAAAAATGAAACTTCAAGATGATAAAAAACCATTAGAAAATATGGATGGACTTATAAGGATGATGTTGCATGAAAAACACCAGTATACAATGACACCATAAATATACTTGTAGAAGAAGACGATGGAGTTTAAGAGGTGAATCACATACAGTCAATCGAGGAATGGGAGATCAAATGATTTATCAGATGGTTCATTTAATTCTAGTCGAATAGTCGAGTGCATATCCAAAATTTTAAACTATATGAATAATATTGTGAGATTCACATCTAACGTCAAAAAATTACATAGTAGAGACTGAAATATTTCATTAAAATAACCCCATTCCTCTTGGTCCCCCTTTGTGGTTGTAGAGAAGGCCCTTATAGGATTTCCGTTATTTACCCAATTTTTTAATTAATCTAATACTTAACAAAATAAAAAATTATCCAAAAAAATTATACAAAAAAATAATAAAAATAAATTATATTTTAAAAAAAACATTAAAAAATTTCAAAAATTAAATGACATTAGTCATTAAAAAAATAAGACATGTAAAATAATATGATAAAATGTTATATAAAAATCGAATTTAATTAAATGTGATGAAATAATAATTTATTAAAATAAATAAAACTGTTAAATTATTAAAATATAATTTAAAATACTAACATTATAAATATCATTAAATGTTAATCACGTGGTTTAAATTCACACATTCATTTCATTAAAATTCATGACTATAATATTTAAATTTCTTTCAATTTCAATAGTTTTTCTCTCATGATTTATCAAATTGTTGTAGTGAATATTAATGTAGTTTATTATGAGTGGTTAGTGCATTATTAATTATTCAGAATAGTTTCTCCTATATTACTTTTTTTGATAATATTGTTCATCAATGTAAACTAGGTGGATATATATTTTCATACACATTCAATAAAGGATTAACATGTTTATCTGAAAAGGATGTAATTCATTGAACTTCACGCTTCAAATCTACCATCTATAAAATGACACTCTTTATAGAGTTTGAAGTAATCACTAAAAGAATGTGGTTGTTGATATTCATGAACCATACCAAGAAATAAAACTTAGTGATCCAATAATAAATTCCACTAAACTTAAATATTTTGATTCATTATTGCTGGAGAGAACATTTCTATCTCAAAATATAGTTCCTTTTTTATTAATATTGTTTTTTGGGTTCTAAACTACATTTATTTTTATCTGTACATAGTTTTGTCAGGTTATAATACCCATAAAGGGTGGGATTTGGGTTATAATACCTCATATAAATTGTCTAGGTTCCTCCATAACTGGTAAAATTCAATGGAAACAATTAAACCTTGGATCAATTATAAGGTGGTTTTTATTTCTACCTTCTATTCAATAGATATATTTTGGGATATATATCCTTATGTGAAAATGGTAGCGTGATCGAGTTAATCCCCCAGGTGTGAAGAAAAACTGTCTTTGTTTTTACCTCAAGTGAATAAGAATTCTGTTAGAAAGGGTTATGACTCCCTTCAATAGTTAGAGAGCTCATTATAGTGGCTTCTGTCTCTATAATCATTTGAGATGGTATAAGAGTACAGTTGGGTCATTTTGATTTTAACTACTATAAAAATCACTATTTACATTTCTCTTTATATTTCATCTATATTAACATAAATTTAAAGTGTAGTAAAAAAATTTAAAATGTCAATTAACTCCCCTAATGACCATTTGACTATTCTCATAAGGGTATAACACTTAGTATCAAGTGATGGTCCCTAGATTAATCAAATTTTTATAATATTTTTTGGAATAAAATATTTACTTAGTGAGTCAAGGGGAAATGAGAAGTTTTGAGATAGAAGTAATGAATGTGAATAATTTTTGGACACCTAAAAGACCAATATAATTTTATGGAATAGATTATTTGTACTATCAATCTCACATGTAATATTTCATTAAACATATGTGAATTGAAATTTTGACAATCACAGTGAAACCGTACATAATGTATAAAGTTAATCCTGAATCATTAGTGGGTACTGACATGGTAAGTGTGTGTTATATAATAAGGTGATTAATATTATGTACTGTAAAATTAATAGGAACATGTATAGTCATATTTTTTCACATAAAACAACACATGAAATATGTTAAATACAAAAAGTTACCCATCTCAGCTTTTCTAAATTGATATGAAATATATAAGGAATAGTATGAATGGCGTATTTGGAAATAAAAATCGGATAACAAGATGCATTTAATCAAATTTTTCATTGATTTCTCAGTATTATATATGGCTTGAGTGTTATGGGATAAATATTATATAATTATATTATTTTTTAAAGGGTTTTAACAAATTTAAAAAAATAGAATTATAAAAAGGTAGATATTAATGAAAGTAGAGATTTAAAGGTATATTTTTGTCATTAGTGTATCTTATATTTATTGTAATATGAATTAGAATTTCAAAATATAGATTATGAGTAGAATTAAAATATGAAAATGATTTAGTTTAAATAAAAAATTAATATTTTCACACACACTTATTATCCTAAATTTAAAGGAAATTAAATAGACCAAGGTATACAGGTTGTAATAGAAAATAAGAATGAAAGGTTACTCAAGAATAAATAGAAGGAATTTCACACAAAATAAACATGTCACAATGGTTAATGATGAAAATGATGTTATATGTTATGAAAGTTGAAAAAGAAGGAATATCAATCATAATATCCCAAGACACAATATTGATAAGAATAATAGAGAATATAATCAAAATTAAAGAAAAGAGATGAAAGTTATTTGGATTTACACTTCTGATTCATACTCAAGTAGTTACGCTACTGTAGGAAAAGAATCCAAAAATATGTTCTTAATGAAATCATCTAAATATGCAACCCAATTTGATTACTCTTCCTTTTCATCTAATGATAGTAATACATGTAAATATTATATCTATAAAGATATGGATAGACTTATTCATAAATTTTACAAGATTACCCAATTATTTAAATAGCTTGAGAATAAAAATAAATCTATTATTGGTGAAAAGGATAAATTTATGACTATTCCTTTAAGATCTAAGTAAAACTTATGTGATGATCTAGAAATTTTTCATCTTGAGAAACATATGCTGAAGGATTTTCAATCTAAATGTGTTGAATATAAAATAATTAAATGTTATATTTTTTGAAGAAAATAAAAGGATTAAAAATCAAATTGGTAAAATTAAATCAAAATTTTCAACAATTTTTCAATGGAGAAAATATTTTTTTAAATGATGTGTTTTAATAAAATTAATAAAAAATAAAATGGTAAAGGATATAATAATATTTATTAATATGTATAAAAAATTCATTGATAAAGGCTAAATTGGAAATGCTTCAAGTGTTTCATGCTTTGGATATCAATGAAAGGGCCACTATGAAAATAATTGTTCCCTGATATTTCAAAAATATCTTGGTCATATAATGAATTTTATCTCAATGTAATTACATAATGTATTACCTAGAACTACTTTATTGAAATCAATTTGGGTTTCAAATGATTTATTTTCTATCCCAATTGGACAAAAATATTCAAGGGTACCAAATATTTCTTATATCTATTTCTATAGGAAACTTGGCATGGAAGAATTAAAAAGGATGTATTGTACATTGATAGACTATGTTCATGAAATAATTATAGTGATATTTATAAATTTTTATCTCTTAATAGGTGTGATGGTGGTAGTATTACTTTCAGTGATCATTTAGTGGGATTAGTAAATGGTTTTATGGAAATTGGAATTTCAAATTATGTTGTTATATATAATGTTTTATTTATTAATGGTTTGGAACATAATTTTTTAAGTATCTAATTTTTTTTGATTTTAATATGAATGAAGAATCTGAAAATAAAGGTTTTATTGTTTTTAAAGAATAATCTATCTTGTTTTAATTAAAAAGTAAATTACAATAGTTATTTAATTAATTTTACTAATTTTGATAAATAGAATGTCAAATACTAAAATGATTTGGAACTTGAAAATGCTTCATAGAATAAAAGATTATAAAAGGGAAATTTTAGGTTGTAAATAATATTTATAAATGGAAAAAATGTGTTTAATTTTACTTATTTGAAAATATAAAACTCTTTTATATATTATTCATGAATAAAAATTAAGTAGTATAAAGATTCATTTTTGTTTATCCAATAGGTAAACACATATACAATACTATAGCTTTTATATATGGATTTATTTGGAACTATGAAGAATAATATTAATTAAAGAAAAATGTATGTGTGTATTTTTATTAATGACTATATTAGATTTAAATGGAGTTATATTCTATCGTAAAAATTTTATATGTTTTATAAATTTATTATATATTTCAATTAGATTAAATTGAAAACGGTTATCAAATTTTTACAAGTAGATGTGATTGAGTTGGTGAATTCTCATATTTTGTAATTTGATAAATTCACTGAAGATAATGGGTATAATAAAAAAATTTCATCTCATACAACTCCATAAAAAGGGTATGGTAGAAATGAAAAATATTACATTAAAAAATGGCTATGAAAATGTTAAATTAGTACTCTTTTCCAAAATATATCTTGTAAGAATATGGAAACAAAAATCTTCATGTTTATAATTGAATTATAATAGTTCAATTGTTAAATAATAAACCTCATGAAATATTTAAAAGAATGAATCTTAGTATTTTCTATTTTAGAGTATTTGGCTATGAAGTTCACATTCTTAATACTAAATATTTTGTTGAGAAATTTTATTCAAAATAAAACGAATGTTTTTTCTATGGTATTCTATTTAATGTAATTAATATAGGGTTTATAACCAAAGAAAATAATTTTTCTATAATATTTCTATATAATATTTTCTGAAAATCATTTAAATGGAAAAACTATTATTTAGAAATAGTTTAGTAAGATTTATGATATTTTAACTTTGGTGGAAAAAAAATTCACATTTGGATGGATATATTGAGGGTTCGAGTATCTCTCATTAAAAAATATTAAAAATCCATAAATATCATATAGTTGAAAAATTAATTAGTGATATAGTTACTGCTATTAAAACCATAAATTCATTATAATGTTTTTTATCATCATGATTTTATTTCTGATTTTATGCCTCAAAATATTGATGAAGCATTATATGATTAAAAGTGGATTATATAAATGAATGAAAAATTAAATAAATTTTTTAGTAATAATGTTTGGAACTTATTTTTAACCATTAAGGTTAAAAATAGTATTGGAACCAAATGGATCTTTAGAAAAAATTTGGAAGAGTTTATTCAAATAATTAGAAACAATTATAGTTTAGTTACTCATGGTTACAATCAAGAAGATATAATTTATTTTAAAGAATAATTTTCTTCTATTGCTCGATTAGATACTATAAATATTTTTTAGTTTATGAGTCTCATTGTGTAATTAATGTTTTTCAAATTCATGTAAAAAGTAAATTTTTGAACATATATATCTAAATATTATTTTGTAAAAAAACCTTAGGTTTTGAGAATAAATTAATCCTAACCATTTTTTAGATGATTAAAAATATATTTATCATTGAAACATATATGTAAATCTTGTTTTTATAGGTTTTCATTATTTATTTTGAAGAATATTTTTGGAAAGGTAAATTTTTTTCCAATTTTATTTTTTAAAAGGGACTAAAAATATAGTTTAATTTTTCAAATATATGTTGATGAAATTTTATTTCTATCATTATGTTATTTAATAAGTAGTGAATTTTCAAATAAAATTTCTTCATATTTTAACATGAGTCTTATGGGAATTATTATATTTGATTTTGGTTTATAAACGGTTCAATGGAAATATGGAATATTTCTTAATAAATTAAAATAATGTAAATAAATGGTTATTAGGTTTTGTATTGATAATCATAAAAGTTAAAATATTCCCTTGAGTATTTATTATAAACTAGACTAGGATTATTCTAGAAAATATGTTGATAATAAGATTCTTAGAGGTATGTTTTTTATCTTGGTCTATTTTACAGCTTCTAGACCATATTTAATGTTTTTAGAATGTATATGTTCTAAATTCCAATATAATAAAAAATAGATTCATTTAAAGTATGTTAAAAGAGAAATTAAGGTAGAAACCGACTCGATAATGATCCTTGGGGTGTTATAGGAGAAGATTCAAATTTTCATGGTCCATCATTTATATCAATAAAAATTTAAAATTATACTCCATCCACGGGATGATATTCATCAGTATTGGCATGAGGGTAATAAGGTGGAAGATTTATTATATTATTGGGTGGCCAATGAGAATCAATGTTTATTCTTTTATATTCTGGGATATCTACCACCGGTTTACAGTTGTATTGTTTGGGATGACACACTTGGTCTCCACTATTTTATACCACCTTAAACTAGTTCTTCATGAGAGATGCTCTGGATAAAATAAAATAGGTACTTCTTAGTAAGTATGTTAAAGTATCTATGAGACTTGGATTATTTTTTCCTGCACATATTATATATGGGATAACTAGTTTTCATTATTATTATTTTATTGGTTTCAAAATAGATAAAAAAATAAAAATAGGTATGTGTTACTATCTTGGTATTTTTTTAATTTAATAGAGTTATAAGAAACATAATTTAGTGGCATTATTAACTTCTAGGAGTGAGTATATTTCTCTTTCATCTTGTTTTTAACAGTCATTGTGGATTAAAAAAAATAATTAATAATTTTGGTTTTAATTTAGATAAGATCATTATTTAATTATTAATAATTTTTTAATGTATATATTAAATAATCCTTTACATCACCCTAGGAATAAACACATTTATTTAAGATATTAGAATCTTAGAGATAGTTATCTAAAAGGATATATTATTTCAGAATTTGTTTCTACCGAATATCAATATGTTGAAATTTTTATTAAATTCATGGATTTAAATAAGATTGATGAAATAAATTTTGAGAGTAGAATGATAGAAATATAAATTAAAACAATAAATTTAATTAGATTTAAACTATGAATCCACACTAATATCAATTCAGTTAGTATGCACAATAAATTTTAATTTTTCTTACTAGCTTGTGATATAATCTCTTGATACAATTTAATTCACTGAAAATAATTATTAGAGAATATTTAAATGTATTCATTGACCCTAGTGATTTCTAAAATATTTTACCAAAACATTTTGTTCAATTATACACATGTATCTTATTATGTATGTACATACTATTTGAAAACTCATGAATTTAGGGGATGTATTGTTATGTGCTTATTGTAACTTTTAAGGTTTGTTTCTTTCCTAATAATATTTAAGGGGGATATTTATGTGTTTAATATTAACATTATATATTTTATTCCCATTCTAAAGAATCTATCTTAAACCCTAGGTATATTTAATAACGTGGCATTTTTTTAATATTTTGATCAATTTTAAAAAGGGGGGAATTTATATATTGTTTTTTAATTATAAAAAAGGGATAGCATGTTGATGTGTTCTCTAAATAAGATTTTTTATTTATGTTTTTATAATTACAAAAAAAATTATTATATACCTTTAAATTATCATTTATTTTCTTTATATCCTTTATTCCCTATCACATTAGTAGGATTTATTATTATTATTTCATATTTAAATAATCATGTTTCTTATATATTTCACGTAATAAATCAGCTTTATATGGGTTAATATTGTAAGTATAATCATATTTACTTCATTAAATAACTCATATTTATAATTCATGAAGTGAATATAAGGAAGTAAGTACAAAATTCATCATGAACAGATGCATCTTACTCATGAAAATGGTGAAATAACCATAAGAAAAGGTGTAGGAAATTTTCTAACCATTGAAGAAACTACACAAAAAAACTAAGAGACCCCTTGGAAAAAATTCATGCAACCGTCTAAACAAAATCCAAGTGAAAACTTGGGATAAAACCAAGTGATATCATGGATTTGGATCAACCATGAGACATGTGGTTGAAATTTTCCTATTTATAAAATAAAACCCATATTAAGTTTGATCAATATGTGCTAAAATTGATCAATCACAAGTTTAAATTTTCATTTAATGCATGTTTAAATCCTGATTAACCAAACATTGAAAAATTGATCAACTTCTCATTGAAAATCTGATTGACTGCAAGTTTAATCTGATCAACTACATTATGAAACCAATCTACCATTTGAGGAAGATAATGACCTTTTCAAGGTATGACTTACTATAATGGTTGAATTATCGTGATAAATAGACCATTCTTTAAGGGAAGTATTTTCTCAAAAATGATATCCCCTAATTTTTATATTTTAAATACATTTATATTTACTATATGTTTTTATGGGTTTTTATTTATTAAATGATTAATTAATTTATGTTTAATCATTTTTATAATAATAAATTATATTTAGAATATTTATATGCAGTACTAGATGCTTCACTTATGGGACAAAGTCTCACACTGGTTTCTTGTAAAAACATGATATTCAATTTCAAATTGATTGGAATATCAATAGATCAACACAAATGAGTTATGTTAGTCTTCCAATAAATATTAATGGAATTTTTTAGGGATAATTAGTATTGTATTAATTAGTTTATTAATTTCCACTATATTTTATTGATATTATAAATTATTGAAGTAAACTACATAGAGATATTTTTTTCACACACATTCTATGATGAATTCATATATTGCATTGATAAGGATGAAATGAAATATAATTAATGCTTTAAATATACTAGGCATGGGAAAACTCTATTTATTGAGTCCAACAAAACCATTGAAAGAAAGTGGTTGAGGATATTCTTAAACTGTACTAATATATACACCTCAGTGATCCAATACTAGTTTCCATTGAACTTTAATTACATTGTCCTCTACTTCTAGATAAAACAGTACCGCCTCAAAAATCAATGCCTTTTATATTCATTTAGGTTTTTTGGTCCTTTCATGTTTCTATTTTTATCTATATGCCATCATGTTAGGATATACTACCCATAAAAGTTATGCATTGGATTATACGAATTGTATAAATACTTCAACAACCATTCAAAGGAAAGGTGATTAGTTGTTCTTTATTTTGGGTAAAATTTAGGGTTTGGTTACACCTCAACTTAAAAATTTATACTATGGGCTGCACTTGTAATTGTGTAAAAGGTATGGTGATTGGGTTGAGCCACTAAGTGTGAAGATAACTCACTCGAGGTTGTGCCTCTAGGGTTTAAAATGGTAGTTTTTAAGGGATATATCTATATTTATAAGTTAGAGAGTCAATTATAGTTTGTTCTATATCTCACCATATTTTATTAGGGTAAAGTTTATAGTAGAATAATTTTGATCAAAACTATATAAAAATTGATATGTTCATCCAGATTTATATTTGAACTATATTAACAGAACATTGAAAAGTGGGAATAAATATTTAAAATTATCGATTCACCCCATATTAGAAATTAGAACATTATTATCACAATGTACCACTATATACAATGTAATAAGGTAGACTTTGGTGGTGATGTGCCTGATGAAAATCAGCACATGTCTAATAGGTTTTTGAAAACTCCTGGTTGCTTAAGATAAATAGGACCCAATTAAGAATTTACTAAGTCAATAAGAGGGACCACTATAATAATTGTACAGAAATAAATTAGGGAATAAAAATATGACATAACATTTAGGAATAATATCATCCCCATCATTCAATCAAGGGAGGGAGAGGATGTGATAATTGATACACTCTCTTATCACGTTACTATAAGAAAATTAGATATCATTGGACTTGGATAACACTAAAAAAGTTGAATAAAAACCCAAATTGATCACCACAACATCATATTATTTTCAAATAATAGTTTTAATTTATTTTTGTCTTCTCCAAACCAAAATATTTTAATTAAAACCTATTTTTTAACCAAAAAAATGTGAAATATGGTTTTTGTGTGCACAAATCTTTTGGAGATAGCTCTAGGTTCCAACAATAAATACGTTTATAATAATGTAATAACTAATTTTATACTACTAAATCCGTGGTTTGTTTAAAAAATGGTGTCATTGTTGGGTATGAAATTCCATAAATAAAAATATTTTAACCTTTCATGACACAAACATTTAATTAATCAGTAAATGGTTAGCTAAAAATTTAAAGAACATTGAATAAATTAAGCATCATAAATTTAAAATTACATTTTTAGGAAATAAACCTTAAATTATTTATAGAAACCTCATTTCTTCACTTTTATCCTATCATCATGGATAACAATCTAAACCAAACCCTCTTATATGTGTGTACATGACAATTTTATGACCAAAGAAATCAAATATATATTCCAAAATTGTATAATGGTATGGAACTGAAAATTATCCAAATCCAAGTGTTTCCTAAGTTACATTATCTTGTAGGAGAACAACCAAATAAACACATGAAATCCTTGAGACATGTTTTTTCAACTCTAAAACCCCAAGGAGTGGCTGAGGAGTAAGTGAAGTGGATGTCATTTTCCTTATCACTAAAAAGAGATGAAAATTAACCTTTTTATGGCCTACATCTTGGTGAAGTTTATTATTGGGATTAATTACATAGATTTTTCATAAAAATATTCACCCCTTCCTCAAGAAGTAATATATTAAGAAAGGAAATAAATTCTATTAGATATGAACCTGTAAAAATCATTATGATTACTTGAAGAGGTTCGTGATATTGGGTGAAAAATGTCACCTTGAAGTTGTATAATTTAACCAATTACTCGGGGTTATATTACCATGGACTACATGATAATTATTGGAATATTTTAGATACCTAATTTATAAGATATCTGATTTAAAGTTTTCTAATAAATAAGCACAAATAAAGGTATGTGGTTTATTCTCATCACTTAACTATTTCAGTGACTAATGCGATGAAGTGGGTAACAAAGAGAGTAGTGAAGTAGCCTTTAATCCGAGTAAATTCTAAAAAAAACTATGGATGTTGAGAACCAAGATTACTCTAGTATGGATTTTTAAACCAAAAGAACTTAAATATACCTCCCTACCAAAACCAACAACTGTAGATCACACAATTATTCCAAAAATACTTAAAGCAGTCTTATAACCAACCACCCAATTTCTAACACCAAAATCCCATTGAAAATCCCAAAAATGTTATTAAATATCCAATAAAATAATAATATGTATCCAAGGTGGTGGTAGTAATGAATAATCAAGATAAGTTTACAATCAATGTGGAATAAGTTGTGGACATTTTGACTAAACAATTATGAAAACTACCTTCCTAAATAATCTCTAACCCAAAGGAGACGAAGAAGATGGTAAACACATGAAGAGAAAAGTAAATTCACCCCATAAACTACCATAATGTTATTAAATTGAACTCTAATAGTGATATATAAGGACATAAACAACCTGAACCTAAATAAGTTTAACTAGATACAAAATAATAGTCTAAAGTGGAAGCTAAGAAAACCAGGAGGAATCAATTTATAAAAAATATAACCCATAGTTAAAAGGAGAATAAAAAAAATTGGACGAAAGAGCAACTTATGGAAAAATAAATATGATAGTAGATACAACCTATAGAAGAAAAAATAGTATAAAAAGGATCTCCAACTTCAATTACCATCCAAAATAACTTATCCAAAAAATATTCCAAAAGAAGGACTCCAAAAAGAAATTCTGGAAATATTATAGAAACATAGGATTAATATCCCCATTTTTTTAGAATAAATAGAGATTACCAAGAATTATAAATTCAATGAATAAATCTTCACCAAAATGAGGAGGCCTCAATGGAATTAGAGTATCAACTTAGGAGTAAATATCTTAGACTTGGTCACACCCTATTTACCCAACAAATATCATGATCCAAGGACAATTTCTATTCCCTTCAACATTGGATCCCTGAATTTATGTAATAAATTATGTGATCATGGTTAATATATTAGTGTAATTTCAAAATTAATCTTTACATAATTATAGATAATAAATTTGAATCAGATAAGTGTGGTGGATAAAATATCAAACAGATCCACTAAATTTATAACAGGGGTTTTGGAATATGTCCATGTGAATGTCCAAGATCTATTATTCTCTAATAACTTATAGGTTCACAATATTGAGGAGGATATATAATTAAGAAACTCACCATCAATATTGGTATGATATTCTTGAATACACCCAAGGCTATCATTAATGTTCACGAAGAAAACTTAACATGGAGTTAGGAAACACCAATGTTCACTTTAGTATTTTTAGATCCATGAGACACCCTTAAGATGATCCTATAGTTCTTAAACTATCCCACATTTGTTATTTTGAACCTATTGAATATTAAATTTTGTTACATGATTTTTTATCACTATAAAAAAATTCATTTATATAAAATCCCATAGACAATGAAGCTATCTTGAATTCTAGAATATGATTTTTCAACATTGAAAAAGAGGAAATTTATAAAATTTCTAGTGAATTTGAGCTAATATGATACCTTATATATTGAAATTTCATGATTTGGGAGTGGAAAAAATTAATTTAATTTCATATTTTCAAAACCCATTATATCTAGTAATAAAAACACTTCTAAATAAATTAAATTATATATACCTCATAGAAGGAGAAAAGTTATCCATTATAATTTTTAATAATTTATGTTTGATTAAAGAAATAACTCTTATTAAAATTTTGATATTTAATATACAAGAAATATGATGTATATTTGGTGAGTCCCCTAGGATAAACCCAAGACACACTCACCTAAAATTCTGATTGAGGGATATTTTAAACCTATTAGAAAGCCCCAAATGATGATAAAACTCACCTTGATAGATGTAGTGATAAATGATATAGATAAGATCAGAGAAACATGAATTATTTAACTTATATTATACTCTTAATGATTCATGACCACTCATTTACTTCTCAGGAAAACTATAGTAAACATCATGAGGAGCGAAAAGAATGAATTGATCCCTCTAAGAATTCAAAATAGTTTTAGATTGTATATTGATTATAAGAAGATAAACTTTTCCACTCAGATAGATCATTTCCCATCCCCTAAATTGACATTATGTTATAGATATTGGTAATAATTAACCATGATTATTTATTACGTGGATTATTTTTTTTGCAAGTGTCCACTACTCTAGAGTTCTTTGAGAATGTCAAATTTACAAACCATTTTTGGTACCTGTGCTTATAATAGGATTTCATTTGGTATATGTAATGAACTAGGTACCTTTTAAGGGTGTATAGTAAGTATATTTTTTAATAACATTTATTATTTCTTAGAGGTATTCTAGGATGATTTCATAGTTTTTGGAAATAATAATTTCCATTACATTGAGTTTCAGGAAATATTATTGAAAAAATTCATTAAAAATAATAGTTTA
Source organism: Viscum album (assembly GCA_963277665.1). Classification (NCBI taxonomy): domain Eukaryota; kingdom Viridiplantae; phylum Streptophyta; class Magnoliopsida; order Santalales; family Viscaceae; genus Viscum; species Viscum album. Next base: position 734,676,879 of record OY728139.1, on the reverse strand, counting down.
TTGAGTTTTTAAAAGATTCACAATAGAGTGGAATGATGAAATTTCATTTGGAATATCATTTAACAGAAATTAATTTAATTGGATAAATGAAAAATTGTCTTGGAAATTCATTTCCTTACTCCACTTTTCAGAAATATGGTAGAAACTTGTTTTGGACTTGTAATATTCTACAATAGGTTAATTAATTATTTCAATAAGATTTCTATACCCCCAATTAAATTAGTTTGTAAATATTAAAATTTTGATTTCAATGAGATATGTAGGAAATCACAAGATGAATTAAAAAGGAAATTTATAACCCCACCATGATGATACCACCAAATTGGGAAGAACCATTTGAGGTACATTGCGATTATTTAAACCAATACATTTGAAAAATCCTTTATTATAGAATTGAGAGCTGGAGATAATTTAAATGCTACATAACAAGAACCCTTTATTATTTAAAATTAAAATATACATCCATAAAAAATTATTTTTTTCAATTATTTTTTACCTTGGAAAATTCATATAATATATTCTTTGAATGAAAGAGAATGTTATTTCTGACTATGAATCTTCTAGGAATTTAATAAAAAATAAAAAGGATATCAAAGTCTGGTGAGATGGATTATAATAATTGTGTGTATAAACATGGAAATAAAATTAAATATGTGAGGCAATAACTAGGTGATTGATCACTTAAGTATACATCCCAACATATCTTTAGAAGATATTCCACCACACACACCAGTGCCAAACCTCATTCAGGGGGAGTTGATTAACATGGTTGAAGGTGATGTGCCACAATATGAAGATATGTTAATTTTTTTCAAATAATATGAAAACCCATATCACTTTAATCCCTATGTAATAAAAAACTAAATTTGGAATATATATATTCCAATGGTGAAGATCCATTTCACTAGATCATCTTCAACGACCGATACATAAGAATATTACTGTATGAATGTAAATGTTGTTTCAGTTTTCCCCCAACATATCCTGTGGATTCCATATTGGACCTCAAAGGACAATAAGGAAATAACTATAACACTTAATTTTTTAGATCACATTTTTCAAATATGGGCATGTATTTTGAAAATAAAATTTAAAATTCATATTTTCTATAAATAACTCTGTAAAATTATAATATAACACAAAAACCAATTAACGTTTTTGAAATATTTTATGTTTAGAGGATTGATTTTATGTTACATTTTCCATTTTATTTTAATATTCATATATTATACATGCAATTTATTATTTTTTGTAATGGGTGGGATCCAATTCCACCAAAACTCCCGATTCTCATGTTTGGTGTGATTTTTTAGGGAAATCTTATTTTTCAGGTTTAGAGTTCCCAAATCCATAATAAGTGATCAATGTAATAAATTTAACAATTGGATAGTTGATTATTTATAATTGAAATATGGAATACAATATAGAAAATTAACAAACTATTATCCATAGAGCAATGGAAAATATAATGTTTCCCATAATGAGATCAATGGTATTCTAGGGAACACTATTAAACCTAGATAGAATGGTTGGAAGAAAAGGTTATAATAAATCATTTTTTTCTAATAAAAAAACTACAATAAACCCATATGAATGAACCCCAAACAATTGATTTATGGGAAAAGTTTTCATTTACCCATGGAGATGGAAACAATTCCTTTTGAAATATAAGATAAGTAAATCTATACCTGGATATAAGTTTAAATGATATGAGATTACAACAAATGGGGAAATAAAAAATTAGGATATAAGACATTGAGAGTTAAAAAACATCCAATGATAGAACAAGTGTGTCTTAGGAAATGTTAGTTCCACTGAAACCATTTGATTTAATGCTATAATATCATTTAAAATTTCCTTTATAATAAATTAAATTGAATAAATTGAGGAAACTAAATCAATTGAGTTTGAGTGAGGGGTCCTTTTTAGATTAATAATTTCCAAAATCATTGTTTCCTTATCAATTTCAAAAATTTATTTTTTAATTTTTCAAATTCTGTATTTTTTAAAATATTAGAGATTATATAGAAGAAACTTGAAAATATTTAATGAATTTTAATTATAATAAAATAATTATACCCAAAAAACTTATATAAATATTGAAAATTATTTTCAATTATTATTATAGGAATTTTCTACAAGTCACATTAATTTTTGAAACACATGCAATGATGTCCAATACTAAATATTCAATCACCCTCCTTAGCAGATTTTGAACCAATTTTTAAATATTCATTATAATTCCTATTTCCTTATATAACTAATACATACTTTAATAAATATAATTTTTTGAGTAATCAAATCAAAACCTTGAAGCATTCGAGGAAGATTGTTTTGAATCCCCCTTTTAGAATAAACCCCATTTTATAACCTAACGACACATTAATAAATTATATACCTTATCATTAATGAATTTAACAATAATTAAGAGTAATTATAATCTAAATATTAATATCAAACTTTACCTAAAAGTTTTATTTTCATGATCTATGTTTCATTCTAGTGTGGAGGAAATAGTAATGGATTTGTGAATATCTATTGGGAAGAATCTAATGGAATTTAATAAAGGTTTTTATGCATCTTTTGTGCCACTTTCAGAGAATAAAATACTAATAATATTAATAGAATATTGTTTTTAATATCATTTAGTTCTAGAAATTAAATACCCCAGCTGTTTTTAAGTGAAAAGTAACTATCTTTCTCTAAAAACAAATTTTTGAACTGAAAAACATATATGAATTTTGGTGGAAAAGGATAAATAAATTAGCTAAATAGGGAGTAAATATACTCATTACTATTGATATTAATAATGTGTGGACTAACAATGATATTTGTAGAACTTTTATTAATTTCAATTTGAAATATGATTCATAATCTACTATGATAATACTTTCCAATGAGAGATGATTTTGAAGAAGTATTTATGTAATGGAAGAAAATCCCTACAAAACATCATAAAAATGGATAATACAAACTAATTTAGGTCCATGAAAAATAGAAACCAAAAAATTATGAAGTCCCTCTCTTCATTCAAGATATTATTCAAAATAAATAGAAAAATTATGTTTATGAAATCTACTAGAGAAAAGAAGTAGAATAATTCTTTCTAATGTTAAAATTATAAATGATTTGGTGTGTCTATAGAGAATTTAAATTCTTTGAACCAAGTTAATAAGTAGTTATAAGTTAATCTAATCTAGGAGGTAATTGAAAATCATGTTTTGGGGCTCATTTTAGAAGTTATCCCACTCATCTATAATCATAAATTTTATGTTCAAATCCAACCAACCCTACATCTAGAGAACAAACATAATTAAGACATTATAATATGCACAATTACTTGAATTATTAGGAGGAGGTAGAAAATTCATGAAGATTATGGTGAATCTTGAATGATTTTAGACTGATAAAAAATAATACATAAACATAATACATGAGTGTTTAGAAGAATAGACTAAGAAGTTAGTTATATGTGTGTATGAGGGGTTGAAATAAATGGGAATTAAGTTAATGTATTTAATTGGGAGAAAGGAAGTATGATAATTTAGAAGGAATGATTACCTAAGGGATATAGTGTTTAAAAAGGAGCTCTCATCGGCACGGTTCTAGAACTTATCTTTGGATGAATTCATGAAATCCATGTTTCCTAAGGTAATGGTTTATATATAGGGGACTTGATAGAACAATATTTACATACATTATATCTTTACATTCAATGATTTTAAACCCATTTTTTTATCAGACCCTATGTTTATATAAAATTTTCTTGTTTTAGTAATATTCACGAGTCCAATTGATAAATGGATTAAAACCCAAGCATTAGTCTTTTTAGTTGATATTTGAAATTATTAAAATTAAGACACATATAATAATTAGTGTGTTGATATCTTTTTTAGGTAGCTTGATGGAATTTCAAGAAATTAATGGAGTTTTATGATAACTAGGAATTCTATAATATTATAGACAACAGAAATCTAGATAATTCTTTAACTGAATACATGATATAATTTACATGACCATTATAACCACTTTTCTGCCTCACAGTAGGTTGACTGAATGCAAGAATAAATTTCACCAACCATATGAAGAACCTACCATGCAATCACTTTACCTTTATGTGGTTGACTGATTAACCACAAAGATGATGCCACCTAACCATGAGTTTTTTAATCATCCATGGGTGTTTTTTTGCAACGTCTTAGACCTACCATATGTCCATATCAATTGACTACAAAATGGAGTCTTCATGTAATTGATTCTATTTCTAATCATGGTAGGATTTTTCAGAAACTACATGTTTTGTTGATTGACTACTTGATCGATATGACTGACCGTATGATGACCGATCATGTGAATATGAGCTGCATGACCATATAAATCTAGAATATATTGTATATATCTCCCAATTGAACTTTTAGGTTGAGATGTGTAAAGGTTAATATCAAAATCCACATGATTCATAAAACTCACTATATATTTCATAACCTATATAAGGGTATCGTGATGATATGTAATGTTCCTATAAATATAATAGGACCAAAATATGGGTAATGCTCATATTCTAAAACCAATGTAAAGGCCAGATAGGATGTTTAAAGAACTATGCAAGGGTACAACTGAGATTCCTTAACCTTCTCAAGGGTTACCACTTTTCTGTAGTGAAAACAACTATATATCAAGAAAATTCTCTGGGCTACCATGTAATCATGCATTAATGGAGTACAAGACATCCACTTGGATGTTTAAATCATATATAAAAGAATTATGAAAAATATAGAAACTCAAAATCAAATAGGAAGATAAATATTTTGTAAAGATATGAAAACTTTGAGTTTTATAGAAGACCAATATAAGTAAAACTGGAATGTTTTATGATATTTTGGATTAGAGAACATGGAGGTCTGAATAAGTTACTTTAAAGGTAAATACATATGTCTATAAGAGAAGTAGGATCTACACTTGAGAAGTGTACTAGTCCATAGGATTACCACACAAAAATTACTAGAGATGTAGTTTTTGATTGTATTCATTCTTTATTATTTTCATCTTTTATCCAAGATTTATTATTACTTTACCATTTCAATAACCCTTATTAGGTAGGGGTAATCTCCATGTGATTAGTAAGGGAAAGGAATAACCCTTTGTAATGATTGATTCATTTCACACTATGGAATAAATATATTTCATTATTTTTTTAAATTAGATTTAATTTTTGAATACAATATTTTATTATAAAGTGTAATCTTATTTGGATTTATATTTTGATATTAATTATTTCCTTTGTCAATGATAATTTTATCCCTCCATTGGGTGCTAGTCTTTTAATGATTTAATTGAGTACACCTGGGGGCGATGTTATTGATGATTTTTATTATATATGAAATTTTTAGTTGGAACTCTTTGTTGTTTATAAAAAAGACCCAATTATAAATTTTCTAAGTAAACTAGAAGGATACACATCAATACCTATAGATAACAGAATAAGAGTAGATCAACCAGAGTTCACAATTAAAAATAATTTCACCATCAAAATTTGGTCAAGGGAGATATATGAATCAATTATGGATTACCTCTCATATAATCTTATCAGAAGAATTTTGGGTAACTTTGGTCTAGGATAGAATTATAATAGCTTAATCCAAAACATACTATATCACAATCACATCACATTGTTTTGAAATCATCATTTTCCACTCTTTCTTTTTTTCGACACTATTATCCCAGAATAAAAAAATATTTTCATAACTAATATAAAAAAGTTACAACTAATTTTAGTATACACTCCTCCATATGCAGACACACTAGTATTCCAAAATTAATACAATTATCATAATGGAATAATCTATTTTTCACAGCCCATGAATATGTGAGTTCAAGGAAATAGATGATTATACAAACCTATATATTCTTTAATATGTTTGTGAGGAGAAAGTGAAGCATGAAATAGATGATATTATCTTTATATTGAACATATTTAAATTTAAATATGGAACTCAATATGTTCCTCAGGTACTCAATATGATATTACACAATGAAGAATTATTATAATTAAGTTTTAAGATGTATTATGTTCATTAAATACATGTAATTCTCTCATACATATCTCTTAGATACTCTAGCTTCATTGGGAATGATAAAATTAATTGTATTGAGAAACCTATTAAATAACATTTTTTTTTAGTTTTACATATTTATAATAACTTTAATAAAGTAAAATAATTAGTTTTTATGGAAAATAAAATAAAGACAATGAAAATTAGAAAAAAACCACCTTCACAATTTCCATATATGAAATAAATAATAAAGAGGGAGAGCATTAGATATGAGGATATTATATTCACATATTGAAAGATTGGCTATTAGAAAGGAAAATGCATTGAAACTATGTATAAGTAAGAAAAATATTTTAATTCAGGTATTTTCATCAATTTATATAGTGTTTTCACTTTAATAAAATTATATCAGCCACATGATATAAGACTTATATTTTGTATCAAAATATTGGAACTGGGGAAGATCAAAATAATTACATGGGTTAAGTGTGTCTTTGAGTTGTTAATGGATAATAACTTCTATATTATCTATAGAATATTATATCCTCATAATATTAGTGGTTTGAATATTGTTTAAGAAAAAAAATATTATTATGTAATGTGTGATAAAAAAAGGTTTTAGTGTTGAGTTTAGACCCAAAAATATTTTATTTCATGTTTAATTTTTTTTAGTAAACTTTCATTATTTAATAGTTTATGTATAGTTGGATAACATGTTTCATATATCTTCTATTAATAATAAATATAAAAATATAAGACTCAATTAATACCAATTTGTGGTAATATATTTTTATGTTATGTAAATCCAAAAGAAAATGTGAAGGAAACGGAAAGAAAGGAATTCAGGCTCCGTTTGACCTAAAAATATTAGGTACTAGAAAAAATTACCTAAAAGGTTTAATATGACAATGAAACAATTTAATATTAAAGGAAATAAGGCCACCATTTTTCTAAATCCAATTAAACATGATAAAATTGGTCTACTTGAAGTACAATATAATGGTAAGTTCTCATACTTGATGATATTCCTTTTAATAAATTAATGTAATGTAAAATTGAAGAAGGAAATGTTCTTGGTATTAAAATAAAAATTTCTTCAAGAATGTATGTTAAATATTATCTTAACTAAGTATTCATGAAAAATTAAAATTTTTAATAGAGTAACTCATTAAGTAAAATTTTCTTATACACATAGAATTCATGATGTTAGTAAAATATTGATTTATAACGAGTCTTATATGTTTTGGAAATTCATACATTACTATTTTAGACATACTTCACAAAGAAAGACATCAATACATAACCATATTCTAACTATAATTAAAAATATATATCATATAAGTTATAATATGAAATAAATTCATTATATCAAAAAATTTATGTTCGTAGATGAAAGAAGATTGTTAAGGATAAGTCAATAAAAAATCTCATGCCCAGAATAACACATTTTGAATCCATGTTAATTACCCTAAATGTTTCTAAGTGTATAACAAAAATCACTATGACTGAAATATTATAGTCTATTGAATGCCTATATTTTTATATGTGGGTCCATATTTGTATTTTTGATAGTGGGAGTAATCAAGACGTGGATAAATTCATGGTTAAAGATGTCATGAACTAGTCTATTTTACCCTTAAACCGTGCACCTTATTTGGTATATAGAAAGTACTGAGGGGAATTCTTGATACCCATGGTTTATAACATACTGTCGCGGAATAACATAATAAATAGCGGGAATAATTTTTCCTAATAAATGATGTAAATAAAATAGTATAACACTTAAATATTTACAACATGGTGAATCCATACATTGGATGTACATAAAATAGAAAAATAATAAATCAATTTAAATTAACTAAAAAACAAGTCATGAATAAAAACAATTGAATGGAAAAATAAAATATAAGAAATCAATATTTTCTAAACAAACTATATTATAAAATAATACCAAATAAAAAAACCAGTCCTTGGCCATATGGTCACTCTCTAACTGAATAATAATATAAACTCGATGAAAGGTATGAAACAATGATTCCACAAAAATGAAATCCTCATATCGAAATCATGAACCTATAAGAGATACTCAGTCTATAGACACCATGTGGTGCTATTAGGGTATGAGGATTTAAAACCAAGTAGGATTTCACATAAGGGTTAATTAACTTCCCTTAAAAAACTTGAACACAAATTCTAGATTTAAATATAGTATATATAAATATTATTTTAACATTTTATGGAAAACAATATGTAAATTTCCTCTAACAGATTTATATTAAATCCAAAACATATCATTGAAAACATTTAAAACATTAATTTGAAAATCCTTTGAAAAATCTATATTTGAAAATGCTCTTTATAAAATTATTTCTAAAACCAAATACACGTAACTAGAAAAACACATAGCTACAAAAAACATTACTAAAATAAAAAGAAAAACAATCCATAGAATAAAGCAAATGATATAGAAAATCCGTAATCAAAACCCAGAAAAAAAGGAAACAATAATAATTTTCACAAACATATAAGTAAAATTAAATTTTAGAACAATGCTAAAGAAAGGAAATATTATCTAATGGGAAATAAATAACAAAGTAAAATAGAACTAGAGTCCACATACAATATAAAATAGTATCTTTAATCAATGATAATCATGTAAAATTCTAATGAAATAAGTGAGATGATCCTAGATGTACTCAAGTGAAAAAATATTCCAGACTATCAATAAATCCCTTTAAAATAACCACTAATCATTCTATTCCTAGCCTCAAAAATGCCAGTCCCCTGGTAGGGTTTATGGAAAATAACTATGGTATTTTAGTCTATGGGTGAACATAGCTACCAAAGAAACCATATCTCAGTCTCTCACCATGACACCTTGGACTCCCATGATGTTAGGTAATGAATGTGAGGTAAAATAAATCATATAAATCATATAAAAACAACCAATTATAATTCAATTCATGTAAATAAAATATCCTAAACCCACCACTAAACAACCTCCATTGAAAATATGTTCTTTAAAACACATAAGTGCATCCGTAATTCAAATCCAATATCAAGATCATAGAAAATCTTATAATACAGGGCATAGAATAATGGTGTAGCTATTTTTATGATTTTTTTTTATAAAATTATAAGTGGTATTCAACTTTATAAAACTAGTAATAATATTTTATAACACCATTTTAAATAATTTAAAAATAAATTTTACACATAAAACCCATTTCCAATGTACCAAATAGGAATTTAGGTCAGTTTTGAGAAACCACACTAAAAATCGACTGTAGAAAACCAATTTAATATCCTGAAAAAATTTAATGCCTATTTTAAATTATAAAAAAAAATTATTTTAATACCATCCAATACATGTAATATATATATGTTAAACACCATGAAAAAATACACAACAATCCATAAAATGAATTTAAATTTGAATAAAAACTAAATTTATGTAGTGAACTCATAAAAACCATCAAATAATGAAACTGAAGAAACAAATGTGTCAAACTCATAAATAAATTCATGTGGGACTATATAAAGATTCCAATAATAATTATTGTACCTATACCCCTTGAGGATACACCTTCCGATATTATTTATAAAAATATTGTATACATGAATCTTGGTTAAAAATCCATAGTAATATGAACCCATTTTGAAAACCATTTCAAAACAATCTTAGTCTATAAAAGTATTATAATAAAATTATATATTTTAAAAAAATAACATTTAAATAAAAATTTGTTTATAAAACTCCATAAAATCACATTATTTGTAAAGAAAAGGAATTTCATGGGAATAACCACCTCAAAATGGTTCAAATGAAATGAAACATTGAATACAATGAGTAGAAAGAACAAGGAATAATTAACACACCTTAAAAATATTTATCTCAATAGTTCTTGAAAAACATTGTCCCATAGTTACACTAACTAGACCCCAAGATAAATGGAAGGTGGAGGAATATATGAAAACGAAATAAAGAATTAGAAGTCAGATCATACCATGTTGAAATCAAAAAATAAGATGGAAAAAGATTATAAATTACAGGGGAGGATAGGAAATCGCCAAGGACATCACATGGAGGTGTGTCGTGTGAATATAAGGGAGGAGAGACCAATTTGGTTCTTATTTTGGAGAATTTGTTTAGAGTAAAAAGTGATTTTAAAATTATCATTTATTGAATAAAAAAATTCACAAAATCCAAAATAAGATTTTTTACAATAGTCCTTTAACTAATTAAAGAGGAGCATAATACGAACCTCGTTGATCCAGGATAACTGAAGATTATTAACCCATTTTTATCAAGTCTATAAACCAAATAATATTACTCACTATATGTGTTTGTAATTATGTAATTCATATTGTAATGGGAGTCCACATATTTGATATATATGGAAGCCAACTTTCCTGAAAGGTGAATAATTTCATCTCTAATAAGCTTCACAATAGTGGTGGAATCACTTTCAATCCACATGTTTAGGTATCAAAATTGATTTTCAATTTCCACAACATTAATAATATAACAAATTTCATAATCAAGGTATGTGTTGATACCACAAGGAATATAGAGAAATCCCATTTCTTATTTTGTTAAATTTATGAAAATCGCATCATAACTGGAAGGACCTAGATTTCCAAATGAAGTGACATCCGTGTTTCATTTGATCCAACCCAAAAGTATATGAATTGACATCAATTCCTATGTTCTGGATGGAGGAATATAATTACTTGTAATTCCAATTCTACAAGTCAAGATGAAATATCGAATTTGTTTATAACAATACCTATTTGGAATATCATTTTCTTACTTAAAAGATGAAATCACACCCACAAGAGTCGACTGAAGGAAGAATACAAAACAGCCATGTATCAGTTTATTAAAAATGGATTATACACTACGGAAGACATAAAATCATTCCACTACAAAAATATTCATCATTTGATAAGAAAGTGGATGTTTATTACATGTGATCAGTGGTCATGTAATCTATCATTATAGGGTATAGGATATTATGATTCCCAAAACACAATAAATAGTTCAAAGAAGGAAAATAGATAAGGGAAAACCTAAGTAGATAGAAATTTAAATGTGGGGAACAACATGTTTTATCATATAAATAGAGTTAAAAGAATAAGAAGATATAAAAAGTTAGGGTATAGAGAAAAAGAATAGGAAAACAATAAAATGAAGAGGGACACACTATAAAAGGTTCCACTCATCCCAACCTAGATATAAAATACAATATACCTTGTACCTTAAATTTTTAAAGAGGGATCAACCAATACAATGAGTAATAGGTCATTTAATATTCATAAATGAGTGGGTTTGGTATAACTAAGATGATAATACTAAAGAAAAACTACAATATTTCTCACTAATGGAATAGGTAAATATAACACTTCCTCAAAATGAAGAATATCACATAACAACAAATTAATAAGTTGTTATGTGATATGTTATTGGGTAAATTATAAACATTAATAAGAGTTTCACTCTACCTCTCCACCATGACTACGGGTAGGGTTTATAATCAGAAGATACTAAACTCAAACCCTAAGATATACTAACCTGAGATAAGCTCATACATAGAGACTCTTCCGGATCTCTGGAGACTTTTCTAGCATGCATAATATTAATATCAAAAGGTAATAAAAAACTCAATCAAAAAAATTCAAAAGTTCAAAAACATTAAATTAAAATTTAACACTTAATTAACCCAATCAAAAAAATACCACCCTGAAAATTTCATAAGACACTAAAACATGAATTCGAATTTTGAAGTCCCATTTATGAACCCTTTTTTCAAAACCATGTTCAAATATTTTCTGTTAAACCATTTCATAAACTCCTCAGTTGGTTTCTGAAATCAGAAAACCCCTATTGAAAAACATTTAAAAAATCCATGTATTTATCTGTGAAAAAACATAATAATTCCAAATCCCTATGTCTATTACAAAATTTCATGGAACATTTCATTATAAAATACCATTATTTTTATACCCACATTCACCAATTGAAATCATGTTCAATTAAAAACATCAGATTACATTCAAACTAATAGATACCCCCCAAAAATAAAAAATTCCATATGATTTATCCCAAATAATAATTATTCATAAGCCCAAAAAAAATTAATCCAAAGGAGTCCAAAATTAGAATTTCATTGGGTTAGTGGTTGTGAATGATTTTGTGACAGAATTTGGGGGATCATGCACTAATATGAAATTTCCATTTAAAGGGAAAATGGAACCATGTTCATCAGACCTCCATGGTTTTCCATACCCTAAAGGATAACTATATAATACCTTTCCTCCTTCTCTTTTATCCCCCATAATATGGAAAAACTCTAAATCATCCATAAAACATAAATAAAATTAAAAAATCCATCAATTTATATCAAAATATGCTAGAAAGGAATAGTGAATTATAAAAAATCACAACCATTAACCCAAAATCCTATTGTCACTCAAGGCTCAAAATAAGTATGATATCACTAGACACTCCCCATATATTTGTCTCAAAATTTGACAATCCTATATAAAATCCAATATTAAACCCCAAATAATATAGGGCTCACTTATACAAGTATATCATGTAAAAATCCAATCTAACCCTAAACCAGACACCTAAGCCAACCCATGGAAAGTATATAGGGGTGTTCCAGATCCTTATATATTAGAAGCTAGTTCTGTGGAATAAAATAATACATATAGTGAATGATATCCCCATGTGAATAATGTAGATCAAACAATGGAACTCTATTAGAAATTACATCTTGGTGAACCCATAAATTAGAATTCCATTCATATTTAACATTATTAGTTGAAATAAAATATTAATCATAAAAGAATATCTAAAATAAAGGTAAAAAATGAATTAAAAACATAAAATCTATGAAATACAAATTTTCCAAACCAACTATAATATAAAATATAAATAAATACCTACTAAAAATCATTATGTGAACCAATGGTCACTCTCCATCCAAATAATCGTATACACTCCAAGAATTTTTGAAAACAATTATTCCACAATAATGAATTCTTTAGAGCTAATGCTTTGACCTAAATGATCCACTTGGTCTATAAACATGATGTGGTTTATGTAAGGTATGAGTAGGAATATCCAAATAGCATTTCACCAACAATTCCATGAATTGTTTTAACAACACTGAAGAGAAAAATTGGTTTTAAATTCAATATTTATTAATATCGTTCTAACATTTTAGGGAAAACAACATTTAAAATTACATTATAATCATTAGTTTAAATCTCAAACATCTTCATGAAATTTTTTTAAACATTAGTTTGGATATCCTATGATAAAAGTTTTACCTCCCCAAGGATTTTGGAGTATATTTAATATATAATTCATGGATCACTAAGTCTCTATGAAAAAAAAAATTGTTATAGGATATAGTTATGACCTACTAATTAAACATAATTATTCCTCTTATGTGTTTTGAATTTTGAAAAACAGACATAGACAGCTGCGATCAGTAAGATATTTAGAGTCTAAAAAAATCAAATTGCATTTTTTTTGAATAGTAACTTAACCTTATGAATATTCATTTACCCTTATGAATATTAATACGACCCTTATAAATAGTAACATCACCCATATAAGTATAAATACAATTTTGGAACATTATAAATAAGAGTGAATATTTAAAAAATTAGTAAATAAGTGTTGATATTTTTGTGAGTACAAAATATTTTATTAAAATGTTAAATTAAAAAATTTATTTAAAAAATAAATTTTTAAAAAATATACCCCTATATAAATATTTTGATGTCCTGTGATTTTAGGATTATTTTATGAGACCTCACTTAATTTTTGAAAGTACTATAAAATCAATTTTAATTTTTTATTCTACATTTTTCTAGTAAATAGAGAATTTATTTAAAAATTAAATTTCACATCTATATAAAGTTATTTTGAAAAACTGGAGTCCATTTTTGAATTATACATGTTGAGAAATGGTTATGGTGATGTTTTGGGGTTTCTATAAAATACTTGAATTTTTTTGAATAGTAAAATATGATAATTTAGGATAAAAGATAAATACATGATTTATTGAAACATAGGTGATGTAAGGAGGATTTAAGAACACTTGGTTAGAACTCACATGAATGTATTACTATATTTCGTCACAATAATCAATAGTATTTCTTTTATTGAGAAATATAATAAAATAATGAATAAGATATTAAAAAATCACCTTTGTCCTCCACTTTAAGAACCACCCTCACTCCCTCTTATTCTCACTCCTCTAAGTCTTAAATATTCTCAATATTCTCCCCAAATACTCTTCCCTAGTTTCTACCCACATCTAGGAGCTATTTTTCTTTCCAAAATACCAATACCCTTTCTCTTAAGTGGTTCTAAAGGAGGAGTACTCAAGAGGTAAAATCATCTTCCCATTTCCTTTTAATTTCTTTTATGTTCTTTATTTTATTATTATATCATCACCCCCTCTATTAAAATGATCTTTATGACTCTATTATCATATATATAATTTAATTATATCATTTTAATGGAACATCCATCATCAATCTCATTACTCTCTCTCTTTCATTTTAAAATCGGAATCATCGCCAGGGGGGTGTTGATTTACAATTTTCATGGATGACAAACCATTGTTCTGAAATTTATTATTCAATTATAGTCCTGAAACCATTTTTATGGTATAAAAAACTATAATATATTTATTATAACCTATTTAATTTTGTTTAACCAGTATATATACATAATATTAACTCATACAACAAAACTAGTATGTAATAATAAAAAAATCACCAAAATGATTTTCATTAATGTTTAATCTAATAACACATCCTAAAACCATATAAAAAAATTAATTATATGACCACTTAAAATAGTAAATTATTATTAAAATCATATAAAATCATTTATTTATAATTATATCAATTCCACATGAACTTCTTTACTTATAAGCAAGTGACCCATTTATGAAAACTGAGAAAACAAACACTCCATAATGATAGAATTCAATTTTATTACTTATCAATAAGGATATAAATGAACATAAAAAACATTAATGAATAAAATAATTTTATATAAGGATCATAATTAATTAATTAATGGATTTAATTTGATTATCAGGGATATTATGGTCAAGATCAGAATATATTTGGACTTAATGTAAGTGTTTTATACTCGAATCTCCATTTTCATTTGTGTTACTCTTATTCTATACTCACCTAAATGAAATTATTATTAATTCTTATGTAATACTCATGAATATGTTTTGATTTTTCTATATATTTTTACCAACCAGAATACTTCTTTCTTTTAGGGGGAGTTACAGGATTTAAAAGTAACTTTCAAAAATTCATCGTGAAATACAAGCCCGATTCAAGGGAATTTCTCCAATTATTACCTATTTTAAAATGCACTATATAATATTTTTTTAGACAAAAATATTTTTATAAAAGCATCAAATTTATTATGAAAAAACTATATTAATTCAATTCTGGTTTTATATATGTATTTTTCAATAAGAACTCTTATTTTCAAAGTAAAAGAGTATTTATCCCAAAAATTACTCAATGATTTTATATGTGTATTTTCATCTATTTCAAAAAAACATGTTGAATCCAATGTTTAATTGGGATTAATATTTTATTATAAAATGTACAATTTTTTGTTTAATTTTTTATGAGTTGTTTGAATGTGGAAGTTCTATCTTTAATTCATTCACCATATTACTCTGATTGGTTAGTGTTTATGTTTTATGATCGGGGAAAGTTATTTCCATTTCATATGTTAGTTTTTATATGAATTTATATTTTGTTTAGGTTTTACCCATTCATATGAGAAATGAATTAGACTTATTATGTCATGGGTGGGGCCTCAATAACCCCCTGATGCATCGATAGGTCTCATGAGACAAACTAGTTTGGGTTTTTACCCTTTTATGTATGGTCTGGTCCTGGGTCCTTGAAAGAATTATTAAGATTTCAGGCATTATGAATTCCCCAATTAGGAAACTATTAATTGATATTACATGTGGTTATTAAACTATTATAATACTCACAGTAATTTTTTATTATGGAATTATTTATTCAGCCCATATTCCATCCATATTATGTTAAAGATAATATTTAGTGGCATGTGTACTTTTAGTTATTCATCTTGACATATTATTTATGATTTCATTTTATTGTTTACCCTTATTGAGCATCAGAGCTCACCCCTTTATTATGTTTTATTTTTCCTTAGTATTTGATGAAGTATACTAATAATGGCATCCAAGGATACTCATAAAGTTTTGGATGTTCCCAATAGGATTCATATGTCCTATTTCATTTCAATTTTTATTGTTGAACAAATATATGTATCTAGTTTTCCAAAACTACTAACCTATTTGGACCTTCAGAATATGAATTTCTTGTAAAAATACCAATATAATGAAATAATGTACCAACTTTGGGAAATAAGGGTCTAGGTCTTTACAATATGTATTAAAGGAAGTTTTGTTGAAAACATAGTAACATGATTTAGAAAAGACATATTAGGGAAGAAAACTCTAAGATATACTTTGAGGATAAACATAAATTAAAATCATAGAATTTTTGTTAGGAATAGATTATGTGGATCATTCTTGGGAATTCCTCCCTGTATGGATACTATAAGGGGAAATGGTATTGGCAGAGATGTACCTTGGAGTAACAACTATGACAAGGTGTTTTAGGTTTTATCCGGGATATCCTGGTACACAACAACATGCCATATTGTGCACCTAGTTTGACACTACATTTTGTTATGCCTAATATAATTTAAAATTTCATTAAAAACTATTATGATGGATTTAAAAGAAATTTTTTCCATAGATAAACCTTGTGTATGGATATGAGATTATCTATGTATATGATTTCAATTTATGTTAAGTGTTTTTCTAGTTGAGATTATATATTATGATTCATAACCTAATCTAGTGTATTACATTATTTAGAAATGGATCCTAGTGTAAGGGATGGAAACCACATGAACATGCGTATCCCATGTAGGAATTATCATACTATACAAGATAGTGATGTTGGCTTTGGAGCTATGACTAATGATAAGAAAATTTTGACTATATTAGGATTGTTGACTCAGGTTATGAATAGTAACCATACCCATGTAGAGCATCCTAATCCACAATGTGGAGGAGTAACGTTAGACTTCTTTATGTGACAACAAACTCCATCATTCAAGGAGTTTATGAACCCATTTATAGAAGATAAGCAGATATGTTATTTACAGAAGATATTTATTTCATTAGTATGTAAAGAAAAGGAGAAAGTTGTTATGGAAATTTATTGTCTTTTGGGTGATTCAGATCAAAGGTTTTCATTGATTCAAAACATGATGGAAGAGGATGAAATAGAAGACATGGAATGGAGTGAATTTAAATAACTTTTCTTAAAAAAAATTCTTTCCTCATGAATAGAGAGTGAATATAAATGGCTATTTATGAGTCTGAGGAAAAAATATGGTAAGAATATTTCAATGTATGAGGTAACTTCACAAGGTTATCAAGTCATGCTTTGGACTACATATGTAATCCATAGAGTAATATTGACCAAATCATTGATGGTCTAATGAAATTTATCTGATGAGCACTGGTCTTCCAAACATTCTCTTTATTTGAATATATAGTGTCATGTGATGTCAAGACAAAAATAGAATTCTACATGTCTAATGAAATAAATAGAAAATTATGAAAAGATGAGGGATACTAAAAAGTATGTAAAAGGAAATAAGTAAATGGGGAAGAAGGGAAGAGTTTACATTCCACCCTATGATAATTTTGAGAAGAAACACCTCGGTACATGCCTGAAGGGTATGGGTGTTTGTTACAAGTGTGGAGAAAAAGGTCACCACTCCCACGATTTCAATGGGAACAAATAATACACCAATGATCAATGCTATATTTGAAAAGTGATGGGACATTATGAAAATGATTTCCCTAATTTTGAAGGAATCTTCCTCCAAAGAAGTCCAAGGGAGTAAGGGGATGCTTATGTGATCACAACTACTAAGGTTGAAGATCCTAATGATATGGTGGAGGTACTTTAATCCATTCCTAAAACATATCCACTTAATTATTTGATTCTAAACCACATCATTATTTTACATCTTCCCATTTTTTACAAGAAAATTATATATTATCAATTGGATATAATAAAGGATTTATTAGTCAAAACTCCTTAGGGGTGTATCATTGAAACAAAGAAGTGTCAATCAGTCCCCCTTATGACATAGAAATTTGCTTTAGTTTCTGATATTGTTAGCATACCTATGATTTACTTTGATATAATCCTATATAGGGATTAGATTTCAAATTTTTATGTGAAAATATATTGCAATAAGAAGCATGTTATACTTTTTGAGACCGATATAGAAATCCTTATCTTTAGAACTGAAACATCATCATCTGATTCTTATCTAGATCCATCCTTAGTAGCACTGCTGAAAACAATCTTGGGAAGTATGAGAATGCAATATATATGGGTGACGAAAGAAATCACCAAATTTAGGATGTACCAATTCTGCAAGAATATATTCATGTTTTTCTAGAGGATTTACTAGGAGATCCTCTAGAGAGGGAAGTTCAGTTCTCTATTGATTTAATTCTTGGTTATAGACCTATATCAAAGATTCCATATATAATGGACTCTGTGGAATTAGTATTATTGAATAAAAAACTATAGTAATAGAGTGATAAATGATTTATTCACCATAGTTGTTCTCTATTGGGATCCCACATTCTTTTCATTAAGAAGAAAAATAAATATCGGGGGATGTGCATTAACTATAGGGATAACAATGCTATTATGATAATGAACAAGTATCCTCTTCATCACATTGATGATTTATTTGATGAACTTCATTGAGCCCAAAAATTTTAAAAAATTGAGCTTCAATCTGGATATCATCAGTTGCATGTGACGAAGGATGATATTTAGAAAGCAACATTTCAAACCATGTTTCGTCATTATGATTTTATAGTAATGCCTTTTGGATTGACTAATTCACCATATGTTTTTTGGAATTTAATTAATATAATTTTCATTAAATATCTTGATAAAATTTTTTGTGGTATTTTTTGATGATATCTTGATATACTACAAATTCAACCAATACCATGAGAATCACATGCATATTATTATGAAAAATCATAGAAGAAATGAAATTTCATGGAAGTTGGATGACTTCTTGTGTGAAGATGGAAATATGAATTTTGGTAAGAGTCTATGAGTTCCCTCTATACCCAAGAAGTAAATGGAGTTATTGTATGATGCCCATAGCTCTAATTTCTCTATTCACTAGAGTTCCACTAAAATGTATATATATTTGAAGGATCATTACTAGTAGGACAATATGAAGCCAAAAATCTCTGATTATATATCAAGATGCTTAGTCTGTCAATAAGTGAAGGCCGAATGACAACATCCTACAGGATGTATGAAACATATACATATTCATATAGGGAAATGGGATGAAATCACCATGGATTTAGTAACTGGATTACCCAAAACTCCATAAAAGAATGATGAAATATGGGTAATTGTTGATTTAATTCCAACATCTACACATTTCCTCACTGTAAGGGAGGATTTTCCACTTGATCACCTTAAACGAATCTATATAAATGAAGTTGTGAGAATTCATGGAGCACTACTATCAATTCTAAATGATTATGATCCCATATTTACATCAAAATATTGGAAAGGTTCTTAGAAAGCTCTGGATACTGAAATTTGTTTGACTACTACTTATCACCCTCATATTGACAGGAAATCAAAAAGAATGATCCAAACATTTGATGACATGTTGAGATCATGTTCACTTGACATTACATGTATGTGGGATCATTATTTACCTCTAGCAGAGTTTTAATACAATAATAGTTTTTATTAAATTATTCAAATGGAACCATATGAAGGATTGTATGGAAAGAGGTGTCGTACACCAACATGTTGGGATAAAGTTTCTGAAAGGAAGATTGTATGCCTAGAGCTTATGGAGGAAATAACAGTTAAGGTAATGACTATTCAAACCCATATCAAAGCAGATCAAAGAAAGAAAAAGTTCATTACTGATAATAAAAGGAAGTACTTGGAGTTTCAAGAGGGAGGTCACATTTTCTTGAATGTATCTCCATCGAAGGGTGTAATAAGATTTGAGAAGAAATGGAAACTGATCCCCAAATACATTGGACCTTTTGAAATTTTGGACAGAATTAGAGCTGTGTCTTATCATTTGGAAATGCCTCATAGCCTATCTAATGTGCACAATGTATTCCAGGTAACAATGTTGAGAAAGTACATGTTAGACCCAATTCATGTCCCCACTTATGAAGGTCTAGATTTGGAACCTGACTTATCTTATAGTGAAAAGCCTATCCGGATTACGGACACTATAGAATAGGTGTTGATGAATTAGACGAATCAGCTAGTAAAGGTACTTTGGAAAAATAATAAAATTAAAGAGGCGGTGTTGGAACCCCATGAACATATGATGTAGAACTACCAAAATGTTTTTATGAATTAACAATATTGTTATTTTGAGGATGAACATTTTGTTGGGGGTGAAGAATGTAACACAATAAGGAATTATAAATAAAATTAATATAAAATTTATGGAACACTTAGTCTCTTTAAAAAACACTTTATTATAGGGGATAGTTATAACCTAGTTGTTAACCATAATTTTTCAGCTACTATGTTTTGAATTTTGAAAAACTGACTTACACGGTTGTGAAAAGTAAGATATTTATAGTTTGATAGGATCAATGTACATTTTAGGTGAATAGTAACTTAAACCTTATTAATGTACCATTATGAATAGTAGTATGAACTTTATAATAGTAACCTAACTTATTTAAGTAAAAATAATCTTTTGGCACCTTAGAAATGGGAGTGAATATTTTAAAAATTAATAATTAAGTGTTGGTATTTTTATGGGTAATAAATATTTAATTACAATTTTAAAATAATAAATTGATTATAAAAAAATTACTTTGAAAAAATATATTCTTAAGTAAATATTTTATTGTTCTATTATTTTAGGATAATTTTATGATACCTTAGTTAATTTTGAAAGTATTATAAAATCAGTATTAAATTTAAAATATGTATTTTTCAAGTAAATAATTATTTTATTTAAAAATTAAATTTTAGATAATTTGAAAATTATTTTGATAAATTATACGATATTTTTGAAGTCTACACATTAAAAAATTATTATGGTAAATTTTTGGGATTTTTCAAAAATACTAGAATTTTTTATGAATAGTAAAATATGATAATTTATGATAAATGATAAATACATGATTTATTAAGTAATAGAAGATATAAGGATAATGTTAGAACCCTTGGTTTGAACTCCCATGCAAATATTACTATTGTTTGTCAAATTAATCAACAAAATTTCTTGTCTTGAGAAAAATAATAAAACAATGAATAACATATTAAAAAATAACTCCTCTCCTCCACTATAAAAACCACCCCTCACTCCTTCATGTCCTCACTTCTCTATACCTTGAACCATCTCACAGTTCTGCCCAAATAATATTCCCTAGTCTCTCCCCATTTCCAAGAGATCTTGGTATTTTCAAAATACAAAAAACAATTCCTTTAAGGGGGTTCTCTAGGAGGAGTACTCAAGAGGTTAAATCCTCTTCCCTTTTCCTTTTAACTTATTTTAAATTCCTAATTTTATTATTATCTACTGACCACCACTATACAAATGATAATTATGACCCTGATATCATCTATATACTATAATTATATCATGTTAATGGAACATCCATCATCAATCTCTTTACCCTCTCTCTTTTATTTTAAAAATAAAATCCTCATCCGGGAGGTGCCGATTTACAACCTTCGTGGAAGATGATCCTTTGTTCGCCAATTTCTCCTTTATGTATGGTAATGAAACCATTTTTATGGTTAAAAATAAACTCTAATATATTATAACTTATTTAATTTATAGGAACTAGGATATATACATAATATTAACTCATATCACAAAACTAGTTCAAAATAATCAAAATATCTCCAAAATGATTTTTATTAATGTTTCATATATTAACTAATCCTCATACCATATAAACCAATGAATTATATAACCATTTAATCTTATTAACATTCATTAGTATCATATAAAACCAAATATGGATAATTATATCCATTCCACTTGAACTCCTTACTTATAAACAAGCGAACCGATTACGAAAACAAAGAAAATAAACACTCCAGAACGATGAAATTCAATATTATAACTTATCAATAAGGACATAAGTGAACGTAAAAAAAATATAATGAATCAAATAAATGTATATAATGTTATGAATTAATTAATTAATAATTTAATTTTATTATCCAAAAAATTAAGGTCAAGGGAAGATTACATTCAAAAATAAGGTAAGGGTTTTCTACCAGAACCTCCATTTTCATTCGGGTTACTCTTATTCTCTACTCACCTCAATGAAATTATTATTTATTCTTATGAGATACTCATGAATTATATTTCAATGTTATATATATATGTACCAACCATAATCCTTATTTCTTTTATGGGTAGTTATATGTTTTAAAAGGATCATTCCAAATTTCTTCCTAAAATACAAGCCAGATGGAAGGGAATTTCTCAAATTCATACCGATTTTCAAATTCACTATATAATATATTTTTAGAAACCATTATTTTTCTTAAATCACTATTTTTTATTAAATAAATAACTTAATTCACTCTTCCTTTATACAATTATTTTTTCATAATAATTCTTACTTTCAAATTAAAAGATTATTTATCTCAAGAATTACTTGATGATTTTATAAGATTATTTTCATCTATTTCAACACCCTTGTTGCTTCCTTTTTTTAATTTTGATTATTTTTTTATGATATCATATACCATATTTTTTTAATGGTTAATGATTAGTTTGATTTTGGATGTTTTATATTGATACCATTCGCTATATTATTTCAAATGGTTAGTGTTTATGTTTAATGATTGGGGAAAGTTATTTAAATTTCATAAGTTAGTTTCAAAATGAATGTATAGGTTTTTTTATGTCTAAAACCATTATATTTGGAATTAATTTGACTTATTATGTGATGGTTGGGGCTATCATATCCCCTAGATACATCTTTAGGTCACATAAGATAAAATAGTTTTGGTTTTTACCCATTTATGTGTGGTCTTGGCATGAGGCATTGAAAAAATGATTATGATTTACGACATTATGAATTAACTCATTTTGAAAGTTGTAATTAATAGTCCATGTGGTTATTAAACTAGTATAACACCCATAGTTATGTTTTATTATGGACTTATTTATTTAGCCCTTATTCCATCCACATTATGTTTATGTTTATTTTTAATGGCATGTGTACCTTTAATTATTCACCTTACCTTATTATTTAAGTTTCCACTATATTGTTTACCTTTACTAAGAATACTAGTTCACAACTTTCATATATTTTATTTCTCCCCAAGATGTGATGAATTATATAATGAATTTCTTTTAGGGATAATCTTTGAGTTATGGATTTTCCCAATAGAATTCATATGTCAAATTTCATATCAAGTTGTAATGTAGAACTTATGTATGCATCTGGTTTTCCAAAACTACTAAACTATTTGGTCCTTCAAGATACAAATTTATTTTAATAAATTAAATGTAAAGAAATAAGAAGTCATATTTGGGAAACTAGGGTTGGGGTCATTATAATATTACATTTGGAATCCCCTATTTAAAACTATTTACAAAACCCAATAGATGATACTCTGAAAATAGACAACTAGAATAAACATTACTAATAAAAAAAAATATTTTTGTAAAGTATATGAGGGAGAAATTCATATATTGAAACTAGGTTAGAAAATGAAAACCTCAATAAATTACACAAATATAGGATTATAATCAAAATGTAACCTAAGGATTAATTACTATAGAAATAATTTAAGATGAAATAAATAATAAAATGTAAGAGAACTACTTTAAAATAAAATAGAAAATAGTATTAGTAATAAATAATCATTAGGTGAAACTCCATGTCATAAAGTGAGATAAACCTTGAAGTACTTGAGTGGAAATATTTGTTGACCTATCGATAAATCCATATAAAATAACCACTAATGTTTCACTTTCTATCCTCATAAGTGGATCTCCCCAAGTTGGATCATAACACACAAGTAGGGGATCCTAGTTTGGGTGTGATCATGACTGTCATAGAAACCATCAATTAATCTTTCACTACGAAAAATTGGATCCCTATTGAGTTAGTTAATAGATGTGATGAAAAAGATATTGTATAAATAACATAACCATCACTTATTATAATGAAAAAATTAAAATGAAAAATCTACATCCCACCATCATAAAACTTTCGATGAAAAGTATAACTCCTGATCATTAATTAAACTAAGTAATCTTTGCATTCTAAAGAAACTATAACATAATGTTCATTTATTTATTCAAGAATGTTATTAAATACTAAATTACAAAATCCTATAAATTTAATTTAATTTTATGAACTTTATTTTTTAATTCAACCTACCAATATTATATTTGGAGGATTTTGTTTTGATATTTTACAAAAAAAATGATTTTTGGTTGAATAGTGAAAAATATAAATTTTACTAATATAATTTATTATATGAAATTATAATGTTATAAGATTGAATTAAATGTTTGTTAATATGTTTTAAAAAAAATATATTTAAAAAGTATATTTATGTAATTAAAATATATAATATTAAACTTGGAAATCAATCTTGAACATATTCAAAATCAATGGAATAGTTTTTATAAATATAGTTTTTTATGTTTTCAAAACATATAATATAATTAATTTCGACCACATAAAAGAATTTATTATTTTTAAATTAATTAAAATTTATAATTGGAATGATTAATACTATACAATGAGTTACACTTATTTTGTTTTCATAATGAATCATAACGATTGTTAAAATTTATCACCTCAGTTAAGGGTTAAATGAGCCAATAGGGTAAACAAAATAGGGATATGGTTTTTATATAACATGAAACACATTATTAAATTTAATTGGATGGTTAAATTTAGACCGGAATATTCATAGCATCAAATCTATGATATTATGGAGCAACATTACACGATTAATACAAATATTATATAATAATTTTTAATGTATTTACATTTTTTCTATATACATCACTTATAAATTGGGAAATAATTTTCTCTATTATACACACATCATGAGATACATAACAATACCATTAAAAACTAAAATATCCTTAAAAATTTATTTTTATTGACCTAGAGGTTTTGGTATTCTCAAAAGACCAATTGAAGAAGTCTTAAGTTTAAATACTCAATAGGTTACCAAATCAAGATATATATGTTCCTACCAAGATTTCTCAACTTCCATACTTATTAAAACTCTACTGAATCATCAATAACTATCTTAAAATAATTGAATAAGTTATTTATGATACTTATATGATTTTATTTTAATTATGTATCCATTTTATATATTATTTTCATCCCATGGGAAACAAAACCACTGCTCATGCATACATACAGACTACCATCTCGACATAGTGGCATAATTTTTTTCATCATAACTTCACATAGATGCTTTTAAATATAGAACTATTGGTCCTTGAAAACCTTGTAAAGGGAAATAAAATACTCCCATCGATTTGGAAAAGGACAGAAAACTAAACAAATGAAGATTTTTATGGATAGATGTTTAAAAAAGCAAAAAATGGAAAAGGAATAAAAGGTTGCTTTAATGTAGAAATCCTCCACAGACTGCCAATCCACGTGGAGGCCTGCTTACCAACACATATGTGAACTAAAAAATTTGTGGGATGAATACAACAATGTCATGTCCTTCAAACATGATGTCATGTGCAGGAAGAAGGAGAAGAAATCTGCCCCACACACGATATCCCTGACAAACTCCAGAGGTTCACCAGAAAGGTGAAGCCAACAAATTCCTCCAAATGAATCGAAATTATTTATGGTACAAAGGCAGTAATTCTCACCATCACAGATTATAACCCCATGCCCCTCTGACCAAGTCATCCGCAAGTTGGGTTTCTTCTGTGGGCTTCTACAAAAGACACTCTATAGCCCACCAATCCAGTTCCTCTTCCTCTTTATAAAAATAAGGGGAGGACTTTTAGGAGAGGACTTATGTAGGTGACTGATCAAAAAGGTATGAAATAATAGACCATAAAAAATGTGGACTCTTAATGATTAACTACAGATAAAACCAAACTTATTGAATTAAAGGAGAAGAGATAAAACTATTTGGAATACTGTTAACCCTATATCCTTTACTGATTCATCGTCTGTAAGGTGCGGAATCAATGCCCCATTTTTAATCAGTCAGCCCTCATTGGAAATTACTATATAAGATGAACCTTGTGCCTCATATAAAATCTCTACATGGGTAGAACCCAACATCATGTAGAAAAAGGTTATGCAGGAGGAACCACACCCCACATAGAAAAATGTTACACTAATGGAACCCCATATTGAATACGACCATGGTAAGTTGGTGGATCCCTCATCCACATAGAAACATTCTATGCAGAGTAAACCCCAACTTGCATAAGGAAATACGACATGGAAGGTTGTACCATCAGTATTTCAACACTCCATCTCAGATCATTTCCTTTCTACTCCATCGTATCATCGGTCGTCAATCTACAATCCAGTCCAACAACTCTAAGCCAAATCCAATCCTGAAGCCACCAGACCCGTATGATAAGACCATTAGGGACACCAGCATGCCCTTTTGAGTTTACATACCCACAACAAGTGATGTAATGTGGGTAATCCCCATAATAAGGCGGACCCCCATAATATTCCTAACTCTACATTCCCATGGTAACCTAGGTTCGATCGATGGGATAATCACATGAACTTACCCATTATAGGGAATAAGGGAAATCACTATGCTTTACCTTCGATGAGATCCAATGATAAATAAGTTAAATCAAACTTTATTTTCCATTTGATGAGGAATAACACTCCTCTACTTTCGCAGAACTAACATCAAGGCATCCCTCCTCGATTAAGCACCTTTTTCTCACAACAGGTTGGAATCTTAATCCTCACTACCTCAGCATCATTAAACTTCATCCCTTACTCAAATTAGACCCACTTATAATGTAATATGAAGAGTGGGTTGCACTGTATCCATGACTCATCCACTAGCGGAGAAGGCGATGTGTGTGATTTGATGGATAATTCACTTAATCTTGTTTCTCACACCATGCATGATTCATGTGGGCTTGAAATTTAATGGTGATCATGTAATCCACACGATTAACCCATCCAGTTTAACTATGAAAACATTGATTCCTAATCTAACTAGGATACATAGGATGAATGTCTAAGGCCTGAGCTCAATGCGCCTTCTTCTTAGATGTAAGCCCCAATCATTCACCATCAATGGGATGTCTGACATGACTGTCGTTGAAATAGAGTATAAGTTTAATTATTTATAATTTCCTATAAACTATTGTATAGTGGCGAATAGGGTCCAACCCATAGGGAATGTAAAATTGAACAAACCTTTTCTAATTATCTTAAAAACACACCACTGTTGTCAGCAGCAGGGTAAACATTCTATTTTTTTATAATTTTTTTTACTTTTTATATTTTTTGTTTAGTGTTTTTATAAGGTAGTAAAGAGACACGATTTTTTTTCTGTTTTTGATCTAAACTATGCTGAAACAAGAAATAGTCGAAAATAAATAATCAACTAACATTTAAAACGCTGATAGATGACAATTAGAATGAAATTTTATGAGAAAAACTCAATTCTACTAGTTTTGAGATAATTTCTAACCACTCAAATTTTGATGGCAATGTACCACAAAAAAAGGAATGACTTATTTCCTTCACCAGGAGAAAGGCCACTCATGTTGAAGAACCTTGGAATTCTCCACTCCAAGAGTGTTTCACTATGAGAATTTTGACTTGAAAAGAGCAAAAGAATAGACTCACCATTAGTTCTGATGTTTCCATTTTGAATTAAAGGTTTTAGAAAATGAATCCATGATTAGACTTGTCAAATGATTGTGGAGTTTTGAAATTATGTACTAGTCGTACAATGTAGTAGAATACATTCATGATTGATCTCCGAATGGCCCGAAGGCCTTTTTTTATTTTATTATAGATAACCCCCCTTTTAAGGGTTGAAGGGGAACCCGTACATAACCCGTATGCCCAAGGCACAAGCCCCGACTTGACCCGTAATACATGACCCGAAGGCCCAGAGGCATACCATGCCCATAACATGACCCGTAGACCCAGCCCACTAGAACTGCCCCTCCACAGTTTCTGCATCATTGATCGCCTTTTAGCTCCCCACCTGCATAGTTGATCGGCTAGCATTGCCCCGTACAAAGCTGCACGGTGCCTGGTCCCAATGACGGTTGTCATACCCTCTCATTCTTCCAATCCAGTTAGCTCTGCTTCTGGTGACTGCTACTTGTGCTCTGATCCTCTTCTGGGGCATGCTCTGTGTGAACTGGGCTACATCATGGTCTTCAATGGCCCGGAGGTCCTGTGCCCCGAAGACCTTTGATGGCCCGAAGGCCCTTGAGACCCGTAGGCCCAAACCGGTGGCCCGAAAGCCCAAATCGGGTGAATAGTTCCGGCTGCTACAGTACCGAACAGTGCATGCTACAGGATTGCTAGAGTACCTGCTACAGTATTGCTACAGTACCTGTCAGTATTGCTATAGTAACAAGGAAATTCGCATCCACCCGGTTTTGAACCTGGGTCTCTTGGATGCCAAGCATGAGCCCTTACCACTCGGGTACGGGCTCGTTGGCATTCATGATTGATCTCACCGATCAAATTATGATCATATTAAAATGATTAATTGAAAAGGAATAAAAATAAACAAGGAGTATAAATTTCCCCGAATTAGATGATTTAGCTAACTATCTTGATCATATTCGAAAAAGAAATCACTCTATTACAATATAAGGAAATTAAAAACAAAACATATGAGAAAGAGAAATCCCTACGAAATAAAACATTGCAATAATGATCCTTCTCACATCTCCATGAAGAGTTTTTCTAATAAGTGCTCCAAGATTCTTAGTCTGCTCCGATCTCTGTGAGTGATTCCGTCGTGACCCGTAAGTCCCATCACTCATTTCTCCTTATTGCTTTGTTTTTAATCCTACCGTTATCTACTGCACCATCATCACTTCCTTCCACAGACATAGTTTGAATTTAGCAACACTTCCACACATGTGAACTTTTTATTGAACGTCACATCATTCTAGCTTTTCTCTTTTAACTAACTTATGGTAAATTCGTTAGAAGAACATGGGCGTGTTTTTGACTTTGCTTGAACCTGCACAGTAATGAATGCAAAACGAATAGTTAAAAATAAGGGTAAATTTAATTAATAAATTATAGTTATTATTATTATTAATTTTTTTTAACATAAAGTTATATTACTTATTAAGAAGTTAATTAATAAATATTTTTTTTTGATATTTGTTGTTTAATTTTAATTTTAAACATAAATTAATTATTAATTATTAAAGATTTTATTTTAATTACATTATAATATTATTTAAGGATGAAAAAATATTATTATTTAATTTACTTTATTTTTTTAATTAGATTAAAAACCCAAAATTAGTATATGATAATTTTATTAATAAATATTATTAGTTATTAGTTATCTAATTCTGTTATATTTTAAAATTAGATTATTATTTATTCATTTAGTTTATTTTATTGACTAATTAATTTTGTTATTAAAATTGTAATTATTTCATGGTTTAAAAGTTATGCTATAAATAATTAAATAATTAAATATCATTAATTTGGATAATTAATTTAACAAATCATTATTAATATTTAATTTTGGAAAGTTTTATTAAGTATCAATTAATTATTATTAATTTTAATGTTATTATTTTATTAGGTAATTATTTTTTATTTTTTTATTAATATTATAAATGTTTATTTTAACTAATTTAATAAGTTTATAATCAGTATTAAATTATTTATCTTAAATTTAATTTGATTAGTTATTTTAAATTTTATTTATAAACTATTTTTAATTATTTAGCTTTATATTTTAATAATTTAATTAGTTAATTTAAGTTATTATTTTTTAGTAACTTTTTAATTATAGTTTTTTTTTTATTAATCCCCCCCCATCATCTCTTTCAACGCGCCAGGAGGGGGGTGTTTTCGAATCTGGTTTCTTCCCATAGGGGCCTCATCCGTGGCCCCTCCTGCTTCTAGCATCATTTGACCGTAGACGACGACTATAGGTAGAGGTCGTTCAGCACAGGAGTCGATCTCATCACTAGGGCACAACTGCTCCTCTGATCACGTGACGATGTGACTCCTACTTCAGTCCATGCGACGACCAAGGGTATTTTTTAACCATTCTGGGCATTTCATTGTGGAAAATCATTGAGCGCCAAGGCTACATATCCTTACGATTACATAGCTTCAATCCCCGAATGAAATCATGTTTTTTCATCTCCAGGTTGGATTCATTTTTCCGCATCCAAATTCTAGGCTCTGCAATTAGCAATTCAAGCTTAGTGTCACCTTCTTGTTAACCATTCCGCAAAGCTCCCACATCGAATTTCAGTTGTCTCGATTTCAGAATAACACCACAAACTAAGAGAGATCACCAAATCCATCATCGTCTTTACCACTTCGCCTATAACAATGTGTTCGAACCTGATGAGGCGTTGGCGTCGGAGGAACAAATAGTGAAGGCAGCGTGGAGGTGTCAGTGCAAGTGATATGGGGGATTGGTGAGTGCGTGAGA
This sequence comes from Viscum album, assembly GCA_963277665.1. NCBI lineage: Eukaryota > Viridiplantae > Streptophyta > Magnoliopsida > Santalales > Viscaceae > Viscum > Viscum album. The sequence continues at coordinate 734,645,974 of OY728139.1, read as the reverse complement.
GAGGTGATCAGTGTGACGAAGCATATGTATGATGTAAGATGAGGGGCATCAGTAGCAAGAAGGGAGGATAGACGTGAGTGCGAGTGTGAGACCCATGCCGATGGGACCATGGTGAGTCAAAATGGAACAAGCACCAGATCAGTGACTCAAGTCACCGATGAAAGAGGGAATGATCAGTGAGACCGATAAAAAAGGGTGATCGGTGAGTCGTCTCACCGATAGATTATAAAATTAAATAACAAATAATTAATTAAAACAATTGAAAATTAACTAATCTAATAAAGACATAACTTATTAAGTTATTAATCAAACTAACTAGAACAATTAAAACATGGATTAAAAATTGAAATAAAAAAATAAATTTAGAATTGTTAAATTAACTATTGTAATATAACTAGAAATTAAAATTGATAAAATAAATTAATCAAACAAATAATTAATGTTTTTGAAATATTGTAAAGATTAATTAAAATAAAAGAGATTAAATTTGGTTAAATGATTTAAAGAATTAAAACTAACAAAAAAAAATTAGAGCAGCAAAAAGTTGGTGAGACTGACAGGGTATGGGTAAGTTGTATCGGTGAAATGAATCACTGATAGAAGAGAAAAATGGTGGCACTAATGGTATACATCGGTGGTAGGAAAAAGAATGGTGGCACCGATGGTGCATATCGGTGAGTCCGACGATAAAAAATTAAAAATCCCGTGACTTAAATTTTTAGAACTGCATAAATAGAATTAAAATAAAAAGTTTTAATAAACTAAAATAATAATTTAAATAAAAATCTATACACAAAAAATAAAAAACAAATTAGTTAATCAAATTGGAACTTAAGAACATAACTAATATTAATTGATAGAATACATTAATTAATAAAGTATAGTTATTTTCGTCAATCTAATCTACAACATATAATATTTACTTAAAAACAATGTTAATTAATACACAAAAAATGGTTAAATGATTATTTAATATTAATGTCAATTTATTAAAAAGTTAAGTAGATTAAAGATTAACTAAACTAAATAAGAAATATTTATATTAGATAAGTTAGTTAGATTAAATTAAATATTTTTAATACAAAAAAACAAAATTTGTTATAAAAGTTGTTCAATTAATAAATTTCATTATAAAAATATAAAAGTATGATTATTTACTAATAAGTGTAAAATTAATTAATTAAATCATTAAAAATTAAATAAAAAGATGTGAAAAAATTATGTAAAAATAAGGACACATCGAATTCCACCAAACTTAAGTAGTGTTTCTCCTCAAACAATCCCATGCTTTACTATCTTTGAAAAATAGTAAAGTGTTTATAATACTTAGATTAAAATGTAACATGTCCCGCAATTTGAAAATAGTGGACTGTCAAAAGGCTTTAAAAATAATTTGTTATAATGAATCTTTATTTAAATCCAAGATTCACTAGTTGTCTAGAAAGGTAAGAATCATCAAGAAATGAAGATGTCTTGCCTCTTATGTGATACTTCTTAATGATTTATCTCAATTCAAATCTAAAGATCTAAATCCAAGAGTGATAAGAAGCTAAAAATATGTGGAATGAAGAACATAACAGTTGGAACCATATACTTTGAACTTCACCTAGGTTCAAAAAATGAATAATTATTTTTGTGAATCACCTTATTGAAACAACCTAAATTTATCCCATATATACCAGTTGTCCCCTTCTTCATCTGGTGTTCATCATTCCTCTCACCTTAATAAACTAACTTTTGACCATAGACACTTTATTTTATTTTTCTTAAGCCATTTCTCATGTGCTAAGTACTGTGCATGTTTACTTATTCAAAGTGTATAAAGGGATTATAGTTAACAAAAACCCACCCATCATCTAGGGTCTTAGAGATTCACCAAGGGATCCCAAATGCCCAAATTACTCCAGTTTCAAAATATTTATATGACATCCATTTAAATTGGATCACTAAAGTGATTAATTTTTCTAAATTAAAGGGAAAGAATGAGGCCCCTAAGATCATGATCAAACATCTAGATCCGAGGGTTGTGATCCTAACTCCAAAAACATGTATCCCAAATCACTGCCAAAAGCAGTTCCGAAAAAAATTCTCATAAAATCACTAAGCTTGATCACTCTGCAATCATTCAACCACGTTAATTTCAGATTCATGGAAAATCTGAACTACTAGTAAGACACTATCCTTAAGAAAGACCCATCAAAGTATAAATCAAGCAAAAAATTGTGAATAAATTTAAAAAAATTTAACCATTTTTTGTAAAAAGATTAAAATAAGTTGGATTTGAGGGACTTCTCATTAATTTTTTTTAGATCTATCAAGAATTGGCCCTCTCCCTCACACTTAAAACCCAAATTTATCCCCAAAGTTGAATTCCAATTTGGAGAAGAACAATTAATCAGTTAAAGTTCAAAAAATATTTTTGATTAAGTAGAGAGATGGCATGTTTTACAAGTCTCATTAAAGTTTAGAAGAATATATTTTACACAAATATATTTATAGTAGGTTCAGTATCCAAAGAAATGAATTATCATTTAAGATAGTGATATAGATCTTTAAAGTAGTTCAAACTATGTCATGTAACTTATGGGTGCACAGTGTATCAGGGTGAAAGAAAATACAATACAAAAATTCATAGCTTGCATGTACACCCACACCAAATTTATAATACAGTGAAGTTATAAGCACCCAACCTTAAAACATTACATAATCTTGAATTAAATGAATAGTTCACATTGATGATCTTTTTAGGTTTATAGTTTTAGAGAGTTAGACCATAACTATTACATTGCAAAATATTACATCTCAAAAATACAAAGTAGACACTCCTACTCAGTTTCCATTTTTTTCACAAAATAAAAACTCTTGAAAAAAAGAGTCATGTCTAATTCCATGTTTAAGAGAGCATGAATTTTCCTTGATCCCATACTTGACCCTATTCAACTTTATGTTCTGTGAAAAACATTTCAAAAACTTGGGATGAGCATAAAAAGCTCAGAAAGGGATACTCAAAGAAGGAAAACTGTTAGTTTTTCAAGACAATAGGTAAACCATGAATACTTTATCATAAGTAAAACTTTTCACCTTTATGAAGTAGTAAATGATCTTCACTAAATAAAAGATCATTACTTACCCTTTTGTAACCAAAAAATTACCATAAAACCCATATAAAGAACACATAACATACAAAGGTAACTTGGGACAGAAACATACATAAATGGAATAACCATACGGCCAACTTCCACACATATCACTAAATGGAAAAGCCATACGGCCGACTTCCATACCCAATGCATTGGAGGTTATAACATAACCACTTGTCCTGGTATTCACGACACCACCCTTCATTTGGTTTATCATGTAACCACCCATCAAATTTCCAAGTACCAATATAAAATCATAAGACATACAACAAATATAAAGGAAAGAAAACATTTCCACATTTAAATCACAATATATCACTTAAATATATTGACATAACAAATCCATTTTCAAAACCATTTTCAATACAAAAAATACGTAAAATATTATAATGTATTTGTTTTCTTTTAAAAACATTACAGCTTGTTGAGGTAGCCAAAGATCAAATAATACTCACGACAGAGGAAAATGACGTTGTCACTGCTTACGTTAAAAGAAACATTCCTTTTTTTCATTTAGTAAAACGCTTCATAGAAAATTATTCCATTTGAAAAGTCAAGGGTGTTTATACAGCGTACAAAATAAATTCGTGTATTAAAACAAAATATGCCTCAATGAAAGGAGATTGAGACGAAGTCCTTTACCTCGTGTCCGACTTGACCCGTTCGTTCTTTAATATCCTGAATAATAAACTAAAGATAATTTATACCTGCTTAATAACCTTTTTCAAGTTTATTATTCCTTTTATATCACTTATTACCATGTTATAAACATTATTTAATCATTTAAGTTAATCATGTTCATTTTGTCGATATTTAGTACTTGAGTCAAAAATGGACTTCTTAAAATTACATGTAGTTCATGTGGTCAAAGGTTCATTATATCCAGAATGATATTCATGATTTGGATATCATATATATCATATATATCCAGCATATACATGTATTTATAATAGTACATAACATTTAGAGATAAGAAATGAAATGCACCATTCATGGAGACGGTAAGCCGTATGTACGCATGAACATTACTTCCATTTCTATTTCATATTTAATGGAATTAAAACATAATGATACATAGTAGTATTATAATTACAGTATTGTATCATATATAATATCATTAAATCTATCATTTATATGTACCACATATTGTATGAACGAGTCATATCACATTGAGGGGGGCGGTAGTCCGCACTTCCTCTAATGAGATTATCGCGTTTACCCATAATGGAAACCGTAAAGGATTGCTGTAAATGAAAATTAAAGAAGCATAAAGAAAACATAAACATAATATATATCATATATAAATAAAGTTCTATCATAATGGCCACCATGAGAGGTGATAGGAGATAATCGAACAATCATTGTTTCGTGAGGCGTTAGTTTGCCATCCACAGAAACATTATGTTCTTCATCCATTAGATAGAGGTGTGTGTAAGTGTAGTTCGAATCCTTCTTATAAAAACATACTAGTATATTTATTATACTGATTTTGTTACAAAATAAAGGAATAAAAAGAGTTTAGGGGTTGGAGAATTAAAATAAAAGAAAACAATTTAAGAGAAACCATTACCTTTAATTTGGGTAACTCCTTTTGGTTTGAACCAAAAGACTTATTGAAGTGCCTTCTTCCTAAGGTAAGTCTTCTATGAGGAGGATAGAGATGTAGGGAGCTTAATTGGGATTAGTTTGGATGATACAAAAGGCCTGATAGGTGTGATGAATTAGTTAGAATTGGTCTCCTTTTATAAAGGTGAGGAGGGGCTCTTTAGAAAAGTGTTAAAAATTATTTTATTATAAACATATATTTGGTTTCAAAAGACCCAAAAATCATTACATTCATATATAATATGACTCATATTAGAAATAAAATCATCCAATTATAATTGGACATGTTTTGGATAATATTTAAATCATTATAATCTTATTTATTTAAATCATTTATTAATGAGGTAAATATTGCATCATTATTGTGTCATAAATAATTTAATTTATTTGATGTCTAATAATTATTAAAAAAAATATCATGATGTAGGAAATCTTTTTTATCTTTATAATTAATATTTATAGTCGAAATGATAATTTATATAACCCTTTGTAAAAATTAATTTACTAAATGATATTTGTTTTTGTCGTTTTTGCCTTTACTTTAAGTTAATTAATCTAAATTGTCATTATCACTCCCATGTGGCTCAATGGTGTCCCAAAATCGACCCCAATATGACCATGGTCATAAATGACTCAACCAATAAGGTTTGGACAAGTGTTAAGGTAATTTTTAATATTTATAATATTCTTTTAACCTTGATTTACCCTATTTACCTTTTAACCGCGGTAAATAAAAGTCGAAAGTTACTATTCATCAAAAATTATTTTCATCTTAATGAACCACATTTTACTTACAAATAACAACCATGTATGTCGGATTTTCAAAATTCAATTCACAGAAGTGGTAAAATTTCATTTAAATGAAAAAGTCAGTTTTTTTAACTACTACTAAATGATTTCACTATTCATCAAAAATTGAAGTTTTTCAGAAAAATACCAAAAATTCAGCCTAAGATATATTTGATATTCAGAATTCAAAAATGATGTCTATTTTTCCAAATTCAAAACAAAGGAGTGAGATTAATTAATTTTAAAATTAATTCCCGTTATCAAAATAAATAGCGTGTTTTTAAGAAACAATAACTACCAAAAGATTGAAACTTGTTTATGTCCAATTTCAAAGTGAAATTAATTCCAATGACCAAAATTGGATTAAATGGTAAAAATATATTTTATTTTCACTGTAAAACCAATTAAAAATATAATCTAACCATATAAATAAATTATATTAAAAGGTACTTTTGAATTAAAATACAATATTATTCAGTATTCATTAAAAAATGAACATTATCGAAAAAATTCCATAAATTTACCCAAAGTAAATTTTTATGTCCCCATTATAAAGAAGGATTTTATTTGGTCAAATGGAATGTATTAAAGTGACCGAAACTATATTTAAAGAGGTTTCTCCATTAAAAGGCGGTAAATCGACCTTTTAATGTAAATAATGCTTAAAATTAGATTCATTCACATTTTAATCCTCTAACTTTTATTTGATAAATGTAAATACATTTAACAAACATTTATAATCATATTGTAGTTATTTTTGTTCATTCTCGCCAATACAACGACTAGGATTTAACAACCATTTAAAATAATAATATTATATTATTAGTGTGCAATGTAAGATTTCAAAGAAACCCGTTGTTGCGTATCGAGTACGCTATCGAACATAGCAACCCTTTTCAAGTAAAATTAATATTTAATTGCAAAATATTAATATGTATGAAAATATCTTATTCTTCATTTACTTAGGATGTTACATCCTTCCCCCCTTTTGAAAATTGCGTCCTTGCAATTTTTATTCACTTATCAAAATAAGTGGGGGTATTTATCCCTTATAGAATTTTCAGATTCCCACATGGCCTCTTCAACCATATGGTTTTTCCACAAAACCTTTACATGGTGAATTAAGTTATTTCCCAACACTTTCTCTATACAGTCAAGAATCTGGACTGGTTGTTCTTCATAAGAGAGATTTTCATCAAACTAAACTACCTCTGGGCTCAAAAAATGAGATGGATCTGGAATATACTTTCTCAACATCAAAACATGAAAAACATTATGTACCTAGGATAAAATTGCAGTTAAATCCACTCTGTACACAACTGATCCAACTTTCTCCAGGATTTCATAAGGTCCAATGAACATCGGACTCAACTTTCCCTTCTAACCAAAACACATCACACTTTTCCATGGAGAAACTTTGAGAAAGACATGATCACCTACCTCAAAAGAAAGATCCTTCCTCTGGTTATCTACATAACTTTTCTCTCTGCTCTGAGCTGTTCTCATGTGCTTCTGAATTAACTGAACTGTCTCTGCCATCTCCTCTTCCAATTCTGGTCCCATCAGCTTCCTTTCACCTACTTTATCCCAAAAAGATGGAGATTGACAATGCTTTCCATATAATGCCTCAAATGGAGCCATTTCTATACTGGAATGAAAACTGTTATTATAAGAAAATTTATCCAAAGAATGATGTTGGTCCCAACTTCCCTGAAAATCCATCGAGCAAGCACGTAACATATCCTCCAAAGTCTGAATTGTTCGTTCTGACTGCCCATCTGATTGAGGATGAAAAGCTGTACTAAAATTTAATTCAGCACCCAATGACTTCTGAAGGCCTTTACAAAATTTAGAAGTGAACCTGGGATCATGATCAGATATAATGGAGAGGGGAACTCCATGCAACCTGACTATCTCTTTAACATACAATTGAGAAAGTTGATCTAGAGATAATGTATCCCAAATAGGAAGTAAATGAGAAGATTTAGTCAATCTATCAACAATAACCCAGATTGCATTATTACCTCAAGATGTCTTCGGTAATCCCAAAACAAATTTCGTTGATATATTTTCCCATTTCTACTCTGGAACCAGTAGAGGCTGAAGCATCACTTTCGGTAACTTCCGATCTGCTTTAACCTGCTGACAAGTCAAACACTTTATACTAAAATCAGCAATATCTCTTTTCATTCCATACCACCAGTAATACTCCCCAAGATCTCTGTACATCTTAGTACTACCAGGATGAACTAGAAACATGGAACTATAATCTTCACATAACAACTTATTCTTCAACTGTGAATCACAAGGCACACATAATCTCTTTCCAAATCTCAAAACACAATTATTATCAACGTTAAAATGAGGCAACCTAACTTTCTGAACCAACACTACCTTTTTCTGCAACTCACTATCTTCGTTCTGCGCTTGCATTATTCTGTCTGATAGAGATGATATCACTAACACTTGAAACAAAATAGAAGAATTTCCTGCACCAACAACTTCTATGCCAAAGTTCATCAAATAAAAATCCAAAGGATCTCGTTCCAAACGTATCATGGTTGATGAAGTATTACTTTTTCGACTCAAAGCATCAGCCAATTTATTTTCTTTTCCCGGATGGTAATGGATCGTGAAATCATAATCCTTGATTAATTCCAACCATCTCCTATGTCTCATGTTCAATTCTTTTTGAGTGAATATATACTTCAAACTTTTGTGATCAGTATATATTTCACACTTCACTGCAAAAAAATGATGCCTCCAAATTTTTAAATAAAAAACAACAGCAACTAATTCCAAGTCATGTGTAGGGAAATTTAACTCATGGGGTTTCAACTGATGTGAAGAAAAAGAAATTACCTGATCATTCTTCATTAAGACACAACCCAGTCCTTTCAACGAAGCATTGCCGTAGATAACAAACTCACCATTTCTAGATGGTAGTGCTAAAACTGGATCATTCACCAATCTTCTTTTCAATTCCTGAAAACAATCATCACACTCTTTTGTCCAAATGAACTTAACACCTTTTCGAGTTAACTTAGTCATTGGACCAGATACCTGAGAAAGTTTTTCAACAAACCTCCGGTAATAACCCACCAAACCAAGAAAACTACGAATCTCGATTATATTTTTGGGTCTTGGCCATTCTTTAAAAACTCTTTTTAGCAGGATCAACAGTTACACCATTTTTTGAAATAATGTGACCAAGGAAAGAATTTTTTTGCAACCAAAACTCACACTTTCTGAATTTCCCAAATAGTTTCTTTTTTTTTTTATGGTTTGCAAGACAACCCTTAAATGACTTTCATGTTCCTCCTTACTTTTGGAATACACAAAAATATCATCAATGAACACAACCACAAAACATATCCAAGAACTCATGGAAAATTATATTCATAAGATCCATGAATACATCAGATGCATTGGTTAACCTAAAAGGCATAACTACAAATTCTTAATGGCCATATCTAGTATGAAATGCGGTCTTCAGAACATCTGCTTCTTTTACTTTCAACTGATGGTACCCCAACCTCAAGTCAATCTTCAAAAAATACTAAGCTCCCTGGAGCTGATAAAAAAACCTCGATATGAGGAAAAGGATATTTGCTCTTAACCATAATGTTATTCAATGCTCTATAACAAATGAAAAGTCTCATTGAACCATATTTCTTTTTAACAAACAAGACAGGAGCACCCCATGGGGGTGTTCTTGGTCGAATGGAACCTTTATCTAATAACTCTTGCAATTGCTTCATTTACTCTAAAAGTTCAATTTTATCCATTATATAAGGGGGTTTTGAAATTGGCTTTGCATCAGGAACTAAGTCAACAGTAAATTCAACATCCCAATCAGGTATTATACCAGGAAACTCATCAGAAAAAACATCAAGGAACTCATTTACCACTGGAATATCATTAATCTGAACAGTCCCTTTGTTTTCAACAATATTTGAAAGGTAACATTCATTTCCTTCTTTTACCATTTTTCAACTTCCTGATATGTTATCAAAAGCAGGGGTTCATTCTTGTACACAAACTGAAAATATTTCTGAAAAGAAACCTCTTTAGCTCTATAGTCAATCTTATCATGATAAACAGAAATCCAATACATGCCCAAAATAACATAAAACTCTACTAGAGGCAAAACCATAAGGTTTGCAGGTAGATTCTTTCCGCACACAAGGATAGTAATGTTCTTATGTTTTCTTTTTGTCTCAACATTTCCTCTAGGTGTTTTTAATATAAGTTCTGTATTAATATCTTGAGATGAAATTCCCAATTTACTAGAAAACTTCTCAGAAATGAAAGAGTGTGTAGACCCTGAATCAAACAATACATTGGCATAATCTAAACAAACAAACAGTATACCTGATACAAATTCATTTGTTGGCCCAACATTTTTTGAAGTAGTTGAAAAGGATTTCACCACCCCTTTCTGCTTGTAGTCTGGCTACTTTCCCTCAGTTGAGTTCCTCTCTGGACACTCATTTTCATAATAACCCATTTCATTACACTTAATACATCTTACCGATGGATTTTCATTCCCTTCTCGATCATCTTCCTTACAGTTATGAGCAATATGACCAGACTCACCACACCGGAAGCACTTTACAGACTTTGATAAACATTCTCCGAGATGCTTTTTACCACACTTATCACAAGATGGATATTTAGTTTTCTTAACTCTAGGATTCTTTGATGAATTCTTCCCCTTTTCCTGCCAACTAGACCTCTTATTTTGTTGTTTTTCAAAGAACATTTGATCATCAGCAAACTCCATTTCCACCTTCTCCGCACATTGAACAAGTTTCTCATAACTTTTGAACTCACGAGAGGGTAACTCTCTTCGATATCATGGCTTCATTCCTGAGTAAAATCGATTTATCTTACTATCATGATCTCGGATGAAATTTGGTGCATACCTTGCCAGTCGAGTGAACACTGCTTCATAAACATCCACTGAGTCATCCTCCTGCCTCAATTCTAGGAATTGTTTTTCCATCCTAAGACGAACCACCTTAGGAAAATATTTATCAAGAAACATAACTTTCAATTCATCCCATTCAAGAGTATCAATCTCCTCACTATCCCTGATATTATTCACCATCGACCACCACTGATCAGCTTCACCTTCCAAACGGTAAACAGTGAGACTAACCTTTTGATGTTCTAAACAACCCATAACATTGAAAATCTTTTCCAGTGATTTAATCTACCCTTCTATAGGGTCAGATGATCCTCTAAATTATGGGGGATGTTGCCTCCTGAAATGCTCCACTACTTACATGTTCTTCTACAGTTGATCTGTGTAATCTCGTGCATGGATACCACCACCATTTATAGCCTAAGTCAACTGTTCCATCACTGCGACAGACTATTCAGTTCCGATTCCGACCATCTGAGGTTGCTGATTTGGAAGGTTTTCTCCCTCTAGATGTCGTCCCAACATAGCTACCCTATTTTCTCTGTGGAAAACCATTCTGAACACAGAAATATCTTTTGGCGAAGCAACATGGTAATCTATAAATGCTATATGATTTAAATATTAACATAAATTACTTTATTTAAATTAATTTAACAATACCCTAACTCTTAATGTTTTCTAAACCGACCTCTGATACCAACTATAAGGACCCGACATTAAAACATTAAATAATTTCAAATTAAATGAATAATTCACATTGATGGTCTTTTCAGGATTATAGTTTTAGAGAGATAGACCACAACTATTAAATTGAAAAATATTACATCTCAAAAATACAAAGTAGACACTCCTACTCAGTTTCCATTTTTTTCAAAAAATAAAAAATCTTGAAAAAAAGAGTCATGTCTAATTCCATGTTTAAGAGAGCATGAATTTTCCTTGATCCCATAATCAACCCTATTCCACTTTATGTCCTGTGAAAAACATTTCAAAAACTTGGGATGAGCATAAAAAGCTAAGTAAGGGATACACAAAGAAGGAAAACTGTTAGTTTTTCAAGACAACAGGTAAACCATGAATACTTTATCATAAGTAATACTTTTCACCTTTATGAAGTAGTAAATTGTTTTCACTAAATAAAAGATCATTACTTAACCTTTTTAACCAAAAGATTACTATAAATCCCATATAAATAACACATAATATATAATGGTAACTTGGGACATAAACATACATAAATGGAATAACCATACGGCCAACTACCAGACATATCACTAAATGGAATAGCCATATGGCCGACTTCCATACCCAATGCATTGGTGGTTATATCATAACCACCCTTCCTGGTATTCATGGCACCACCCTTCAATTGGTTTATCATGTAACCACCCGTCAAATGTCCAAGTACCAATATAAAATCCTAACACATACAATAAATATAAAGGAAAGAAAACATTTCCCCATTTCAATCACAATATATGACTTAAATATATTGATATAACAAATCCAATTTCAAAACAATTTTAAATACCGAAAATAAATAAAAGAGTATAAATTATTTATTTTCTTTTAAAAATATTACGACTTGTTGAGGAAGCCAAAGATCAAATAATACTCACGGTGGAGGAAAAGGTCGTTGTCACTGCTTACGTTAAAAGAAAAATTCCTTTTTTTCGTTTAGTAAAATGCTTCTTAGATAAAAGATTCCCATTGAAAAATCAAGGGTGTTTATAAATCGTATAAAATAAATTCGTGTATTAAAACAAAATATGCCTCAATGAATGGAGATTGAGAGGAAGTCCCTTACCTCTTGTCCGAATTAACCCGTTCGTTCTTTAAAATCCTTAATAATAAACTAAAGTTAATTTATACTTTCTTAAGAACCTTTTTCAAGTTTATTATTCCCTTTATATCACTTATTACCAAGTTATAATCATTATGTAACCATTTAAGTTAATAATGTTCGTTTTGTCGATATTGGGTACTTAAGTCAAAAATGGACTTCTTATAATTACATATTGTTCATGTGGTCAAAGGTTCATTATATCTATAATGATATTAATGATTTGGATATCATATATATCATATATATCCATCATATAAATGTATTTATAATAGCATATAACATTTAGAGGTAAGAAATGAAATGCACCATTCATGGAGACGGTAAGCCGTACGTACGCATGAACACTACTTCCATTTCTATTCCATATTTAGTGGAATTAAAACATAATGATACATAGTAGTATTATAATTACTGTATTTTATCATATATAATATCATTAAATCTATCCTTTATACATACCAAATATGGTATGAACGAGTCATATCACTTTGAGGGGGTGGTAGTCCGCACTTCCTCTAATGAGATTATCGCGTTTACCAATATTGGAAACCATAAAGTCATGCTATAAATGGAAATTACAGAAGCATAAAGAAAAAATAAACATAATATATATCATATATAAATATAGTTCCATCATAATGGCCACCATGAGAGGCAGGAGGAGATAATCAAACAATCATTGTTTTGTGAGGCGTTAGTTTTCCATCTACAGAAACATTATGTTCTTCATCCATTAGATGGTGGTGTGTGTAAGTGTGGTTCGAATCCTTCTCATAACAATATCCTAGTATATTGAGGATACTGATTTTGTTACAAAATAATGGAATAAAAAGAGTTTAGGGGTTGGAGAAGTAAAATAAAAGAAAACAATTTAAGAGAAACTAATACCTTTAATTTGGGTAACTCTCTTTGGTTTGAACCAAAACACTTCTTGAAGTGACTTCTTGCCTAAGGTAAGGCTTCTAAGAGGAGGATAGAGATGTAGGGACATTAATTTGGAAGATTTTTAACTAGAAAAAAGGCTTGAGAGGTGTGAGGAATTGGTTAGAAGTGGTCTCCTTTTATAAGGGAGAGGATGGGCTCTCTAGGAAAGTGTGAAAATATTATTTTATTATAAACATATATTCGGCCTAAAAAGTTCCAAAAATCATTAAAGTAGAAGATAAGATGACTCATATTAGAAATAAAATCATCCAATTAGAATTGGAAAATCTTTGGATAATATTTTAATCATTATAATCTTATTTATTTAAATAATTTATTAAGGAGGTAAATATTGCATCATCATTGTGTCATAAATAATTTAATTTATTTGATGTCTAAAAATTATAAAAAATACCATGAGGTAGGAAATAGTTTTAGATTTCTAATGAATATTTATAGTCGAAAAGATAATTTATATAACCCCTTCTAAAAATTAATTTACTAAAAGATATTTGTTTTTGTCATTTTTGCCTTTACTCTGTGTTAATTAATCTAAATTGACATTATCACTCCCAAGTGGCTCAATGGGGTTCCAAAATGGACCCAAAGATGCCCATGGTCATAAATGACTCAAACAATAAGGTCTGGACAAGTTTAAATGTAATTTTTAATTATTATAATATTATTTTAACCTTGAATTACTCTATTTACCTTTAACCGCGGTAAATAAAAGTCAAAAGTTACTATTCACCAAAAATTATTTTCATCTTAATGAACCACAGTTTACATACTAATAACTACCATGTATATCATATTTTCAAAATTCAATTCACATAAGTGGTAAAATATCATTTAAATGAAAAAGTTTTTTTTTAACTACTACTAAGTGATTTCACTATTCATCAAAAATTGAAGTTTTTCAGAAAAATACAAAAAATTTAGCCTAAGATATATTTGATATTCTGAATTGAAAAATGATTTATATTTTTCCAAATTCAAAACATATGAGTGGAATTAATTAATTTTAAAATTAATTCCCGTTATCAAAATAAATAGCGTGTTTTTAAGAAATAATAACTATCAAAAGATTGATATTTGTTTATGTCCGATTTCAAAGTGAAATTAATTCCAATGACCAAAATTGGATTAAATGGTAAAAATATATTTTAATTTCACTTTAAAACCAATAAAAAATATAATCTATCCACATAAATATATTAGATTAAAAGGCTCTTTCAAATTAAAATACAATATTTTTCACTATTCATTAAAAAAATGAACTTTATCAGAAAAATTCCAAAAATTTACAAAAAGTAAAATTTGATGACCCCATTATAAAGAAAAATTTAATTTTATCAAATAGAATTTATTAAAATGAACAAAACTATATTTAAAGAGGGTTTTCCATTAAAAGGCGGTAAATTGGCCTTTTAATATAAATTATGCTTAAAATTAGATTCATTCACATTTTAATCCTCTAACTTTTATTGGACAAATGTAAATACATTTAAAAAACATGTATAATCATATTTTAGTTAGTTTTGTTGATTCCCTCCAATAAAATGGCTTGGAGTTAACTACCATTTAAAATAATAATATTATATTATTAGTGTGCAACGTAAGATTTCAAAGAAACCCGTTGTTGCGTATCGGGTATGCTATCGAACATAGAAACCCTTTTCAAGTGAAATTAATATTTAATTCACAAATATTAATATGTATGAAAATATCTTATTCTTCATTTACTTGGGATGTTACAGAAGTGGTTTAAGTATCAAGGAATTTCAATTTTTAGAAAATAAGAACATGTAAAAATTTTTAACATAAAGTTACATGTAGAAAATTTCAATTCCAATACAAGAAGAATTTTTTTAGCATTTGCCGAATTTTTCAAACAAGACATGCAGTAGATTTTCTAGAAAATAGGATCCTAAAATGAATGAACTAGTTAATAGAATGTACTTCCCTGAATTAAAGTGTATTATTACACCTCCAGCATTGGAATTATACCCCTTTATTTACACAACAACAACATACTTCATAACTCTGAAGAAAGAACCAGGATAGTGCAGTAACAAGAATTGCCCAAAAAACAGAGCACACAAGCAATGCTTATTCAAAGTCAAAAATAAAACCAAGAAAATGAAAAAACAAGAACCGTGTTTTTCCACCCATGTAGCGCTATGTTTTAAGTATTCAACCAGAATTTATCCAGAATCAATTATCAAGTATAGTGAAGGTAGCCAATCCCTTCGGTTGTGCTTCAAAATAGAGTTTCACTCACTTCCCATTAAAAAACCTAGGATTTTTCTCCTCACCTAGAATTTCTATAGATCCATTCTTAAGTATTATCACAATATTAAATGGTCCATACCACTTGGACATAATTTTTCCAGGAAAGAGTTTGAGTCTAGAATTAAAGAGAAGGACTTTTTTCCAGTGTTAGATTCTTTGGTTTGAATGATATAATCATGCAATATTTTAGTAATATCTTTATAAATCCATGAATTATCATTAAACTGTCTCTTAATCTCATAATGTACACTTAAATCAAGTAATATTCTCTCACCAACACTCTTAATATCAAAATTCAGAGCCTTAAATGCTGAATATGATATATGTTGCAACTCCACATACAAATGAAAACACTTTCCAAACAAAATCCTATAAGGAGACAAACCTACTGGGGTATTGAATGTAATTATTTATTCCCATAAATATTCATCCAATTAAAGAGACCACACTTTTCTAGAGCTTGAGATAGTTTTTTCTAGAATTTGTTTCATCTCTCTATTAGAAATTTGTACTTGTCCACTGGACTGTGGATGAAAATGGGTTCCAGTCTTATGAACAGAACCATATTTTTCAATAAAAGACTTAAAATTTTTGTTCTTAAAGTGTGTTCCATTATCCATGATAAATGATTCTGGGACTCCAAATCTTGAAAAGATATTCTTTTTGACTAATTTTATTACAGAGTCGTCTTGATAGTTGGGAAGTGCCACTACCTCAACCCACTTTGAACCATAATCTATAGAAACAAAAATGTACTCACTCCCATGAGATGATGGAAACTGACACATGAAATTTAAACCACAGACATCAAAACATTCAACCTCTAGAATACCCTTTTTGGGGAAATTCCTGCTTCCAACCCACATTTCCTAACCTCTGACACTCGTCACAACCAACTACAAAGCTTCTAGTATATTTGAAAATGGTGGGACAATAAAAAAAATATTGAACAACTTTTTGAGTTGTCCTTTGACTACCATGGTGACCTCCCCAAGGCGAGGAGTGATAATTCTCTAAAATAAGATGCATATCTTCCTCCAGCACACACATCCTTGGAATACCATCAAAGCATCTCTTAAACAGAAAATGGTCATCCTCAAGGTAGTATTTGAATTCATAAATGAATTTCTTCTTTTGGTTATCAGATAGTTCTTTGGGAAAGTCTCATATTTCCAGACTATTGGCAAAATATACAAACCAAGAAGACTACTTGATTAACACAGTGATAATTTTTCATTAGGAATAGAATAATTGATCTCCATTGGATCATTAAAATGTGTATGAGGAAGCCTAGAAAGATGGACAATAACCAAATTTTTATATCCCTGCTTATCCCTAATCTCTAAAAAACTCTTGAAACAACATTTTCCATCCAATCAGCCTTGGTTTTGTTTCATTCTTAGAAATTAAGTACATAAAAAAAGAATGGTCATTGAAAATGATGAATTTAGAGCTTAAAAGGTACTTTCTAAACTTATATTAAGAAAACACAACAACTAACAACTCTTTTTTAGTGGTGGTATAATTTTTTTGAGCTTCATCTAGAAGTATACTAGAATAATACAACACATGTAACTTCCCATCATTCCTTTTTCTTTGTACAACACCTACAACCAAATCAAAAGCATCACACATAAGTTCAAAAGGTAATTTCCAATCAGGTGCAATGATGATAGGTGATGAAGCGAGTTTTTATTTTAACAGATTAAATGATTTCAAATATTTTTCATCAAAAAATATTTTATAAACCTCGGGTAGAAATCAGAATGCCCTAAAAATATCTAACACCATTTACATTTTCATAAGGTGCCCATTTTTTAATGACTTATACTTTAGAAGTATTAACTTCCAGACCTTTTTTTGACACTTTATGACATAACAAAATACCTTCTTTGACCATGAATTGACACTTCTCCCAATTAAGAAAAATGCTGGGTTCAATGAATCTATCTAAAACAAAGACAAGATTTCCTAATAAAGTGTCAAAAGTACTACCCACTATGGAGAAATAATCCATGAAAACCTTAATGATTCCTTCAATCCATTTTGAAATGATAGAAATCACACACCATTCAAAGGTAGTTGGAGCTGTACACAACCCAAAGGGAATCCACCTGTAAGAAAATGTCCCAAAGGGGAATGTGAAAGTAGTCTTCTCCTAATCATCTGGAGAAATAGGAATTTGGTTGTAACTAGAATACCAATCTAGGTAATAGAAAAATTCATTTACAGCAAGCCTCTCAAGCATCTGATCAAGGGCATTAGAAAATGGTCCTTTTTAGTGGCTGCATTAATCTTATTATAATCCATACAGACTCTCCATTTTGTGGATATCCTAAATTGGATCTCTTCATTATATTCATTTTTGACAATAGTGAAACATCCCTTCTTAGGGAGAACCTGGACTGGGCTGACCCACACACTATCAAAAATAGGATTGATTATAATAGAGTCGAGCTACTTAATCACTTCCTCTATCACAACCTCTTTTATGTTTGGATTTAATCTTCATTGAAACTCTACCCTAGCCTTATGATTTGGTTCTATAAGAATTTTATGCGTGCAGAATGAAGGAATAAAACCATTTATATCAGCTGTGTACAGCCTATGGAAAGTTTAAACTTATTCAAGACACTCAATAATATTCTTTCTTGGTTTTCAATAGGATTAGTAGAAATAATCACGGTTAAAGTGGTATTCTCACCAAAAAATGAATATATAAAATATGAAAGAAGTGGTTTAAGTTCAAGAATGGGTGGTTTTTCACTAGAAGGAATACTTTTGGGCCTAGCATGAAAAATATATTCTACATATCTATTGTACGGAGTTTGAAATGATGAAATATTTTCAATTTCTTGCTAAAATTCAAAATTTACAGTTTTACTGTCCAAAGTGGACAACTCACTATACTGATTTTCCAAATTAGAACTTAAAATAATTATTAAAGTAGAATCATAAAGTTTTCTTAATTGTTCTCCCACAACATAATAAATGTATTTAACAGTGTTTGTGTTTTCAGAAACACCCTAAACTTCATTGAATATAATCCTATGTTCAAAAATAGACGAATCTTCTATAGAATAAGCTGTACAGTTGTCTAATTCTAGAAAATTATCTAGATTCACTATTTGAGATGCATTTTTAACTTGGGAAACCAGAAGATCATAATTTTTAGTGTCCAAATGAATATCTTTAGTAGAAGATTTTTTTTCAGATTATTCAATATTTTCATATGAACTTTCAGCTTCTAAGGACTCTTCCATTGAACAGTTTTCAGGGAATATTGTTCCATTAAATTTTTTTAACACATTAAGCTCTTCTTATAGTTACATTTTTGAAAATTATCTGACCCTTAGACACATCAATGACAACTTCACCCATGGAAAATAAAGTTCTACCCAATATGATTAGAACCTCTTGATCACACTCCATATCTATGACTAGAAAGTCAGCAGGAAAAAATAGATTCCCTACCCCAATTAACAGATCGTTTTCTCTACTCACGAGATGAGTTAGAGATCTATCAACTAACTGCAGTATGATTGTGGTGGATTTAAGATCACCCAGCCTCAACTGTTAAAATATTGAGTATGAGAGTAGATTAATGTTAGAACATAAGTCACACAGACAACTGAGTCGATCATAATTTCCATGGGTGGAGGGGATGTAAAAGCTACTCGGGTCTTTCAGTTTTGGTGGGATTTTCTTTTGGATTAGTACACTACACCCTTCAATGAGGCTGTAGTATGAAATTATTCAAGGGTCATTTTTTCTGAAATAATTTTCATGAGAGATTTAATATAATATGGGATTTGAATTAATGATTTAATTAATGGAATGTTTATTTCATTTAGGAAAAGAGACAAAGGAAATGAAAAAGTTTAGCCTTAGTGTTGCTTTAAGGTTTATGTTTTTTAGGGAATGAGATGGGTGGGGAAATGTTTTTAAGGATATTAGGTATATCCCTCACCCATTAAATGACTTTATCTTTTCCTTTATTCTTTTGATTTTTAGAAGAATTTTCAGCATGAGTTTTAGTTGAAAACTTTAGATTCTCTTCGTTTTTTGCAGCTTTTTCATAGTTTCTAGATTAAGAACAAAGCATATTTTTTTTCCATTTTTACATAATTTTTCATTTTTGGAATTTTTTAGTCTTTTTCAGCAATAGTTTGAGTATTCAAATTACTCCTATTTACTATAGGTATGATATTGTCCCTTGGATTGAGTTCAGTTGAACTGGTAAACCTACTTTTTTCACTAGAAGTCAAATATCTAGCAAGTTGTCCTAGTTGTGTTTCCATATTCTACATTATAACATCAATTTTCATTTTATCTGACTAATATTGATTTCAATGATTGGTTATCTAAGTCATATATATTTCCACTTTAGAGTTAATTTTGTTCAAGATTTGATATGGTTTAAGAGACATTTGGTTATCATTGTTTCCTTGAGCATTAGAACACTCATCCCATTATTGATTTTGGATGTTTGGTCGTCGTTAGTTTGAGTAATTAGGGGAAGTGAATTGCTTAAGTAAACCTTGATATTTCCTTGAAATGTTTAGATGGTTCCTATAGTATTAGTTGTAATGGTTTGAAAATGGATCTTCATTAGGAGGCATCCTAGGACCATAATTTACAAATTTTGAGTTTTCTTGTTGTGGGGATGGCATATCAAAGCTAGGAAAATAGTTCTATGTATGAATAAACATTCCGCATTATGAAAATTGTTCTCTATGTGATTGGTTTGTGTTTTGACAGCCCATTTGGTTAGCATATTGTTTAGAATTCTGGTTCATTAATGATTGAAGTTGATTTGTGATTTCAGCAAGACGAGCTTGAGTTTCTTTCATTGAACCGGTGTTTTGGTTTTTGTTAACGATTTTTCTTCTGAAATTTTTATGTTGATAATTAAGGGCCATATTATTAAAGATTTTTATTAGTTCCTCATCATACGTGTCATTATAATTACCCCATTTTCTTGATCTATTATTTTCTGACTAGAGGAGGATAACTCTTCATAGAAGGTATCGAGGAGATAGTGGGATGGGAGTTAATGATGGGGACACTACCTAAGAAGGTCCCTAAATCTATCCTAATATTCATGGAAATATTCTCCATCCTCTTGACAAAAACTATTGATTTTTTATCTAATTTGTACTTTCAGTCTTTGAGGATAAAATTTCATTATAAAAGAGTTATAGACATGGTCCCAGTTTTCAAAAATGTTCTCATAGAGGCTTAGAACCTAGTTTCTAGCATTCCATTTAAGGAAAATAGAAAAAACTCTCATCCTTATCTCATTTTCAATAAGTCGTAGTGGAGGTAATTGCTACACAATGTTATAGAAGTTTCTAATTAAGGAAAGAGAGTCATCATTATAGATCCCATTAAATGAAGAAAGTAGTGAGATGTGGGACTCTTTCAACTCAAAATTTATGGATTTAAGACCATATCTAATAGAATAAGGGTTAGTTGACTATTGAGGTAGTTGGAATTCCCTCATCCTAGGCCTTTCATTTTCTAATAATTTTGGATGGTTTTTGAAGTTTTTTACAGGAACTCTTTCATATAAGTTCTCCATTTCAATTTTTTTCTTCTTTCTTAGAGTAGCAAGATGTTTAACTATTTACAAATTCAGGGGCTCTAGACTTCCATAAGATTCTATTGTTCTAATGAAAAGTGTGAAAACAATTGAATTCTATAGACCTGTTAACAGTAGAAAAAATACAACTAAAAAGGAAAAAAAGTAGCATCTAATTAATAGTACAGTACCATCAACAAAACAATGACACACATAAATTGACAGAACTGATTTGTTTTCAATAGTTTTTAAAAAGTTTATTTTTTTTGGTGTTTTTTTATGTGTGTGTGTTTTTTAATTTTTTTAGAAAAAATGGATTATCTCTTCCCTAACGATAGCACCAAAACATGACTAGACTGTCATTGATATCGATTATATGTTTAATTATTTATAATTTCCTAAAATCTAATATATTGTGGAGAATCTGGTTGAAACCACAGGGAAGGTAAAATTGACCGAATCTTTTCTAATTATCTTAAAAACACCCCACTTTTGTTAGTTGCATGGTAAAATTTCTATGTTTTTTTTTTAATTTTTATATTTTTTTTGGTTTTCATAAGGTAGTAAAGAGACACACTATTGTTTTTTGTGTTATTTAAAACTATGTCGAAATAGTAATTTGCAGAAAATAAATAAGAAACCATGATTTAAAATACTGATAGATGATAATCAGAATGAAATGCTCGAGGAAAAACTCCACTCTACTGGTTTTGAGATAATTCTTAATCTCATAAATTTTGATTGCGACGTACCAATGAAAGAGGAATGACTTATTTCATTCACTATAAGATAAGTCACTCAGGTTGAGCATCCTTGGAGTTCCCTACTCCAAGAATGTTCAACTCTGAGAAATTTGATTTGAATAGTGCAACAACATAGACTCTTCGTTAGTTCTGAAGTTTTCATTTTGAATTAAATGTTTTAGAAATTGAATCCACGATCAGACTCGCAAAATGATTATGGAGTTTTTATGTTAATTATGAGTGGTACGATGAAGGTTAATACATTTAGAATTGATCTCACCGATCAAATTCTTAACATATTAAAGTGATTAATTGAAAATTCATAAAAATAAACTTGAAGGAGTATAAATTTTCCCAAACTAGAATATTTAGATAACTATCTTGATCATATTCAAAAAAGAAATCATTATATTACAATATAAGGGAATTTAAAAGAAAATAGAGGAGAGAGAGAACCCCCTATGAACTACAACAATGTTGCAATGCTCCTTCTCTGATCTCCTAGAAGAGGTTCTCCAATAAGTGCTCCAAGAATCTTGGTCTACTTTGATCTTTGTGAGTGATTTCGTCATGAGCGGTATGTACCATCACTCATTTCTCCTTGCTGCTCTATTTTTAATCCCACGATCATCTATTGTACTGTCACTGCTTCCTTCCACTAACATTTTTTGAATTTATAAGTGATTCCGTACGCGTGCACTTTTTACTGAACGTCGTTTCATTGTACCTTTTCCCTTTTAACTAACTTCTGGTAAATTCATTGGAAGAACCTGGATAAGTTTTTGACTATGCTTGAACCTACAGAGTAAAGAATGAAAAAAAAAAAACAGTTCAAAACATAAAGAATGTTAATTAATAAATTATAGTTATTATTATTATTATTTTAACTTAAAGTTAAATTACATATTAAAAAGTTAATTAAAAAATATTTTTGGTTGATAATTATTATTTACTTATAATTATAAACTTAAATTAATTATTAATTATTAATGTTATTATTTTAATTACCTTATAATAATATTTATGGATGATATTATTATCAAATTTAATTTATTTAATGTATAATTAGACTAAAAAAACTAGAATTAATATATGATAATTCTATTAATCAATATTATTAGTAATTAGTTATCTAAATATATTATAATTTAAAATTAGATCTTTTTTATTATACAATTAATTTTTTATTAAAATAAAAATTATTTCATTGTTTTAAAGTTATGTTATAAATATTTAAATATTTAAATTTCATTAATATAGATAATTATTTTAATAAATCATTTTTAATATTTAATTTTGAAAATTTTAATTAATTTTTAAATATTTTTTATTAATTTTAATGTTATCATTTTATTTGGTGATTATTTTTTATTTTATTTAATAATATTATAAAATTTTATTTTAACTAATTTAATAATTTTTATTATCGATATTAAAGTATTTAACTTAAAATTAATTTTATTTGTTACATTAAATTTTAATTATATATTATTATTTTTAATTATTTGGATTTATATTTTAGTAATATAATTAGTTAGTTTAAGATTCTTTTAATTAATTTTTTATTTTAGTTATATATATTGTTTTCATCCTCCCCCATCATATCCTTCAACGCACCATGGAGTGGGAGGGGGGGGATCTGGATTCTTCCCAGAAGGGCCTCATTCTTGGCCCATCCTTCTTGCGACATCACTCAACCATCAACGAAGACTACAGGTAGAGGTCCTTCAGCACATGCGATGATCTCATCCCTAGGGTGCAACTGCTCCTCTTCTCACGAGACGAAGCAACTCCAACTTCAATTCATGGCAGCAGTAGACTCAGTGGGTAATCTATAGCGGCAACGTCACCCTACATCCGTGAAACTCTAATCATAGTGATTGCAGTGACTGGGGGTATTTTTTAACCATTCTGGGAATCTCATTGAGAAAAATAGTTGAGCTCCAAGGATACATCTACTTGCAATTATTTAGCTTCAATCCTTGAATCAAATCATGTTTATTCGTTTCCTAGTTGGACTCATTTTTCCTCATCAAATTCTAGGCTCCACTATTAGCAATTCATGTTTTGGTTTTCCTTCATGTTAACCATACCACGATGATCCTGGATCGAATTTCATTTGTCACATTTTTGTAATAACACCACAAACATAAATTGATTTCCAAATCCATCAAATTCCTTACCATTTCACCATTAATAATGTGTTCGATCCTGAAGAGGCATTGGCATCGGTTGAAAAAATAGTGAAGGATGAGGTAGTGTGGAGGATTCGGTGGAAAGGGATATGGTGGGTTAGTGAGTGCATGAGACACATATGGAAGAAGAGGTGACCTATGTGACGAATCATCTGTAGGATGTATGATAAGGGGAATCAATAGCAAGAAGGGAGGAGAGACCGATGTCAGTGCGAGGGTGAGACCGATGCTGATGTGATGTCAGTGAGTCAAAATGTAATAAGAAGTAGATCAGTGAATCTATTCACCAATGTTGGAGGGAAGGATCAGTGAGACCGATACCAAAGGTATATGAGTGATTTTTCTCACCGATAATGCAAAATAAATAGTGAACTATCGGTAGGTGAACTGAAAAAACTAAAAAAAAATAAAATAAATAGATTATCAAATTAAATAAAACAATAATTAAATAAAACAATTGAAAATTAACTATTATAATAAAGAGTAAACTAATTATGTTATTAATAAAAATAATAAAAATAAGTAAAAAAAGGGATAAAATTGAAATAACAGAAAAAGTTTAAAATAGTTAAATTAATTATTGTCATTAAACTGAAAATTAAAATTGACAAAATAAATTATGCTATCAAATAATTAATGTTTTTTAAAAAAAGTAATGATTAATTCAATTAAAAGTTATTAAATTTGATTAAATGATTTAAAGAATTTAAACTTACAAAATTAAAATTAATTCGGCATGAAGTTGGTGAGACCGACAGGGTATGGGTAAGTTGTATCAGTGAAATGAATCACTTATAGAAGAGAATAAGGGTGGCATTGATGGTATACATCGGTGGAAGGAAAAATAATGGTGTCACCTATAGTTCACATCGGTGAGACCGATGGTCAAAAATTAAAATGTCAATGACTAAAATTTATAGAACTGCAAAAATAGAAATAAAATAAAACAATTTTAATAGACTAAAATAGTCAATTAAATAAAAACCTATACATTTTAAATTAAAAACACATTAGGTAATCAAATTAGAACTAAAGAACATAACTAATATTAATTGAAATAATAATTAAATTAATAAAGTAATGTTATTTTAATCAATCTAATCTACAATATATAATATTAAATTAAAATCTATGTTAATTAATACACCAAAATAAATATTGAATGATTATTTCATATTAATGGTAATTTATAAAAAATTTAACCATATTAAAGATTAAGTAAACTAAATAAGAAATATTTATATCAGATAAGTTAGTTAGATTAAATTAATTATTTTAATGACTGTAAATACACAATTTGTTATAAAAGTTGATTAATTAATAAATTTCATTATAAAAATATAAGTGAGATTATTTATTAATAATTTTAAAATTAACTAAATAAATAATTAACAAATAAATAAAAATATGTGGAAAAACTTTGTTAAAATAAGGCCACATCACCACCAAAACATAAGTCCTGCATCAAATCTTGACAAGGAATCATCCGCCTAAGAGTACTCACTGCAAGATGTTAAACAATATGGTTGGTTCCTCATCACACGATATTAAAATAAAATGTTTCCAGATAAGTGGAACTAAACTACGTGGGTTCTGATTCCTCTCATGAGGATATGTAGAATGCCAATCTTGTGGGTTAGATCCCAAAAATGAAACAATTATCACCCCCTAGATGACGATAAACTCTAGAGAGTCTCATTACATAGAATAGACCACCATTGTCTCAATTAATAGAAAATGAATTCATGATATATCCAAAACAGTATAACATTGGTGACAAAACTCAAATAAATAAAAATATCTTCATTGATGTATAACCTCATATACATTTTTATGATTCCGTACCGATGCATATTTATGATTGATCTTGCCACCTAGTAGTAATTTTTAAAAATATTATTAATAATGAACCAAGGATTACAAACATATTAAAAAGGGTTAAATAAATAAGAGATTCTCAGAATATGAAATAATTCCCTCCCCCAAAACGGGTTTGATGGGACTGAGTTCCCATCCTCTCAACTAGTGTGAGTTCTTAAGTGTCGTTGTACAAATAATATAATGAATTCCTAACTTTGGAAAGTACATCCATGAATTAGGGATCTGAGAGACGTTGAGTGTTTCTAATCCCTGAATAAACATATTGGATACCATCCAAGTACATTGTGCTCAACATGGATCGACTGCACAAAAACATAACCACATGAAATCACGTGTCCAGAGCAACGTGCTTCAGGACGAAACAAAAATGTTGAACCCGATGTGAATCCTTAATAATGGTGGCAATGTTACCCCACCTCAGGATCATTTCACAATAAAAATAAAGAGATCCATGTGATTCCATCAATTATACATGTGGTCATGATATGATACTTTGACTAGGTTTTTTTGTCTATAATTGTCAAAAATATTATATATCCTATTCATAACATCCTCCAATCCAATGGATTCTTATAAGTTCAAAAAAACAAGCATGAATACCATTTCACCACCTATGTCCTCCATGAAGAAGTGGAAACCTTCTCCCACCCATCATATCTAGAGTTAGGGTCTCAAATGTGTTGATCTGGGAGTACCATCTAAACAACACTCTACTAACATTGGAGTGAAGAAGACAAGCTCTCTAGTTGGGGAGATCCCACCAACCAGCCACTCAGTGGTGGCCATCGATCCAGAATTGAGAAAATCCACTAGTCATGTCTAATCATTTTGGGAGCTTGTACCCATTACATGACAAAAATTACCTCCCTCAAATTAGGGTGGTAGATGAATTAATCACCAATGACATTGTCTTTATTGCGTAGGGGGCTTACTCATATGCCCATATTGAAAATACATCGCCCCAAACATTGTGTGACCCAATATACTCTATTTGAAGAGTATATCACACCAATGGAACCTACTAAAGTTCAAAGAACACAAGCATCCCTGGATACCCTCCAAGGGAGATGGACATATAATCACAATCATTTCATCACCTTGGTTCCTAAAGAACTTATCCACCATGAAAATACAGATACATATTATGTGTAGGAATATATCCCATTCCCCTATTCTAAATAATTCACTGTAGATATGGATGAAAATGATAGGTAGATTAAAATGACAGCCGATGTGAATGATTACCTTCATCAAAATAGGATGGCAATCTACAAGAAGGAACATATCTGTTCTAATGAATACGAATCCCACTAGTCAAATATGGTCACAATAAAATACGGGAAGAGTCAAATTCTAACCCCTCATATCCTTCCCATCATTCAATTATGATGATAATAAAATATAAAACAATGGAAATTATTATGTATTTATATCAAACCCATTAGATAAACATAGTAGAAAACGAGTAGATGCAAATTCCTTCCAAAAAATATGAATCCCACCAGTCAAATATGGTGGAAACAATAGAAAACAGTTAGTGTATCCCAACTATAAATTCAGGGAAGACTCATTCATCTACCCCGAAACAAGAGAACCTCCAGTACCCACTAGCAACACATGGAGGACTGAAGCTGGCACATATTCCTAATCCAACATCGGAATGAAAATTTGTCCCGAATAAAAAAAAGATTTATCTCAAGCTTCATGGAAATGATGGAGGATCAGACATTGATTCATGATAATATCATTCAATCCTATCAATATGTAGTCTCATTCGGGGAAATAACAATGAGTTAGGCCCACAAACCTATCTCCCAAAGTGGGGCGACTCGTCCAAAAAAATAATGTGGTCACATAGGAGAAGACCTACATCCCTTCTACATTCTAGGAGGATCTTTTAATATATTCCTTGATATGGGGACAAAAATATTGAGAACAAATAAAGATTCCAACTGAGGGACACCAATCAACCATGGAGGCCACTCCAGGGTAGACATATATCACTGCTAGATATGAAGAAGTTAATCGTCGTATCTTAGTGGAATAACGGGAACCACTCAAATATGAAACCGTATATTAAAAATATTACCAATAGTAGGTGGCCCCAATAATTAGTAATAGAGTGCCCAAAAATGAAACATGATTATGGTGACTAGAAAATGAAGATCACATTCATGATCTTTCTCTGTTGTAATCCAGGGTTCTTAATACCATAAAACACCTATCAATAGAGGATCATGACCCTGTAAATCCATTACCAAATTCTGGAAGTGTCATTAGTATTTGTGAAGGTACTCCCCACAATTTTGTTACCAGTAGCTCTAAAGGTCCTCCTCATATCACCAATATTAGATTACTTCATGGGCATGAAACATTCGATCATGAGAGTCTATATCCTGATGAGTGTCATGGGATTCCAACCCTTGACCAAACTATCTAACAACAAGAAGGTCATACCCTTTCTATTATCTTCCCTGATGGTCCTCCCTAGGGTATACACTTCAGAAAATTTCCCTCTAGTCATACATCAATATGTGATCGTAGTCACTATTAGGGTGGCAGTCACCGTGAATTTCCTCCCCACAGTGACATCAAGTAAAGAGAATGTAATCCCATTATCGAAATCCATCCTGAAGTTCCTCCCCAATACTCACAATGAATATATTCTCCCTACATCCAGATATCCAACAGTGATGGTAGTCCTCACCACCATGATATCTACTGTAGAGGTCCTCCTCAAAGTCAAAATTCACACAAGGGACATGGTCCTTCCCTCACTGAGTCAAATACAAGAAATCCCTCATATTCTGAGGTGCATGGATAGATGGATTCTAACTTGTTAGATACCATCTCATGAAAAGAGAAAACCTTTCTTACCTAAAAGGTATCCCTATACCACCATCATCTTTTGATCTACCCCGTACCCTTCATATATCTATGAGACTTCTACTAGCCTGCTACTTGGGGTGATGTCATGAAGAATCATTCAACTTGGGCAGACCAGGAAGATGAGTCTATAGCGTAAGAACAAAAGGATATGATTATAGTGAGAATAATATTATTCAGGGATGACATACCAGTTATTTTCTGGCCCACAACTACTTCTTAGTTGAACATACCAAGGATGTTTTTGGAAGAATGTAGGCATAAAATTCGTCTTAATATTTGGAAAACCTTACTCCAAATGAATGATTTTCCCCCTGTGATCGGTATGAAGAGCACATCAATATATTGGGGTAGCATCATCATCAAAAGGACCTAGAAGCTCTTCTTTCTGCACGGAGTCTATAATTAGTGAGGCAAAAAAGTGATCGTGAACTGACCTACATACATGCGCTACATAAGTTGTGTTTCCTTATTGGTGACACCCCATCTAGAATTTACATCCAAGGATGGGGAGATCATGGAGATTTTCAATTCACCCAACATCTAGTCCCATAGAAATCATTGGAAATGAAATCGTGGAATTTCATTATACCATGATGGAATTAAAATGAAACCCCTATTCAGTAAGGGATGTATGTTCGATAAGAACTGACCATGAGTAAGTCTTAAAAGAGTTAGGCTAGATGAGAGCGATCCATTGAAAAGATCCTAAACTAGGAAATTGAGAACATTTAGTGGGATTATCTCCTAAGAGAGTCCAAGCATCATGAAATTCCCATGTTCTTGAAATATTATAGTTCATGTGTAGTCACAACACTATATTTGTCTCAAACCTGAATGGGAATGCACGAGATTAAGAAAGTGGGGGAGAAGCAACAACCATTTCATTAAGGTATCAACCCCATCCAATGAGTATGTGTGTATTTTTAACATAAAATTTTACTATAATACAAATAAATTAAGCCCCAGGCCTGATAATAAAGGAATAAGAGAAACCCTACCCTACATGGTTGGGGGAATTTTTACCTCAACTACCTGCCCACCGGATGTTTGCCTTTTTCTGTCGAGGGAGGATAATAGGTATATGGATTACCTATTCCATACCATATTGTGACTCATATACCATAGAATTAAGGCATATGGAAAGTTTAGAATAAGTTTCTCTCTGAGTTATTCATCACAAAGAAACCCAAAGTGGACACCTGGATGGAAGGAGAAGGTCCCACAAAGGACCCACGAAGCTCACCTACCATTCAACCCATGGTTCACAATCTAGAATGAGGTATGCATTGATAAACATCTTGGAAATAAATACCATTGATCTCACTAAAAATAATACAAATAATGGGGACACAAGAGAAGATGACTCCCTCCCAGAGGTGGTCCACACTGAGCCAGACTGTGGGCGTACCTGGAACCAAAGAGCCAACCCAGATCTATGCACTCCCTCAGCCAATCCATCATTGCATAATTTTTGAATTGATAACAACAAGAAGAATAAGAACAAGGTCATGAATTCCCCACCACACCCTCCCCATGAAAATGAGCCCATAATGCTTGTGGAGAGATTAACTCAAATGAAGGAAGAAATGAAAGAGTAAAGGAATGTAAACACTGAGATACTTCGAGGGGGTCTTCCAATCAAATAAGCTTTCCATGAAAACCTTCAACTTATACTTCTAGTAGGTGTTTATCTTCTACAAAGGCTCATAACGACAAATGAATAAACTCATGAATTCTCAAACAACATAGTGTCAATACCATCAGCCTACCAGAATCAATAATCTTAAAGGGAATGAAGACATCTCTTCATTGTGGAAACTACCAAAACTAAATCAGGCCAATATTTTAAAGGAATCCCCCAACTGGGTATCTGAATCAAGTACCACATAGAAGATACATATAGTCTTTCACCATGATTTTCCTTCTCATTCCCATGTTCAACAAAACTTGTATCAAGGGCTTATTAATACCATCAAGTAACTGGAAGCTTTATTGGATACAATGGAAGGGCGAAATATCCTGATACAACCAGAACTGAAACCTTACCCTCACTGGTTTAGAAATGTCTCGACGCCACCAAATTTTATGAACCTCTTATTCCCAATATCAAATGGCTCATGCGACCTGGAACAAAAACTAATGCAGTACAACTCTTACTATTTCCCCATGATGGGAACCCCACAACAACAAAAAGCAGTGAAACTCACATGATTCGGGCGATCTCTTCATGGATCAACATTTTTATGGTACACCTGGTTTCCAGATCAATTGATATTAGGATGATAGGAACTCCAACAATATTTAATTTTCTAGTTCTGTTCAAAATTGATGAAGATAATAGTGAGTGACCTCATCAACTACAAACAACAAGAAAATGATAGAGTCTTAGACATCATCTCCACATAAAATTGTCTAACTTACTCCTTTAACTAGCTGCTCCCCTAGGTTAAGGTTCTTTCTATGTACATTTATATACACCATGATGAGTTTTGAACATAACCTTTCTAGATGAAATACTCAATTGGGTTTTGAGATTTCTATTCCATTTACCAATGGATTGAAGATTCAATACAACAGACTAATATCAAGTCCCAGGAAGCCCCACCCACTGTAGGAAAGAAAGCCGGAAGAGCTGAAGTGGCTTCCATCATTCTTAATTCAACCCTTACACCGTCTTGAGATCCAAGGCCCACACCAAACTATGAAGGGACCCTTGTACATCAACACTCACCCTCAACTCGATAAGATAAGAGAAGGAGACCCAGCATAAATCAATTTGTGGAATGAAGAAATAATGTGTAATTTTTTAGAGATTAACATGTCCCTGGATAGATTTTAGATTCCATGTATTACAACTTACACTATCCAATAGACCCAAATATGGCTGATGAAGTAAGTCTCGATGACCGACCAAATTGTTTTCCATTACACCATATACTCGGACACACCATTTAGGAGTGTTTTTATTAATTAAACTATAACAAGGAATGATAGATATCAGACAGGTCATGCTGGACCACCACCAGCACAAGTGTCATATGTTTCCTTTACTAACCCAGATGAAGGAGGAGATTGGTAAAAGGTTGTTGGATAAAAATGAAGAGAAGTTTGATAGTTGGATGACATAGAAAAAAGTCAACCAGGATCCTTGAATACACCAAGAGTAGTTAAATAAACAAACTATTCCCCAATAGGTATTAATGTAATATGAATGACATTCTCAACCCTACAATCCTCCAAGGGTCGAGAATCCTAAAAACAGTTCAACTATAATAGAATAGAGAAAGTGAAAAAAGACAAACTCCTACCATGGAAAAAGTAGTATTTGAGACTCGCTGGTTTTATAACATCAGAACTAAAAACCCATACACTACCCCATGAAATGGAACCACTAAAATAATTCTATAAGATAGAGTCATCATCACAGGGGGAACTAATTTTTGGCTCCATCAATTCCATATACATAATAGACCCATTCTACAATAATGAATATGGTGATGAACCCAAGTTCCCTACAACTAATCAGGAATATAGAGGAAGAGTTCATAAATGTATAGGATGCCCAGGAAGACACAGTTGGTGTAGAATCCAAAATACTGACCGCACCCCAGACCAAACATT
Organism: Viscum album; assembly: GCA_963277665.1. Classification (NCBI taxonomy): domain Eukaryota; kingdom Viridiplantae; phylum Streptophyta; class Magnoliopsida; order Santalales; family Viscaceae; genus Viscum; species Viscum album. The sequence goes on along the minus strand of OY728139.1, from coordinate 734,613,532 downwards.
CAATGGTTTAGAAACTCATGGAAGTTCATTTAAGAATACCCTATAAGAACATGAATCTTTCTCTATGCCTATCAAAATACACTATATTCCGATCATCATAGAATACGCATTGGAAGAGGATCAAATTTCTAATCACTACATCATTTTCGAAGACCTTTTCGACCAATTCCACAAACCGTAGGAGCAGCACCAACTCCTACCTCAAGGGATGGTCTATCTACAACCATTGCTCAAGCCCAAAAAACATGTGAAGGATAATCCCCATGTTTGGAATCAATATCCTTTAGACTCATGATATGAAATTTTAAAACAAATACCCTCGGTATCAGTAATGCTATCAATCATTAATGCACTGAACCTATCAACAGGTCTCAGAGAAGTTCTCATTTAATATTTACTAATCTGATAAGAGTACGATGACGATGTGGCTACCACAAAATTATAACGGATAGAGGCCAATAATGTATAATTACATCATGTTGTCTCCTTCTATGATCAAGTCAAAGATGCTATCAGGAAAGGGAGAATCAAACCCTTATATGTGTCTAGGAGGGTAAATGGTGTCGATATCAAAAAACCTTCATAAAAAATGGCTATGGGGTTAATCTGATCATGCTATGGAAACTTTATCTATTGGTCTTCAATGAGGATGACCTAAAGTTATGTTCCATAACCCTATTGGGCTATTATAATAGTGATCAGAAGATGTTAGGCTAGATCAAACATGAAACTCGGTTTGGTGACCTCATTTCTGACTCATAATTTCGTGTGGTATGGAAAAAAAATATCATTCAACATTTTTCTAGGAAGGCATTGTCTGCATCAGCGTGTAGCAATTCCCTCATCATACCATCAATGCATAAAAAATTTCATTAATGGAAATAATGGGACATTTCATGCCGATATGGACCCATTCAAATCCTGCGAGTCACACTATATCAATGCATTATTCTATGATCTGAAAGGGATGTAACCTTCACCCAATGGTATTGATTGTGTCACTAACCCAAAAAGGTTAGAAATGGTCCCCACTGACCCTATAAATAATCTTATTGATGAATTCATACTACCCATCAATCAATTTGAATTAATGAGTCTAAATTCAAGCATGTATTCCACAATCCACATGCTTTCGGTCATATCCATAAAGCCTAATAGTGTTTGTAAAGTCCACTGTTGCCTAAGATAACTATGAATTTTTGGATGGAAATCCATTTAATCTATTTCTAGAGTTCAAGATAATGCTTTACTCACACAATTATGTAGAAGTTGATGTCTCTTCATCTAAATAATGTAAGAAAACTGTTATATCTCTCACTCCGTCCTCTCTAGAGAAACCCCAACTATCATTCGGGGGAGAAAAAGTAACCTCATCCCCCAAATACCAAATTTGTGACTGTTCCCTTAAATACAAAGAGATCATATAAAGAATTGTTTCCCCATTAGTGGAGGAAGAATATGAGGAGGATGTGAATGAGGAGGAAGAAGAAAACCATAGTGATGCCACTAAAGTGTTTTGGGACGATGTCTCTACCAACAATTATGAAGTTCGAGAAATAAACTTTGGTATTAAAGACAACCCGTGACCCACTCCGATTAGTGTGGCCATGTATTTAGAAGAGAAATAGATATACACCTCCTTCATAATGAAGAATAGAGATGATTTATCATAGAACTATATAGAAATACTAGGCCTTGATCTTAAGGTGTCCACTCACCAGTAGGGCATTCCAAAAGAACACCGTGTCTATAACCAAGCCTCCAGAAGGACGCACGTGACACATGATGCCAAAATAGAGGCTAAAGTCAACAAGTTAATTAGAGAGGAACTTCATTTAGGTGGTAAAATATACAAACTGGTTGGAAATTTTTCCACGTAAAAAATAATAATGGGAAGATCAGAGTCTATATTGATTTTTAGGATCTCAATAAACACTACCTAAAATATGATTTCCAAATCCCAATCAAAAAATTACTGATCGATTAAACTATTGAATATCAGGATCTATCTTCCATGGACGATAATTCAAAATATAACCAGATATGAATATCTTTAGAATATAAAGAAACCACCACCTTCAGTGCTTTCTAGGGAATCTTTTACTACATTAGAATGCCATTTGGTATCATAAATGTTGGCACCACATACCAACATTCCATGAATCAAATTTTAAAAACCTTCTTTGTAAATTTCATCAAAATATATGTTGATGACTTGGTGGTTAAGTCCTAAAAACCCTAAGACAACTTTTTATATATTGAAATAATCTTCAACAAAATGCGACATCATAGTGAGAATATAACCCCCTTGAAATGTGCTTTCGGTTTTTTCTCAGGGAAATTACTTGGCTTCATCTTACTCCATTGTGGAATTATAGTTGACCTCATAAAGGGAAAGGATATTCTTGGAATGTCACCTCTTCATAACCATACCATGTTAAGAGGTCTTCAAAGAAAACTAGCCTACATTTGACACTTCATAGCCAACCTTGTAGGAAAAGGTTTTCCCTTTAATAGGATGATGAAAAAAGGGCAACATATAAATGGACTGATGATTTTCAGGAAGCATTAAAAAATATTAAGAAGAATCTATTAATCCCTCCAGTGCTAATAAATCCTTTAAAAAGAAGACCATCCATTATATATGTGAATAACTTGGAATGATCCCTAGGAACCTTCTTAGAATAGAAGAATGATGATGATAATAAAAATAATATATATTATCTCAACCTCACCCTGATTGATGTTGAGACTCGTTATCCAAATATCAAGAAGATCTGCTAAGACCTAATCTTTACAGTCAAAAAGCTGATGCACTAAATGTATCACCTCGAGGTCCATTTTTGTATCTTATAGAAACCTACTTAAGTATATTCATAGGCATCCAATGTTGACCATATGCCTTTTATGGTGGTCGGTCATCCTGAAATTGTTTGATATATGGTTTTTGCCTTAGAAATCCATCAAAGGTCATAAATTAGTAGATATTTTAGAAGAATACCCCTTAGAAAAAATCACTCCCTTTGATGATGAACTACCCAATAAAGAGGTGTTTTTTATTCAAAAGTAATCCCAAACTGAGGAGATTCATTTTGAAAGTGCATCTAGAATCCCAATAAGAAAACGGATGGAAGACCCCATGGTCAACAAAGTGGGGATGGGTGTCGTACTAATATCTCCCAAAATAGGAAGTCTTGTCTTATTCCATCCTATTTTCATAGGGGTACACAAACAAATAATTAGAAAACAATCTCTTATTGAAGGCCTCAAGTTGGACATTAAAGTACAAATAAAACATTTGAAAATAAAAGGTGATTCAGAACTAGTAGTCAATAAAGACAATGGTGACTATGCCATCAAGAAAGAGGATCTATTCCCTTTGATGGACCACATTTGAGAACTACCGGAAGAGTTACCTTTAGATTCAATTTTAACTTATTTCCCCCATTTTAAAAATGCATAGGCTGATGCCTTAGTGAATACAACCTTGACTCAAGATGATCCAGAATGTGACAAAACATTCACCAGTAATTCCCATAGTCAGATGGTCCTACCATTCATCTGGGTTAAGAAAGAAGAAATCTACAAGAGTAGTCCTATCCATGAATTTTATGTTCCTTCCACCAGCTGGAGGATTCCCATTATGAATTACCACTAAAAATGATAAATCCCACTATACAGGGTTAGAAGAGAAAAAATCTAGAGACGAGTAATCCACTTTGTTCTGTACAATGGAACAAACCAACAAAAGGAACTCTATAAGAGGGGATTTTATGGGGTCCTTCTCAGGCGCATTGATGGTGGAGATACCATAGCCATCATGAAAGAAGTGCATGTCAGAGCCTGTGGGGGACATTAATCAGCATCCAAACCCTCTCATCAAATTTAATGGCTTTGAAACTATTGGTGCATTATTTTGTAGGATTGTACTAAATTCCCCATGAAATTCTATTCTGTTCATGTTCATGCAAATTTTTTCCACTAACCCACAAAGTTACTTCACACATTCAAGTACACCTAGACATTTTACAAATGGGGAATGGAAATTGTGGGAACATATAATCCCTCTATGTCCAAATAATTAGAGTATACTCTCATAGCAACCAACTTCTTTTTCCAATGTGTACCCCTCAATGAGGTCAAGGAAAGAAGAATTTATAGCTTTTTGAAAGCCAAAATCATCACCATATTTGATGTCCCTCACACAATACTGACTAATAATGGAACCAATTTGTACTATGTTGAATTGGATAATATAATCAAGAGTATGGTATTAGGGCCAACTATTCATCCCGCTACAATGCAACGACCAATAGAAAATAGAGGTGTTTAACAAGTCCCTATCCAATATAATCTAGAAGAAGGTATAACGGGACATGAAATCATGGCCAAATAAGGTCCTTAATTATCTATGGGAATACAATTCCATGACCTGAACCAACACTCATGCAAACCCATACTCATTAGTATATGTGACACAAGTGGTTCTACCCATCAAAGTTCAATTACCCTCACTCTAAATTTCCATATGTGTTCAACTATATGTATATGAGAAATTGAAAAAATGGATTGATGGGTTGGAGTGAGTCGATGAGAAAATATTTCATAATCTACACCATTTGGATGTTTACTGAAACTGGATTTCATTAGACATCAAAAAAATATCTTCCATCGATCTTTTATTGAAGGAGAATTGGTGATGGACCTTAGAACTCTGATTATACTTCGAAAGAAACCCCCAAAATTGGAGCCAAAATTGGAAGGACCTTATGTGATACAAAAATTCTAATACAATAGAGATTATTCCATGATCTCAATGGATAGACAACTTACCACATCTCATACCAATTCAAGGTTCTTAAAGAAATATTTCAGGTTGTGGAACTCCAAGGCCCTGATCACATGACATTAAACTGAAGGATTGAAATTTTTCACTACAAGACATTAAACATCATGGATAAAAGGCCCTAATCTCAAGATATTAATGTTCAAGATACAAAATTTTATTCTATTCACATTGGGTGATGCAAATCCTCACTATATGACGCTAAACTATATTATATTCCCCATACTCACCACACAACATTAAACTACATGACATCTGTCGTCCTAACCACATGATATTAAACTATATGAGGATAATTGTGTTATAATCAGTGAATCATCACAAATGAGTCAGATATGCATAGGAGAAATATAAATGACCCTATTATTATGAAAGCGTCATATCCACATAAGGAACTGTATTTCTCTATAACTATATGTGGATTGATTGTTATCTCATTGTGATACATGGTAAAGCCCAGATTCTATATCATAACCCAACCACCATCAAACAAAATGATCCCCTTCTTTGTGAATGAACCAATACAATGTAGTGGGGTCTCTTAATAGAACAACTTATGTATTGATTCCCACTATTCAATTGGATACGCAGAGACACATCGATCATAGATCTTGGTCCAACCACCACAAGATGAAAAATGCCTCTTTTGTACCCTCAAATTCCACTGTTTTGTTCTAAATCCCTTGCTATTAGTTGTTTCTCACACCGATTGTATCTCATGTGAGCTTAGTAATGGTGGTAAGAGATTCCCTTATCCAAACAAAGATTAAGGGTACATTATAGGTCTATAACCATGAAATAATGGTTAAAAATTACCCTATCCCTATGTACGAACAAATCATATATAGTGAGACTGATTCATAAGAACTATGTGTGTCTTGATTCATTCCCTCATAATATGCCTAGTAAAACCCAAATTATATATCATAATCTTGCTTATATTTTAAAAAATGTGCACTCCTTGCGTATGGGTCATACGTGTGCAAGATAATTCATAAAACTATGTCCTGATTCTCATCCCAATGAGAGATATTGTGGCACCTAGATCCAAAAAATTGGGACCCATATGTGAAAATTAACTAGAATTAAATTTCCCCTATCATTCATTATGTTACCCCTATGTGGAGGAATGAACCCTTTCCATCCCTCATTTCTAATACCTAGCACTGTTCATGTGGGTTTAGGGGTTTTTGTAGGGACTTACCAACATAGTCAAGGCATATCAATCGATAGCAAGGTTTCCATAGTCCTGATGGAATGAACTTAAAAGTAATGATAGGGGTATCCCCTCTATGTTGGGGAACCCATAGTCTTATCCACATGACAATAAACTTCATGGAACCTCATGAACTATGTGTGGCTTGATTCTCAGTATAACAGGATATGTAGTGACACCTGTACCTTATGCACGGGTCCAGCATCAAAAAATAGAAAAATAAAAATTCACCAAATCTCTTGTACCTAAGATGATAATATATGAAATAGATTCCAAAAGTGGATTCTTACAATAAGGATTTTTCAAAAGATCACACCCCCTACATTCAAGTATGATCTATGTAAGGATTCCATACTTTACAACTAATCAGGGTCTATATGTTTATTTCATACTCGGATATACCCTTACCATCAATCAAAATCCATGAACTGTGAAATATCAGATCCCCATAAACCTCCTCTACTATGGGAAATTTATTTTCAGTTTCCTGAGGGAATCTTTTCCTGATTATAAAAAAAATGAACTGATTTATCTGCATAAGTTTCCCACAAAACAAATGTATGTCAACTAAAAAAATTTCATTCTCATGAGGGTATTTTACTACATATGTATACCCAAGAGATTAAATTCCCTATATCAACCCTCTCGATATGAGGGACCCTGGAATCATGGATTACAATTTCCTAGCCCCTCGCATATGGGGCATACAAGAATACCCCAACCCGATTATCCCACACATACTCAAAATCATTATGACAATTCTTCCCCACAACATGAATTTTAACTATGCTTCAAACTCCCTCACCACATGATGATAAGCTACATGGAATCTATGTCATCATCAAATGATGTTAAAATTCATGGAAAAAATATCCATGTTGTATGAAATTAATCTGTCTAGCATGATAGTGTTCTCACCTAAGAAGACATTGCCTCCATCATTGGTCACCTACCATGTCATGTCACAGAACTATGTATGGCTTGATTTATATCTACACAGGATATATAGAGATACCCAGAAATTAATTAATGGTATAGCCATCCCAAATCCAAAAGTTTCTTCCCCTGTGTATGGTCTAGACCAATGCATTGTGTTTTATACAAATAACAATGTCTGGATTGATTACTTTTATCATGAGATATGCAGTGACACCTAGGTCCAATGACCTGGAACTAGCCGCGGAATGAATAAAAAATCCCCCTCCTCTACATGAAATCTATGTCAAAGTAGGATTCTCCCAAATAGAACCTATTTTCTGGAACGTTTCATGAATAACCAAATTTCTTCAATTTCTCATAGGGTTGTGTACATCCTCACCGCATGATGATATACTTCAGGACATCTACATCCTGGCCGCATGATGATAAACTATATGGAATATGTCTTGTCCACATAACACTAAACTATACCAAAATTTTCCTAATAATAGGATGTTAAAATAAATCATAAAATGTCATTGTTGTACAATATTAAACTACACAATACCATAGTGTTCTTACCCAAAAGGACATTACCTCCAACACTGATCACTTACCATTCCTTGTTATAGAGCTACACATGGCTTAATTCCTTTCCATACAGGATACATACTAACGTCTAGAATATCATCTTGGTCTATGTAACCAGATTATAAAATGATCCTTTCCTTGATTATGCCATCCCTAGGTGGTGAAATGAACCCTTTTTACCCTTGTCTCTACACTACGGTCAAATCACATGGGATTAGGGACCTTAGTATAGGATTCCCCATAGATCCATGGAAAATCATCCCACAATAATAGGTCCTATTTGAATGATCTTAAAAGTCACATTAGGGTTCTCCCTTCCATTTTGGGACACCAAAATCCCTCATAAGATGACATTATACTCCAGGGTACCCCAAAAACTACGTCTGTCTTGATTCCTATCATCCTAGGATATGTAGTGATTCCCAGATGACATATCTCATGCATAACCACCCCCCAAAGAAAACAAATATAGGTAAAATTCCCCTATCTATCTATATAGTCCAAACCAATGTAGAGAGAATAATTTTGGGGCACCCAAATCATTATACATGGATCCAGCTCGAAAAAATAAATCAAAATTCCCCACCCTACTTACGAGTCAGAACTATGATGTAATATTTGAAACTCCATGGTTAATCACGACCAAAATATTTTTAAAAATCAACGACACATCATTTAAATCCCTCGAACTCCATGATTCAAGTGATTTGAGATCTTCATAAATGTCCCCAACCATCATAAATGGAAGGTCAATGTCCTTAGTATACCTTTTTATGACAATAAAAAATTTACCACAATGGCTCTATATATGTTTCCTACAAAAAAGGCATGTCAACCAAATGAAAATTCATCCCCGAGAGATACTTTTCCTACTTTTATACCCTCTATGGATTCAAAAACCTATATCATTCATCCTAATCCGAGATCCCTCGAAATCATGGTTTTCACTCTCCTTACCCCTCAAATCATGGAAATTTCAAGAAATCTAGGCCTGACTATCGTCTAGTTCATCAGACCATCTACATCAATGTCCTAATCGCATGAGATTATAACTACATGATGATTGATACTCAATGTTCACCATTGGTTTTTGAAAATTCAAAGGATATTTCCCCCATTCCATATGCATGCAATTAATATACACAAGAAATTACCATATGAGCCTAGCCACATTGGTGACCTAGTATACATGAAAAAATGTCCCATCAATATTCGTGAACCAGATATGTGCATGGATAAACCATAAAATAATTACATTTATTTTTATTCCTATTATTATAGGATATTAAGTGATACCCGAATATAATATATTTGGTCCAACCTTATAGAAATTTCCCTTATTTCCTATTTGTAGTTCAGACCTATGCAGGGAACTCCCTTTATCTTGTGTGGGGGAGAATGTCTCTACCTTTTCTCAGGAAATTTTGTCCCCACATACGCCCTTTCAGGTTCAATAAACCCCTCCTCACAAACCATAATATGTGTCTAAAAAATAATGAACCCCTAAAATAATGAACTTTAATAAGAAATGGAAGTTTAGTGTCCAGAGGACACCTTTGTTTGACTATGCACACAATGCCCCAACATCTCCGTCTAAGCTTCTCACAAATCATGTTATGTAAACCAATGGAAAATTCATCTTCGAGAATTGTTTTTATGACCTCTATATTCCCCTACGATGTTAACATCTCACCTCACTCCTCGGTTTCTGAAACCCCCTAGATTACAGTTTACACATTTTCAAAACATTCATGACTAAAGATGATAAAACATTTCTAGTTAGACTTCTATTAAATGGGATAATAATTTATCTCATTGGATAAAAAAGGAACCTTAAATAATAAGTCTCAAACATCATGGTTTTACATTGTTAAACTACACCATGTTTCAACCCTCATTTACACAAGTCAAATTTGTGTGATAGAATAATTCCATTTCAAAGCCAATATAGATGCCCCTATTACATTCGTACATCATTCCCTCAATAGGGAACCCAATATGGACATAAAAAAATGAATCAAGATCTATTTACAAAAACATGACCATTAGAAATGGATGGTCAGTGTCCTATGGAATCCTTTGTTTGACTATGAAAAAAATTCCTCGATGGATCTTCATAAGTTTTCCAAAAAAGTAGGACCCATCAACCAATAGAAAATTTATCCTCCCGACAGTATTTTCCTACTTCCGTACACCTCATGGATTCAATGCCCTATATCATGTAATATATCCATAAACCACAATGTCAGGGTTATGAAAAATCCCTCATTCAATTAAGAAAGGAATTAGGACATCCTTAGTTGGCGAATACTAAATTAGGGGCCCTCGCCATGCATGTCATGGTAAAAGATGTTCAACCTAAAACATCAATCATGGTAAAATCTTTTGGACCTAAAACCACATTAATGATAGTCTGTTTTATAAGAATTTAAACTGTGCATGAAATGAAACATAAAACTTACTAGGATGTAACCCTCAAAAGGCACCTTGAAAAAACTATGAGTAACAGCTTACTAAACATATGTATTACAATATATAGAAAAAATATATATCAATAAAAAAATCATTGGATACACAAAATCTTGTTCGGTCGAAACCCTCATAGGGTGGCATAAGAAAAAGTCATGTTATACCCCTTAAGCCCACACAAAATCATTTTTTGTATAAAATTTGGGTAAAAAAGAAAAAAGGAAAAATGTTGGTAGGGTTTAACATATAAAACAAGTAATAGTTAAACTACACTCACTGAGCCCCATGGATCAGGAAAAAATCAGATCAAGATTTGATTATATAAATTTAATTCCCCGTGATCAAAATTAAAATTGGAATAAAATGTAGATTTTCATTCAAATTTTATTAAATTATAATTAATTTTCATTTATAGAAAAATGAAGGAGAAATTACGAACAACGAGAAAGTATTCATTCTAGTAAATGGTAAGGGAAGAGCATCCACAATTTGGAGTCTCTCCCTAATGTCAAAACATAGATAGAACATGAAAAATCAAGTAATTATAATTAAACCTAACATTATCATTCAATCAGATCAGTCACCGCCTGATGTAGGCCATCAAGGGATTGTTCTAAAGTATCCCTCTTTTCAACATCATCTTTAACCATTGGATGAAATGATCTCTAAATGTCCTAAGATCTCTACCTTTCTATTTAATGGCCTCAAAATGGCCAGTCGTTGTTTCCAATTGTCCCTTCATCTGCACAACTTGAGCCTCACACTCCAGCAGATATTCCATTTTTGAAATCATTTTGTCATGATAATTTTCTTCCCTAACCACTATGTGGTAAAAATCATCGATAATATCCTTAACGGAAATTTTTTAGTGAAGGGAGGAATTGAACTTAACAAGGTTTCATTCTCGAGTATCTAGATCCTCCAGATCTATGATGATTTGGTAAATGATAAGGTTCTGGTGTCAGTAATCAAATCCAACATAGAATAATTCAATGAAAAATTTCTGAAGGGTTTCCTCCTCATCAATAAATTCATCCAAGGGAGTTTTTTTGGTGAGAGTATAGATTTGAAGCCATGTACATAAATGCACAACTCAGTGTTTCATGATGGAATTTGAACATTGGTTTTTTCCCTACACCACAAATGGTATATAATTAGGGAGTAACATCATAGAAGATGGAGACATTATGTGTTGTGTTACACAAGAAGTATAACCTTACCTCCCTAGAGATGGTTCGATCTATAGTGATAAGCATGGCTGACTAACGGTAATTTTGTGAATTCTCGGAAATGTCCCACTCGGTACGACCACAGTAGGATGGAAGACCATATCAGCCAGAGGTTTGGGGTCGTAGTCACACTCCATGGAGAGAGTGTGAATAGATAAAGTTCCATATGAATTCATGTGACAGAGAACGGAATGCCTTCTTATGGTAGGAATAGATGGTTATAGTGCAACTGGTGCAATTTGGATGGGATTGGAAGTAGTTAATAGCTTATGAACTCATCGAATCGGCCTTTCTAATACCCCAAAATGTTAGTAGGTTATCCGCAGTTGAGAATAGTTAAAAGAAAAGTATATTGATTCCACCATGGGGGAAATAAGGACTTGCGTACTATAATCTTCATGAATCATTATCATCCTTAATTAGAGAAATATTACTAGATGTGATTCTCCCTTATCCTGGGTAGTAGGGAGAAATGTGATTTTTTAGCCCTCTAAATTGCATGAAAAACATGTAAGGTGCGTAATTTTTTAAAATTTTTATTATTTCTATGTGAGTAGTCAAGATTTAATCCCAAAGCCCAATGATGTAGGAATGTTCATACAATGAATCTCATCCTTATTCCACCATTTCCCCATGAGGCATGGGACGAGGCACGGAAATGTAATGAAAAAAATTGCTCAACAGTTGAATTGTTCTATTGAATCTAAATGAGTTGGGAAAAAGAACAACAATACTAAGAAGCATTGGGAGGAAGTCAGAATGAGAAACTGTTGTGGTATGTTGATACTCATATCAAGGGAAATACTCTTCCATCGAGCCATAAAAAACCTAAAATGGACCTCTATGATGATGAAGATGACTTCATTCCTATATATTTTCCAAGCTTTAATAGATACAAGAATTGTTGGGGATTTTTAAGTTGATAGGTTTTCCCTATTATAATGTAGAAAATATGATTAAGGTGAAAACTATTACAATGGTATTGTCATCGAGGGAATGAAAAAGCCATATGATGAAGAACATTGAAAATAAACCAGCTAATATAAGCTCATGCGATATATGTAACCAAATATCATAACACTAGGTGGTATTTTGAATCACCTCGAGGGTAGAATAATATTAGACATGTATATTCTATGATTGTTGATTTGGAAATATTCAGCTCTGGCATACTTCCATCCTTAACCCATTCACGTAGAAGAAAAATACTACCCAATATTCAAATTTATTGAGTGAGCGAGTATGATGAGGTTGAACATGAAATCCCTCTACGATGACCAATATATCCCTTTCTATTAGAGACACGTGTCTGAAATTCTACCAAGATGTTTTCCACTAGAAGGAATTCATCATACATATTATGAAGGATTGGAATTACTCATAGATATTAGATATCCCACAAGCTATTTATCAGTTCCCCGTGTGATAAGTGGAAGGAGTTGGTTCTTGAACACCAACGTCTTAGAAGTTAAAGTATAATCTATTTTGGTGAATAGATTTAAAATTGGGGAACCCACGATTCCTCACACAAGTTAACACCCCCCAATTATTCGGGGGATTAAAAGAAGATTTGGTGCAACCAGAATGCCTATCCCATTAATCTGAAAGCACCATCTAGATCACAAGTCCCATCTGGAGATCCACCCTCCATTTGAATTCCATCATGAAAGGATGATAATAGATGGGTAATTCTAGAAGATGAATTTAAATTATTTATTATGGTGGTGTTGATTATTATAAATCCACATGGATCCATTCTGAATAAATATGTCCTTTTGTCTCAATGTTGTTATGATGTCCCCCATGGAAGAAACATTTTCCCGATCACACTTCTAAGATGTCTCAAGATGAATGGTAAGAATGCTTCAATCAATCGTGGGAATGAGTGAAACATTTTAGAGTCCGATGTTATAATGTGGTAGTTTAATGTATAATGGATAGGTTATAATTTATGGTGGAAGAGGATCGTTCAGAGTACTCTATAGAGGGATAACACAAGACACGATATTTTCTTCAACATTCTCAATCATAGAATCACTTATTCTTGTATCATTCATTAAGGTAGGAGGAAGAGAAATTTTCATTATTATAATGTATAAGCCTAAGTTAGTTTATGTTTATTGAAGGATATAAATGGTGGTCTTCAAATTGACAGTTTGTGAAATATATAAAGGTGTTGGCCCATGAAGTGTTGGTCAGTGGATCAACAGTTTATGGAATGAGAAAAATGTTCACAATAACGTGCTACATGATAGTCTGAAATCACCATTTGTATATGAATTTTTTCAGTTCCTGGATGCAATGTTTAGTTTGTGGGTGAAGGCTTCTGCAAATGATATCATCCACATAAGCATGGAAATCGGGAGATCCACAGGAACACTAAAATTACTAAGAAATAAAGTAAAAGAAAAATTATCTGGGGCCCCTATTTATAGGTGTGGTTAACTTCTATGTTTTACCCTTATACCATAAACCAATTAATGTTAGGACCACTTCAAACATAAGAACAACTTCCTCTCCATCCCGATTAGACCCCATTTTGAATGGGGGAATTTGTTGGGTCATGTATACATTTAAATGGAAATAAAATTATCCTGTGGATTTTTCAAAGGAAGGAAAATGAATCAAATTAATATTTGGAGGAAATATGTTTGATGAAGAGAAAATAAAAAAGGAATAAAGGTGCCCAAAAAGTATAAATTCTCCACTAACCACTGCTCCGCATGGTGGCCTATTTCACTAGACGTCACCGAACTAACCAATTATCAGGATGAAGATGATGTCACTGTGACCTCCACAGATGAAATTGTTTGCTAAAAGAAGGTGGAGAAATCCACCCCACACAGGATATCCCTAGTAAAATCAAGTGGTCCGTGTGAAAGGAAAACCAGATAGATTCCTTAGAACAAAATGAAATCGCTCATAGGACCAAGTTGGTAATTATCACCTCCGTGGATGATGACCCCTTTCCCCACTGACCAAGTCATATGCAGGCTGGGTTTATTCCATGGGATTCTGAAAAAGATGTTATGTGGCCCACCGATCTAGTTCCCCTATCTATATCATAAGTACCTAGAGGGTAGGATATTGAGGATATTACTTTTGGAGGATATCTATCGATGAAGGAATGAAAGAAGATATTACTACCAAATATGTACTCTTTTTTCGATTCCTTGAAGGTAAAACCCACCACATAACATTAAAGGATAAGTGATAAAACTAATTGGAAGACCAAGAACCCTATATCATTTTTGGATTCATCTATCGAAAGACATATAATCAATTACCATTTTCAATTAGGCATCCCACATAATAAATTTCTATGCAAGTTGAACTATGTTCTGGGTAGAAAATCACTATGTGGATAGAACCTAAAGCTGCGTAACAGAAAACTATGCAGATGGAACCTGTCCCCTCATAGAAAAATGATGCATGGACGGAACCCCAATCCACATACCATCATTTTAGGCAGATAAATCCCTCATCTACATAGAAACATGTTATTCTAAGGAAACCCCATCCCACATAAAGAAATGCTAGAGCGAATGGGGAACCTTCAGGAGATCCACTCTCATAATTCGATCATTTCCTTCATATCCATAATATCATCAGTCTTCCCTACATGAACCGGTCCAACAACACTAGGAAAATGATTCTCCCAAATCCACCATACCAATATGATGATTCTATCACGAACATCAGTACTCGCCTTAGAGTTACATACCCATGTTAAGCAGAGTCACATTGGTAATCCCTAAAATAAGTCCGACCCCTGAATGTCCTCAAATATATATTGCTATGGAAAAATGGATTCTAAACTGGAGATACTCTCATGATCCTCACCATTATAGGAATTAAGGGTAATCGTCAGCCTTTACCATAAACAAGGTTTAGTGATAAATAAGGGAAATCATGATTTATTTTCCCTTTGATAACGAACGATGCTATTTCCATTTCCTAGAACAAATTTCAGGGAATCCCTCATTGAGTAAGACCCTTTGCCTGTAGGAGGTTGCACTATTGATCCACTCTATATTAAATTCCTTCACCTTCATCACTTCATCTCATTAGACCCATGTCCATTATAAAGTGAGGATATGAAAGCACTGTATCCATGAACTCTTCTACTATAGACGAATGATACTTGTGTGATTTTATGGTTTTTCACTTCCTCTTGTTTCCCACACTGAGCATGGATAATCTAGGCATATATTTTAATGATGATCATTTAATCTGCACAATTCTCCCAACAGTTAAGACTATGAGAACAATTCTTCCAACACTAACTAGGATATGTTGGATGTTTGTCTAAGGCTCGAGCTCAATGATCCTTCTTCCAAGATTTAATCCCAAATCATATCCCCTAAATGGGCCACCTCAGTGTATGTCCAACATAAAATATTCAATAGGAATGTTTCGCCTAAGCGTCATTGCTGAAAGATGTTAAGCTTTATTGTTGGGTCATTATCACATGACCATAAAAGGTTATGTTTCTAGATAAGTGGCATCAAATTATATGGGTTCTAAATCCTCTCATGAGGATACGTAGGAATATCATATTATGGGTTTGATCCCGCATCGAAATAATCCTCATCCCCGTGGATGACAATAATCTCCATAGTGCCTCATTTCGCGGCGTGAACAAGTGTTGTCTAAATGAATGGAAAATGAATTGTTGATATATCCACAAAAGGGAAATATTAGTGATAACCTCAGATACATAAAAATATCTTCATTGATGGATAACCTTATTAAGATACATAAGATTCCATATCCATACATATTTATGATTGATTTTGTGACATAGGAGTACTCTATGGAAAAATTCTTGGGAATGATCCAAGGATTGACGAACATGTGAACTTGTATTAAATCAATAATGGGGTCCCAGAATAGGAAATAATTCAATCCAAAAAGGGTGTGATGGACAATAGATATCATCCTCTCAACCAATGTGAGTTGTTATGTTTTATTTACCAAATGATCCAAAAAACGTCTTCCATTAAAATATAGGTCCATGAATCACGGATGTGAGAGCTATGTGGTGTTTCTGGATATTTGAATAAAACCGTTGGAGGCTATCCAAGGACATTGTACTCGAGATGGATCAATTGTAGAAAAAAATAACCCATTAAAATCAACCATTATGTATGAAACACATCTATTTATTACAGTAAATGATGAATACATATGATATTTACAACATAATTATAATTCTAAAAATATAATATATCATCTACCATCAAACCCTTTCTTTTATTGGAAAATGATAATGTCACTTGTGCATATGTGTGGACTACCATTTCCTTGAAGTGACATGATTCCTTATTAGTTTACCACCTTACATGGATTATTATAAAATTATATGAAATGAATACATACTATATTCATTATTTTATTAACATTGTTAATATTGATTAGTTTCATAAAACCTTTTACTATGGTCAATATACAAAACTAATTTTGGGGAAATTGAACAAGAAATCATAAGCGTTTGACATAATTAAGAACTATTCAATGCATGCATGTGAAATTACTATAAAAGGAATATAATAATGGTTTATAGATAAATAAGTTTCTTAATAAAGTATTTAATTAATGTAAATTTATTATTAATGAGGATATAGCATGTTTGACCAAGAAGGAATCCTTGGTAATGGTTTTTCATCTCAACTACTATCTAAGGACTCATGTTTTTTTGTTATGGACATATTTTATTTTAGATATTGTATATTCTTCCCCAATGACATATTATATTAGGAATTCCATTTATTAATCATATTTAAAATTAAAATTCATGTTTTCCATTTTAAAGGGGTTTTAAATGTTATTAAATTCATAATAATTTATTTTACAATCTAACACTTATTTTTGACTTCTTATGTTTACCTTTATTATTGATGAATTATATTATTTTAATCTTATTAAACCACATGTCTTTTACTCTTTTATTTTTAATTCTAGGGTTTCTATGTTTTATTTAAACATTTTCTCTCATTGGTAATCAAACATACCAAAATATTTTTTATAAAAAGCCAAGATAATTTCTATTCTTTTAGTCAGGAACCATTATCTTCCTTGTTAATAGTCATCATATTATTTTATTGGATTTTTGTACAATTTTAAATGATTGGTTATGTTATTTTTCTACAACCTTTGTCATTTCTTACAATGGATTATTGTAATTGTTTATGGTCTCCAAAAGAGATATTTTTGGATTTTTAAAAAAGTCTGAAAGGAATGTTATATATTACATATAAAACATGAATGTATTTTTTTAGCAGCCATTAATATTATTTTATACTTATAATCCTCTTATTTTTGTTATGGGTTCTCAAGGAAAATCGTTTTTCCATTATCCGATGTTTTTAATATTAAAATAAAATAGAATTATTTACTTTTAGGTTAAAGAGTATTATGGAAATTAATATAACCTCATTTAAAAAATTTTATATACAACTTCTATGGAAAGTTTTTTTTAAAGATTCAATTCTATTTGCTCACACGAATTGTGTTTCTAAGACCTTTTTATGATTTATAGACTATACATTATATCTCGATCATTAAACTTCATGGGAATATGTTCCCAATCACACACCAGTATTCATTGGAAACTATTTTTAACCATTATGTCTATATTATCATTATCATCTATGTATTCAATATCATTTCTTGTTCTAAGATATTGTCTTTTCAATATACTATTTTAATATATAGTGTGATTTGAAGGAAGATTATTATAAATGATATTTAATTAATAGGGAAATATGTGTGTTCATTATTCTTGATTAAATATAGATAATTATTAATAGAAAAGGAATATTGATCATGTATTATATTATTAATTTAATATATTTGGAATGAATTGAACAAATAGAAGTGATGGGCGAGGACTAGTTATATATATCTCCTTGATGCATTTTCATGTATCATGGGAAAAATGGTAGTCCAAATTAGTTTGTTAGTTGGTGTATACCTATGAAATTATTAAATTTTTTTGGAATATGTCCTTGATGGTATGATCCATGATTTCTTGCTGTAAGACTTTAATTATGAGATCATAAAGTCGTATATTATTAATTTCCTTTATTAGTATTTTAGTTATTATTACCTGTGTGATTATTTTGTTTATATTTTCCAAGGATATATTATTAAGATCATGTTACTCATTAAATTATATATACATTAATTATTTACTTTAACATGTTTTCCCCCTAATCTAATCATGATAGCTTTTTTTTTTACATTTTCCCTTCATGATCCTTTGAGTTCACTCGTTATTTAAATTTCATTTCCCCAATATATTATGAAGGAATATTTTTACAATCTTCAAGGATAGAATAATTTTTTTTCATTCAATGTTTTATCTCTAATGTAATTTAAAATTCATGTATGTTTCTAGTCTCCCAAGATTTATAAATAGATCAGTACTTCATGTTTCATTACCTTGTATGTTATACCAATGTAATAAATTAAATACTATCTCTGGATTAATGGAGTCAATATTGTCACAGTTAGTCTCAAATATTGTTTTGTTAGACCCCTGGGATCTAGATTTTAGATATACATAGCCCACATGGGCATTAAGGTAGTTCCCTAGAATGTTAAATAACCTTCAGGGATTTTTATTCTTTAGAACAATATTCATGATATTATGAGAAAATTATGTGTGTCCCATTGTTTTGATATTTATCATATTATGAGAAATGGAAATTAGTTTAACAATCATTGTCAATGTGGGGATTTCCCATATAAGAAAGTCAATATAATGGGTAGTAGGGATAGATATATCAAGTCCATATTGAGGAAACTTCCCTAGGATAAGACAAATGACCATACCCATATAGAGAAACATATTATTCCACATTACGATGCACCTATGTTGGATCACTTTAAGAAAAAAAATCCTATATCCTTTTATAGAAATATAATTCCATTGACAATTGAGAAATTGATTAATTCCTTTGAAAATTTATTCTCAGATTTGGGAGGTAATGAAAGGGAAAAGTTTATTCTTGAAGTATATTGTTTAATGGGACATATTACGCAATTATGGTCAATGATACAACACACTAATGATTGTTATTTAATAGAAAGTATGGAATTTAAGACATTTAAATTGATATTTTTCAGTAAATTTTATCTTCAAGATAAACTAAAATAAATAGAGAGTAGGTTACTTAACCGAAAGTTTAAGGAAGTGGAAAGTTCTACTAGATATGTGGGTATCTTTCCAAAATTGGAAATTATTTCAATGAACTAAATAAATAATCCAAAAATAATTATTTTCTATTTATTTTATGGGCTTAAACAAGACCTTTTAAGGACACTGGTCACCCAAATTTTTTCATCATATGATGATATAGTATCACGTGCTATTATAAAAGAGAAATAATTTTCTAGATCATATATTTTCAAGGGTAATCAAGAAAAGAAGAAGTTTATTGAGAACTATGGAAAATAAAATTCATAAAATAATAATTAATGAATCATATGAATTCAACATTGTGATAATATTGAAGTCAACATATTAGTAAATTATTAAAGGGAATGATAGTTTGTTTAATGTATAAAGTAAAAGTCCATTATGATAATGAATTCAAGGGAAAGAAAGAAACCACTACCAGCTAGTGATTTA
The DNA here is from genome assembly GCA_963277665.1 of Viscum album. Classification (NCBI taxonomy): domain Eukaryota; kingdom Viridiplantae; phylum Streptophyta; class Magnoliopsida; order Santalales; family Viscaceae; genus Viscum; species Viscum album. The sequence continues at coordinate 734,593,625 of OY728139.1, read as the reverse complement.
ACTATATAGAGATGAGGAATTATTAAATCCAATTCCACAAGTGTTAATTAAACCTATTATAGTAGAGGCTAAAGGGGGAATTCCATGTTTATGTGATTTCCATAACAACAGATGATTTTCTTAAAGAAATAAAGGTAGATACTTTTATTATTAACTCAAAGTTAGATAATTATTAATTTGATTATGTTTCTTCATAATATTTTTTATCATCCATGTTATCAAATACCATTAAATATTTCCGAGGAACCTAATTAATGGGCTTGTTAATCTAGAATCATAGTTTTAATATTATTAAAATAATGATATATAAGTTAGTCAATATTATGAAATATAGACATACCCTATTTTAAATCATTGTTATTATACCTATGTTTTACTTTTATATAATCCTTTAAATTTATAGGATTTCAAAAAATAATGAAAAAATTTATATACAAGTGAAGGATATTACAATTCATAAAGTATCTCTAGAATCTTTGAATTTATAGGGGATACATTATCATCTTAATAATTTATTGATTGACCTTCAATAGCTTACCTTAATGAAATAATATGAGTATAAGATAAGACACAACCATTTTATGAGAAATATATCATTTGAATAAAATATATTCACATTATGCAAGAATACATTATTGTTTTCCATAAAGAGTTACCTAAAAATCCTCATGAGTGTGAAGTTGTGTTTTCCATTGAACAGAACCCAGATAAAAAACCTATATATATTATATCATATATATTGACCACAATGTAATTAGTATAACTGAATAAAAAACATTGAGAGTGTTGTAACAAGAGAGTATTTATCCCTAGTTTTTCACCTTGGGGGACCCTATTATTGTTGTTAAGAGAAAGTATGTGTCAATCAGGTTGTGAAACGATTATTTAGAATTCAATTCCATCAATTTAAAGAATATGTATCCTCTTAATCTCATTGATGACTTGTTTTTTAAAATTAAAAGAGACAATTTTTTTTTTCAAATATTGATCATCATCCTAGGTATCATCAATTTCCAGTAAGAAACGTATATATTACAAATACTATATTTCACACTAGTTAAGAAAATTATGAGTTTACAATAGTGCCCTTTGGATTGGATAATGTGCAATATGTTTTTAATGATCTGATCAATAGATTATTCGATAATTATGTTAACAGTTTCATTGTGGTATTTATCAAAGATATATTGGTATTCTGAAAAAAGGGAGAAAAGAATCAATTTGAGAATAATTCATGAAAATATCAGAGGAAGGTAGTCATATGGGAGAATTAGTAAGTTCAAATTTTGGATTCAAGAAGTTTGTTTTCTTATCCATATTTTCTTAATGGATGGAATATTAGTTGTTCCTATAAAAAAAATAAATAAAAAGAATGGCTTATACTAATGATCATAAAGACGATACATCACTTTCATTGATTAGTAGGTTACTATCGATAGTTCATTAAATGTTTTTATAAAATTATCAAGACAATAAAAAATTCTGAAATGTAATTTTGTTGTGATTATATGGTTATAACAATGTAAATAATGTTTTGAATAACTAAAGATGACATTGTCTAATCCACCGATATTTTCATTACCATGGGTAATGGATATTTTTAGGATATCTAATGTTGTATTGATGAAATGAATCAGGCATTCCCTTATGTATAATGAAAATGTTATTACTTATATATCATGATAATTAAATATAAAAAAACATTATTCAACCCATGTTCATGAGTTGTTAATCATAATATTTGACTAGAATATATAGAGGCATTATCTATATGGTGAAATATGTGATATATATATCGATTAAAAAATTCAAAAATACATATTTTCACAATAATATATTAATTGGTGAAAATATATAATATTAGATATACCAAAGGATTATGAGTTCTTAATACATCACCACCCAAGGAAGGTAAATAATGTGGTTGATGCATTGATTATGAATGATGAAGGAGTTAGAACTAAAAAGTGAATTGGAAAGGATACCATATTAATAGATTTAGTAAATTTTGATATGGAATTAAATAGGTAATGGGAAACATACATTATTTATAAATAAAAGGAAACCATATTTAATAGAGAAGATAAAAAAGGCCTAGCTTAATCATAAGAGTTTATTAATGAAATTGACAATTGTTAATGATGGAGAATCTATAGACATTGTTTATGAAGATGGAATGTTGAAATTAAAAAAGAGGATATTTATTCAACCAATACCTATTATGATGATTGAGTTTCTTGGTGAAACAAATAGATTATATTTCACTATACACCATGGTTGCACCTTGATGTAAAGGAATTTAAGCGAACATTTTTAGTGGGATAATATTTAGTGGGAAATTAAGGACTATGTATTGAGATTATTATTTTTTCCACATGTAAAAGATGAGTGAAAACATACTAAATGGTTTACACAACCTCCCATATTTTTATATAGAAGTGGGTTGATATTACTATTGGCTTAGACACTAGATTTGAAAATAATTATAAAATAAATGATTTTAAATGTGTTATTATAGATTTCTTTACCAATTATATACATTTACTTTCTATAAGGGAGGATCCTACTTTTTAGTACTTCACATGAATCTATATAAATGATGTTTTGATCCTTAATGGTTCATGTATTTTGGTTATATCTAATTGTGAAGCATGATATAAATTATAATTTTGAAAAAGTCTTTACAAGGCTCTCAACATAGAGCTATAATTGAGAACAAATTATCACCCATAGACATATAGACATTACAAAATGAATATTTAAATAATATAAGTTATAATTAGGTCATGATCAATCTAGTTTCAAGGAATGAAAAATAGTATTTACCCTAGGTATAATTTTTATATAATTATAGCTTCAACTCAAGCATTCATATGGCACTATTTGAAGTGTTGTATGGGAAATAATTTCATATAAGAACTTTCTGGTATGAATTTGGTGATAGGATGATATTAGGACAAGAACATGTAGAGGATAAAACTTCAAATGTGATAATTATTTAGAGTTATAAAAAGGTATCTCAATCTAGGAAAAAGATCTATGACAATTATGGAAGGAAGGATATATAATTTAAAGGAGGGGATATTTTTTTAAAGGTATATCCCTGGAAGTGTGATATATGGTTATGATATAAAGGTAAACTATGTTCCATGTATATATGGCCTTTTTAGATTTTAAGAAGAATTGGAAATGTGGCTTATAATTTAGAAATGCAACCCAAGATCTCTAAATTGCCTAATGTATTCAACATCTCATTATTAGTAATGTATATTCTAGACCCAATTATGTACTTACATATGAAAGAATGTAATTAAAGCCTATTTTTTTTGTTTGGAGTATCCAATCTAGATTATTTCCACTAATGAATATGTGTTGTAGAATCAGACGAATGGGCTGGTAAAGTCAATTTAAGAAAATCATAAGACATTGGAAGAAATTTACGAACCTTAAAAAGTTATAATTAAGAACCACAAAACATTTTTTATTAAGGTGGAATTTTATATTTCTAGGATAAATCTTTTTTGTGGGGAAGAATGTGACACCTGGGATTCAACTATAGTAAGAAACTATAAAAGATACACCATGATGAACATTAAATTATTCAAAAAATGTGATTGAAACAAAAATAAACAAATTTTATAATTTTTATTGAACTAAAATAATTTTATTTTTAAATTTGGAAACAAAGAAATTATCTTAGATTTAATTTTAACGATTTTTCAGAAATAGTTATTTTTTATGATTAGTGTAAAATACTGATTTTACATATACTTTCCATTTTATGGAATTATAAATATATAATAATGACTTGAATTTTTATGAAACATTTTTATATATGAAATTACTATTTAATAATTAAAATAAATTTGTTAAAAAGATAATGTTGAAATTATAAATCTATGTTTAAAATTTTCAAAATCTAAATAATATATTCATTCAAATAAAAACTATTTTTGGTTTGTCACTTTCTCTAAAGTATTCACAAGGTTACATTAAATTTTGGTTTGATTGAAAATTAAAAAAAATATTTTTAAAATAATATAATTAATTCAATAGGAATTTAAAATAAGTAAGATATTGGAATAAAAACATTTTTATACTTAAGTGACCATTTTCTAAAAATGCGGTTTTAATGCGTTCTAAGAAATTATTTTCAATGTAATTTCTTCCAATTATATGAGATGAATATTTTAACATGTTTTACATATCTTGAATTTTAATATTAAATATTATTTTATTACATAAATTTAAATTTTATTCATAATGAATAGCAACAACGATAAAAATTTATCACAATGGTTGTTGGTAAACTGAGTTACAGGGGTAAAAATAAAGGGATACGACTTATGGATAATGGAAAAAACATTATTAAATATCATTTAATGGTTGAATGTTTAAATTAACACTCTTATAATCTATGATATGATAATATGTTACCACTTGACTTGATTAAAAAATATATTTTAAAATAATGTTTTAAGTGTTTAAATGTTTTCCGCCAACCTCACTTATTAAAGGGAACATCATCTCCTCTCATATACACAATTATTGAGAAACATAACATAAAAAATTAAAACCAAACTACCATCAAAACTTTCTTTTTTTAACATAGAGGTTACGTAATTATTTAAATGTCCACTTCAAGAAGGGTTAAGATAGAAGCCAAAGTAGTTTACCAAAAGAAGAGGTATATGGTCTTTCTTAGCATTTTAAGTTCCATTATTCTTAATCCACATCCAAATAATTAATAAACATCTTAATATAATTACATTTGTTTATTTATTATAAAGATATATATTTTTAATTAATGTGACACACATTATCTATCTAATTTTCATCCTATGGAAAATTTATACATCCCTCATGCATTTGTATGGACAACTATATCCACATAGCGGTGTAATTTTTGTTCCATTCCATATTCACTTGGATAGTTATAAATATGTAATTAATTAATATATATAATGTTTACGAAATAATTATGATACTATTAATATAATATATAATTTACCTTCTAACCCTTCTGTAGTGCCCCAAGTCGGATTGACTACTGAGAGGGGGAGGGGATGAATCAGTGGTTTACTTTTTACAATTACACTATTTTGAAATCATCCTCTTGAACTTGTTAAGGTCCTAAATCCAATATGTGATATATAATGGTATCAATTAGTATATATAATTAATAAAATAGAGCGCAACACATGGTATTTAAAAAGCTCAGTATAAAGAGTCACTTCTTACTGTGTTGGTTATTGTCATCAACCCAGAATCCATGATAATATTATTATCATTTACAATGGTAAATACATTGTAACATAGTGTCTCTACTGAATCCTTATTAGAGGTTATTTATACTTCAACTCACGGTGTTACCTGAATCCACACCAGTCTCCTCTAGAATCCACACTTGGGACTTTTTCTCCTTAATGACAAAAAAGGCTTCCCTCGCTCACAACTCCAATAGGGAGACTTACTTATTTTTGGAATGAATTATATAATAAATATGTTATATTGATCCTCATTCATGGTCTTGATTAATATTACTTGATATTGTACCCATTCATGTAATATTTCAAATTTTCTGATCTTGCTAAATAAATTCTGATAACCTATATTTGATTAGTTTCCTCAAAACAACATATTTTTATGATGTGATTATTCATTTTGATGAAGTCACAACGTCAACAATATGTGTGAATGTAGTGAACAAAAATTATTCTATATTATTTTATATAGGTAAAATAATTACACTGTCTAAATTTTCATTTTTTAAGATTCTTCATGCAGTACATGATTCTTATTATATTTTCACTATCCCAATGTACCAGCATGTATTGTATATTCCCACATATACTATACATAAAAAATACATTTGAATTATAAAAAATTATCAAGACACATATTATATAATAATTTCAATTATTATTTCACAAGATCAGTTTCCTTCTCCAAATCCATATATGGCTCTTTGATTTCTTCTCCTTTCCTTTACATGACCATAAAGGATCACAAGTTTATTATTTGGGAGACAAGGGTTTTTTGCATGATTAGCTTATTTTAACTAGGTATGTTCATAGTTATAACTTTTCAAGATCAAACAATTATGGATCTACTTCAACCAAACGAGTCAAGTTGACTCTATGAATAAAAATATATAACATTATTCTCAAAAGTAGAAAACCTACCTCTTATCCCATTATCAATTAATATAAAAAATTAACCGAACTATTATTCTAATATTCATTTTGAGTCAAGACTCTTTAAATTCTTGAAAATCTCAATGTATCTCTTTTATATAAAATTGTATTATCAATCTGCTCACCAAATTGAAGAGGACTATGTTAGATAATCTCAAAACACTTATGTAGAAGGTAGCTACATGAGATGATCAGGTATGTTGAAAATTGTGGATGTGGATATTTTATATAAAATGATTGTGAAACAAAAACTATTTTGTTGCTCTATTCAAAAAATGGCCACATCACCCCTCCATGAAAAGGACCTTGTTCCTTGATTTTCATTTGTATAAAATTTCTTATGTGAATACTTTCAAAATAAAATATGTGAAATATTACCTTACATAATAATTTAGATACGTTACACTTATCATGGATGAATAAATCATTTATCTAATAAAAATACAACATGTGGGTATTTCTTTCAACTAAAATAATAGAAAAAAGGTTATGTGGATAGTATCTTTAATTGAAAAAAAATTAATCATTTTATTTATCTAATGACCATGTATAGAAGCGTAGTTTCATGCCTTTAATACATTGATCTCACCTAGATTACATATGTTCAATGTGACCAACATAATTGTGAGCTAGGATTTGACATGATCTTTGTGGCTTCATCAATGATGGATACTGGTGCACTGAAGATCTAACATTCATAAAAATATAGAAGATGTCTAACAGTGGATATTAAACATACTAGATGAACTATATTGGATGACGAGTGAAATATCCATTTATTTTAATAAGGATGAATAATACAATTTTTATCCTTATCCCACATATATTATCCACTCATCTTGGAACTTCCTTTTATAAAAAATTGTTCTGCAACATGATTGAGATGTCAATGGGGGATCATCGCCCATAAAAACCTCACACTATGCCTCATGGGCTGTGCTAACCTGCACTGGGCTGGTAGTCTCCGGTCCTAATGAATCATACCCAAGACACTACACATAGTTGGGCTCTTGTGGGCCTATATATATCTCACGCAAATCATTACCACCATACATGATCTCTGAGAAATCTCCCCTATGTGGCTGAGGTCATCCTCCCAATGTGTGGGATTGAGTTCCCTCCAAGCTCATTGGTTGCCCATATTTTTTAGTATGGTCCAACCAACAATAAATCGAATAAACTAAGAAATTTTCTGTATAGGCCCAAAAATATACTCAAATATTCATCATAAATTATTTTGGAATAATATATAAATATTTGTTTTCATGGATGTCATTAATTCCACATATTCTATTGATGGAAACAAAAAATTTCATCATTTTACAATTGTTGAATGCTATATATAATTTCTATTCATCAAGAACACATGTCTTGAATTCCGTTGAAGAATAATGTGATAAACATAACATTTGTAAGGGGATTTATACATGAATGACATCAAATTCCATACTGTGAATCGAAAATAATACTCCAAGATTCCCCACATCATCTGAACTCACTCAATACAAATTGACACATCATTGACCACAAATCAAACACTTAGGATCATCAAACCCCCCTATTTTTTTTATCAATATCTACTCTCACATTTAAAAGTCAATATGTGTGATCAATATTTATCCCCCTTGTTTGAAATAAAATGAAAAATATATATGAGGGTATTCTCATATAATTTGTCTTTTGAAAAACATGATCTTCTCAATTATATGAATTCTTTTTAATCACTTCTAAGAGAGGGATCATCTCAAATGGTTCTATTTGTAATGCCACATTAGGTAATAAAATGTAATTTTAGGTGGGATAACCCTATGTAGAAATAAATATAAATATAAAAAAGATTTTACACACTATCCATAAACTACCATTACCGGTAAATCATTCTATGAATGTGTCAGTTTTTATTTTAGGGGATGCAAATAATCATATTTATCGATGAAATTGTCAATATTTCAAACACATCAACAAAAACATTAGAAACCTCAAGGGTAATAGATATATCTCTAATTACATAGTAAAATATAAACCGCCCAATGATAATGATTATTAGATTATTTAGGGTTGTACTGTTAGAGTGATTATCTTACATTATTTTCCAATTTTAAAAATCTATTTAGGAGTCTAGCATTTATTGTATAGTGAATATTTAACAGCTTCAATCATTAATTATACCACTAATGAGATGCATCTATCTTCTAAAATTACCTGAATTTTAGAAAAAAATTATATATAGTAATTGGGATTATATAGGGACCCTCTTATTCTTCGAGAGTAAAATTTTGGATTAGATATGACCTTTATCATGGTCCATTATTTCCTCCCAGTCATAGTATGGGAATATTTTTCAAGAATCATATTTCTTTCTTGAGTCTCATTTTCCTAAAATTATTCTTTCCTCCCATATATTTTTTATTTTTTTTGTAATATTTTTTTCAATTGTATTCATTTGAGCATATGATATATCTAGTTCTTGTAATTTAATTTTAAAATGGGCCAACTATTCAAGAAGGCATATCAAGAATTTATTAGCTATATGTCTTTACTTATTAAACCTTTCAAAAAAGTCACTATCATTATTTTATTTTAATTAATATTAGATGATGTGTTCCTGATAGGTTCATACGAAAAATTATCTTAGTAGTTAACACATATATTAAAATACTCAAAAAAATATTCAAGGAATACAAATATGTTCTTTATAGACAAATTCATTTTCTATGAGTTTTTCTTCTCTAGTATAGGACTTCACTTATCTTTAACATAGGTCTCCCCAAACGACATACATCTAATATTTTTATAAATGTTCAAGTTATTATAACATTACAATAAATCATTCCCAAACATCGATAAACACTAACACCAATCTATAAACATCCTTACCCTCTTTTTTTATATTGTTTTTAGATTTAATTGATTTTGAACCATTCTTATTTTTAGTGGGACTACCGGTCTTTAAGAAAAATCATGAAGAAAATATATTCATGCTTCTTTCTATATCAACCATTGATTTGATTAGTTTAACATAATATTTTTTCATCCATAATTTTCCATTGATTGGTTTAAAACCATTACGAGCACCTGAAATATTATTATCTCGAATGATTGTTTTTCGGTTTTGGGATACCTTCTTCATGGATGATGTTCCACATTATTAGAGTGTAATCCCATTTTATTTATGGAATCATTATCCTCAATAAAAAACTGTATGGAAGTATCTATTTCTCTATCAATTTGTGATGTTTCATCTTACTATAATTAAAAATTCTTCAATCTCACCATTAGCTCAAGATATTTTATGTTTATGGAGTTCTTTTCATCCTAAAATGATCTCACCCAATCTTCAAAATTCTCATTTAGTTTACCCATGCATGTTTCTAGTTTCATGAAATGAATTTTTATGATCCTTTAACTTGTCATATTTAAACTCCAGTTGAGAATTATTGAAATCTAGAGAATCAATTGTGCAATTTTTCAAATGCTAGGAATTATGCTATACATAAAATCTTAAATAATTCAGTATTATAAACATTTATTTTCAATTATTAAAAAAATAAGAATATATTTCATTTGAATTAAAATTGTTTCTTCCTATGAATTCATATGTTTTCTAAGAGTTTTGGAAATGGAAACCATTTTAGACAATTACTCTTCCATAAAAGTAGTCTCCTCTTCCAGCAATAACTCTTCATATTGAATACCCTTGACACCATTAACATAATTTTCTACATATTCTATTTAAGAAATATTACGATATTTTTTGAATTTAAAATTTTGATTATTAAGTGATCTATAATCATATATTGACCATGCTTCATTATAATAAAAACAATAAAATGAATTATTTCATCTTATAACACTATAATTACATTCTCTTAGAGGCATCGCTTCCAAAAATGAATGATTCTTATTCACCTTTTTTTCTTTCTCATCTTTATATTCTACTTAGTCATGGTAGAAATTTGCAGATTTGTATTATCATGTGTAACATCATTTTTATCCATCCAAGTAAGCTCACAAATTTCATGAAGTCTACACTTCATATAAGCTCTATTGGATCTTTAGAGGTAATCTATGGCCTTGATTCAATTATAGTTCACTATTCTAGATTGACCACATAGAGGGGGTGGGGGTAAAGGGGGTATGTGAATAAGTTATTTGTTTTTTACAAATTCTTTATTTTCCATTCGACCTATGGAACTTGTCAGGTTTCTTGATCCATTCAATGATAACTCATATTCTTACTTGGTATAAAAAATACTAAAAGAGAGTAAAATACACAGTATTTACAAGGTTCTATACAAATACCAACTTTTTATTTTGTTTTTTATTTTCCCCAAGATGGATTGTCTACTATAATATTATTATCATTTAAAATGGTTGCTAGAGATTCAAACTGTATATCTATTGAATACTCATAGGAGGTTATTTATACAACGTCCCATAGTTTTACTAAAATCCATATTGTCCTACTCCATAATTGACACTAGATACTTTTTCTCTTAAATCACAAAAGATACATCTCATAATCCTATAACTAACTAAGAAACATCATCCTTTATTCAAGTATTTATCATCCTCATGATGATCTATTGATATGACTCCTTGAAATTTCTGAATCCTATTTGGTAATTTATTTATTAATGTACCTTTTAAATTCTACTATTCTTTCTCAATAAATTATTATCGACTATATCTAATCAGTTGAATTAGTAAAAAAGTTTTCATGTTGTGATTCTTCCTTTTATTGAAGTCCTGTCCTCAATATGATGTGTAAAAGTGGCACAAAAAACTATTCATCATTATTTTATGTTGGAATAATACTTTAATAGTATCAATATTCCTTCTTAAGTATTATTCATTCAATAATTCAGTCTCTTTATAATTTCACTATCTCAATGTACATTCAAGTATGAAATATTCACAAGTATTCACAACACATATAGACCATGTGGATTCTCAAAAAATACCATAACACAAAGCATATAAGAATTGTAATTAATGTGATGCAAGATCACTTTCAACCTTTAGGAAAACCATGAATAACACTAAGGTTTATTATTCTTTAATTTGTGAGATATTGAAGACTTGTTGGTTTTTTATTCATCAATATAGTGTTGTCTGTGGGATTAACTTTGCATAAAAAGTGATGTTTGTGCTTCTGCCTTATCAAGCACAATAATTTGGGGAACTTCTTCACATGAACGATTCATGCATATGATTTATTTTTAAAGATATAAAAATATTATCAATAGAAGAAAACCCCTTTCTCTACCTATCCACTATTAATGTGAGGATATTTATCCCACCTATCATTTGATCTTAAAGATGAGTCAAGACTAATTAAACACGTAAGGATCACAATGTATCTCAGACATTTCTAATGTAATAATATCTTCCAATAATTACTAATATATATTCTATATCAGTGATTCTTGACCACTTATACACTATTTAGGACGATTTAAATTATGATTATAATTCCATGGAAAATATAGTTTAATATCTATGGTAATTTTCTATATTTAAAAACCCTCTGATATTTGAAATTCTAAAATTTCATCACATGGTATTTAAAATTACATGTTTTCTATAGATCCACATTTCATAATTTGAAAAACAACCCATGACAAACTATATATGGATAGATGAGATATTATTAAAAACCTTTCATAGCGATAAACTACATGTGATGTTCAGTTATATTTTAAATAAGATATGTGGGTCTCTTCTTGAAAATATCTACAAAGTGAAAACATGTATGTTGTTACCTTGAAAAAATGGCCATAATAGTTTTCCCTAAAAACAACTATGTGATTTGATTCCTATATGTATAAAATTAGATACATGAATCCTTATTGAATAATCTAAATTAGATATTCCTTTACGTAGTAGTTTGACTACATCTCGCTTATCAAATAAATCAATGTCATCTAGCTTAATGAAATTGGTTACATGGGTCTTTGTTTTTCCTATATATGTAGTAAAAAGTTTTTGTGGATAATCCCATTATGTGTATCATATACATCTCATTTTCTTCATCCAATTTTCATGTATGTAAGTGTAACTGAATTCATTTTATACCTAAATATCATATAGATCATAGATGTTCAATACGACTAATTGATATTTGAATGAGGATTCATCTTGATCTCTATAGCTTCATCAATGATGGATAATGGCCCACTGAAGAACCAATATTTTTCTAAAAATAGAATATGATCAACAGTGGTGATCAAATTGCTCATTTGTTACATATTGGATTGAATGTGAAATATTCATATGTTTTAATATATATGAATAGTTCTATACTTAAACATACCTAAAAATGATTATCTCCTTAGTTTGGAAGTCCCTTTATAACAACTGGTTCTACAATATGATCAAGCTTGTGATAGGGGATCAACACCCATAAAACCAACACACCACACCTCACAGGCTTTACATACCCATGCTAGACCATTGGAACTCTTGGACTATTACATATAAAAATAAACCTACACACATCCATCCTCTTGTGGGCCTATACACATCCCAGCATTACCTACACCACTATATGGGATCTGTGGGCCAACTCCCCTATCTGGTTGAGGTCCTCCTCCCATATCATGGGAATGATATTTATCTTAGATCATTCGATGGACATATTTTTTTAGTAAGGTCCAAAAAAATTAACTACAATAAACTCATACATTCTGAAAAATGTACAAGATATATATTAAACACTTCCTCATGAATTAATTAGAAAAATTATATAAATATATTTTCTCATTAGATTTATTAATTAATTATATTCTCCTCATGAAAATAAATATTTTCATGATCCTCCAAGTTTTTAATTTTGTAGAAAACGTTCCTTTAATATTAGCACGTTTATTGAATTCCTTTGAAAATTAGCTTGAAAATCATCACATTTATATGGATAATTGTCCAAGAATGACATCTAATGGAATAAAGTGAATCCATTTCAATTACTTGAGCATAACAACTTCATCCAAACCCACCCAAACCATATTGACAAATCATTTAAAAAAATGAATCACTTAGTTTCAACACTATCCAACCGTTGGAAAAATAAATTGTCGCTCATGCATATGTGTGGACTAACACAACCATGAAGAGATGTGATCCAGTTTTCAATTAACAACTCGAATGAATGATTATGAAATTTTATATAATGAATGGAATTATATTCATGAAATTATTAACATTATAAAGATATAATAATTTCATAATTCCATTTACCATGATCAATATAGCAATGTAATTATTTAGAAATTTACCAGGAAACCTTAAGTGGTGGTCTTGTGGACAATCAATTCAACAAATTGATGCCGAATGATTATAAAAGGAATTTTCTAAATGGAATATAAAATAAAAATGTTCTTAAGAACATATTTAATAAATATAAAATGATTATTCATTGGGATATAACTATAACACCAAATTATTGTTTAGAAATATTTTCTTATAAATAATTATATTTCATTGATAGATTTTTTTAAAGGAAACAATGAGTGTAGAGGTATTTCGTAACATTATTGAAGTATTATATGACCATTATCACCTTCCCATTGAATTTGATATTATAAATAATAATAACTAAATTTTGAAAAAATGCGTTCTAAAATTTTATAAAACAGATTCATTAATTATCATATGATTAGAAAAAAAATTATTTGAAAATATAACTGATATTTTTATTTCAAAAACATTATTTTTAAACAATCAATGTATTTTGATATTAATAAATTAAATAAATAATTATTGGAAATTTATTTTAATGAATTTTATATATTATTTATTTGATCAAATGTTTTAAACATTCAAAACATAATTTTCTAATCATATGACAAGAATAAGTCTAGTTTTCTGCTTAAATTTGAATTTCATCTAGGAATTATGTTTTGTCAAATTTTAAAAACATAAATTAAAATTAAATTCATCAATTTATAAGAATTTAATTAGAAAAAAGTATCTACTTATTTATAATCATGATGTCCACATTAGGTAAATATGCATTTTTATTTTTTCTCAATATGAAAAGTATTCATGGTAAAATTTATCATATCAGAAAAGGGTAAATCAGATTAATATGTATTATAAATAAGTGATATGGACATAATATTTCATTATAATTATTATGAGATTAAGGTAATTTAAACCTTAACACCTTAGGTCAGAAATTTAGTTTTTAAATGGAAACCTTTCCTTGAGAATAATGTAAATATTTTTTTAAATAAAAAAATAATCAATGAATTACTATCTTTGTTTTTAATAATTCTTATCTTCCGAAATAGTGAAAAATTAATTTATGAATTAATATGAGATTTTATTTCATGTTTAATAAAAAAAATTCATGATAGGAATTTATTATTAATTTTTATAAGTTATATAATGACATTAGTTTGTTATGCAACACCATTACAATATTTCTCCATTTAATGAAAAATATAATGAATGATAAAAAAATTAAAATTTATATTAATTAAATGAGATAAAGTGATACATACATTTTTAGATCTATATAGAATATTTCATAATTGTGAAATATTTATATTAGAATTTCCCTTTTCCTTGATGAATTTAAATTAAAATTAAATAAATGTTGTCAATAATGGAAATAATAATACTTTACTAAAACAATATAGTATTAAACAATCAAAAAATAAAAAAATCAATTACTAACAATAGGTGGACTTTATATTGTTAAAAATGTAATAAATTGGCCAATTATGGTTCAATTTTCACCCTATAAGTAAAAATCAAAACCCTTTAATATTGGGAAATTTGTTATCATAGTTAAAATTAAATTTAATCAACCAAGGGTTAATCAAAACGATAAGGTATAAAATTACACCAAAACATGTATAAATTATATTAGTTGATTGTATTACAATCAAATCATCCCTTATATTCAAATCCATTACCATTTGGATGTGTATGGATTGGGAATTAAATTATTGTAATTTAAACTTTCAGGAAATTCCAAAACTACCCCTCACCTAAAATATAAAAGGGAACCCAATCCCTCACTCCTTCAAACAACTACAAGCCTTCTATATCAAGAAAAATATAAAATTTTTTCTAGTATTTCATAAAATATTAAATTCGTTCATTATTACCAAAAGACCAACCATAGAACCCTTAATAAAAGATCTAACAGATTCATTTCAAAGAAGAGGTAATCCCATCACACTATCATTTTCTTTTCTAATATTTTCTAACAATTACAAATCCTTGGTATGAATCATAAAACAATAACTTCAGAATCCTAATTATTTATAAATTTTCTATTATTATTAAAACAAAATTAGACACCCTATTTCCTATCAAATGATAAGTGAAAGTATTATCTTGTGCGTTTATACGACTTACTATCTCCACATAGCGATACCATTAATTTTTCATAACCATACTTTATTAATGGGTATTATGATGGATTTATTTTTTATATGATATTTATTAATTAATTATAATTTTTTATAATATCACTTCTACATACTTACCATCTAATTCATTGGTAAATGATTACATCCTTCATGCGTATGTGCGGACTACAACCTCCATGGAGCGATATAGTGCATTATTCATTTATATTTTACTTGGATGTTAGTGAGGATGAATTTAATGAATATATATAATATATATTATACAATAATTATCATATATAGGTTAATTAATATATACTTTTCACTTTTTTCATCTGTCAAAAAATCGAAAAATGTTTAAGCCTACATACGACTTACCATCTCTATGAACATTGTAATTAATTTTATTGTCACCAAATTCTATATATGAATATATATATTTATATAATTAATATATATATATATATTTATATATTTATGTCATGATTAATATTCTTAAGATTATGAAAACCTGATAAATTTATAATTACATGAACTACTAAACTGAAATAATCCTGAGAAACAAAACAGTTAAGACCCAGAAATAAAAACATTAACAAGTATTCACTAATAAATAGTGATGTTGAGACATAATAAATGTATAAAATATGATATTATAAGGGTTAAAATTAATCGTATATTTATTTTTAATAAATTTAAATTTACTAAACATGAGGATATAGTGATTTCTAAGAAATATGAACACACGATATGGGTTTTATTATAAAATTTCCTTATTTATTAGAATTGTTTATGATTATTTTTCCAACAATTATATATTTTGTTGTATCTATCATTAATATAATTTATTATCTTATCATATAGTAATTTTATTAAAATATGTTTTTCCAGTGATTTAAAACACTTTGTGTACTCAAAATATTGAAAATATGTTTTTGATGGAAATCAACTTTGTTTATCTCTTCGGTCGAAAAACATTATTCTTTAACATTCATGTTTTCCAAAACAAATTTAAATAATTTTTTTAATATACTCATATGAATATTAAAATTAATTTTTACCCATGTTTTACTTTTTACAAAATTATTTGAATGAAATCTTCCTCCCATTTTCCAAACTATGTTCTTTGTGAATTTTCCGAACAAAATATGGAAGAATTTTATTAACATATATTAAATGAACTGATTTTTACACCCTCATGATCAATATTGTTTTTTCAAAAATCCTTTACATGTTGAAAAGTATAATTTAAATGATATTTTTCCTATGAATTATGAATTAAAAAAAATTATTTCAAAATAGAAATGTTATTTCACTCCGGAATAATTCAAAGTGGTCTTCAAAAACATTTTCTTTATTATATAACATATTATAGTTATACATAGGATTTATTAGGGGCATATTCCAAATATAAAATCCTTATTCATTCTCTAGATGGTTTTTGTCTACTATAATAAGGTGTTTAATAATCCCATTTCCTTTCCATAGGTTACGCTATGTTGATATGTTTATGAGACCTATTTAATTTCATAGGGACTAATATGATAAATGTTTTTTCTTGATTTTTTAGAACACATATGATTTATTTTAATTATGTGATGGGTGTGGAATATATTTACAACCAATTAATTGTATAAATATTAATATATCATGTGATAAAAATGAATATAATTGGGATTGATCCTAGTTCAGTAAGGATATTTTTCCACTATGATAGTATTGGGAGTGAACCTTGACTACTATGATTGTTTATGGAGTGAACCCCTTAACCTATCATAGTTTTGGAAAAGATCCATAACTACCAAGGAAATTATTTTCTATAGATATGTGTATTTAACAAATTCCATGTATATTTTGAATGTTATTGTCATGACCCATCCCCTGAGGCCTGTGTCGTGACTAACCCAAGCCGACCTTCCATAGGCCAAGGGCTGGTGACTAGCACCTGAAATGAATATTCCAAAAGGGAAGGAATTTCCATTAAACCTGTACACACACACGCCCAACCACATCCCAACACACTAAAAGGGGGAAATAAGTATACAAGTAAAAATGATGAGTGTAAGTACAAGTGAAAGTAAGTGGTCTAGAATAAAAACCCAACAATTAAATAAAAATAGAAAAGTAAAAAAAGAAACTCTGATGGCCATCTGCAAAAAAACCCAACCTAATCGTGAGAGTAGTGAAGCTATTGGAATCCGAAGTAGTATGTCCTGTCCACCCAGTCCTACTGGGCCCCACCTGATCCTAGGATACTAAGTCCACCATTGTATCACCCTTCAGTCCCGTCCCCCTAAGCACCTATATCAAAATGTCGATCATTTGCACCAGACCCAACACATTAAAAAAAAGGCAATGCAGGGGTGAGTATATAAATACTCCGTAGGGACTCCGAGACCCCCAATGGTCTCTCCGTAGTCCTAGATGGAAAACACCAAAAAGAAAATACCACAGAGGTAATACCACTATGAAAGATCTAAAACACATATCACAAAGGAAAATATTCAACTCACACCAGGTATAACTTAAATACTGATGTAAAGATTATTAGTTATAAAGCTAGATAATATTATTTTATCGAGAGGCTCTTCTACTCTTCCGTATAGGATCTCTAGGTGCTGACCCACAGAGGATCAATAAGTGCTAGCCCACACAGGGTTGTAAGCTACTAACCCACTCAGGATTTCTAGGTCCTTAACTACTCTAGATCTCTATGTGCATACCCACTTAGGATCTCTAGGTGATGATCCACTCAGGATTTCTAGGTGATAACCCCCACATGATCGATATTCCTTATTCACATCATTTCTAGCCACCAGATTCCCGCACTTAGCACACTTGAATATTGCAAGATCCACTCCTCAAGCCATTGTTCATACCTCAACTTCCACGAAGTCCCACATAGAGTAACCCCAAAGGATCGTCTCTTCATAAGGGTCTCAATGCAATAGACGTTGCATTGTTCATATTCCCATTCTATATGTTATAGGATGTTTAGTAAAAAGTTTCTGATTAAATTCATGTCTAATCCAACTAGAATATACTCCAACTTCTGCCAAACCTCAAGTGGAGTATATCAGAAGAACCACCCCACTGTATCAGTCTCAACACCATTGACAGGGCGTCAATCAGATGCGTGTTCTGTGGAATACATGTGTTTTAGTAAATAGGGTTTGGTTGCGTTTGGGACCGGTCGCACCTGGTCAGACCGACCCGACCAACCTGGCCCGGGGGTCCCACATACCCTTTTTATAATTAGATGGACTCAACCTGACCCAGTTCGGGTTGGGTTCAGTCTGGTCTGGGCTGGATGGTAGGGCCTCTATGGAACTAGCTCGGTTTGGTTGAGGGTCTAGTCCCCGGGTCGACCGAGGACCCAGTCTCGTCCAGCCTAGCCCACCGGCATAGGTCCAGCCCACTGAATGGGGCACAATCTACCCGCCAAAGACCGGCTGCATGGTGAGGCAGCCTGGGTGCCACCCACCCAAGACATGGCTGTCTCTCTGCGTCTTTCTCCCCCATTGGCCCTTCAGACGTGGGGCCACCTCCAACTGCAGTCGACGAACTATGGAACCCCGACCACCAGACGTTCGGGACAGAAGATTTCCCTCCATGATGCACTAATAGGCACCGTGCCTCCTCACCGCCGCAACCATCCGGCCACGGATTCCTGTCGACAGGCACGCTGCGTAGGCACACTACCACCCTCCACCCACAGTGGCCTCCACGGGCCACCGATTTCACCGGTGCATCGATGGTACCTTTTATGGGCCATATGAGTCACTTCTGTGGTCTGTTTATTGAACCTATTGTGTCTACAGAATCTTTATACTGTCACCTTTACTGAAAAATCATCAAACTCTCTTTTCCACTGTCTCAAGAATTCATCCATGAAGAACACACCATAAACAACTATGGAGGATAGTTCAGGCCTTTTTCGTGTCGTCCTGTACCCTCTGTGTTAGAGTTTAAGCATGCAGAAAAGTATTAACCACATAGTAATAGTAAAACCCTAATTCAAACCCCTGCACAACATCCACCCGTAAGAACAAGTGATTCGCGGATCAACCCGTTAGTCGGTTGATTCACATTCATCGTTAATTTTCATGAATGGGGATGAAATAATCAAATAATTAGATTGCATAAACCCATACTTGATTCATTTGATTAACTAATGAAGAAGGATATGATTCACGTCGTCATCGATCTGCAGTCGTTGGCGTTCATCGCTACTTGCCCACCTTCGGATCCTATCCTCCAACGTTTATCTATTCGTTCTTTTTTCTTCATTGGAGAGGGATCCCACCGACGTTTCATCAAGGATTTTCTAGCGTTTCTTAATCCCCAAACCCCAACAAGTTGGATTGATAAATGAAAATAATAAGCACAACAACGTTTCACCAATTTATGATGCTCATTAATTGAGCCACATTAAATGATCCACCATTAATGAGTCATTAAGATAACTACATCGCGGTTTCAAATATAACATCATTTACCATGAATTAATGAGCCTCATCTTCATACCGAAACATCACAATCCATCACACAATGGTGAGAAAAGAAGGAAAATAATTATTTTAAATTATTTTATTATTTTTCATCAAAAGTCTAGAAAATAACTTTTCTGCTTGGCTATTTCCGGTTGAAGTTAAGTCATTTCATGGTAAATCCCAACATTATGAGTTCAACAGTGCCCTCATATTTATGATCTGACCACCAGTTCTAAAGATAGAAAAAACCCCTCACACGTTTACTGAACATAGCTTAAAAAATTTCAAAATTAATTTTCGGGTTCATTGGGCCCTAGAATCATGTGCCTCCAGAGCTTCCAGTCTCGAAATAATTCCATATAATTACAAGAAAATTACACAAAATTTCTGAGACATTAAATTCTCCCCACATTAGGGTTTTATTTCCCCAAATTCAAAACCAATAACTAAACAAATAGATGGGGGTACTGAGCACGAATATGAGCCTCCTTCTCCCATGTTCTCTCCTAGAGATTCCCATGCGGCCACTAAACTCTCACCAGAGGAATTGACCGCCCACATAGGACTCGCTCCTGTCAATCCTTTATATCTACAGGGAACTCCACAAACGTCTCCCCATTTTCATTGTTCAGATGATCCCAGTTGATGACGTGTGATGGATTATGCACGTATCTCCTCAGCTGCGAGATGTGGAAAAAATTATGGACCTGATGTATATGTGGGGGAAGATCTAGGTGGTACGCCACCACTCCAAATCTGCTCAGGATCTTAAAAGGTCCAATAAACCTCAAATATATCTTTCCGCCCTGACCAAATCTTCGTAATCCTCATCTGGGTGAGACCTGAAGGAATATATGATCACCCTCCTATAACTCCATGGGTCTCCGTCTCCTGTTGGAATAAATTTTTTTCCTACTATGTGGAGTCCTTATCCTTTCCTGGATGATCTACACTTTCTTAGTGTTAGCCTATACCAACTCTGGACCCATGAGTACTGACTCCTCTAGGTCTTTCCAGCATATGGGTGATTTTCATGGCCACCCATACCAGGCCTAAAACTATGTCATGGCAATGGTGGAGTGATAGATGTTGTTGTATGCAAACTCTTCTAGTGGCACATTTTTCTCCCAACTTCAACTAAAATTCAGGACACAAGCACGAAACATATCCTACAAGGTATGTATGGTTCTCTGTATTTGACCATTTTTCTGGGGGTGAAATGATGTGCTCCATTGTAGTTGTTTCCCAAACACCTTCTGTAATTCCCTCCACAGCTAGGATGTAAAGTGCGCATCACAGTCTGAGACAATCATCGAAGGCCCTCCTTGGAGCTGCACTATCTCTTAAACATAGAGGCATCCCAATCCCTCTATCGGTCCCTACTACCAGATGGATAGAAATTGAGCCGACTTGGTGAGTTAGTCAGCGATCACCTAGATGGAATCATTAGATCTAGATGTATGTGGTAACCCTGTTAGAAAGTCCATAAATATACCATTCCATTTCCACTCTGATACCTCAGGTGGCTGGGCCAATCCAACTAGAACCTAATGTTTGACCTTCACTTGCTAAAAAGTGAGGCATCACTAAAGAAACTTGGCCACATATTTCTTCATCCCTAGCTACCAGTACTGATTTCTGAGGTCCTGGTATATCTTTTCCACACCAGGATGTACCGCCAATGGGGAAGTATGGAACTCCCTCAACACCTCCTCCTGAAACATCACAGGTACTAAGGTGCGTCCTATGGAAAGGATGACATGCTCCCCACCTATCGAAAATCCATAAAAATCATGTCTTGATGATATCTAAGCATGCCAAACCTCACAGTCAACATCCAAAAGTTGTACATCCCTAACTCACTATAAGAGAAGGGGAGTGAAAGTCATAGAAATGAGGTAAACTGGTCTATCACTATCCAAGAAGGATATATGCATTGCGGCTAGCTGCTTCGTCGCCTCTCTCATTAGCTGAAAACCAGACCTCCTACTAAGTGGATCTTCCACCACGTTCCCCTTCCTAGGAGTATAGAATTTAAAAAAGACATAGTTCTAGAGGAACTCTTTTCAGTTTTAGGTCATTCTCAGAGAATATATACATGAGACTCATGTGGTCAGAGTAAACTATAAACTGGTCAATCATCTAGTTGTGTCTCCACATCTTCATGGAAAAGACTACCACTGCTAACTTGAGGTCATGGGTTGCATAGTTCTTATCATGCTGCCTCAACTTCTGTGAGCCGTAGGTGATCACTGCTCGCTCCTGCATCCGGACACAAGAAAGTCTAGTACACAATATATCACAGTAGACTACATACCCAACCCCTCTTCTAGTAGCCTCAATATGTGGGCACTCATCAGTCTCCTCCTCAGCTCCTAAAAACTCTTCAAGCACCTCTCTATCGACATCAAGGGTTGTACCTTCTTTGTCAAAGCTAAAAGGGTGATGATAATTTGGAAAATTTTGGTACAAACCTCCAGTAGTACCCAAGCAACCCCAAAAAAACTTCACACCTCAGTCATGCTCCGGGGTGGCTCCGAAGAAGGTACTGCCTCTATCTTCATCAGATCCACCGCAACTCCAACCTCTAAGATGGCGTGTCTAATAAAGTGGACCTCTCATCTCCAGAACTGGCACTTTGAGAGCTTACCATAAATTTGGTGCTATCAGAGTGTGTACAGAACTATCTGCAGGTTTGTAGCGTGCTCCTCCTCTGATGTCGAGTTAACCAAGATTTAATAAATTAAGACCACCAAAAAATAATTGTGGTTAGGCTGGAAGATCATATTCATGTGTCCCATGAACACTTTTGGTGAATTGGTCACACCGAAGGGAATCAACATGAACTCATAGTGGTCATAATAAAACATAATGGTTATCTTTGTTACATCCTCATCCCATACCCAAAGCTGGTGATAGCCCGATCTGAGGTCTATCGTCTAAAACCACCTCACACTATTCAGATGGTCGAAGAGGTTTTCAATCCTCAGTAGTGGATACTTGTTCTTCACAGCCTCTTGGTTCATGCACCAAAAGACCAAACACAACCACAAACTCTCATATGCCTTCTGGGAAAAAAGCACTAGGGATGCCCATGGTGAAACATTGGGCCATAAAAAACCCTTCTTCTACATGCCTTCCAATAGTACCCTCAACTCGTGAATCACTGCCGGAGATATCCGATATGACAGGGTGGATATCGATGTCTTTCATGGGTACAAGTCAATGGTGATGCCTACCTCTCTGCGAGGAGGTAGTCTCAGGACATCTTATGGAAAGACATACTCATATTTGTCCACCAGTATAAGGAATATTAGACTCCCACCATCCACCACACCGAGGGTGAGACTGGTCCATTGTTTTTGATTGTCATCACCCTCCTATGAGAAATTATATCCTGTGCTAAAAAGGTTTTCTTCTCACTGGTGAAGGAAAACTCGGTCCCATCCTCACCGAACACCACACTTTTCACCTAAAATAGTTCATCTCAACATGGACTGTGGATAACCATTCCATCCCCAAGATGACTTCATATGGCCTCGTCACTAATATTACGATATCCCATCAGAATCACTCACCACCCAAAGTAAGCTCACACTATCAACACCAGTGTGTAATCATAGAATCCACTACCATAAGAGTATTTAATTGTAAATCTCAATCCAACGACTCCATCAGAATCTATGAGCCTCGAACGAGGTCCATGAAATGGAAATAGTGACTGGAACCTATGTCTATAAGAACTTCTCTAGGGTAGAGAAGACATAGTTTGTACCTCTAATCATCTTTGTAGTGCCGTGGTCATAAGCCTTCATCGCCTAAAGTTGGCCCCGGTGCTATCCAACTGCTCTTGGAGCTCGTGGTGAACCCTCTAGGGGTGGTTGCGGTAACACCTCAAACCGTCACCTGCTACCTGATACTTGTCCTACTTGCCTACCACGTCTGCTGCGCTACGAACCTCCTCAATCAAACCCGTGTCACTATCTCAAAAATCCATTAACTGCCTACTAGTCATCCATGTGGGGAGTCAGAAAGTCACAATCCATGTTTCCATATCTACTGCAACATCAATGATCTATAGTCCTCAGATAAACTCCTCTACATTGCGAGCTCCGTACCTCTGACCCTGCATCCTTGGGTCATATTCTAGAAGGTCTGGTGCATTTTGGACTTTGCATCGTCTGTCAACTTCCTACAGAAGATGAATTGGCCACCTATCATTCGATGGTGCCTC
Source organism: Viscum album (assembly GCA_963277665.1). Taxonomy (NCBI): domain Eukaryota; kingdom Viridiplantae; phylum Streptophyta; class Magnoliopsida; order Santalales; family Viscaceae; genus Viscum; species Viscum album. The sequence continues at coordinate 734,569,336 of OY728139.1, read as the reverse complement.
TCACCATTAGTGCCAGCTTGGCTTGTAAGCTCTCCACCAGTAGAGATAGATCTTGAAATCCATCCTGCGTTGGGATGTTGAGAAAAATCATCGACATCCTAAAATCATATCAGAGTCCTTTCTCAAAGAACCGAGCCCTGATGAAAGGGTCCCATACCATGTTAGTGGAGTAGTAGTAGAGGGAGGTAAACCTCACAGAGTAATTGGACACAATCAGTCTGCCCTGATGCAAGATTAGTAACTCCTAAATATGCACTGAGTATAGCATCACAGGTATGAACTATGCCCAAAAGAGGCTCTTGAAGTTTGTCCAGACAAGGGTCACCTCCTTGTGAGTCTGGAGCATCAAGATCCACCACCTCCCTATCCCCCCTAAAAAGGCTAGTGGATAGAACTACCATATGGTCTGTCGGTGTCTCTACTAGGAAAAAACCTCGATTAATTTCCTCTAACCAATCCTCAGCTGCCTGAGGATTTGTCTTGCCTCGATACCTTAGAGGACCTTATCTCTAAAACTCGTGTAGTGCACTCAGTCGGAGTGAAATATCTGCTGTTGGGGCTGTTAGAAACGACTAATCTCTAGGTGGTAGTGCCGCTGGTACACCACCCAAAGGTGCTATCACTGTATGGGGTCCCTGGAACAACTCTCATCACTCAGTGGACCATCTTCATGATCTATCACTAAAATCTGGGATATCTCTCTTCATGGAATTATCCTGCAGAGAATCATATGTCCCACAGTCTATATGTTATACCTGATGAGAAGACTCAAAAGAGAACAAGAGAAAAAAATTTAAAAAATACTTGAAACCATTGTTTTCGTGTACTGATTTAGAAAAGAGAATTCAATGTCCTGGTGTAAGGATACGTCAGCTGCCATACCAATATTGGACTACCTGTATTGAAAGCCAAAATAAAGACACTTAAGACTATTTTCCCCATTGAAAAGATACAGACTCTTTGTTCTTTTGGTAGAACCAACTCCCTCTGATACCACATTGTCATGAACCATCCCCCATGGTCTAGGTTGTGACTACCCCATGTCTTCCTTCCATATGTCAGGGGCTCGTGACTATCACAGGAAAGGAATACCCCTAAAAGGGATGTCATTTCATTTAAACATGTCCACACACACACACCCAACCACATACCAACACACTGAAAGGGGGAAAAAGTATACCACTAAAACTAGGTTGAGTGTAAGTACAAGAGAAAGTAAGAGGGCTAGAATACAAACCCAACAAGGAAATGAAAATAGAAAAGTAAAAAATGAAACTCTGATATCTATCCATGGAAAAACCCACCTAATAGTGAGAGTAGTAATTCTACTAGAATCCTATGTAGTATGTCTTGTCTGCCCGGCCCTACTACCCCCTAGTCTTAAGCATCCAACTCCACCATTGTAGAATCCTTCAGTCCCATCCCCATGAGAACCTCTCTTGAAATACTGATCGTCCCCACCAGACACAACAGATGTAGGCAAATCTTATACACGTGTGAGTATAACAATACTTAGTAGGGGCTCCGAGACCCACAAAGGTATCTCAGTAATCCAAGAAAAAAACACCACAAAGTAAATACCATAGAGGTAATACCCGAAAAAATATCTCAAAAATAAACCACAAAGTAAAAGACATAGCTCACACCAGGTATAACATAAGTACGAAAGTAAAGATAATTATTCTTAAAGCTATAGCATCTTATTCTGTTGAGAGGATCTGATGTTGATTTGTAGATGGTCGCTAGGTGCAAACCCAGAGAGGATTGCTAGGTGCTAACCCACAGAGCATCGCTAGGTGCTGACCCAAACAAGATCACTAGGTGTGGACAAAGTCGGGATCGCTAGGTGCGGACCCACTTAGGATCACTATGTGCGGACCCACTCAGGATCTCTAGTTGCTAACCCACAAAAGATCACTATTCTTTTTTCACGTCAAATCCAACTACTGAATTCCCACACTTAGTATGCTTGATTTAGAGTTGATCTGATCCTTAAGATATCGATAATACCTCAACCACCAAATAGTCCCATATAAAGTAACCCAAAAGGACTGTTTGATTGTGAAAGACCAAACTCAATAAGAGGCGCATCATTCAGATGCCCAGTCTGTAAGTTATTGGCTTTTAGTAAAAATGGCCTAGTTGGATTCGTGTCCGATCCGACCCGACCATACTCCAAAATCTTCCAAAGCTCAAGTGGATAATGTCAGATGGACCAACCTGTCTCAAGGGTCCCAACTCCACTAATGGCATGTCAATCAGACAACCAGTTTGAGAGATACAGACGTTTTAGTAAAAAAGGGGCCAGTTGCGTCTGGGCCCGATCCGATCCGGTCGGACCGACATGACCAACCCAGCCCGGGAGTTCCACATACCTCAGTTAAAATTAGATGGACTTTACCAGACCCATTTCGAGTCGTGGTATGTCTATTCCATCCTGGCCAGTGGGCCAGGCCCAATGGGCCTCACTGGACCCGACCCGGTTCAGCCGAGGGTCCAACCCACCGCGTGGCCCTGCGACCCAGTCTCATCCAGCCCGGCCTGCTGACGTGGGTCTGACCTAATGGGAGAGGGTCCATCCCACAATTGTGGGTTCGACCCGGCCCACTGGCTGGGGTGTGGCCCACCAGTCGAAGACCAGCGTCACGGTGCGGCCGGTCTAGCGCTGCTGAGCCGGGACGCAGTAGCCACACTGTGTCCGACTCCCACACTGGCCTCACAGACATGGGGCCTCCTCTAGCCATGGTTTACGGACCATATCCCACCCACCACCGGATGTCCTAGAAGAGGTTCGTCCCTCCACACGGTGCCGACAGGTGCCGCACCACCTCCCTCCACCCAGGGCCACCACCGTGTGCCGACATTACATTTGATGGGCCACCTCCGTGTGCCGGCGGTACATTTGATGGGCCATCAGAGTCTATTTGGTGGTCTATTTATCGAACCGATAGTGTCTATGGATACATTAGGCTGTCCCCTTTTCTGAAATGGCCTCAAAATCACTTTTCCACCATCTTGAGAAATCATCCACGAAGAACGCACCATAAATACGAATGTCGGAGGGTCTGGGCCTTGTCCATGTCGGCCCACTCCCACAACATTAGATATTAAGAATGTGGGAATTTATTAACCACACATCAATAATAAACCCAAATTCAAACCCCCACAAGACATCCACCCACCAGAATGAGTGATTCACATATCAAACCGTTAGTCAGTTGATTCATGTTCATAATTAAGTTTCAAGAACGAGGAAGAAATCATCAGATATATATAACGTATAAACACATAATTGGATTCATTGGATCCGCTGATGAAGAAGGATGTGATTCGCGTCATTGTCAATTTTCATTCATTGGCGTTCATCACCACTTGTCATCCTCTAGATCCGATCCTCCAACATTCGTCACTTCGTTCTTCATTGGAGGGGGATTCCACCAGAGGTTCGTTAGAGATTTCCCTACATTCGTTAGTCCAAAAACTCCAACATGTTGGATTATTAATAGAAAATAAAAAGCGAACCGATGTTTCATCCATTTATGATGCTTATTAAATTATCCAAATTTAATGATCCACCTTTAATGAGGCATTAATATAATAGCATCACGGTTCCAAATGAGCCATTATTGACCCCCCATTAATGCACCTCGTTACCGCCTCATCGTTCTAATGTAGGGTCGCCATCCTCCACTCAATAATGAGAGAATAACTAAAATAATTATATTAAATTATATTATTATTTTTTCACGAAATTTACAAAAAAATATCTTTTTCAATCGTCCCTTTTTGGCCAAAGTTTAGTTTTTTCTAGGAAAATACCTGCTTTCCAAGTTCAATAGTGCCCTCAAATTTACAATCCAAGCCCTGATTCAGAAGATATAAAAACCAACTCACACAATTACAAAACATACATTAAAAAAGTTCAAAATTTATTTCCAGGCTCAATGGGACTTGAAATAATGTGCCTTCAGAGCATGCAGTCTCGAAATAATTCCATATAATTAAAAAAAATTTACATAGAATTTTGGAGACATTACAGTTATGATCTCATGGATGATGTTATTTAATTCCCTAATGATTCATTTAATATTAACAACCAAGATTTAATCCTTGAATCAAAATTGTGATCTATGATATGTAGGGCATGATTTTAAAAGGATAATATCAGGTTCTCATATCCTTTTTTCTCATGTTTTGATTATATGATCATTTTTAACTCCCTTGTTTACCCTTACTAGGAATCAGATCTCACCCTTTTATTACATCTAATTTTCTTAGGATATAAAGATAGGTATTAAGTTTTATATATCTATGAGGGGTGATATTTATAAAGAAACATGTTTGAGATTATGTAAAACTATTTTGAATTACTTGTTTATATTTCAATGTATCCAAAGATACTAGACCAATATGATTTTGGCTTGGATAGAAATGTTATGTAAATGATATTTATCTATTTAGATGTAATATGTATGTTTAAAAAGTATGGGTCTTTATATTTTTCATCATAGCATGTTTTATTTAACCTTAAAAAATAGGGATGTGAAAAAATTAGTAAGAACCATAGGAATAATTCAAATTATAAGATTATACCAATGTTTTTGTAATGATAATGAATGACCTAGGTCGAAAAAAAGGTTTAATTGATATAGGTGAAACAATTTAGATATATTATAAATAGTTTTTCATGATTTTGTGGTTTTACACCATGATTATTATTTTATCACACAATTCTTTTTTGTTTTATTAAATGCATGAAGCCCAAAATAATCATGATAATTTTGAATTTGATGGAAAATGAAATAATTTTCTTCTTATGAAAGCTAATGTTATAAGAGATGGAATGAATAATATTGTTTTTATGCTCACAAAATATCCTCAAGTAATGAATCACACTGAGATTATAATCTATTAAAGAGGGAGAAATGTTCTATTAAGTCTTTCATGATTAATAAAACAACATCTTTTGGTGGGTCTATTGATACACTAGTCACTGTTAAATGGATCAGTACCATTGGAAACATATTATCCAATTTTCATTGTTCAAAATACGATAATGTTAATTTGGATTCTTATCATTTAGAATGAGAAAAAAATCAATTGCGAACTCATATCAAGACATGATGGAATATAAGGAAATTTACTCCATGTAGTTGGATGAATTTAAATGATTATTTTTCAATAGGTAATTTCAATGAATTCTTTGTATGAAACTATAAAAATAATTCATTGAGGTGAAATTGAAGGATGATAAATCTGTTGGTACGAATGAAGAATATTTTACTGGAATTGGTAGGTATTATTCTAGGGTGATCATCTAAACTAAAAGTAAGGTTGAATAATTATTTAGTTTCTTAAAACCAAGTCTTCCAATGGAAATATTCATAAGGGACTTTAGTATAAATTAATAAATCATTCTATATTCCATCATGATGGAGATAAAGATTGGATTAACCCTCAATATCATGGTTTTGATAAGAAAAGAAAAAGAAATTCAAAACAAAATATAAAAACCAAATATAGAAAAATATGATACTTCCTTTATACTCAATGTATGTAAGAAATCATGGGGGAAGTTTTCTTATGTGAATTAGTAAAAGTTTCATGCGTGGAAATGATGGTCATCAAGAAATTGATTTCTTATTGGACAAGAAGTAGTTATAAAATGATGTGAATAGAGAAAATGTTCCACATAATTCACCACACACACTCTAGTTTTTCCAATGCGAGTAGTACATCAATTACAATAACAAGTGCCCAAATTTGAAGGTTAATTGCTATGATCAATGTCAAAAACATATTCATACTTGATATAAAGGAAAATATCATATAGTCATTATTTATGATGAATGGTATGGTAAATTGGTACTGAAATATAGAGTTACCATCCACTCAAGAATTTCAAATGTCATATTTTATTTTGGATCTATCAAATATTTTATATTTGAAGAATTTTATAAGGGTATCATTGTAGTACCCAAAAATTAGATGATGGGTTAAAAATAATACCTGAATTTTATGATGATAACATCCTATGTTTATGATTCTTAGTTGATTAAAATTTGTTTGAATGGATTTATATAAATATTTTTATTCTTCCTCTAGTTGAATTTAATTTTATTATGTGAACGTTTTGGATTTTATTACAAAAATCCCACATAAATTTCCAAGGAAGGGATGCTATATTTAATATTCTGATCTAACTTGTTATTTTCTATCAGTGTGATGAAAAAATGAACCTATTTGGGAAATTACGACAATCATATGGGTCATGATTCTTATTCAAAGGAGATGTTTATCTCATATGGTATGGGAGAAAGTTTACATCAAGGATATTAATATTTGATGAGATTTTATTGACTTTATTTTGGATGTGTTTCCTGGAATTCTACTAAATCATGATGTTGAGTTCTCAAAAGAACTCGTAAAAGGTATGAATGGTATGATTTTATAGTGATTCCATTTGGTATTACTAATATCACCTATCTTCATAGATTTAATTAATAGAGTCATTATAGACAAAATTGACCATTTTTTTGGTAGTGTAAGTCATTATTGATGTTATTCTTATTTATTTAAAGCAAAAGGAAAAGAATAAATTTCACTTGAAGATTGTTCTAAAGACCCTGAATAAGGATAATATTTATGAAAAATTTAACATATATGAATCTTGTCATTCTAAATATTCATTCATGGGTTATATAATCTCATTTGGTCATATATCAACAAAACCTTATAAGATAATAGTTTTTGATTGTGGGATTTGATCGAATAATATGATTGAGATCCTTAATATTACTGGATTGGAATGATAATATCTGTGATTTGTGGATAATTTTTCATGGTTTTAAAATCCAATAACTATGTTAAGTCTGATGGGAGTATAGTTCAATTGGATCAAAGAATGTGAGGAATGTTTTAAGGAACTGAAGAGAAGGCTCTTCTATGAACATGTGCTTACAATACCCTGTAGTGAAGAATGGTTTGTAATCTATAGTGATAAATAAATGAAGTGACTATTATGCATCCCCATGAATAATGATATGTTTATATATTATTCATCACTAAAATTGAAGGACCTTGATTAAAATAACCAAACTCTCGATTTGGATTTAGATGTGGTGATTTTTGTGTAAAAAATATAGAGGCATTTTATTGATGGAGAAAGGTTTGATATATATATTCACCAAAAAATGTTTGAGTATATATTCACTCAAAAATAGTTTAATATTCAGCAGATAAGTTGTATGGATATGAATAAATCTTATTACATCTCGATACATTTGGAGCAACAAAAATCAAACAAGGTGGATGCTGTTTTATGTTAAAAGGATCATTATAGATTATCTATGATGAGGATAAAAAACATATTATATTTATGTATTTTAAATGGATAGAGCTAGAAATACTAGTGGAAGGAAAAAATATTATATATATAAAATGAGTGTTCAACTATATATTCATGTAAAGATTAAAGAGGAAGAAAAAGAAAATTTATTTCTAAAAAGGAAGATGAGAAATGTCCCAGAGTTGAACCATGATTGTGATAGAATAATTTAGTTCCAGGATCATGTATGTTTCCCTTTGGTACCAGATTTTAAGTAGGATATGATGGGTGAATCCCATAGTTCACCATTATCTATTCATCCCAGAAGCACATATATATATATTGATATTTGAATGAGTATTTCAGGTGGGATAGAATGAAAAGAGCTATTGTTTAGTATGTATCTCAGTGCATGGAATGTTAGAAAGTTATTAGTGACAGAAAAATGTCTAATGGGATGTTAAAAGTATTACCCATACATGAATAGAAATGGAAAAACATCACCCTATATTTTTTCATCGGTATAAAAAGACATCAAAAGGGAATATTGTTAATTGAGTTGAAGTCAGTCTCGTTATACATTACACTAAATTTCTATTAGAGAAGAATTATATCGTGATCAACTTACTAGATTATATAATAAAGAAGCGGTATGATTTTATGTTTCACCATAATCAATTGTATATGATCAAGATCTAAGGTTTAGCTCGATGTTTTGGAGAAGACTTTATCATGATCTAGATACAGTGTTAGGTTCTGGCACTACTTATCATCCTTAGATAGATGGTATGTCTGAGAGAACCATTTAGACTCCAAAATATATGTTCAGTGTGGGATTTATGGATTTCAAAGGTGGTCAATATCAACACCATTGTTTGGTGGAATTTTCATACAACAATACTTTCACTCTAGTATTAATATGGATCCTTATGTATACTAATAAGGTATAAATAATAGAAATCTAACATGTTGGAATGAAGTTAGAGAAATAAATCTATTGGGTCATGATCTAGCTGAGTTTAGTTTGGATAATGTTAAGACTATCCAAAAAAAATATAAATTTAGATCAATGTATAACAAAAATTTATTTTTATAATCATCCTAAATATATAGAGTTCGAAGTGGGTGAGAGGGTATTCAGATGAGTATCTTCTTATAAGAGGGTGAATATGTTTATAAATAAGGGAAAACTAATCCCTGGGTTTATTATCTCTTTTGTATTTCTTGACCGTATCACGTGGGTAGTTAAATGATTAAATCATACATCGAATCTCTCCCAATTTTATCATGTGTTCCATATATCTCTCATGAGGATGTAAATAACTTATCCTTAAAAAGTAATAAATGAAAAGGTCATACAATTGAAAAAATAAATTACTTATCATGAATAAGTAATATATATTCTAGATCATTGATAGAAAGTTATACAAAACAAGTCCACTCACTCAGATAAATTTTTAGGAAAACCCCCCCTATTTGAGAATCTTATGTGGGGACTTGAGGATATGATTAGGTAGTAGTATCCTCATTTGATTACTTCAGGGTGATAAATTCCAAGGATAAAATTAATTTTAAGCGTGGTATAATGTAACAACTAGAGATTGTGGTAAAAAAATTCTATTTAAATACTTTGAAATATTTTATTTCTTATGTTACATTCAACATTGAGTTTAGAGGAACTTTGTAACATTATTAAAATATTATGTTTCCATTATTGCAAAGCCATTGGATTAGAGGGTATGAATATTAATAATTTATTAATGAAATATGTATAGTTCAAAAATTATAAAATTTATATATTAATTACCAAATGAGTAAAATTTAAAAAATATTTTAATATATTACTGAAGTTTTTATTTGTAAAAAATTATTTTTAAGTGTAAAAAGTATTTTTATTTTAATAAATTTAATTATTAATTATTGGTGAATGATTTTAATGAAATGTAAATTTTATTTACTTGATAAATAGTTTTAAAAATTCAATAACTATTTTTATACTCATAGGATAGTAAAAAATCCAATTTATTGATTAAAAATGTATTTTATCTAAAAAAGTTTTTTTTTCGCATTTTCACACCTACATTAAAATAAAATTTATACCATTTATAGATATTGAATTAGATAAAATTAATTTTAAATTTATAATAAATAGGTCCCAATTTGGTAAATTGGTCCATTTATTTATGATCAATATGAATATTCATTGTTGTATTACATATCACATAGGTAATGGGTAAATCAGATTAATACAGAATAAAAATAGGTGATATGGCCACAATTTTTCATCTTAATTATCATTTGATAAAGGGAATTGAAACTGTAACATTGCATGTTCTAATGTAAGTTGTATAATGTAAACTTGTTAATGAAATTTTCTTATTTATTATTTATGTTAAAGGAAATAAAAAAATGTCAGTATATTTGTTTTTATTATGACATATGTGACCAAAAAGTGAAACAATTATGTTATGAATGAACCAAAATGTTTATTTTTATCTCAATAAAAAAATCATGATAGAAATTTATTACTATTTTTTTTAATTATATAATGATCTAAATTTCTTATGAAACACCAATGTAGTATTTCTCTTTTTAATAAAATGTATAATAATTGATTTTAAAAATGTCAAACCTGGTATATTTTGAATGATTTAATATGAAAAATGAATTTTACAGATCAAAATGAAATATTAGGAAGGTTTTAAGGAATTTGATTCTAATTTCACATTCTACATGATGTTTTTAATGTCAAATTAAATGAATAGTTTAAAAATTGAAAACAATGATATTTAATCATAATAATATATTATTAATTCATTTTAAAATAATGAAAATCATGAAATAAGACAAGGTTGATATGATATGGTCTAAAATTTCATAAATCGGACATTTATGGACAATTTTTACCATATAAGTAAAAATTAAATTACTTTAATATTGAAAAAGTTGTTATCATAGTTAAAAAAATGTTGACTAGGGGTTAATAAAAATTATAGGTTTCAAAATTATATGAATTTTTTTATAAATTCTTTTGGTTGGTGGGATCCCAATTGTGACGACCCGCATCATCACAGGTTGTGAAAATCAAGGGTAATTTGATATTTTTTGTTCCTCATTGTATTTATGGGAAAAATGGAAATATAATATGTGATGTGATCTCAAATAATTTTTTAGAAAATCAAATGGTCCTATAATATGGTCTTTATCCAAGTCTAGAAGTATGGTGGAAATCATAGCCATGAAAATTTTCACACCAAATTTATTGTATAATTAGTTAAATTTTAATTTATTCGCATGTGTTAGTTTGGTCATATCATTAAAAGGAGTGTGTTTTTTAGATTCTACCTCTTTCCTTGTGTCTTTAATGGGGGCTTTCTCCAACTGTGGGATAACAATGCATCGAGAAAGGGGTTAGTCTTTTGTCCAACTTTCACATTTTTTTTAATTTTCCTTTTCATTTTTAATTTTTCATTCTTATTTATTTAAATTGGATTGTTATGTATTCCCAAAGGGTTAGTACCCCTTTCGGTTTTTTATAAGGTAGATGGATATGGAGATAATAGATGGATATTAAAAGGAGGATGTTCCCCCGTGGAGCTCTGGTCATGTGAGATCATCGTACAAAAGGTTCAGATCACAGATCATTGAAATACTTCAACAGGTTTCACCTGGAGGTAGTTCCATTTAGGGTTTCATCCATAAATCCACATAGTTTATGTTTATTTTATTTTTAAGGATAAGTATGTGTTTTTTATAATTCTTAGTGGGTTGATATTGGAGTTTTGGTGAGAAAACACGCGTTTTATCTAATTTCAAATGTTTTGCATTCGACAAAACTAGTGTAAACTAATAATGATTTTATAAACACAAACCATGTGTTCTTGTTGTTCAGATAAGATTATGTTTTGAGACTACATGATTTGTACTAGGGGTACATGCTATGTAGTTGTAATGGGCATGTAGTGGAGGGAATGGCCAAACACCTTGTGTGAGGTTCATAACAGAACCTATATAGGGCGCACTCCTTGTAGAAGTACATGGACAAGAACATTACATGGCTAAGTACATGGAGAGGTACCCATGTAGAGTTACACTTCATGTACTCATTTTTCACGATGAGTGGGGTTGGGTACATATGATTGTACCCATGTAAGGTTACACACCCTATACCCAGAGGAACACATCATGTACATTGGATTAGTACATGCCAAGTTGTGAGAGTTACATGTCTATGGAGGACTTCTTGGATTAAATGTGGCATACCCCATGTTCATGTCATGTAATTTTCCTACATTGGTTAGTTTTTCCAAATTTTGACCATGTTTTCATAATTATACTTGTGAGCTATCCATTTAATGATTTTTTCCCATGTCGATAATTTTAGAGACCCGAAGCTTAACGTACATGAAAATTACATTACTTTTGCGGAATACTTAAAAAAACACACACACAAGGATCATAATAGTTTAGTGTCTCTGGAAACTCGGAACGTAATCTTCTAATCGTGGTGAAAGATCTTCAATATCTCCCATAAAGACCTTCCCTTTTTTTTTACCTAAAACCTTTCTTTATATCCTGGGGAAAATAAAACATAAAAGGGTGAGCTCAAATGCTCAGTAAGGGTAAATAAAAGAAAAATCAATCACATCATATTCATAAGAACATAACTTTTGGAAATCTTAACCTGCAAAAGAGAGCATAATTTCATAACATGGGAAAAATCATAGTAGTGAAATGAAATCCCAATAAGCATAACTTAAAACATGAAACTTTGTGGCATACACACATAATCATAGAGAATCATTTCTTGTTAGTCAAGACTCATTGTCAAGACTATCTTAGTGGACAAAGTCCCTTTCTGAACCGAGTCACCCTCGTTTCAGTCCTGTTTCACTGAACCGGTATAACCTACCATTCCAGCCATGTCTATCTCATGAGATATAAAATCTTTACCCAATGCATTGGAGGGAGATATAGGTCCCACCCATCTTATAATGAATCCTTTCTTATGTGTGCCACATAAGAAATATTTCCATCACAACATAATCAAATCCATGTAATAATAGGGATAAAAACAGAACCCTTTTTTTTATCTTAGATGGAAAATAATTTTGATAAAATACTTGAACTCCATTCTTGAGGAAAATATCCTTTATACTTCAAAAACATTTTTCATTTCATAACATGTCATACGACTTTAAAATAAAAGAAGTTGATTAAAAATAAACTTGAAAAAATTTAAAGGAAGCTTCTTGGAAATAATGTTTTAAAAATCCATTCATGCCGTATAAGTTAAAAAAAAATTCTTCGTACTTTTGTCGGAAAAGTCAAAAAAGTACCTCGTACGAAAACGACAAAAGATTCCTTTCATATCCTTTACTAAAAATTTACCGAAGGGTAAAATTGGACATAAACTATTGTATAAGGATATAAATATTACATATTGAGGAAACATGGATGTGGATGATAAAATACACCCCAGTAAATGCCAAAGTATAAACAATCTCGGATAAAAATGAGATTGTGATATTTCCCTTACATTAGGTCCGATTTGCTTCGTAAGTGTCCGAACCTCCTGTATAATGATTTAAATAAGGTCATTGACTTATTACAGAATCATATTTATTGTTATGATATCATATATTGTTCACTTATGACATTATATTACCCGTTCTTTGGTAAATTCCATGTTAAAGAGCGTTTTGGGTAAAATTGTTTCATTTGTCGTCCGTGTTTTGACTTGTAATTATTAATATGATTACTTAGATGATGATTACTTAATTCTAGAATATAAAACATGATTAATATATATATATATATTCATAATATACATATATATAATAAATCAGTAAATGGAAAGAAATACACCATTCATGGAGACGGTAGTCCGTACATACGCATGAACGCTGTTTTCGTTTCCTTATTGAATTGAATGGAATTAAGTAGATGACATACAAATAAATATAAATAAATCCAGTATAATTATTATGTCATATATTTCATTAGTACTTATTATATATACTTTATAATCATTCATGAATGGTTAATCATTGATAATGAATCTCATCGCGTCGTGGAGACGGTAGTCCGTACGTACGCACAAGCGATGATATCGTTCCCATGGTCGTGGAATTGTGTTGAAGTGTTTTTATACTATTTAAGTATCAATATCACTTTATAATAATCATATATAGTTACTAATTACACCATTATACCCATCCAATTAAGGTGGTGGCGGAAAATAGATTACACCACGGCGTGAAGACGGTATTCCGTACGTACGCACACGCGATGATTTCCTTTTTTCGTAGGATGGATAGAAGGTTAATTAGAGTTGTTTCTTATTTATAATAACATATCAGTATATAAGAAATACTGATGTTATTACTTTATCATGAAACAACTAAAGAAGAAGAAGTTGAAGAAGAAAGAAGTTGAAAAGATCGGTAATGGATATTACCTCTTCTTTGAAACGCCTCTTTGAATCCTCCACTTAGGAAACTAATATTGGTCTTTGAAGAAGACCAGGACCTCTAGGATTATTCTAGGGAAGTGGAGAAGGGATTTTGGCAGGGGTTGGCCGATCTTGAGTGCTCAAATTGGTGTGAGGAGGAGGGGAAGGAGGTGCCCTTTTATAAGGCAGGAGAGGGGCACCTTAGGAATATCTCAAAATATTATTTTATATTAAAGTCAAAATCGGTTTATAATTGTTACAAAGGGTCTTATTTTGAAGCTAAAGTGGGAATGGGTCGAAATCCTATCAACCAATAGGATTTAGACAAGTTTAGGTTATTATTTTAACCTTATCAATTATATTTAACTCTAAGTTAAATAATTTAACTTTTACCGTGTCTTTTTGTTTTCTTACACTATATGGTTAATACACTTACTATAACATGCCAAACGAACCCCAAATTGTTTATTATTAATATATATATCCTTATATAAGTCATTTGGACGAACCTCAGATTTTTAGGAATAAAATAACAATTAATAATATAATATTTTATTTAAAAACTATTTTGTGTCAATTTTGACACTATTTGATATATGATTTTTTTGAAAGTCATAAAATATTTATATGTTCGAACAAAGTTGATTAAATCAACACTAATATATCATAGTAACCTAGAAAATTAGTGGGATTTATAAAAAGTCTCAAATTACATTTATTGTGGTGTTTATAACATCAATTATGTCAATATTTCATTAATAAGATAATTACTGCATCATCTTTGTGTCATAAATAAATTAAATTATTTGATGTCTAAAAATTACAAATAAAATACCATTCTGTAGGAAATCGTTTTAGCTTTCTAATGAATATTTACAATCGAATTTATCTTATGTATAACCCCATATTAGAAATGTTTTAGTTATTAAACTGTGATTTTAACTATTTTAACTATTCATTAAATAAAATAATATTAAATGTCATAATCTAATCCAAGTGGACCTAAATGGTCATATTATATTAATAAGGCTGTTTTTGGTCGAATTACACTTATCCAATAGAATTAGGACATGTGTTAGGGTAATAGTAATATCATATTTACCCTTAGTTACCTTATTTACTATTAACCGCGGTAAAAAAAGTAAAAAGTTACTATTCACAAAAAATTACTTTCATCTCATTGAACCACATTTTACATACTGACATCAACCGTGTCTCTCGGATTTTTGAAATACCATTCACAGAAGCGGTAAAATTAAGTTTTATGAAAAATTCAGTTTTTTAACTACCACTTAGTAGTTTCACTATTCATCAAAAATTGATGTTTTTCAGAACAATGCCAAAATTTCATCCTAAGCTATATTTCATATTACAAATTCAAAAATGAAGTCTATTTTACCAAATCCATAACATAGAAGTTGCATTAATTAATTTTATAATTAAATCCCGCTGTTAAAACAAATAGCGTGTTTTTAAGAAACAATATCTATCAAAAGATTGACACTTGATTATGTCTGGTTTAAATGTGAAATTACAACCAATGACAAACATTGTATTAAATTGTAAAAATATATTCTAAATATACTTTAAAACCACTCAAATTAATAATTTATCACTATTAATTATTTCGATTAAAAAAGTTTTTTTTAATTATAATTTAGTAATTTTCACTATTCATCAGAAAATGAAAGTTATCCGAAAAGTACCAAAATTTCACCTTAGGCTAAATTCGATACTCAGAATCCAAAAATGAAGTCCATTTTGAGAGCTAAAATTTTTAAAATTTAAAAAGTGGTTATTACTATTCATAACGGCTAGTTTTAATAATATTTTAATATCGTATTGTTGTTTAGTGAAACTAGTTATTGCGTACTACACACGCTATCGAGGAAGGTCGCGATTGCGTGTAATGCAAGGAAAATCAAGGATGCGTGTTGTGCAAGCTCCTTTTGGTGTAGCGTACAACACAAGACATTAGTGAAATTAAAAATAATATTTTTCATAAAATCTTGGGCTGTTACAATAATGAAGGTGGTATTGGATTGGAATTTAGAGGCTAATTGGATAGTGTTTTGGATTGTGAGAGTTCATTAGGATGATTTATTATGGTGGTTCCAGATTCCTCTTATTGGTTGGGTTATGAGCTGCGAGGCCCATGTGAGGGTGGGAGTTTAATAGCGGGATGTGATTTTTGGATGCCTTCTAGTGTTGTTCAAGGTTCCTTTGACAGATTTTTTTAGGTGGGATCGAGTAGTATCTTTGAGGAGATATTTTTTTGTCCTTTTCCGTTTGGACTCATTGACCGAGGTTAGAGATATTTAGGTTTAACTCTTAGGTTTAGGGATTATAACTTTTGGAGCCTTTGGGATGTTTGGATCCATTTGTTGACAGTTATGGCTAGGTCAAATTTTTCTCCCATGATTTGTCTGAGGGACTCATGAGTGTGACATTTCTGGGATACTTTCTTGTAACATCCCGAGATTTTAAAATTAGATAATATTTTCGATAGCATACATAATATGACACATCGAACATAAGAGATCGACTAAATATTATTATGTTACATTGTAACCTATATGTTATAATGGTGGGAATGAACCAAATTAATTAATTTATGAAAATAGTTTTACACAAATATATAATTAATTATTTATAAATTAAAAAAACCATTTTAATTAAAAGGAAATGTTTTTCTAAAAAATATTAAAATGAAGGTTAGTGAGTTTATAAAATAATAAAATCACTCTTTATGGGGTTTATTAATGAAATATATATTTAATATTCTCAATTTAATTTTTATAATTATTATTATATGATTTATTGACTTGATATATTAACAAATCAAATGTTTCAGATAAAAGAAGTATTTTTCAAAAAAATAATGTTTTACCATATTTTGATGGAGAAACCCTTTTAAATATAGTTTTGGAAAATTTTAAAATTTATATTTTACTATATAAACATCATATTTGGAATGGGGACATCAAAATTTATATTGGTTGAAAAAGTGATATTTTTCTGAAAAAATCCATATTTTAATGAGTAGTGAAAAATATTTCTTTTTAATTAAATTTTTTTTCAAAGTATTTCATATTGTTAGAATATATATTTTTTGGTTTTAAAGTATAATTAGGCTATGTTTATATCATTTAATCCAATTTGGGTCATTCAATGTAATTTGAAATTGAAATTAGATATAAACACATGTCAATCTTGTGATGGTTTTTACTTTTAAAAACGGTTTTCTCATTTTGAAAATTGGGATTATTTTAAAATTAACTACTGAAACATTGATATTTTGGATATGCAAAAAAATATTCCATATTTGGAATAAATAGATCCAAGTTATGTAAACATGCCACTTATATTTTTGAACATTATGAATAGTAACTTTAGTAAAAAAGTTTATTATGATTGTTAAAGGTAAATCAGGTAATGAAAGATAAAAATAAAAATATAATAAAATAACAACTACCCTAACACATTTTTTAATTTACACAGATCAGTGTATCCCGACCATGAGAATACTTCTGTCAATTTTTGGACCACATGGACCCACTTGGATGTGATTATGACAGTTATGAACATTTGATTTAAAATAATGGCCATGATGTCATTATCATGTCTCTAATGACTAAAAAAAATTAATATGGGGTTATATAGGTGACCTCTTCAACTATGAATATTCATTGTAATGATTAAAATGTTACATATATCATGATGATTTATTTATAATTATTTTAAAATAAATAAAAAATTCAAATGGTTTCATAATTATAATGTAGAAATTTTATAATTAATGAAGGAATAAAATAAATAATATTAAAAATATTAAAATAAATATCACATGTAGTACCCTCTATTTCTGGTATATAACCCTTACTTGATGCTTTTCATGGTTTTAATGTTAAGGGTGTTGAATGGGAGTGTCGAGAGAACTTGGAATGATGTTTTGAGGCAAAGGGGAAGTCACATGGGCGGCGAACAATTTGTCTAAACCGTGCGGCCAAACTTTGCTCAGTGGGTCTTGGAGGTAGTGGATTCTGCATGGGAGGTGCACGGTTTGTCTAACCGTGCGGCCAAACTATGTGATAAGGGTAGTTGAGGCAGTATCTAACGCACGGTTAGCGCACGGTCTGTCAAACCATGCTAACTAACCCTACGACCACTTAAACGAGATCCTATAAAGGTGGATCTCACGTGTTTTTTCCTCTGTGTAGCTTTTTTTCCACCTAAGTGGCCCTAACTCAGTATTTTGGTTCTCCAAAGGTCAATGAGGGTTCTCCCATCATTCTGGAGGCGATCCGAAGGCTTCTCTCGGTGAATCGAAGCAGGAGTCTTGAGGTATGTGATAGTTCATGTTTGGTTTCTTAGATCTACTTCTCATGTTCTCTTGGTTTCTTAGATCTACACCTATTATGGGTAGATATTTGTGTGTGTATTCCAAATATGATGAGATTTTGTCTTGGTTGTGTTAGGATAAGATATCTAAGGAGGATTCTTAGAGAATATGCCAGGGTTTCTTGTGCATTCTTCATTAGTAGGGATTTTCATCAAAACCTTTGAGGTATGAAGCTTCACTCTCGACTCCTCTTGTTTTAATTGATTGGATTAGTTTCAAATTGGGTTATTTGAATGCCATTGATTATGAAAAGCATGGAGTAAATCTTCTTTAGTGATGATTTATGGTTTTGATGAAATTGTGAAATCTTGGTGAATTGTTGTGGAAAGTGATTTGGATTATTGAATTTAAAATATTGATTTTAAATAATGGATTTGCTATAATGGTAAATGATTTGATGAAAGATGGGTTTTCAATAAAGAAGGGGTGTTTTATTTAAATGGGTTTACATTGAAATGGATTGATGAAACAGGTTCATTATTTGGTTTTCAATAGAAGTGAAGTTTTATTAAAATGGTTTGAATTGGTTAAACACACTTGGTTTTGATGGAAATGGTTTTCAATAAAAGGTGTTTTATTGAAAGGATGGTTTTGTCATGATTTTTGTGAATGTTTGGGGTGTGTTCATATTGCATATATGAGTCTTGGTTGAAAAAGGACCTTGTGCTATGTGCCAAACATTTAATGGCACATGAGACTTTTAAGTATGAGGATTGGTTGAAATATGACCTTGTTCTCGGTTCCAAAGGTGTAATGGAACATGGGAAATAATTACCTTTTGACGACTTGGTAGGTCAACGAGAAACCGCTCATGAGTATGGAACTTTCATAGCGAAGCATGCATGGTTGATTTCACAGGTTGTGAAATGGTTTGGTATGCCAAAAAGGTATTTTGTGAAATGGTTGGGTATGCCAAAAAGGGATTTTGTGAAATGTTTCTAAAGGTGGATTGGTTATTTTTCTGGAAAAATAACTTGTTGAAAAAGATGGATTCAATTGCTCTTGGATGCTTTTGGTTATGAAGGGTTTTGGATACCTATTTATATTTAGTTATAAACTGATTTTGAGAAAATGTTTTATGTAAACTGTTTTTATATAATTGTTGATAACTCTTATATCCTAGTGGTGTGAGTAGGGAAGTAATTGGGGGAAACCTACTGAGTTTTATACTCACCCCTGCTTTGGCATGTTGGTGCTTTTGCAGATGTCATACTCTGGGACACAGGTAAAGGTAAAGCATCTTCATACAAGTAGCTCGTGGTGATGCTTGGGAGATGTTGTTGAGCTTGGAGCTTCGGGAACACGAAGTCTTAGTGTCTTAGAGAGTCTTGAGTTGTTTATCTATAGTGAACTTTGATACTTGGTTTGGGCTTCTGCTTTTGTGTACTTTGATGTGGTTTGACGTAAATGAAGTTTGTTTAGTTGTATTTCAGTTGTTCATGCATCATATAGTGAATGTTTGGGTATGGTTAGTTGGTTTACTGGGTTATTTATTAAAGGGTAAATCGTCCCCCACTTTTATTCTAAACCTTTTGGTATTTATTTAAAGCCTTTGGATACTTGAGGATGTCTCTTAAGGCCTAGTAATGACTCGTTGAGCTCTCAAGCAAATGGGAATTGGCGGGTCATTACATCACATGACATGATTTATGCTATAAACAAATTATATACATATATTTTGTATTTTATTTATTGATTAATGGATTTAGTTTGAACTTATCTTACCGTTACGATAACTGTTAAAATTCAACTAATGTATTTCCAAATTGAGACTATTGGTATTTTTAAATATAAAATATTTTATTAAATTATATTAAATTACAAAAAAAATATGATTTTTTAAGATGGTGTGGATATGTCCAAATATTTCATAAATTCCACTTTTTTGGGTGGTTTGACATGTTATGGTAATTACATTAACTCAAAAATTGTAAATAACATGATATATCAGTAAGATTAAAAAGGGTAAAATAAGGGTTAAACCAAAAGGAGAAGGATTGAAAAATATCTTCAAAACATGTATAATTTTAATTGGATTATGGGAATTCCACCCAAAATAATATTATCTTTTAATTAAATGATTCTGTTAAAATTGTTTTCAGAAATTGAATTTATATTAATTTAATGGTTTAAGAGTTTCCAAGGGTGCCCCTCCTATCTCCTATAAAATTGTACCAACTATTCTCTAATAAAAACATTCCAAAATCCCTTTTGTTCATATAATATCTTCACTAAAATCTTCATATAATCCCTTCCAATGTCCACGTGACCTTAGTCTAGGCATAAGACCCTTTTAGAGGTGTTAAGGCATCCTTCAAAGGTGATCAACTGAAGAAGAGCTATAGTTTTTAAAGTGTTTATTTTTTATTTCTTCTTCAACTTCCTCTAAATCTCCTCATTATAAGATTAAATAATGACTCCAATATCCTAAATATACTGATATTTCATTATGTTAATATCATCACCTAAATCCATCTCCAATTTTATCAAATGTGAAATAAACATTTTGTTCGTCTGTACGATGGACTACCGCTTTACAAACTGATATAGTTTGTTTTTCAGTACTGTCTATAAAGAATGATTATAATGATAAAATACATTTTTGTATATTATATTCATTAAATATTTTTTATCTTAAATTAATAATATTTCAATTATTTTCTTATTTTCCATGGACATAAAAATGAATACGTCGTTCGTGCGTACTTGTGAATTATCACCTCCATGAGGCAATATGAATCGTTTTTATTCACCACATCACTTGTATGATATATATAAGTAAATTTAAATTATTATCATGATGTTAATTATATTATGTAATTTTGTAAAGGTAATATAGTAATTAATATTTTTCAATAATGATTAATGGAACATGGAAAAGTTACTCCTGTGTACGTACGGCTTACCATCTCCATGATTGTTACATTGATCATTTTTCATACTATATTTAATGAATGAATTTAAAAGTATAATTAATATATAAATGTGATTATTATTTCATGAATATTATTATGGATATAGTGTATTTAATACCACTTAGACTATTGACATCAATCCAAGTTCATTTTATACTCAAGTATCGAATATTGACAAAATGTCTGATACAAAATTAAATAATTATGTAATTTTTATTAACATGGTAATAAGTTATATAAAAGGAATAATAAACATGAAAATTGTTGTTAAGAAAGATAAAATTAACCTATTTTTATTATTAGAAAATATAACTATTGTACATGATGAGTTAGACTCATGGTAAGAAACTTTGTCTCAATCTCCTTTCATTGAGGCATATTTCGATATTATAAACCATCTTAGTTTATATAGTTTATAATTAACCCTTTTGACTTTTAATTTAATTCAAATGTTTTCAAAATGAATATTTTTAAATGAATAATCATACTAAATTAGAGAAAAATGTTTTTTAATGTATACGGTGACAATGACTTCTTTGCTTCAGTAAGAATTATTTGATATTTGGATTCTTGTATAAGTTTCAATGTTTTCAAAAGGAAAATAAAAATGATATTCAAATTTCATTTATTTTGGTATTGAATATGGGTTTGAGAAGGGAATGATTATGTCAATATATTGAAATGGTATATTATGATTGCAATATGAAAATTTCAGTCTTTTCCCTTACGCATGATTTATGTGTTGTGGTTACGAATTGGTACATGGGAATTGCATATATATAAGGGTGGTTCCCTAATAAATAGAGGGTGGGTGAGCCCATGATAGCTTTCCAATGCATTGGGTAATGAGATAGGGTTAACCGGGTGGGTTTCTCCTCAGTGATTTAAGGAATATACTATGATGTGTATTCCAAACATAACCATGACGGTTACTCCCTATGTAGTTGTGAAAGATAAATGTAAGTATGATATGGATACCACAAGTTACCTTTATCATTTATGATTTAAATTATGTTTTATTGTAATATTTTGATTTCTTGAGGTATGTTTTATAACTTATGTCTTATGGCTGAATAATATGATTTCACGATTTTAAAATATTCATTGACTAATAGTTTGATTCATTATTTTGTATCCCTTACTGAGAATTTTGTGCTCATTCCATGTTTTTGAAAATTTTCCCATAGGGTTTAAATATGGGTAATATAAGGGAAGATGTCAGGAATATTTTTATCAAGAGAAATAAATCATGTTTAATTTTAAATGTTTTATATTATGGAAGAAATGGATCCTGTTTTTATTGTATACACATTGTATGTAATAATTATGGACTAATTCTCTAAAACACTAAACCTAAAAAGGAAATTAATATGAATTCTTGACATAAATATAGATTATGAATTGTTCAAGGCTAGGGATTTATAGATGGAATTATAGGTTGGTCTAGATACCTTTAGAGGTCAGGATGTTATCTGGGTGTAGGTTAGTGATCATTTATTAACAAGAGGGTTGTTATCATATGGAAAATTTTGGATTATTATGGTAATATATATTGATTTTATAGACCTAAATAAAATGAGATATAAGGAGGTTGGTGGATTTCAGTATTATAAAAAGTTTATGTTATTATATTTTCTATATAGAGTGTTCTTATTTTCATAATTAATTACAATGTTAAGTGATGTTTTTTTTAGTTGATTAGGGACCGGTTTCCAAGATGGAAGGAAAGAGATCACGCACAACCCTATTATCCCTCCCCAATGTTTTGATCATCAATATTATTGAAAAATATTATTCGATTGATTTTGAAAACCTCTGGAGTATTCAAATCACCTGTATTTTTTAGTTATCCAACACCTACAAATTTCTAAAACAACATTATGGGCCATGGTATACATTCTAAATGATTCCAAGATCTTAAATTTTCCACCTATACTGAAAATTCAAATTACAGAAGTGTAGTGAACATTTAATTTTTGAGAGTAGAACAACTTGACGAAAGAGAAAGAGAACATCAAGGAGATATGTACATCATGATTTCAGGTATGATTTATTTTCATATAAATAAATAATAAAAAATTATTGGGTTGATAATTATAAATAATAAGGATATACGATCTGAAGAAATTATTTGTTAAGAAATAAGGTGTAAATACATAGTTAATGGACTATGGATAATGATGAATGATTTAGAATCCTACTTATAAAGGATTCTAGAGTTCTGGTAGACTTAAGGATGTTGAAATGTTTCGATGAAATAGTACTCTTTTAATATCGTGAGTACATTGAGGAGAATATAATTGGGTTTGAGTTATCCTTATGTTTTCAAAAAAAATTATTTTTGGAAGAAATCTCTTTTGTGGACATATTATGGATAACCTTTATGGTTTACATGATCTTTGATATTCTGGTATTTATAGGTTATTACATTTTTGGATTCAAAATGAAATTCATGAGATAATAATTGATGTTAAAACTTGTTATGGATACTTTTTAAGATATTTTCATATTTTTCAACATTTTATAAGAATTATACAGTTTTATAAAAGGACAACCCACGGGATGGGTGACAACCTGTCGCGTCCAGAAAGGCTGCAAGGATTAAACCCTCAACCAAATAGAGATAAGGGTGCATCACCTTCCAATAGAATACATGAATTATCTGGATGGTATGAATTCATTTTTTGTTAAACGAGTCGAGGGAATAAGAATAAATTGATTTTGGTAACTAAGATTTTATCAAATGGATATAATTTCTATAAGAAAATTATATGGGTATTATGTGATAAATGTAATTTTGGGAGATATTCAATATCTTGGGAACCCTATATTTTCATGTAAAATTGAATACTATTGGATTTTATTTTTTCAATAATGGTTGAATTTTATTTATGATGAATCTATGTTTTTATGGTGTACTTATGGTGATTTCGGTTATTTATGGAAATAATTATCCTATATTGGAGAATATTCGATTAAATTAATTACTTTTTTTTTGTATAATACATTATATGTGGTTGATGTTATTTGGAGATAAATATTAAAATTTATCTTGGAAGTTTGCGTAATCAAATTTGTATGAACTTTGGGTTTCAATCTTAGTTTGGATTATTTTGAGGAATTTTATTTATTGAATGGTCTTTTTTGAACATTGTATATTACTGTTTACTTTTTTAGGTTGAAGTAGTTTTTCATATTATAAAATATTTTTTTGAATTATGTTATTTTAATGTAACTTTTGGGGTTTGGTTAATGTTTCAAGACAAAATGAATAAATATTTAATATTTTGTGGATAATGTGATTTTATAGAAGTTGATTATAGGGATTCAAGTGTACAAAAAGTTTACTTATCCTTTGGAGAAAAATAGGTGATCATGGTGGAATTTTATTAATTAATGAAACTATACTTTTCAATTAAGTGTATGTCCAAATTTTCTCAATCTTGTTGTAAAATAATTCGAAAACACTATTAAAATGATCTTAAAACAAAAAGATTTTCCATTTACTTTTGAAAATTTGAAATCAAACATGTTTTAACCCATCACAGGTTTGTGGTTTTCAGATTGTTAAATTTCCCTAGATTATGTTTTCTATCTCCCTCCATCAGAACTAGAATGTTAGTTTCTCTTACATATCCGTGTTTTCCTACATGGAATCATAGTATCTGTTATCTCAGGTTACCTTTGTACTTTATGTTATTTATTTTAAAGGGTTAGTTTTTTTAATATTTTTTCCAATGTGGGATTTCAATAAATTTATTTTGAAAAGACATACCTTATTTAATGAACCCAAATAAAAATTTCGCGAACACAATTTATAGGGGGGAATGTAACATCCAGTGTTTTTAAAAAGAGATAATATGTTTGATAGGGTACATAATATGCCTCATCAAAATTAAGCGATTGGCTAAATATTATTATGTTACCCTATAAATTAGGTGTTAAAATGGAGGGAATGAATAGTATTAATATATTTATAAAAATATTGTTTACCCATGAATATAATTAATTCTTTTGTGACTAATTATTTATAAATGAAACTAAAACCCTTTTCAATTAAAAGGATTTCTTTTCCGGAAAAATAATAAAATAAAAATAATCGAGTTTATGAAATAATAAAACCACTATTTATGGATTTTATTAAGGAAATATATATTTAATATAATCAATTTAATGTTTAAAATTAATTTTATATGTTTTCTAGACATGATATAAGAACAAATTCAATTTTTCAGATAAAAGAAGTAATAAAAAACAATTTTACCGCATTTTAAGGAAAAAGCAATTTTTAATATAGTTTTTGTCTCCTTTATATGTTTTATTTTACAAAACAAAATTATTATTTTGAATCAAGACATCAATTTTTGGTTTTGATGAAATTTTGGAATTTTTCGGATAAAATTCATATTTTAATGAATTGTGAAAAAAATTGCATTTTAATTCAAAAATACTTTTTCATACAAGTTATTTATATTGTTAGATTATATTTTTAATTGATTTTAAATTATAATTAGATTATGATTTTATCATGTAATCCTATTTTGTTCATTGGAATTATTTTCACATTGAGATTATATATAACTCATGCCAGTCTTTTGATAGTTTTTAATTTTAAAAAACCTGTTTTCTCATTATGAAAATTGGGATATTTTTAAATTAATTACTAAAACCTATGTTTTTTGAATATGGAAAATTTAATTTCATATTTGGAATAAGTAGGTCCAAATTATATAAATATGTCCATTTTATTGTTTTTTGGATTATGAACAATAACTTTAGTAATAAATTTTATTACCATGGTTAAAGGTAAATTAGGGGATTAAAGGTAATAATAATATTATAATAATATAAAAACAACCCTAACAGAAATCCTAATTTAATGCGATGAGTTTATCCTGACCATGATATTTATTAGGTCGACTTTAGGACCACATGGACCAACTTTGATGTGATTATGACACTTATAAACATTTTATTGAAAATAAATACCAATACGACATAATCCTATCACTCATAAATAAAAAATTTTAATATGGTGTTATAAAAGTGATATATTTTACTATAAATAGTAAGTAAAAATATAAAATGATTTCTTACATCATGGTAATTAATTTATAGTTTTTATAAAATAAAAAATTAAATTTAATGTTGACACAATGATGATGTTATAAATTCTTAATTAATGAAAGAATAAAATAAATGATATTATAAATATTTAAATAAACAATATATTACATAATTTATGTCATAAACTAATTTTATGGAGATATTTGACATGTTTTTTATTATTTTAAGGAGTTGTTTCGATCTTATCTTTCTGTTATGATATTTGTTATAAGTCAACTAATGAATAGTGTAAAAAGTGACAGTATTCGTATTTTAAAATATAAAATATTTTTTAAATGAGACTGAATTCAAAAAATACAATATTTTGAAAAAATGGATAGTATAATAAACAATATGTAATAAATGACACTTTTTTGGGTTGTTTGACATGTTATGTTTATTACATTAACCCCCAAATTTAAAATAACATAATATCACAGTAAGATTAAAAAGGGTAAAATAATAGTTAAACAAAATAGATAATGATTAAAAAATTATTCCAAAACTTGTCAAATTTCAATTGGATGATGTGTATTCGACCACAAATCTTATTGTCTTTGAAATCAATGATTTGGGGACTATTTTTAACCAAATTGAATTTATGTTAATTTAATATTAAGAGTTTCTATGTGTGCCCCTCCCCACTTCTATAAAAAGCTACACACTCTTCTCTAATAATAAAACATATAAATCCTTTTAAATCAGACATGATCTGAAAAACAAACTTCTTATAATTCTTCCCCACATTATTGAGGCCTTATTTTAGGCAGAACCCCATTCTTAGACGTGTTAATGTGTTCTTCAAAGGCGATCAACTAAATAAGAGATATCATTTTTAAGTGTTTTTGTTTTATTTGTTCTTCCACTTCCTCTAAATATTATTCTTCTTAGATGACATAATAACCCCAATATACTCAATATACTAAGATTTTATTATGGTAATATCATCACTTAAATCCTTCTCCAATTTTAGAAAATGGGAAATGAACATTTTGTTTCTGAGTACGATGGACCACCGCCTCGAGAACCAATATAGTTCGTTCATCATTACCTTCTATAAAGACTGATTATAATGATAAAATAAATTTTTATATATGATATTTATGTCATTTTTTTATTTTAAAAGAATAATATTTAAATTATGTTTTAAAATTCGATGCACATAAAAATGATAACGTCGTTCATGCGTACATGTGAATTATCACTTCCACGAAGCGATGTGAATCATTTTTATTCACCAAATCACTTGTATGATTCATATAAGTATTTTTAAATTATTATCATGATGTTAATAATATTATTATAACTTTCAAAGGTAAAATAATATTTACCTTATTTCTATAATGATAAATGGAACTTGTAAATATTACTCATGCGTATGTACGAACTACCATATCCATGATTGTAAAGATGTTTATTTTCCATATCCATATTTAATAAATGGATTAAAAAGTAAAATTGATATATAAGAGTGATTATTATTTCATGAATATTATTTGGGACATGATGGACTTATGACCACATGGGATATTGACATGAAAGCTAGTTCATTTTTGAATCAAGTACCGAATGTCAAAAAAATATATGATCTGAACTTAAATAATTATGTAATTTTTATATCATGGAAATAAGTGAAATAAAAGGAATAAAAAACAATAAAAATGTTATCAATAAAGTATAAATTAACATATGTTTATTATTCATGAATATAACGATTGTACACAATGGTTCAGACTCAAGGTAAGGGAATTTGTATCAATATCCTTTAATTAAGTAATATTTAGATATTATATACCACCTTCTTTTATATGGTTTACAATTTACATCGTTTATTTTTAATTTATTTCATAGGATTTAAAAAGAATTTTCTTCTATGTATAATTTCACTAAATGACAAAATTATTGGGTTTTTAATGTATACGGCGACAACAACCTCTTTTCCCCCATTACCATTATTTGAAATTTGTCTTACCCTATAATCTACAATGTTTTCAAAAGGAAATAAAAAAAATATTTCCTTTCATGTATTTTGGTATGGAAAATGGGTTTGATATGGGATTGATTATGTGAATATCATGAAATAATATCTTCTGATTGCAATGTGAAAATGTTATTTTTCCCCTTATGCATGATATATGTGTTGTGATTATATTTTGGTTCTTGGGTATTTATTATGTAAACAAGTTGATCTTAAATAAATTGAGGATGGCATAACCCATGATATCTATCCAATTCATTGGGTAAGGAGACATGTTTAACAGATTGGGTTTCTCCGATGAGATTTAGGGAATATACTATAATGGGTATTCAAAACGCAACTATTAAGGTTACATCTTATGTAGTTGTGAATGATAAAATGTATGCATGATATTGATTCAAAAATTTACCTTTATATTTTACGATTTCATTGGCATTTTATTCGAATCATATTATTTCTTGAGGAATATTAATGATATTATAGTTTATGGGAGAAAGTTCTGATTTCATGAGTTTAAAATATTCATTGAATAAAAGTTTCATTCTTTATTTTATATCCATTACTGATCATTTTGTTCCTATACCATGTTATTGAAATGATTTCCATAGTTTCTAAGGATGGGTAAGTGAAAGGAAGAAGTCAAGAAGATTTTTATAATGAAAAAGAAACCATGTTTACTTTTAAATGTTTTATAATATGGAATAAATGTATACTATTTTCATTGTATCTTAATTTTATGTAATAGGTATGGCCTAGTTTTCTAAAAATATAAACTCGAGAAGATACTCAATGTGAATTCTTGACATAAATGAAGATTATGAAATGATTATGGATGGGTATTATATTTCATATTAAGTGACACGTGGTTTCCACAGTCTTCTTTTGAGGTTACTGTATTGAATGTTTTGTTTGGTGGTGTGTGTAGGAACCATTTTGGAGGGTCACATACATTCAAATTGTTCATGAGGACCATTGATAATGACTCCATTTGTAATAATATTCTTTTGTGTTCCTGTTGGGTGCTTTTTTGAATGAGGATTAGTTGGAGGCCGCTGGGGGATATTTGGGATGTTTCATCAATGTGCGTGTCCCATGATTTTAAATGAGATAAGGGGATCCCTTATAATATTTCCTAATCCTACAGAGGCCTTTAGTCTATTGGAGGATATTTCTATCAGTGTGGACAGAATGACAGGGTTCCACAGGGGAGTCCCATGGTGGGTGTTTATTTTTTAATATGGCCTTAGGGAATGTGAAATTCTTTAGTTTAGTTTTTCATAAGGCAGGTCATTGAAATATCATGGTGGATTATTGGTTGGATGTTGAGATCCATAGGATTGTTAGAGAATCGTGGTTGTTTTCCATGAGTGGATTGATGATTCTAGATTATATGTTTGGATTGTGGGTTCAAGGTTAGATCATCCCATGTTTGGTTGGCCATAATGTTTAAGGCAGTTTCTTCTTTGGAATTTGGTTTTAGGAGGACACCATTGAGATATATTGGATCATGCACTATCTTTGAGTTTGATATATTTATCCCCTTCATGGTGTGGATATTATTATATGTTATTGGGGAGATAATGGATGATATGGATGAGTGAAAACCCCATCTAGTTGAGCTTTATTCTTGACTAGTGTGTCTTTATGCTTTTGAGGTACCGAGGCACTCATGGTGTGGATTTTGTGTACTATTGATGACTTTTCCCCAAAGTAGTGAATGATTTTCAATCCCAGTTTTTATGGTACAAAAGGTAATTATTTTTTGATTCCATTTTTCCACCCAAGATACATTTTTTTTGAATCAATGTTTGTACCCATGGGATATTTCTTTCAAGTCCATAGCTAGTGCCTGATTCATTCAATAGGGCCATCAGGATTTACAAGTTCTCAAGTGGTCAGCCTAGATAATCATGTCTGCAGCTTAAGTCGTTCCATTAGATTCATTGTTCCT
Source organism: Viscum album (assembly GCA_963277665.1). Classification (NCBI taxonomy): domain Eukaryota; kingdom Viridiplantae; phylum Streptophyta; class Magnoliopsida; order Santalales; family Viscaceae; genus Viscum; species Viscum album. Next base: position 734,539,203 of record OY728139.1, on the reverse strand, counting down.
GATAGATGTGTGATCATCATATAGATACCTATTGTTATTACTTGTGGTCCATCTTTGTGCTTGTTGCATTTATACGTCTTGGATCCCCAGTATAGATTTAGATGATGCGGAAATTTCTATGTTGTTGGGTTAGCCACATGCTCTAAATCCTCTAGTAGGGACAATATAGGGGAAAAATTTACCATGCGTGTTAGGATTGAACCCACTGGTTGGATATTTTATTTTTTTCTACATCCCACATCATTCTATGTAGTTTCTTCTATAAATCCATGTGCTATTAGTTTTTTACTAGGATGGGTATATACTATGTGAAAGCTCTTGTTATGATAGTTTATTTACAGGTTCACCATTGAGGGTGGAATATAGAGATTTATTACTCATCCCCTACACATGAGCCTTGGTTTTCATGAAGATCTAATGTATTCGTTCACATTGTAGAACATGTTTTATAGTGAATGGGGATGAGTAATATTGTTACTTGATAGAGTGGCGCATCACATATGGATTATGAGGATAAGTCTAGTGATAAAAAAGTGTCATGGAGACCAGGTATGTGGTTTGAGTCCAAATTCGATATAGTGCTATATGAATTTATCTTTAGTTTGTTTACATTTTATTCTAGGTAATCCGAGTTCCTAATTGACTATTGTATATATTTCTTACTTGATTATATATGGTATATTTCAATTATTATGGTATGATTCTATTTGAGTTATTTACTATGAATTATCTGATGTTGATCCCCTTTGTATGAGTTTCTTTATTTTTGGAAGTTATTTTACTCTTACCAGAGGGTATCATCTCCCAACTATACCTTTTAGAACCTAAATTATAGTCATAATCCCTTAGAATATGGGGAGGCATTCTTAAGGCCTTATGTTGAGCTAGATCGGGTGACGTGTTAGGTCAACCCGAGATAGATCATTAAAAAATGGTATCTGAGGTGTATAGTTACCTGATTTGGGGAGTCGGTAGGGGGGTTTCTTGGAATGTTTTAGAACTTGTGATGGAAATTTAATAGGTGTGTCATAAACACCTTTGATGATAATAAGTCCATGTATTCAAGGAATAAGATTGATATTATTTTATTTTGTAACAGTTAAGTGATTTTAGAAAGCCCGATGCACCTGAATGTTTTGGATTTATGGTTTATTATTATTTTTCATTTTTTTTGATGTTGGAAAGGGGCCAATGTTCATGAATTATTTCAGGAATCTAGGATTTACATGATATCTTCCTATCAATAGAATATTTGTTTTATATTTAATTCTGATGATATTTAATATGGATTGTGTAGTGAGAGGTTCTTGAGTGTTAGAGATGCATTCCCTTTGATGAGGGATACAAGGAGACCTATGTGGTTTGGTAATGGACATTTATTTCTATATTTCTTGGTTTATTAGGGAAATAATGTGTAAGGTGTCATTGGTTTGGGGTTGAGTTTTCTTGATATGTTAGTTCCCCTAAAATTATATGTTTGTGTTCCTTGGGAGGGAACAATTCATACCAGATATTATCTATCGAGTCTTGGGGTGGGGCCTATGTGCCTCTTATATATGATGGTTTGGGTGGGAATGAAAGTTTTCCATGTTGAATTTATATAGGTATACTATCACCGGGATGTTTTAGGCATGAAGATTCTTAGTTTTTGAAAATTGGAGTACTGTGAGTTCTACCTATATCATGTTCGTCTTGAGGTGGAGTGTTTGGTTAGAGACCTAGACCTGCTTCTTTTGGTTGTGCCTTGAGTAGCATAGTGGGAGCATTATTAGATGCTTTGTATTTGTATCGATGCCTATGTAGAGGGTGGTTGGTGGTTTTTTCTTTATTATCCAAGCTTCGTTAGGATTTCACCATGTGAGTTTGAGTCCTATTATGAACTTAAGGTGTGGAGTGAGGAAAACCTTGTGGTGTAGAGTTCACCGTAGGATATTGGAGGTCACGAGTCTCATTTATTTTGTTTGTTGTGTGCTATTGTTGTGGGTTATTGTTTTGGTATATAGGTGTGAGTGTCTTGTCCATGTTTATACATTTAATTCAATGGTGAATATAAAATGGGAAATGTGTGTTTTCATCAGAAAGTGGAGAGATAATAAGGGTACTCTTATAATGGGACGCATCAGATATTTCTGTATTGAGAATCTCTAATATTGGTAGAGAGTAGGTAGTACTGTGAGACGAGTCATTGTATGGTCACGATAGTATTGGTTGTGCCAGTTCTGGGGTGAGAGCATACATCATATATGTTCACTGAGGCTTCATAAGGGAAAAAAGAATTTGTAGTGGGGAGTTTTTGATGACTTTCATCATCATAGGTTGTGAAAATTTGTGTGACTCTTCTTCAGGTTTGTTCATTTGAAAAATGGTTATTCATGTTGGTTGGTATCATATAATTTTTATGATCACTTCATTAGTCTCAGAATAGGGTTTTTACCCTAGAAAAAGAGTTTTGTAGAAATCTGATCCATTTAATTTTTCTAAAACTATTTAATATTTAATTAATTAAATAACAATTTATTCATGTGATTTCATTCAATCCTATATTTTAAATGGATTATTAGTTTTTCAGTCTATTTTTCTATTGAGTCCAAAATGTGGGGTTTTTCCAAGGAGTGAAATAATCCAATACCAGTCAATCAGGTCAGGATAGGGACCCCTTTTATTTTTTCATTTAATTATCTTTTCTTTTATTTTTTATTTTTTTTTCATTACCTTGGATTTCATGTACAACAGAGGGGATACTCCCTTTGGGCTCTTCAGACGAGGGAGGGACATGGAGAGAAGAGAGGTATATGGAATGTAGAAGGCACCACCACTGAGTTGGGGTCATTTTGGATTGTTGTTCTGTAGCTTCATATCATAGATCGGTGAGATGCTTTAGTGGATTCCACTTAGAGGAAGTTCCATTTTCATTTTTTCATCAAATAATTTTGGTTTGAGAATTATTTTTTTCTAAGGACTTTTATGTATTGTTTTGGACCCCTAGTGGGTTGATCTGGGAGTTTTGCAGAGAAAAAAGGTACTTCTGGCCATTTCAACAGTTTTTTTGTTCAAGAAAACCAGTGTAAACAACATGTGGGTTTATGAAAACCCACAATGTGTTCAACCTGCTCAGGGAAAATGATGTTTTTCTAACTATATTCCAGGTACTAGGGGTACACGTAGTGTAGTGGGCCTGGGGGTGTGTCCGAGGGTTTGTCTAGACACCTTATGAGGGGTACATGGAAAGACATATTGTGGTGTGCATTCCATAAATGAGTTCATATTTAGAAAATTTACATTTCTAGGTAGATTGTTAGTTACCCATGTGGGGTTACATACTATATTTTGGTGGTACACTTCGTGTACTCAAATCATTTTTCATGTAGTGTAGGGATGGGTACCTTGGATAGTACCCATGTAGTTGTATATGTCTTGTACTAGGAGACACACATCATGTACATTGGAATAGTAGATAATGGGTGGTCTAAGGCTCATGGACGTGGAGGACTACTACATTTACACACATGGAACTCTCCCTTCCTTTGTTAGTTTTCCATGTTTTTCTCCATATTGTCAGAATCTGACTTGTGAGGAGACCATTCACAGAGCTATTTCAGGTAGATAAGGATGGTAGAATCATTGCAAAATTAAATGCTCATTTGGATCATGTTTTTTACTCAAAGATTCGATATTAGGATTTATTGTGGTGGTTCCAGATTATACATGAGGTTTTGGTTGTGAGCGATGAGACTAGTGTGAGGGTGTGGATTCATTTATTGGCTATGGATTTTGAATTTCATCTAGTGTTTTTTGAGTTATTTGGACGTATTTTGGCAAGTGGGGTCAAGAATTATCTCTAATGAGATCTTGGTATTCATTATGTGTTGGGAATGGTTTCCTAAGATTAGAGATTTTGTGGTTTAGTATATGAATTTGCGTACAAGAGACACTTGACCTACTGGGCTGATTGATGCCTTGGGCTGGCAGTTATGGTTAGGTGTCATCAAGCATTCAATATGTTCCTGAGGTAATCATGAGGATTTCATTGTGGGATAGTTTTTGATCAAGTGATCATTGGTTGTTGAAGTTTGCTATTGAGGATGCCCATATTGAATGTTTCTTTTGGGCATGTGCAGAGGAACCCTTGTGGAAGGTATGATTCTTTAAAGTTGGTCATAATGACCATTTTAAATTATCCTATTGATGGGAGTGTTTTTTTGGATTCTTATTTGGTGTGTTGTTGATCAAGGATTATTTTGAGGACTACGAGGGATGTTTGTGATTTTTTTAGTTCTAGGTGTGCCCCATTCCTTTGGATGAGATAGAGAAACACCTTATAAGATGTCCTAATATTTATATAGATTTTGGGGATACTGAGATTATTTATGTGGATGTGGACCTAATTATTGGGTGTATAAGAGGATTCCCATGGTGTAATTTTCTTTATGTTGTGGCCATCAGGACTATGTGAGCCCCAAGTTTGGTATATCCCTGAGGTAGGTCACACAGACCATTTAGTGGTTTTTTTATTTTATATTCAGATCCAGGAGACCATGATAGCCCCATGCTTGTTGGATGATACTAGAATAGTGCTATTAGTTTAGCTGTTTGGATGCTGTGTTTGTGGTACTATCATTCCACATTTAATTGACCCTTGGCCATGATTTTTGAGTTATTTTCTGCTCAGGATTGTGGTTTTAAGAGTATACCCTTTGGATATCAAGGATCAAGTATTGGTATGGAGTTGGATCTAGTTCTCTCGTCCATTGGATGGCTGTTATTAGATTTTATAATGGATCTAAAAGATGTTATGTATGAGTGAAACTCCAATGCAGTTGAGTGTTAGCCCTAACTAGTGTGGTTTTGGGATCATCTGCTGCTGAGGTACTCATAGGGTTGTTTTTATAAACCCTGGATTGATTGAAATATTAGGGACATGAATTATTTGTGGTCCCAGTTTTTATAGTATCCATCAGATATCTTGATTGGGTTCATGCTGGAACCCATGGGACATTTTCCACAGATTGATAGTGGTACCCATGAAACAATATGTTTAGTTCTATAGCTGGTTCTCGATTCATTACGCAGGACCTTCGAGACTGATAGGTTCTCTTGTGGATAGCCTAAAAGTTCATGTATCCAGTTCAAATCATATAGTTGGAGTCATAGTTCCCAATTTATTTTTCTTGTTTGTATGGACACATACGGTCATGCCCAAGGGTTTGGATTCGTTCCTATTGTATTTATCCATCTAGGAGCTCATGTGTAGATTTGGTATACACAACAATTTATGTCTGTCTAGGTGAGATATTTGATATAAGTACTATATCATGGTCTAGAGAGTTCCTATAATTACCATGTGTGTCAAGAATGTACTCTATTGTGGGTTGTTTTCCTTGTGTACATTTCCACAATTTGTATGCAGTTGTTTCCTTTATACCAGTTGTTGTAAATTTTTATCATGGTTGGGCATATCACATGTGCATGAACCTGTTATAAAAATATATTTATAGGTTTAGCATTAAGATTTCCTAAGGATATTTATTTCTTAGACACAATACATGAACCTCAGTGTGCATGTAGACCTATGGTCTAATTTCATGTTGGAGTATTGGTTGTATTGTGGATGAGGTTGAGGCACATTTTTGTTTGATCGAGTAGAGTCACTTGTTTGTAGTCTCTACATCGAGCTAGTGTTTCTCGAGAACCATGGAGACCCAGTATTTAGTTTTACTTGTCAATGGTAGTAGAGTAAGTTTTATTTTTTTTTTCAGTTATTTTATTTTGAATTTGTGGCCTAGTTGGTGACCAACTGTTGCATGTTTTTCCTCCTTGAGTCATTATGGTACATTTAATTTCTTATCCAATACATATGATTTAGTTATTTAATATTTTTTACTATAATTGTGACCCCTTATGTATGATTTTGGTTATTTTACACTATTATTTCACTTTTACCATTGTTTATAATCTACCCACTGCACGTTTTAGAGCCTCTCCATTGGTTGGAAAACTCTCGCATTCAGGGAGCCATGCATGTGGCCTTGTGGCATGCCAGATCAGGTAAAATGGTTAGTCAACCTAGGAAGGATCAATAGATCAAATTTATCTTACCATATCATCAAATTAATTTCCATTTATATGGATATTGTTTTATAATTAATTTATTATAATATAATCTTTTGGGAGATTCAAATAGTTCCCTCACCTCAAATATTTAATGAAATACTCCTCCCCCACTTATTCACATCAGATTGAGCATTCAATCTTGACAAAACTCTTCAAATTTCACATCTAAAATTCCATAGACATATCATAGTGGTTTTTTTCTTAAAAAAATATAAACCATATAACCCTTTAAATTATATCTATAGGATTAGTTTCAATGAAGTGGTAATCTCTTTACATGACCACTTTCTTTTCTACTATTCTTCAACATCTCTATAACTATGGTATGCATCATAAAATAATAAAATAATTATACTAAGTATTCATAATAGTTATTATTTATATTAAAACACTATTATATACACTCTTTCTGATAAAATGAGATGTGAATGTATCAGTAGTGCATACATATGAGTTACCGTCTCCATATAGCGATACAATTCATTTTTCCTCACTATATTTTATGGAAGGGTATTATGATGGGTTTAATGTTTTTATATTATATTTATTATATTATTTTACTTATGATAATATAATATGACAACTAACTACTAACAGTAAAATTCATTAGGAGATGATAACATCGTTCATGCATACATGTGGAGTACCACCTTTGATGGGATGTGATTTGTTTTTCAAATATATTTTAATTAGATCAAAATGATTAAAAATTCAATGTGTATATAATTTTTATATTATATAATAATTATCCTATTATGTTTGATTCATATTTACATTTCTTTCGATCCATCCATTGATAAAAAAAAACGTTCATGTATACATGCAACCAACTGTCTCCGTGAACTATGTAATAATTTTCAATATCTTTTATTTATTATATGACTCTAAATACGTATACAATGAATATATATTATATTTTTATATTAATTAATATTATGGGTATGATGGAACCAATATAAATGTACACGTACAAGAACTACCGAACTGAAATACATATGATAAACAAAACAATTCACACCAGGAAATAACAATTTTAATATTATATTACTCATAAAAGGGGTTGTTAAAAGCTTTTAAAGGGATAATATATGATATTATAATTATAAACATGTATTTTTTGTTGAATTATAATAAATTTAAATTTGTTATAAATTAGGATAGAGTGTTTTCAAAATAATAAAAACTCGAGGTGAGGGATTTATGATACAGTCTCATGGTTCATCAGGATTGTTTATGAATTAGTTTTGATTGATGTAAAAATATGTTATATAACTCAATAAAATAATTAATTTTTGTTTCCTTTTATATCATTTAAGAACTTTTTTCCCATTTATTTTACTCACAATATGTACTCAACAGATAAAAAGTATGTTTTTAGGGAAATTGAATTCATTTCCCTCTTCAATCAAAATTCCTTTTTTTTCAATATCCTTGTTTTATAAAATAAATTTTTAATGAAAGTTGAATTATTATCCTATAATTTTTAAATTCATTTTTACACATGTTTGAATTTTTAAAAAATTATTTGAGGGGAATATTCTTGTCATTTTACAAACATGTTACTTTGATACTTTTAAAAAAAATATGTGGGGACAATTTTTTTAACTTATACGATATGAATAGATATTTATTTTATTATGAATAATATTTTATTTGAATATTACATTATATTTTTACAATATTTGTTTTTCAAAGAACACTTTTTTCATTTATAATTGCATTGTTTGTTTAAATGTTATTCTATAATGGAAAGATTATTTTCCTCAATAATTATTCCAAGTGATATTTGACAATCATTTTACATCCATGGTGACATCCTTTGAAGTCAATTAAGCTTTATTGGGAATATCATCCTAGGATACCATATTTTTTTATTTTTATGGTTGATGTTTATAATAAAAAGATATTTATAAAACCAATTTATTTTTAATTCGTTATCCTATGAGCAAATTTTTTATTAGACCCATTTCATTTCATGGGATATGATATGATAAAGGTTTTATAGTTTTTGGGCACAAATAAATATGAAGTTCATTATGTTATTGGTGTGACCTATATCTACCTCCAATTAATTATGTAAATATTGTTAGCCCATTATATAATCATGAATAAAATGGGGAGTTAACCAAGTTCACAAAGGGACTTTGTCCAGAATGATCGTCATTGATGTGAACCTTGACTTTTTTGATGGGTTGGGGACTTAACCCATTCCACTATGATAGTCTTGTAAAAAATCCTCAAATACTATGGAAACGATTTTATATGGTTATGTTTATGAATAAATTCAATTCCTTTTTTCCAATATTATACTCTCATGGCTCATAGTATTTAATTACTTTATGATTTATGTCTTCTAAACTACTAATATTTGTTCCATGACTCAATATTTTGATCAACGATATGTACGATATAGTTTATAGTTTTTATGATCATGTTCTCATACCCTTTTTCTCTTATTATTCTTATAAGATCAAAGTTATCTCTCTATTTTAACCTTACTGAGCATCATTTATCACATTTTTCTTTGGTTTACATTACTTTTGTTACCAATAATGTTATTATGTATGATATACTTATGAAGGGTTCTATTTAGGATGAAATAAGTGGGATATGATGTAAAATATTTATGAAACAATGGTTTTTGATTCCATGTTTTCAAAGATACTACACATATATGATTCTATCATGAATCATTATGTTATATAAAGAATATTTATATAGTTATAGATAATATATATGTATGAAAAGTAAGGGTTGTTATTATAACATGTCTATCCAAGATGGAATCCATGGTAAATGTTTTTTCTTAATTCCACTCCAATTAGATATAATTTATATTACACAAGTAATTTTTAAAAAAGGTGAATAAAATGACCCTTTAACGTATTATATTTTGAATTGATTTTATTTATTGTATATTATGTTTCAAATCATGTTTTATAAATTTATAGGTTATCAATCAAATTTTAATAAAAATTCCTAAATGTTTATTTTAAAATCTTTTTCTTATTCGGGATTGTTAATGGTTAAATTTATGTTGGAAGAATTATATTTTTTCTCTTTTATTAAAAACAATCTATCTTATTCTCACATTTTTATTTATTTTGTTTCCATGATTAATTTCAATTTCTCTCTATTTGGAACAAAAAAATATTAGAATAATTTATTTATAAAAATTCAACATTGAATATATTCTTTTGGTTAGGAACCTTTCTTTTTCTTGTCAAAATTGTTCAAACTATCATATGGAAGTTTTTATCTTATTTTAAATGATCTAAATATGTATTTTTATAGTAAATTATAATTTGTATAAAAAGATGAAAATTAATCATTTTAATGACTTTTAGGAAATAAATTTTGAAATTTTTCAAAATAGTGAATGGAATTTTATTTTTAATGTATATGATATTAATGAATTTTCCCACCTATATGATTATTAATTGATATTTTAATTCCAATATAATTTTCCATTTTTTTTATAGAAAATATGTTTTCCACTAATATATGAATTATTAGTTTTTCGATTAAAATAAACATGAATTATTTTCTAAACGGATGAAAATGTATTTTTAAATAATATTTAACTTCATTTTTTCAAAAAAAATTATTGAAAATTACAGAAATTTATTTTTAATTTTTTTATTCCCTTTTAATATATATATTTATCAAAATAATTTCATTTATTTCAATCATTTACTTCTGAGGAATTTATGGTCTTATATAATTCTTTATATATTTATAAATTATAAATTATTTAGTGATCATCCACTTTCTTGTGATCATATTCTCCACCACTTTTAATTATTTAATATACATTATTTTCACCTTTATTTTCATATTTTATGTATTACAGGTGTATTCACAATCATATCTACAATTTTATTATTTTTATAACCATATTCCTTTTCAATATATAGTGTTATTTTATGGAATCATATTAAGAAATTTATTTCATTTTCTTGGGTAATAATGATGTTTTTTATTGCTGAATCAATATGGATATTAATTTATTGATAAGTCATTGTGATATTGATTTATAATATTTATTTATTATATTATGAATGATTTGGGAATATATTACTTACAATGGGGTTATGTATAACCTCTTGGTGCATTGATATGTATCATGAGAGAAGCAGTTGTCCAAATTAGTAGGGTATTTTGTGTATAGTTACCTAGTTATTAAAATTTATTTTCCTAAGTACTTGAATGTAAGGTTCAAGGTGCCTTATAATAAATCCTTTATATCATGGTCATGAATCCCAACATTATTCATTTAATTCATTAATATTTAATTTAATTTTAACCATTTCCTTGTTCTGAAGATATTTTACTATGATTAATTTTAACGCTAAAATTATTGATGAAATTGAATATTTATTTACTATTTACCCAGCCTCTTTCCCTTAAAAACAATCTGATCTCATACATTATTAATTTTTCCATACCCTAATACACGAAGAAGGAATCATTGAATGGTATTCAATGATGTAAAAATGTTTTTAAAGATATTTTTTGTTTCTCCTTTGCAATATGGAAATCATGTATGTGTGTTGTCTCTGAAAACCGCTAAACTAATTTTTCCTTTAAGTGGTGATCCCTTTTATCACATTCCAATGTAATAATGTAAATACCAGCTATGGGTTATTGGAGTTTGGGGAATTAAAAAAATCACATCATTAAAACTCATATGTGCATCGATAAATCATATCAAGTTTCTAGTTCACATATAATCTTATAAAATAGGTATTAACATAAGGGTGTTGTGTTTTTTTATAAAATTAAGATATATAAAGGTCCAATCGGGAAATAGTTTTAATAAAATAGTAATATTATTTCAAAAAAACATTTAAAAACTATTTAAAAAATCATTTATAGTCGTAAAAAACCATTTCTATGGTTCCAAAAAAGCCTTTAGGTCCGAGTTTATAAAATAAAATTAAAATATATTTGTAAAACCATTTTAATACCAAGAACAATTTTAAGACATCTTGGAAATAAAAATATACATTTAGATTTTAATTTCATCCCTTTCATAGAAAACATATATGTAAAACACTATAGAAAGACAAAAAATAAGTGATAAACACATGTTACATTCGAATAATATTTAATTCACCAATGTGGATTCACTAAAACTTAAAACAATTGAATAAAAGAAATAATGGAACAAACTCATAAATAAATTCATGTTATATAATTTAATGATTTAGGTAATTATTAATGTACCCAAATCTTATAAGAAGAACACTGCTTACCTTATTTTAAAAACACATAGTACACATCAATATTGGTTTAAAATAAACAGTAATAGGTTCCCATATTGAAAATCCATCTAAATTGAAATCATGGATTAAAAAAATAACAAAATTATTTTATATGTTTAACAAAAAAAATACAATTTATATTAAAAAATTTATAGAAAACCCCTAGAATCACATGGTTTTTAAAGTAAATGAGATTCATGGAAACACATACTTTAACGGGGTGTATATGGCATGAAACCATGAATATAGAGTTAATAAGTACCAAGGAATGGACCACACACCATTAACAAAATGGATCAAAAAGTTTTTAGAAAGACTCTCTCCAATGTTTTCTCTATCAAGACCCTAAGACAAGATTGAAATAAAAGACTTAGGGTATAAATAGATATAAATATGAAGTATAAATCTTCCATGAAGAAATCACAAAAAACAAATAGAATAAAATAAGAAATTAATGTATGGAAGAGGAAGTCACTTAAGGGTCCCCATATAGGTGAATGACACAAATTGGATAGTGGATAGAATCATTTGGTCTTATTTTGAAAAAATGGAAATTTTGAAAATCAAAAAAATTAAATGTTTGGAAAATATGAAAGGATTGGTTGTACACTTTACCAAACTCTCTACAAAAAATGAGAGATTTACATAACATGATGGGAATTTCCTAATAGTTGTGATTCATGACTTACAAAACTAATTTACAGCCATGTGATCACCTACAAAAAATTTTACCAACATTTTCATATTTAGGACAGGAGGTTTTCACTAACTGTTTAGAAATTGGGTTCCTTGTACTAAAATATGTTTGCCACCACAATTCAATGAAATTTAATAAAACATTCTTAGATAAGGTCAAAAAATAATAATTAAAAAATTATTTAAATTAAAATTCAGTGTCTGAAATAATATTATAAAATAGTTGGAATTAGAACAAGTTCCCCAAGAGATTGTTAAAAACAAATGATTCAGATACACAAACTATATTGGAATGATACCAGAAATGATAATAGTTTTATAATCATAAGTTAGTTGATATATTTTTCTTGGGTAAGTTGAATAAATTTCCTAAAATAACATAGTATATATAATATATCATAAAAATGTAAGATAATTATTAATAAAAAATTGGATTCAACATGTAAGAACCCAGATCTTCTTTTCAGGTATGTTTTTCATTTTTTGGTCATTTTTGAGAAAAAGAGGAAAATTTGGAAAATTTTGAAGTACATGCCATGTAAATTATGAGTACAGACCATGTACTATTATGCCGCTGGAATTCATGTGCTGGCTGTGTCATGGACACACACACGACCATGTAGGGCTGACATGGAGGCCGTCTAAAGCGGAGTACGGAAAAGGCAAGTACACGCCATGCACTTTACTGTTTTTCATTAAATTGACAGGGGCCGTGTCTAACCCTTAAAACATATTCTTCTAGGTTCTGTTCAGCTGAGAGAAACCATATCACGCCAAAATGTTTCCGAGCCCCCAAGCCTCCGTCTGTTCTCCGAATCTACTACCGTCGATTGTGTTGGAACCGCAACAGTAAGCTCTTCCTTCTTCTTGAGTTTCATTCCATGATTCCTAAAATTTATAAAGTAATCTTTGGTCAAACGTTTTAGACTTTTTTGTATATATTCTAAATTCTAAGGAGATTCAAGCCTTGTGGTTCAAGTATATCGATCTCCTAGCACCATTTTAGGTGGTTTGTTACTTTCTGTTTAATGTACTTGAATATTATGTGAAAATTCAACCAATACACTTGAACGAGGTATTGCGTGTTTACCGTTTTACCACTGTGATATACCTGCCTTGATTGTATGCTTGCGTAGAGGAAGTCTGAATATGAATATGGTTGAATTGCTGTGCTTTGGATGTTTTTCCCATGCATGTTCTGTTTACAACCAATTTGTTCACGTTGGCTAGTTTGGCTACTTTTCCTGTTTTCCATACAAGTTGCTATAGGATGGAGGGTTTGAATTCTGAAATCATTGTTATCCTTTAGATTGGTTATCGAAGTAGTTCTGTAGGTATGATTTGGCAATACTGCATTACTATGCTATTATCCTATACAGGGATGATAGAACCTGGTGTAGTAGACTATAAGGGGATAGACCAAGTGAGCTTCCTCAGAGAGTCTTTGAGAATCAGGCTACAGGGGGGTAGACTATGTGAGCTTCCTCATAGAGAATAGGATTACTTTGGGCTATAAAGGGATAGACTGTGTGAGCTACCCGAGAGACCTTAGTATTACACTGGGCTATACGGGGATTTACTATGTGACCTTCCTCAAAGAGTCTGTGACTGCTTTAGACCATACGGGGATAAACCATGTGAGATTCCTCGGAGAGACTTCATTTTACTTAGAATCACCTTAATATCCTAGACTGTACGAGGGATTGACTCTCGGAGCTCCCTCAGAGAGTCTTTGTATGACCTGGGCTATAAGGGGAATTGACTGAGTGTGATACCTCAGAGATTCCATGACTTTGGGACTATAAGGGGAATTTACTGTGTGATCTTTCTCAAAGAGTCCATGACTACCTTAGACTATAAGGGGAATTGACCGAGTGAGCTTCCTCAGAGAGACTTATAATTTCCGTATGACCAAACCAGATGGGTCAGGATGAGTGTACTTCCCACAGGGTTATTGGTACTTGTTAGGTAGGACTAGAGGGGTTGGCTGTGAGAACTTCCTAGAGGGTTACCTGTTTGTGCTTAGCTGCTTGATAGAAGTTTCTTGATATTGGAACTGTGGATTGTTTAATATTTAGTATGTTCCTCTTATTACTTTTTGTACTTTTTACCTTCCATATATTCACTGACTGTTAGGCACTGATCTTTGGGTGGTTGCCTATGGGATTTAGTATCACACCCTATTTGGGTCATGATTTTGGGGCGAGAAAGATTATATTTTTGTAGGTATAGATAAGGACAAGCACCCTTCAACTTTAGGTACTTGACTTGTTGTGGAGCTAGAGAGCATGGGACAAAGCCTAGGATTGTGATGCTGAGGAGATGTTTATATTTTCTTTTGTAATTGTTTTAGTACTATTGTATTTCCCACATTGTGACTTGTTTGGCTGTTTTCCTAGACATATGTATCATGCATCCATTATATTTATGTGCTCCAGTTTTTTCTTACTTTTAGTCTTCCACTGATTGCTTTTTATGGATTATTATTGCTTCCACTATGGTATATTGTCTCTTATCCACTATGTACTCTGCCAATGAGGGCATATTTTCCCCACTATCACACCCAAGGCCCTCGCTTCTAGTCGGAAACCTCTGCCATACGGTGAAATGTGCTTGAGGCCATGTTACCAACTTTGTATGGAGAGCCTCTAGGTGGCTTCTAGAACCGGGACATTACAAAGTGGTATCAGAGGGGTTATTTTCTCTTGAATTACTGTTTGGAGCCTATAGTCACGGATATGATGGAATAGTTACTTGGTAATAAGCTGTGACCGGGAGTAGCTAACCCGTGTACAGGGAAAAGCCAATCTATCTCGTTTATTACTGTTTTATATTTTTGCAATTTTACATTTGATATGATTTCACCTTGAGTGACTCAAATGTTTCGTGATATTACTATTGATGTTATATAGGTTCTATTTCTTTTTCAACCTAATGAGTTGAGGGTGTGCCATCTCATGCGTCATATATGCACTTGTTAGAAATCACATACCATGCATTCCTATGATGACATCTAGGGTGAATTAGAAATTTCATGTCGTTGTGATAGATGTTGTGTAGAATATGCATGCTATTGTGATAGATTCCCGGATAGAATACTACTATTGATATTTATTGCTTTGTGTAAGTCTTTGTTTGGATAAACTCCAAATTTTGGTTCTTGAGGTGTTATGGTCCCTCATGAATCGGAATTTGGTATGTCATTAGCTTGTCTTTGCTTCTTTATAACATTTATAAGATGCCAAGCTTTGATTAGCAGGGAGTATGGGCCCTCACGGATTGGAATTTTTCACCTTAATGCTCGTTTTTTGTGTTTTCTGGGCTCCAGAGCAATTTCTGAGGCTACTGTCTAGACAAAACCATAATACACGATGTGTAATTTATGAATACACGCTATGTAGTCTATAACTGTGTCACTGACTATGTGGGAAGGGACATGGATTTGAAAAAATATTACAGGAACACGCCGTGTATAGTACATACACACCGTGTTGTAGTGACCGTGTGTCTACTCCTGTGACTAACGACACAGATGGGTGAGACTTAGGCTTTACACGTCGTGTCCCATTTCTTCCACACCTCCTTTCGTATAACCTAAGTACCCGTTTGTGTAACGAACAATACAGACGGATAAACCTTAAGCCTATACATACCGTGTCAATATTGAACATGCCGTGTAGTCTGACTTAGGTACCTGACCGTGTCACAAACAACATGGGTCAGAGAAATCCTTCAAGTGTGCACCGTGTAACCATGGAATAGCCCGTGTATATTGAACTGTGTAGCTGGCCGTGTAACTAAAAACACGGGTCGGTGTTACCCTTTCTCGTATATGACATGTCCGTTTGGAACATGCCGTGTAGTGTCAGCTGTATGTCAGGCCGTGTCGCTAACAACACGAGCCAGGTAAGGCATGTATAGTACACGCCATGTCCTCCATGGAAAT
This sequence comes from Viscum album, assembly GCA_963277665.1. Lineage (NCBI taxonomy): Eukaryota > Viridiplantae > Streptophyta > Magnoliopsida > Santalales > Viscaceae > Viscum > Viscum album. The sequence continues at coordinate 734,523,183 of OY728139.1, read as the reverse complement.
GCCGTGTAGTTTTTCCATAGAAGAGTTGTGTGGCTTAACCGTATAGGAGGAACCGGGCAGGGAACGGAGATTCTAGTACACGACTTGTGTTAGGACAAAACACCATGTATTTGGGGTGTTACATGACCATTAGAGGGAGGAGTACACGCCCAAGTGAATGACTTAAGGGAACACACCGTGTTGGGAATGAACATGCCATGTAGTCACGTTTTGCATAACATGAATTCTTTCTTTTCCCTGTTCCTTCTAGTGACTTTAGTTTTTCATTCCTTGTTAATACTGAATCTATGGTGTGCGTTTGAATTTGTAGAATCATTCCAACTATACGTCCTATGGTTGACTTCCAGTCGAAGGGGAGTGATCAGACGCTAGATATAGTTGATCAGGGACTTCCTGCAGATTCTCCTGATGTGTCAGCATTGGCACCAGCAGTTCTACCAGTTGCAGGCACCGATGTGCAGTTTAGGTAATGTTTTCTTAGGATGATGTAGAACTTCTAGGGAGCACTGTATCATGTACCATAAATTACCGAATTGATGCGGGATTTATAGCAGCAGCATCCTCCCTAGTAATGCGAAATGGGTGGGGTGGGGAGGGGTGGGCCAAGCCCACACAGGTTTGAGCCCACATGGGTTTGTATGCAAAAACCCACATATAATGTGAACAAAAACATTCAAGCTTGCCCCGCCCCGCAAAAACTCGCGGGTTTCCCACGGGTTTCCCACGGTCTTACCTACATTTACAAAAAATACTATTTATAATCCTTTATATAATGTATTTTTATCATTCTTAAAGGTAATTGTTGGGAGTAGTATGAATTAACAATAACTAGAGTTTTAAAGGATGTGATGGAACATTTTTTTGTTGGTTAATGGTGGCATGCAGTAATGATGATGTGGTGGAGAACAGTTGTGATAGAAAGTAGGTGAGTGATCAGTTATGGGAAATGAATGATAATGTTGGTTGTGTAGTGATGTGAACAACTAAACCTGTGAATGAATGAAGTCTCTCTAGGTAACGATCAGTTTCAGAAGAAATCTATTAGTGTTTTCACGAGGTTCTATGCAATTTTATTAATAAAAAAATAAAATTTAATAATAACAATATTAAATCGACCTAAAATATATTATGATTATAATAACTCTTATAGAATTGAAACCATGTACAGAGGTGATTAGTTCCATTTTTTTAGAGATGGTTTGACACACCATGTTAATATGGTTAATAATTACTATATAAATAATATAACATCATATTAAAAAAAATAAATATAGGCCTATTTTAAATTCACATGTGAATAAATGGTGAATTAATATGACAATTACGGTGAGAACTAATATGTCACCGTTTAAAAATGTTTTTTTATGAAAAAAAATAAAATGTTAAAGAAACATATATTTCAAAAATAATATATATATTTTTTAAATCAGGCCCGTGGGCAAGCCCACACCTGGGTGGGCTCAACCCGCATTGGCTCGCACCCGCGCGGGCTCAACTCGTATTGGACCGCACTCTAAATGGTCAAAATTTTTAGGCCCGCCCCGCCCCACATCCTCCCCATACCCACAATTCCCATGGGCCACGAGCCCAATTTGCATCGCTAATCCTCCCACATTATCAGGGGAAGGAGGACCACAGGGTGAAGAGTCGTGGCTAGAAGCCTCGTTGACTATCTTCGAGCATCTTACGGTACCACCTGAGAGGAGGGTGAATCTTGCAGCCTATATGCTCCAAGACTCTGCCAAGAGGTGGTGGGATGTCATATCTCAGGAGGGACGCCATTAGAATATTTTTTGGGAGGAGTTCAAGTGTTTCTTTTACGACTACTTCTACCCAGAGACCTTGAGGGCCGATCGAGCCTGGGAGTTCATGATCTTGGAGTAGGGTACTAATTTTGTTATGGAGTATTCCTCTTGTTTCACAGAGCTGCAGTGTTTGACACATATTCTATGAGGAGACGAGTTGTTCCTTGCACGGAAGTTTGAGGATGGTCTCAGGCAGGAGATCCGTTCCCAGGTGAATATTTTCAGGTTGACTTCGATCCACTCTATCGTCAACTAGGAACTGATCAACAAGCGCAATCTGAGGGATTCTGGAGCAGTGAGACTGGGCCGTTCGACATCCAGAGATAGTTTTCCTCTTACTGATAGTAGGAAGCGATTCAGGAGGCTTTCAAAAGAAGATATGAGTAGGCGGGATGCTCCTTCTGGTAGCCACGTGGTGTGCTACCAATGTGGGAGGAGTGGGAATATGAAGCCAAGTTTTTTGAGTGACTCGATGTAGTGCCGATCTTGTGGAAAGATGGGCTATCTCCAGTGTTTCTACCAGTTTTCTCTCCACCAGCCGGAGAGAGGGGTTCTTCTATGACCCTGCATTTGGGAGCATCCGCACCAGTTTCTCACCAGTCTAGGAACTGGAGTTCTTCCGACCGTTCAGGCTGAGGTGGAGGCCGTCGCCGGGGTGGCCAATCGCCATTCTACCAGCGACAATAGGGTGGATCAGCTCAGAGTGGTCCGGTAGGTACACATGGCCGTGGTGCATGCCAGACTTTTACAGTGGAGCAGACCCATCAAGAGCAGGATCCTGTACCATCCATAGTTATAGGCATGATCTTAGTAGCCTCAGTTTTATCTTCTTCTCTTTTAGATATAGGGGCTTCCCATAGCTTTATCTCTGTTGCTGTTGTGGAGAGCCTTGGGCTATGCATATTTTCTTATGAAGACATGTTGACACTATACACACCGTTGGGAATGAGGACATCTAGTGTACGTCGGTGCAAGGAGTGCCCTCTTGAGGTCGGTGGGTGTCACTTTTTAGGGGACCTCTATGTCCTAGAGATGACAGGCTATGATGTCATTCTCGGGATGGACTGGTTAGTTCCCATTCAGGAAGTTGGTTACTATTATCACCACAAGGTGATTTTTATATATCTAGAGGGAGAATATTTTCTTCATAGAGGCGAGTGGGATTTCCAGGCGAGCAGAGCTGGACCCGAGCATCATAGGCTAGAGGGAGTTACAACCCAGATTGCCAGTCTATATCTGGATGATCAGGGGACTTCGCAGTTAGACATTCCTCTAGTGGTGGATCATTTTAGGGATGTATTTCTAGAAGACTTTTTTAGTTTTCCTCCAGAGTGTGAAGTTGATTTTCTATTGAGCTTGTGCCAGAAGCGGCACCCGTGTCCATTCATCCGTATAGGATGGCTACAACTGATTTGTAGGAGCTCAAGAAGCAATTGGAGGAGTTGCAGGAGAAGGGTTTCATCTGACCCAATACCTCTCCATGGGGTTAGCCTATCCTTTTTTCAAAGAAGGCAGATGATACCCTTAGGATTTGTGTATATTATCAGAAGCTGAACCAGTTGGAGGTCAAGAACTGATATCCTTTTCCTAGGATTAACGATCTCTTTGATCAGCTTAGAGGATCCCGAGTGTTCTCAAAGATTGAATTGAGGTTCGGTTATCATCAGTTGAGAATTAGACTATCATATATACCTCTGGCAGCCTTCAAGAGCGGGTATGGTATATACAAGTATACGGTTATGCCGTTGAGTTTCACGAACACGCCAGCAGTTTTCATGACACTGGTGAACCGAGTGTTCCATCCTTACTTGTATTCCTTCATGGTTGTTTTCGTGGATGATATCTTGGTGTACTCTCACACTCGACACGACCATGCTACCCATCTTGAGATCGTTCTGAGTACACCGTGATAGAATCAGTTATATGCTAAGATCTCAAAATGACACTTTTGGATGGATCAAATTCACTTCTTGGGTAATATTATCTCAGAGACAGGAGTATTAGTAGACCCAGAGAAAGTAAGGGCAGTAGTTTCCTAGGAGAATTCGGAGAACGTCTTTGTAGTGCGGAGTTTTCTAGGGATGGCTGGATACTACAGATCCTTTATTAAAGACTTTTCATGCGTAGCTGCACAGTTGATGAGTTTGACCAAGAAGGGCGCGAAGTTCTTCTGGTCAGATTCTTGTGAGTCAGCCTTTTAGAAGCTGAAAGGGAGGTTGAATTCCGCACTAATACTAGTATTTCCAGATCCATGCAAGATCTATACTGTTTATTGTGATGCTTCAGATATTGGGTTGGGAGCTGTGCTTATGCTGGGAGATGAAGTCGTTGCATACGAGTCTCGACAGTTGAGGCCACATGAGAAGAATTACCTGACGTACGATCTCAAGTTGGAAGTTGTTGTTCATGCCTTACGATGTTGGAGACATTATTTGTTGGGAGAGCATTTTGTGGTTTTCACTGACCACAAAAGTCTCGAGTACATTTTCACTCTTCGTGACTTGAATTTGAGGTAGAGAAGGTGGGTTGAGTACCTTCAGTCCTTTGCCTTTGAGCTTGCCTACACACCTGGGAAAGGCAATGCAGTAGCTAATGCACTGAGTAGGAGGACTCATATATAGGTAGTTCAAGAGGCCAGTAGTGAGTGGAAACTTATGGCTCTGTTCTCTGAAATGAATTTGGAGGTGAACGGCAGACGGGGGCATATGTTTCTATATTTTGTGGTTGTTACCTCTACCCATTTTCATTGGGTGCGAATGAGGCAGCAATCCGACTCGGAGGGCCTAGTTCTGTGGGAGAGTGTGTCAGGGGAGGACCCTCTTCCTATATGGATAATAGGTGAAGATGAGACCTTTCATTTCCAAGGTAATGTATGGGTGCCAGTATATATAAGTGAGGAGATGATGTAGGACTTTCATTCCTCAATTTGGGAAGTTCATCCTGGAATCACCCTGATTTATTGTGATCTACACCATTAGTATTGGTGTCCAGGTATAAAGAGAGATGTTTCTAGGTTCGTCACAAGGTGTTCTACTTGTCAGCAGGTGAAGGCAGAGCACCAACGACCGGCATGGCTTCTACAACAGTTACCCATTCCTGAGTGGAAGTGGAATGATGTTGAGATGGATTTTCTGACCAGTTTTCCAGGGTCACCTCGAGGGAATGATGCTATATGGGTTGTCATTGAAAGACTCACGAAGGTCTCTCACTTCTTGATGATCAGGGAGACCTTTAGTGTTGACCAGCTGGGATAGTTGTAAATATAAGAGATCATACGTTTACATGGGGTTCTGCACTATATTGTTTTAGACTAGGATTCTCATTTTACTTCTTAGGTCTGGCAGGAGGTTCAGAAGGCGTTGGGTACACTGGTAATTTTGAGTATAGCTTACCATCCCCAGACAGATGGCCAGTCCGAGCGTATGATTCAGGTGCTTGAAGACATTCTCCTAGCATGCATTCTAGATTTTGGAGGTTCTTGGGACAAGCAGATACCACTGATGGGGTTTCCTTCAATAATAGTTTTCAAGAAACTATTTATATGACACCTTATGAGGATTTGTACGGTAGGGCATGCCGATCACCCTTGTGTTGGCTGGAGGGAGGAGAGGCAGCTTTGCTAGGACCTCGTCTGGTCCAGCACAACACAGAGCAGATAGAGATGATTCAGAAGAGGATGGCTACTGCACAGTCTCAACATAAGTCTTATGATAATCAGTGGGGATGACATCTGGAGTTTGAGGTCGGGGATCAGGTTTTCCTGCGTGTCACATGGAGGTTGGAGAATAAGAGGATTAGGAAATAGGGTAAGCTTTCACTGAGGTATGTTGGGCCATTTAACTTTTTGGAGAGAGTTGGGACGATTTCCTATTAGTTACAGTTACCACATAGGTACCGATCCATGCACAATTTTTTTCATGTTTCTGAGCTCTAATGTTACATTTCAGACCCATCTTATGTATTTCAACCTGAGGAGGTTGAGCTTGAGGTGGATGTGTCATTTGAGGAGCTTCCTATCCGGGTTTTTGATTGCAGTACAAAGGTTATCTGTGGTCGGTCTATTCCTCTGGTACGAGTGCTATGGCAGCACGGACGGGTACAATATGAGATTTGGGAGAGGGAAGCCGATGTACAAGCTCAGTGTCCAGAGTTGTTTGGGGTTTCTCCTTCTACGCTGTTCTAGGGAAATTCAAGGATGAACTTCTTTAAGGGGGGAAGTTTGTAAGACCCTGAATCTTCTTTTCAGATATGTTTTTCCTTTTATGGTCATTTTTTTAGAAAAAGGGGACACTCTAGAAATTTTTGATGTATGCGCCGTGTACTTTATGAGTACACGCGGTGTACTACCTTGCTACTGGAAGTAGTGTGCTGGCCATGTCAAGGCCACACACACGGCCATGTAGGGATGAGATGGAGGCTACCTAAAGAGGAGTATAGAAAAGGATAGTACAGGCCGTGTACATCAAAAGTAACCGCCGTGTACTTTCTTTTTTTTTCATTAAATGGACCGGGGTCGCGTCTAACCCCCATAAGCATCTCCTTCTAGGCCCTATTCGGTCGAGAGAAACTGTACGACGTTGAAACTTCTCCGAGCCCCCAAGCCTCCGTCCATTCTCTGAATCGACATCTGTCGATTGTGTTGGAACCGAAGCAGTAAGAGCTTCATTCTTCTTGAGTTTTATTCCTTGATTCCTCCTATTTCTCAAGTTATCTTGGGTTGAAAATTTTAGACGTTTTTGTAGATCTTCAACACTCTAAGGCGATTTAAGCCTTGTGGTTCAAGTATATCAATCTCCTAGCACCAAGGTAGGTGGATTGTGCCTTTCCGTTGAAAGTCCTTGAATATTGTGTGCAAATTCCACCAATAACCTTGAACGTGGTATTGCATGTTTACCGTTTTACCCCTGTGATATACCTACCTTGCTTGTATGCTTGTGTAGAGGAAGTTTGAATATGAATATGGTTGAATTCGTGTGCTTTGGATGTTTTTCCCATGCATGTTTTGTTTACAACCGTTTGGTCACGTTGGCCAGTTTGGCTACTTTTCCTGTTTTCCATACTAGTTGCTGTAGGATGGAGGGCTTGAATCCTAACAGGCTTGTTATGCTTTAGATTGGTTAGCCAAGTCCTTCTGTAGGTCTAATTTGTCCATATTGCATTATTATACTGTTATCATACACAGGGATGTGAGAACCCGGTGTAGTAGACTACAAGGGGATAGACCGAGTGAGCTTCCTCAGAAAGTCTTTGAGCATTAGGCTATAGGGGGTAGACTGTGTGAGCTTCCTCAGAGAGCCTTGTATTACTTTGGGATATAAGGGGATAGACTGTGTGAGCTACCTCAGAGATCCCAGGATTACATTGGGCTATACGGGGATTGACTGTGTGAGCTTCCTCAGAGAGTCCGTGACTGCTTTAGACTATACGACGATGGACCATTTGAGATTCCTCCAAGAGTCTTTGTTTTATTTTGAATCATCTTGATATCATAGAGTATATGAGGGATTGACTGTGTGATATTCCTTAGAGAGTCTTTGTATGACCTAATCTATAATAGGAATTGAACGAGCATGCTTCCTCAGAGAGTCATATAATTCCTGTATGACCAAACTAGAGGGGTCAGGCTGAGTGTACAGTCCAGAGGGTTATTTTTACATGTTAGGTAGGACCAGATGGGATGGCTATGAGTATTTCCCAGAGGGTTACCTATTCATGGTCAGCTTCTTGATAAATATTTCTTGGTATTGGAACTGTGGATTGTTCACTGTTTAGTATGTTCCTATTACTTCTCTCTATAATTTTTACCTGCCATATATTCACTGACTGTTAGGAACAGATCTTTGGGTGCTTGACTACTAGGATTTAGTCTCACACCCTGTTTGGTTCATGATTTTGGGTCCAAACAGATTATATTATTGCAGGTATAGATAAGGGAAATCGCCCTTCGACTTCAGGTACTTGACTTGCTGTGGAGCTGGAGATCATGAGACCAAGCATAGGCTTGTGATGTTGAGGAGCTGTTTATATTTTCTTTTGTACTAGTTTTAGTACTCTTTTATTTCCCGAATTGTGAATTTTTTTTTCTGTTTTCCTAGACATATGTATCATGCATCAATTATATATATGTTCTCAAGTTGTTTCTTACTTTTAGTTTTCCAGTGATTGCTTTTGTATGGATTATTACCGATTCTGCTATTGTATATTGTTTCTCATCTACTTTGTACTCTGACAATGAGGGCATAGTTTCCCCACTATCACACCCAAGGCCCTCATTGCTAGTCGGCAACCTCTGGCGTATGAGGAAATGCACTTGAGGCCATGTGACCAACCAGGTACGGGGCGCCTCTGGGTGGCTTCCAGAACTGGGACGTTACAAAGTGGTATTAGAGGGGTTATTTTCTATTGACTTACTTTTTGGATCTTATATCTAGGGATAGGATGGAATAGGTACTTGGTAATAAGCTGTGACTGGGAGTAGCTAACCCGGGTACATGGAAAAGCCAATCTACCTTATTTATTACAGTTTTCTGGTTTTGTAATTTTATAGTTGATATGATCTCACCTTTAGTGACTCACCTATTTCATTCTATTATAGTTGACATTATTGAGGATCTATTTCTGTTGAAACCCAATGTGATGTGGGCATGCCATCTCATGCACCATATAGGCACTTGTAAGAAATCTCATTCCATGCATTCTTTCCATGCCATCTGGGGTGCATTAGCAATTGCATGTTGTTGTGATAGATGTTTTGTAGAATATGCATGCTGTTGTGATAGATGAATTGATTGAATACTATTGTTGATATGTGTTTCTTTGTGTAAGGCTTTGTTTGGATAAACGCAAAATTTTGGTTCTTGAGGTGTTACAGGCCCTCATAAATTGGAATTTGGTGGGTCATTAGCTTGTATTTTATTGTTTATAACATGTATAAGATTCCAAGCATTGATTCATGGGTAGTATGGGCCCCCACAGATTGGAATTTGGCACCATATCGCTCATTTTCTGTGTTTCTGGGCTCCGTAGTAGTTTTTGAGGCTACTATCCGGAAAAACCTAGAATACACGATGTGAACATTATGAATACATGTCGTGTAGTATATAACCTTGTCACTAACTGTGTGGGTAGGGACACGGGGTTGTAAAAATCATGCAGGAACACGATGTGTACAGTAAGTACACACTGTGTTGCAATGACCATGTGTCAACCTGTGTGACTAACGACACAGATGGGTGAGACTTAGGCTTTACACGCCATGTCCTATTTCTTCCACACGTCATGTTGTATAACATAAGTTTATGACTGTGTAACGAACAACACATATGGATAAACCATAAGCCTATACATGCCGTGTCAACTTTGAACATGCCGTGTAGTCTGACTTAGGTACCCGACCATGTCCCAAAAAACACAGGTCAGGGAAATCCTTCAAGTGCACACTTTGTCCCCATGGAACATGCCGTGTATAGTGAACCATGTAGCTGGCTATGTAACAAACAACACGGGTCAGGGTTACTCTTTCTCGTACATGTCGTGTCTGTCTGGAACACGTTGTGTAGTGTCAGTCGTATGTCAGGCCGTGTCACTAACAGCAAGGGCCAAGTAAGGCATGTCTAATACATGTCGTGTCTGCCTTGAACACACCGTGTAGTTTTGCATTTAAAGAGCGGGTGGGTAAACCGTGTAGGAGGAAACAGGAAGGGAAAAAAGATTCTACTATATACCATGTGTTAGGAAAACACGCCGTGTATTTGGGGTGTTACAGGACCATTAGTGGCAGGAGTACACACCCATGTGAATGACTCAAGGGAACACGCCATGTAGGGAAAGAACAAGCCATGTAGTCATGTTTTGCATAACTTGAATGCTTTCTTCTCCCCGTTCCTTCTTATGACCTCATTTTTTCAGTCCTTGTTAATCCCGAATCTAAGGTGTGTTTTTGAATTTGCAAAATCATGCCACCTAGACATCCTACGATTGACCGCCAGTCATAGGGGAGTGATTAGATGCCAGATATGGCTAATCAGGGACTTCTAGTAGATTCTACTGCTATGCCATCCTTGGAACCAGCAGTTATACCAGTTTCAAGCGCCGATGCAAAGTTCAGAGAAGGTTTTCATAGGATGATGCAGTCCTTCTAGGGAGCGCCGTCTCCTTCCCCATCGATGGCCGAATTGACGTGGGTTTTCTAGCAGCGGCATCCTGTCACCCTCTCATGGGGAGGAGGACCGCAGGCTATAGAGTCACGGCTAGAAGCTATGCCAACTATCTTCGAGCATCTTAAGGTACCACTAGAGAGGAGGGTGAATCTTGCAACCTATATTCTCCGAGACTCCTACAAGAGGTGGTGGGATGTCATCTCTCAGGTGGGACGCTATCAAAATATGATTTGTGAGGAGTTATAGTGTATCTTTTACGAATTCTTCTACCCAGAGACCATGGGGGCCGATCGAGACTGGGAGTTCATGGGCTGGGAGCATGGTACTATTTCAGCTATGGAGTATTCCTCTCATTTCACAGAGCTACATTGTTTCACGCCAATTCTTGGAGGAGATGAGTTGTTACTTGCATGGAAGTTTGAGGATGGTCTCAGGTACGAGATCCGTTCCCAGGTGAATATCTTCAGGTTGAATTCGATCTCCTCTATCGTCAACCAGGTGCTGATCACTGAGCGCAATCTGAGGGATTCTGGAGCATAGGGCCAGGGTGGTTCGACATCTAGAGTTAGTGTTTCTCCTATGGATAGCAGGAATCACCATAGGGAGGTTTCATGAGGAGATTAGTGTAGGAGGGTTGCACCTTCTGGAAGCCCTGTGGTGTGCTACCAGTGCGGGAGGAGTGGGCGTATGAGGCCACATTGCCCGAGAGACCCGATAGAGTGCCGATTTGTAGCAAGATGGGCTATCTCCAGTGTTTCTATCAGTTTTTACCTCTAGCAGCTGGAGATGGGGGTTCTTATATGACCCCGTGTTCGAGAGCATCTCCACCAGTTTCTCACCTGTCTGGGAACTGGAGTTCTTCGGGCCGTTCAGGCCGAGGTGGAGGCCATGGCCGGGGTGGCCAGTCGCCAGTCTACCAATGGAAGTAGGGTGGATCAACTCAGAGTGGTCCGGAAGGGTCACATGGTCTTGTTGCAGGCCAGACTATTGCAGTGGAGCGGACCCATCAAGAGCAGGATCCTGGACTTTCCATAGTTTGAGGTACGATCTTAGTAGCCTCAGTTTTATCATCTGATTTTTTCGATACATGGGCTTCCCATAGCTTTATCTCTATTTATATTGTGGAGATCCTTGGGCTCTACATCATCTCTCATGCTGACATGTTTACAATAGACACACCGTTGGGAACAAGGACATCTATCATACTTCAGTGTAAGGAGTGCCCTCTTGAGGTCGGTGGGTTTCACTTTTTATGGGACCTCTATGTCCTAGAGATGATAGAATATGATTTCATTCTTGGGATGGACTAGTTAGTTCCCTTTTATGCATTTGTCGACTGTCATCACCGCAGGGTGAGTTTTATATCACCAGAGGGCAGTTCTTTTCTTCATAGAGGCGAGTGGGATGTCCAGGCGAGCAGAGAAGGACCCAAGGATCATAGGCTAAGGGGAGTTATAGTCCAGATTGGCAGTCTATATCTAGATGATCAGAGGATTTCACAGTTATACTTTCCTCTAGTGGTGGATTGTTTTAGGGATGTCTTTCCAGAGGACTTTTTTGGTTTTCCTCTAGAGGGTGAGGTGGACTCTTCTATTGAGATTGGGCCAGGAGCGACACTAGTGTTCATTCCTCCTTATAGGATCGCTACAACTGAGTTGCAGGAGATCAAGAAGTAGTTGGAGGAGTTACAGGCGAAGGGTTTCATCCGAACCGGTACCTCTTACTGGGGTTCACCTGTCCTTTTTGTGAAGAAGGAGGACATTACCCTTAGTATTTGTGTAGATTATTGGAAGCTTAACCACTTGACGGTCAAGAACCGATATCCTTTTCCTAGGATTGACGATCTCTTTGATCTGCATTGAGGAGCCCGAGTGTTCTCGAATATTGACTTGAGGTCCAGTTATCATCAGTTGCGCGTTAGACCATCATATATATATATGAAAGCATTCAGAAGTAGGTATGGTCTATACGAGTAAACTGTTATGCCGTTCGGTCTCATGAATTCCCCAGCAGTTTTCATGGTGCTGATGAACTGAGTGTCCCATCCTTACATGGATTATTTCATGGTTTTTTTTGTGGATGATATCTTGGTGTACTCTCACACTCGACACAACCAGGCTACCCATCTTGAGATCATTCTAAATACACTGAGAGATCATCATTTATATGATGAGCTCTCAAAATTCCACTTTTGGATGGATTAGATTCACTTCTTGGGTCATGTTATCTCAGAGATAGGAGTTTCAGTAGACCCAGAGAAAGTAAGGGAAATAGTTTCCTGGGAGTAGACGAAGAACTTATTTGTGTTGTGGAGTTTTCTCAGGATGGCTGGATACTACATATGCTTTATTCAAGACTTTTCATGCTTAGAAGCACCACTGAAAGGTCTGACCAAGAAGGGTGCGAAGTTCTTATGGGTGATTCTTGTGATTTAGCCTTTCAGAAGCTGGAAGGGAGGTTAACTTCAGCACCAGTACTAGTCTTTCCAGATCCAGTAAAGATATATACTGTTTATTGTGATGCTTCAGGTATTGGGTTGGGATTTGTGCTTATGCAGGGAGATGGAGTCGTTGCATACATGTCTCGACAGTTGAGGCCACATGAGAGGAATTACCCAACACATGATCTCGAGTTGGTAGCTATTTTTCATGCCTTACTCTGTTCGATACATTATTTGTTGGGAGAGAATTTTTTGGGTTTCACCGACCACAAAAGAATCAAGTACATTTTCACATAGTGTGACTTGAATTTGAGGCAGGGAAGGTGGGTTGAGTACCTTCAGTCCTTTGACTTTAAGCTTGCCTCCACGCCTGGTAAAGGAAATGCAGTGGCTGATGAACTGAGTAGGAGGACTCAGATACATGCAGTTCAGGAGGCCAGTAGTGAGTGGAAGCTTATGGCTGTGTTATCTAAAATGCATTTGGAGGTGCACGACAGATGGGGGTAGACTTTTCTATCTTTTGTGGTTGTTACCTGTATCCTTCTTGATCGGGTGCGAATGAGGAAGCTAACAGACTCAGAGGGCCTAGTTCTGCAAGAGAGTGTGTCAGGGGAGGACCCTCTTCGTGGATGGACAATAGGTGAAGATGAGACCATGAATTTCCAGGTTCGTCTATGGGTGCTAGTAGATATACATGAGGAGTTGATGTGGGAATTTCATTACCTAGTTTGGGCAGTTCATCCTGGAGTCACCTAGATGTATCGTGATCTACGCCGTCGGTATTGGTGGCCAGGTATGAAGAGAGATGTTGCTCGGTTCATCATGAGGTGTTCTACTTGTCAGTAGGTGAAGGCAGAGCACCAGTGACCGATAGGGCCTCTACAACAGTTACCCATTCCTGAGTGGAAGTGGACTGATGTCATGATGGATTTCATGACCAGTTTTTTGAGGTCACCTCAAGGGAATGATGCTGTATGGGTTGTCATTGACAGACTCACAAAGGTCGCTCAATTCTTGCCGATCAGAGAGACCTTCAATGTTGAATAGATGGGACAGTTTTACATTCGAGAGATCGTATGTTTACATGGGTTTCCACACTCCATTGTTTCAGACAGGGATGCTCATTTTACTTCTCGGGTATGGTAGGGGATTCAAAAGGCGTTGGGTAACTAGGAACGTTTGAGTACATCTTACCATCCCTAGACAGATGGGCAGTTCGTGCATACGATTCTGGTGCTTGAGGACATGCTCTGAGCATGCATTCTGGATTTTGGAGGTTCTTGGGAGAAGCAGATACCACTTGTGGAGTTTTCCTACAATAATAGTTTTCAAGCAACTATTCAGATGGCACCTTATGAGGCATTGTACGGTAGGACATGTTGATCACCCATGAGGTGGATGGAGGCAGGAGAGGTAGCTTTGCTGGGACCTTGTCTTACCCAGGAGACCACAGAGTAGATAGATTTTATTCAGAATAGGATGGCTACTGCACAGTCTCGACAAAAGTCTTATGCTGATTAACAGAGACGACCTCTAGAGTTTGAGGTCAGGGATCAGGTTTTCCTGCATGTCACACTGAGGCTTGGGCAGAGGAGGATTAAGAGACAGGGTAAGGTTTCACCGAGGTACATTGGGCCATCAGAAGTGTTGGAGAGAGTTGGGCCGGTTTCCTATCTCTTGTAGTTACCTCAGAGGTACCGATCCATGCACGATGTTATTAACATTTCTCAGCTCCGACATTACTTTTCAGACCTATCTTCTGTATTTAATCCCAAGGAGGTTGAGCTCAAGGTGGATGCGTCATTTGAGGATCATCCCATCCGGGTTGTTGATCGCAGAACAAAGGTTCTCTGTGGCCTGTCTATACCTCTGGTATGAGTTCTATGGCTGCACGGACGGGGACAATACGAGATTTGGGAGAGGGAGGCTGATGAATGAGCTCAGAGGCCAGAGTTGTTCGGGGTTTCTTCTTCTACACCGATCTAGGAAAATTTGGGGATGAATTTCTTTAATAGGGGAAGTTTTTAGGAACTCAGATCTTCTTTTTAGGTTTGTTTTTTCTTTTCTGGTGGATTTTGAGAAAAATAGGAAAATATGGAAATTTTCGAGGAACACACCGTGTAATTTATGAGTACATGCCGTGTATTGTGATGTCTCTAGAATACATGTGCAAGATATTTCATGGCCGCAGACAAGGCCATGTAGGGGTGACATGGAGGCCGCCTAAAGTAGAGTACTGAAAAGGCAAGTACACGCCGTGTACTTAAAAAGTACACGCCATGTACTTCAAAAGTACACGCCGTGTACTTAAAAAGTACACACCATGTACTTCAAAAGTACATGTCGTGTACTTTATTTTTTTTCATTAAATGGACCAGGGTCGTGTCTAACCCCCATAAGTGTCTTCTTCTAGGTCCTGTTCATCCAAGAGAAACTATACGATGTCAAAACTTCTCCGAGCTCTCGAGCCTCCGTCCTTTCTCCGAATCAACTGTCGTCGATTGTATTGGAACCACAGGTGTAGGATCTTCCTTATTCTTGAGTTTCATTCCATGATTCCTCCTCTTTCTCAGGTTATCTTTGGTTGAATGTTTTAGATGTTTTGGTAGATCTTTGACATTATAAGGAAATTCAAGCCTCGTGGTTCATGTATATCGATCTCCTAGCTACAAGGTAGGTGGTTTGTGACATTCCATTGAATTTACTTGAATATTATGTGAAAAGTCTCCCAATACCCTTGAACGAGGTATTGTGTGTTTATCGTTTTACCCTTGTAATATACCTGCCTTGATCATATGCTTGTGTAGAGGATGTTTGTATATAAATATTGTTGAATTTCTGTTCTTTGTATGTTTTTCCCATGCATTTATATTTAGGACCATTCGGTCACATTGGCCAGTTTGGATATTTCCCTGTTCTCCATACCAATTGTTGTAGGATGGAGGGTTTGAATCCTGACACGCTTGTTATTCTTTAGATTGGTTAGTCAAGTAGTTCTGTAGGTCTACTTTGGCCATATTGCATTACTATGTCGTTATCCTACCCAGGGCCGTGAGAACCTAGTGTAGTAGACTATAAGGGGATAGACCAAGAGAGCTTCCTCTGAGAGTCTTTGAGCATTAGGCTATAGGGGGTAGACTGTGTGAACTTTCTTAGAGAGCCTAGGATTACTTTAGGCTATAAGGGGATAGACTTTGTGAGCTACCTCATAGAGCCTAGGATTACATTGGGCTATATGGGGATTGACTGTGTGAGCTTCCTCAGTGAGTTGGTGTCTGCTTTCGACTATAAGGGGATAGACCATGTGAGCTTCCTCAGAGAGTCTTTGTTTTCCTTTGAATCACTTTCATATCCTATACTATACGAGGGATTGACTGTCTGAGCTTCCACGGAGGGTCCTTGTACAACGTGGGCTATAAAGGGAATTGACCGAGTGTGATTCCTCAGAGAGTCCGTGACCTTGGGGCTACAACTGGAATTGACTATGTGATCTTCCTCAGAGAGTCCCTAACTACCTTATACTATAAGTGGAATTGACCAAGTGAGCTTCCTCAGAGAGTCTTATAATTTCCATATGACCAAACCAGAGGGGTCAGGCTGAGTGTACTGCCCATAGGGTTGTTGGTACTTGTTAGGTAGGACTAGAGGGGATGACTGTGAGTAATTCCCAGAGGGTTACCTATTTTTTATTAGCTACTTGATAGTTATTTCTTGATATTGGAACTGTGGATTGTTTAGTGTTAAGTATGTTCATATTACTGCTTTATGTACTTTTTACCTTCCATATATTCACTAACTGTTAGGAACAGATCTTTGGGTGGTTTCCCACTGGGATTTAGTCTCACACACTGTTTGGGTCATGCTTTTGGGCCCAAACAGATTATATTGTTGCAGGTATAGATAAGGAAAAGCACCCTTCGACTTCAGGTACTTGGCTTGTTGTGGATCTGGAGAGAATGGGACCAAGCTTAGGCTTGCGATGCTGAGGAGAAATTTATCATTTATTTTGTAATTATTTTAGTACTATTGTATTTCCCTAATTGTGACTTGTATGGCTGTTTTCCTAGACATATGTATCATGCATCAATTATATATATGTGCTCTAGGTATTTCTTTATTTTAGTCTTCCTCTGATTGATTTTGTATGAATTATTACTGCTTCTGCTATTTTATATAGTTTCTCATCCGCTGTGTACTCTGATAATGAGGGAATAGTTTCCCCACTATCACACCCAAGGCCCTCGCTATTAGTCAGCAGCCTCTGGCATACGGGGAAATGTGCTTGGGTCCATGTGACCAATCAGGTACGGGGCGCTTCTCGGTGGCTTCCGGAACCAGGATGTTACACCACATACCAAGATTAAGATTATATTTTGGAAATATCCCCATTAGATGTAAAACCCATGGTGTAAAAAATTATTTTAATGAGAGAGTGGAACATGGATTATAATTGTATTACATATAATATATGACTTGTTTCTAACATATTATCATATATTTAAGTGTTGAATATGTCAAAACCTTTTCACCAATAAAGATACATAAATACATTTGAATTTTTTACTAGTACATTAGATATTGGGATTATTATATCAATGATGCAAAGATCAATTTATCAATTAACATAGGTATTTAATCATGGAATGATAATATTTACATGTTTCAATAAAATTATATTGGGAGAAATATTATTTTACAAGTGATATATGACGATAATGTTTGAAAAATTGAAAATAGTATATATTTAGTTATAATAAAAGTTAAAATAACCATATGAAAAAAATATGAATGGGATATATCAGATAATGATCATATAATTTCCTTATTGGAAATTCAGGAATAAACAATCCTAATAAAAATAATATTGGAACAAAAATCCCTTACCTCAAGTATCATCTTTCTTTTAATGCTTTCAAAACTAATTTATAATAAATATTTGTTTTTTATATAGGTATTCCAGAACCATTTTTATATCTATCATACAATGTATGATTTATTTATGAAATCTTATCACCTACTTTTTTAAACAAATGTTATTAAAATCATTATTTTGTGTGATAAATGCTACATTTTTCATGATAATTTTTGTTCAAATGTCCTAATAATTATATTTTTAATCATGATTACATAATCACCATATAGGTAATCATGAAAAAAATGTAATATTTAATCAATATATATATATATATATATATTTAGATTTATCCATAAAATGTTGATATAGAAAAATGAATCACACCATTCATGGATATTGTAGGCTCTACGAATGCATGGATATTATTTCAATTTCTCGATTGATGGAACTAAAGAAAGGTAAATAATACATCACCTTTATAGAATCATTATTATTTAATTTATATAATATATATTCATTAACTATTTCCTTGTTACTTTACATGAATAAATAAAAAGAAAAATGAATCATATTTCTTTGTAGAGGTGGTTGTCTACACCTAAGCACAAAAAAAATATAATTTTCCAATGGATGGAAATAGAATAATGTAGTTGTGATATTATAATGAAAAGGAATAGTTATTTCATAATAATTATATATATATACATGTATATATATATATATATATTAAATCTTACATTAAAACAATCAGTGAATGTTGGTGATGAAAAACCAACTACATCGCTACATGGAGGTAGTAAACCATACATAGCGATGTTTTCATTTTCCAGAGGATTGAAAAGTATTGGGAAAATTCTATCCCACAAAAATAATAATATATATCAGTGTATTAAATATATTTAATTAATTATTTTTTAATGGATACCATAGATTTATTGGAGGTATAATTAGACATGAAATTGAAAACACTGAGTTTAGATTTATACCTCTTCATGGAGAAACCCAATCTAAATTACTACTTAATCAATGAAATGATGTTATCATCGATGTATTATAAGATATATGATGTGGTGAAGGAATGTATTAGGAAATTTTAGTAGATATTGGCCTAAATATAGGGTTAAAAATATACTATGAATATTGTGAAAGATATTCCCTTCTCTATATAAGGGGTTGAGAACTCTTGAAATTACAAAAATGATTAAATTTTAATTTAGTCATTCTAAAGGAAGGTGATTAAAAATGGATAAAAATTCAAATAAAAAGTATTAAGGTCAGAATACTGTCATTAAAGTAAATTTATATATATATATATATATTGGGACAATATAAACCTTATTTTTTGGTTAACCATTTGGCTAACCAATTTTTTCTTTATTTATGGTAATAAATATTTAAATATTAAGTTGTTATAATTTTATGTATAAGGTGAAAATAGGATAAAAAATGGACAAGGAATTATATTTTAAAACATATATTATCCACCTTTACCTATTTAATTTTTTATTTTTAATAAATCTATAAAATATTATTTTAAAAAATATCATTAATGTAATTTATTAACACTATTAATTTAATTTAAGATCAAAGCCATCAGTACAAACATGGAATTTGAATATAATACCTTAACACATCATTGTTATATTATATTTATCAAAAAATAATTAAAAATAATAATTAACACAAATTATATTTCTTTTATATGTTAAATTTTATTTATTATTTTTTATATTACTTTAATAAATAATATGTTGGCTTTCCGCAGACATTAATGAAACATTTGCAATAAAAAAATTGAAAATTAATTACATTGATATTTTTATCATATTTAAATTATACATTTAGGACTTAACATAACCAATTTTTTATCCTTTTGAAAAAATTTACATATATTATAGTAAAAAAGTAACATTTTTTATTTATTCATTTATTAGATTAGTATAAATTTCATTTTCTATAAAACATCATACCATGCGGCCATATATATCAAGAATGGATGTACAAGATTGAATTACACTAATACAATAGAGTATAAGAAAGTCGTAGATTAATTATAATTCCTAATCCATATGATTTAACCCTTTTATCCATTTTACCCTTATAGAGGGGACCAAAATATGGTACATTACTAATCATATTGATGAAAAATTATGTGAAACTATTTACCAATTTTAATCCTCCAAATTAAAAATATTTAGTCAATTTTTAAAGATTGAATTTCTATAATTATGAGAATTTTATTTTAAAATAAGTTATGAAAACATGACAAAACCAGGTTCTAGAATAATACATATTGATTCATAAAATAGAATATGTATTCTTATATAATTTTTAGAAATAATACCCCATTCATTTTAATAAATTTTATTGAATATATAATATATAAATTTATCTAATATCATTCACCACTTGTGAATAATTAAATTTATTAAAATAACAACACATTTTGTGCATAAAAAAATGTTTTTATTCTTAATAATAACATAATTTTTTACTTTCAAATAATTTTTATTTTAATTAATAATAAATTTTTAACTAATTAATTCAATTTTTACATGTGTAAGAAATACCAAATTTATAATTTAGTTAATAATATTCATATCCACTGATCCAATACTAAGGGAATAACTTTCACATTAGAAAATATTTTAATATTATGTCCCTATTTATTTAAACTATATGTTGCGTGTAAAGAAACCGTAAAATAAATAAAATACATTTATATAAAAATAAGTACTTAAATATAAATTTTTAAAATTATTCCCATTAAAAGAAATTTATCCATCAAATTATATAACTCTAATACAAACAGTTGAGGAAATCTTAGTTTCATCACATCATCAGGTTCCAAAGTAGCTTCCTTTAATTTATGGTTTAACCAAAAATTATTTTTCAATTAAGTGGTATTGTTTCATATCACTCTCTCACTATGAACTAGAATTTCGAATAGTTTTTCTTCATAATAGAGATCTTTTTCCACTTTTAAGGTCTTTGTGTTTATAATATGTGAAGTATCAATTATTTACTTTCTCAGGTGGGATGCACAAAACTCATTGGGAGCTTGAGATAGATTTGGTGGAAGTGACATTCGATAAGATACATTCCCATTGTAGAAAAATATTTCAATGGATAATAATTCCCTTATTTATAAATCTCGTAAACTTATTCTTAGGATATATTTATATGCATAAATGTTCCCCAACTTCAAACTCCAGGTCCCACTGATGACTGTTAGCTTAAATTTTTTATTTATTATATGTTTCTATTACATTCTATTTACTGACTACGAAATTCTCTATCTTTTTCTTAACTAGATCAGCTGCCAATAGCGTTCATTCTCCAAATCAATCCCATCAAATTGTATTTATATACTTAAATCCATTGAGGTCTTCATAAGGATCCATATTAATGCTCAAGTGAAATCTATTATTGTAGAAAACATTGACTACATGATGGTGTTTATCCCAACCACCTTTGAAATATGAATAACTTGATATAAATATATCCTCCATGGTTATAATTTTAATATTAGTTTAATAATATTTCATATAATGATCAAAAGTACTAGAACATAACCTCCTATGAAGATCCTATTGGAGACTAATCGTAAACTCTAAGGCAAACTGTAAACTCTAGATGGATATAATATAATGTGGTACTCCATGAAATATCAAAACATCTTTAATATATATTAGGAAAATCTTGTCAATATAGAAATATTAATAGATTAAAGTAATTTGTGATATATTATTTTGGAAATATACTATAACCTAAATAGTATTGTTCCCTATATATATTTTATAGAGTATGACAACGAAATTAATGGTAATTTTCTCTGATTTCGAATCTTATATAAAAAATATTTGTAAAATCCCTTTGTATTCTCATATCTCAATCATAAATTATTGACATACCAGGAATTGATATACTTAATCTTAAAGAAAAATTTTCTTGTTGTCATACCAGAAATATTATTTCATGTCTTTGTAATTATTTGTAATTTCAGGAAGTAATGATAGTGATGAACTCTAAGAATTATCTAATAGTCCCTTATTCTATTATGGTATTGATAAGACACATAAACTATTCTTAAACCATAAAATTTCTCACTTTCTTATATATTTATATATCTTTTCTCTAGACCTATTTAATACACACATGGATATATTATGGGACATTCATCTGAGAAATATAGGATCTATACCTTTTACTCGGGATTTCATGTTTTAACTTCTGTAAATACATAAGTATTAGATATCTTTCAATCCCCATAATGGATAAACATGAATTTTCCATCTTTCTAAAAGAATCAATAACACTATTATCCATCTCAGGTTGGTAATGTATTGTGATGTCATAATCATTAATCTATTCAAACCATCTTATCTGGCATATATTAAACTCCTTTAATGTAAATATATACTTCAACATTTTATGATTTGTATATATGTAACAACATTTACTATAAATATAAAACCTCTATATTTTAAATAAAAAAATTACTAATTTAATCTACAAATCATGAGTCAAGTAATTTTTATGATGTATTTTGAGTTGACATGAGGGATATGCTTAAACCACATATTTTTATATGAGGACACATACCTTCCCCTTATTTGATGCATGAATATAGATCACAATAACTTTTCCACTAAATTGTAGTGTGAATATAGATTCACTAACCAACCTTCTAATTAGTTACAAGATATTATCTTTAAATTCATCCACACACAAAAAAATAACACCCTTCCAAGTCAACATGGTGAGTAAATTAGACAGTAATGTGAAATATCTCAAAAACCATTGTCAAAATCAATCCAAACCAAGAAAACTATAGATTTTAGTTAACATGGTTGGTTTATCCCATTTAGCAATAACTTTTATATTTTATGTATATATTGATATAATCACAATTGAGAATATATGACACATGAATGAAACATTATGAAGCCTAAATTCACACTTTTTAAAAAATTATTCAACTTCTCCATCCTCATGGTCTTCAACAAAATTATAAATTAATATTCATACTCTTCCTTTATATTTGAATATATAATAATATCATCTATAAAGACAACCAAAAACAAGTTATGGAAATATCTAAATACTCTATTCATTAAATAAATGATGACAAAATGGACATTAGTAATTCTAAATAGAATCACTATAAATTCAAAATCCCCATAGCTCACAGGGAATGGTATACTTAGTATATTCTCATACATAACTATCAATTGATTATATTAAGATTAAATTTCAACTTCAAAAAATTATTGATATCCCCAAAACTATTCCAAGAGATCATTGATACGAGTTAGAAGATACTCATAAAATAGATCCTTTTAAAATCTTTATTATCAATGGAAATATGCATTTCCCCATTTGTTTCTTAATAAAAAGATCAAGTAACCCCATTATGTGTTAATTGGGAATACGAATCCCTTATCAAGACTGTGATATAGTTTTATATTAAATTCCTAAAACACAGGTTTTTCAATGAAATAGGTGTGGAATAGAGTATGATTTCTATAAAAAAGTTGAATAAAGAATCAGAGGATTACAAGAAAACTATTCTTGGTGGAAATCATCAAAATAATAAAAAATAAATGTTTTTTAATGTTGATTTTCTCCCAAACAATCTAGGAGAAAAATAATTCAGGGATAGTAATTACCAAATTTTTTTATAGAATTATGCTTAACTAGAGGTTCATATATATCCTCAAACCGATAAATGATCATAAGTTTATTTAGAATATGAAATGTGACTTCGCTTCCTCAAAAATTGATATGGGTTTTATATAAGGATATCCAATACATGTATAAAACCAAATAAAATTCTACTAAGGGATAATATTAATATATATAGGAACAAATTTCAACAAAAAACATCAATCAGAGAGGAACTATAGACTTCAGATGTGACCATCTTACCATTAAGAGTTTCCACGAGTAACTCAACATTTAATTTTTGTACTGGTATTGCAGTACCCTTTAAAATTACAGATATATAAAATAGTTGGTAGATTTGTTATAAAAAATACTTTATTTTTTCTAGAACATATGTTAAGTGTACCTTTTACCACATCATTCTAATAACCCTCCTTGGTAGTTATGATCACATGATATTTCACTTTCCCCTTGAGGTTAAGTGGATTTTAACACCGATCATCATATTAAACCTTTATATTCATTAAGATGTTGGTACAGTTCTCATATTCCTTTCATTAGATTCATTAAATAATTAGTGGTGCATTAGTTGGTGTTTTATTTTCTTTCACGGTATTAAATGACCTATTCATTTTATTTTGAGATTCACTTATTTGATGGATTATTTTTTCACATTTATATAACGCTCTAGTTTCAATCAATAAATTCCCATTATATTTCATCACAAAATTTCGAACATATATATTTCTAGAATTTATATACACAATTTTATTTCTTTGTGTTTTCATGACACTCGATCTTCCTTTCTAAATATTATTTTTGGAATATTGGGAATATACAATTTCTATTTCTATCAGCAATGCACATCGAACAATTTATTTATATACATGAATATCTCTTATAGATAGAGAATTTTATAGACTTTATTTTAAGCCAAAAAATCATCAATAAATTTCACTTTCACAGAAAATGATTAAACTAGAAGCATACCTTGCATGTTTTATACATTTGTCCTTATAAAAAATGGATTCATCAACAATTTTCTTAATCTTAAAAATGTTGGTCTCCATATTTCTACATAGAATACGAGGGATGTACTTACTGGAAAATATCCTCTACAAATCACCTTGTTCCACAAATTAAAATTCACACCATTTTCACTTATTATAAATATTATTCCACTATTATTATTATTCCCCATTCTATAAATAAATTTTTAGGAAACCCTTTTCATACGATGATAATTGAAAAATATAAAATATTTTCTCAATGGTGTTGTTCCATCACTTTGCAACAAGTGGATTAGAATACCCACAAAAGGAAGTTTGATGTGTCCTCATTAGAGACTCAAAATTATGTTTTCCCTCATTTAATAATTTGGATGATTATCAAGATTTATAGGCAATCAAATTTGTGTGATTATAGTAACAAGAGTCTATATTCTAGTTCTTATATAATTTTGTTTCTCAGTTGGAAATTTTTTCATTCTCCAATACATCCATAATAATCATGTTGTCTTCTTGTTCCAACCATTAAATAAAACCAAAAAGTAAATTGTAATCAATAAAATATAATAATAAGATTGAGATACAATAAATCATGAAATATCATTTGTAGGATGTCTAAATCATGATATCCTCTTCTCAATCTATGGAACCATAGGTTTATACTCATTTATCCATGGTCATTAAAAAATATCATTATATAATAATACACACAGAGTTATCCCAAGTATTTCCACTTATTTTTCTAATCATAAAATTAAAGGATTGAATAAAAATGTTACATGATACCACATATAGAGATCTATTCTTTTCATATATAAATATTAAAATTTTAAATGAATATTCAACACATTTAAAAAATACACAACATTGTGATGTAAATGATTAGTGTATTTGGAGACAAGATATAAAATATTCTTATTTCATGAATTAAAAAAAATATCCCATAAAGATCTTCCAACATAATACAAATTCTAGAAATAACCTAATTAAAAACTTCTTCATAACTTCGGGAAAGGAAACATAAGAAATGGTGTTATCAAATGCTCATAAGGTTAATCATGGGAGATAAAAATTTATGATCAAGTCAAATAATAGAATAATAATATGGGTATGAGATAATGAAAATAACTTAAAACATTCATATATAATATAAAATTGACCACAAACATGTTTCATGGAATAAAAAATTATCATTTAATAATAAGTGTATCATATGAGATAGAAATAATCATAAATAAATAATTAACCATAACATCGTGTTCCAAAAGTGTTACACCATCATAAGTATAGAAACAATCTCATATGTCATGTTTAACTACTAAGAGAATCATATCCGAGTAGATCAAGAATATTCAATTTTTCCCATATCATGAAGGTTCTAGATTCACCACCTATTTACTATTGTTGATCAATCACATTGACTTTTTTCCCATTTTGTAGAAACCCCAACAAATTATTTCCTATTTTGAATTATGAACATAAAAATGTTTTCCATTGTTAACTCATGATATATAAAACATAACCCGATTAATTAGAGTTCTATATAATTCTAGGACCACCCATCACATATTTAAAACCACATATATATTTATGTGTGTGTGTGTGTGTGTGAGCTATAAGATCATAAATTATTCATCATATCATCATATCATAACCCATGAAAACAAAATGGGTTTCATAGTCATTTTTTAAATTCACCATAACATAACCCATGAAAACTAAATTAGTCTTATAAAAATCTCATAATAATTAAGATAAAAAATCAAGATAAATAATATATATGGTATCATCAGATAATATCCCCATATTTAACATCAAACTATGTTTCTATAGATGATAATTACTTTAATATAAACACTTGAATATATCCCAAGGAAAATAATCTTTTCATTTTGAAATAAATTATTCAAAATATAAAAATTAATAAAATATTAAGGATAAAAATTTCATTTAAAATAACATGGTTAAATTTTAAAGGAATCATTAATGCATTGAGCGGTCATTACACTAGGAAAGTCCATTCATGTGAAGAATGTTAAAATAATGACTCCTTTCACATTTTTGGTAAAAAGTTAAAAATACCTCTTCAGAGAAGAAAATAAGATTACTTTGACTTTATTATAATAAATAAAATGAATGTAAAAGTGAATTTAGATAATAATAATAATAGAATAGTACAAAAGTTTAGATAATTTCTGGTTTTGGAAGAAAAATGATTTTTGGCTGGACATTAAAACATACTTGGTTTTCCTTAATTGTTTTATATCTTCAAAATATAAATTGTGGAAAAATAAAATAAAACAATTATTCTACAAAAATAATTATATTTGAATAAACATTATTGTATTTTCTAGAAAATAATCATATAATTTCATCAAATAAAATTTAATCACAAATAATCCCATTTAAAATAGGATCGAAACATAAGTCACCTCCCTCAAGTCTATTATTTTTCATATGAATTTGAACCTCTAGTATAATAAATATATATTTATTAAAAAATTATTTCCTAACCATTTTAATATCTATCATATTATTTATGATTTAATTTTCACTTCATATCACCTATTTATTAATAATTTATTATTATATTAAGTATTGTAGGTGGTAACTAGTTTGTTTTTTATGCATGTTTGTCTTATGATGTCATGGTACTTGAAAATCGGTTGTGCTTCCATAAAATCTGAAATGTTATTCATGATATAAATATAATATATATTTATATCTATCCATGATATTTATATATAGAAAAATGAATCACACAATTCATAGAAATGGTAGGCTTCACGAAATCGTGAACATTGTTTCAATTTTTCGATGGATGGTACAAAATAATGGTAAATTGAAATTCACATTTATTTAATAATTATTATGTAATATAGATAATATATATTTTTTAAAAGATGGATGGTGCCTGGCCAGAAAACTAGGGAACTATAGAAATTAAATAAAAGAGTTATAAGAGTCTAAAATACGGAAGCATATTACAATGTCTATTATGAAAGGGAAGTAAGTCATCAGGGAGTTCATCAAGCTAGGTGATGTCTTGATTGACTGCTTTGTTTGCAAGACCATTAACAACCATGTTAGCTTCACTATAAATGTGAGTGATGATGTAGTTGGTTTCATGAAGAGCACAAATGCAATCCATCCAGCGAGTGGTGAGAGACCATACCGGATGTATCACACCATTCCAAACGGCTTGCACAATAGGGGTCGAATCGCTCTCAATCCATAGGTTGTTCTAGCCGTGTTGTTTGGAAAAAGAGAAGACATGAATCATACCCATAATTTCAGCTTCCAGAGAGGGAGCAATGCCACAACTTGTAGGACAAGGATTACCTTTGGAGGCGCCATCCACATTAACCTTAATCCATCATGGAAGAGGTGCACGCCAGAAGATTTCAAAAGTGCGGTGTGGTTGGCGAATGTTTCCGGCAATGCGTAATTGATGAATGATGCTAAAGTCTTGCACCGTGTTGTTGCAGTGACCCATTTGGATCGAAGCATCTTTGTGAATGGAAATATGGATCCGAGTTTTACCTGCATTAAGATTGGGTGAGCATTTATTATGAATAATAAAATTTCTATCATACCAGATCACGTGGTGAAGTTCAACGACAACCGCAAGAAAGATGTTTTTAATTTTTTGAGAACTATTAAGATCCACACATCTTTTTAATTGAGTTTTGGTAGAGTCATGAATCCACCATCTGCAGTCAAAAATATCAAAAATATATTTCCAAAGAGTAGAAGCCGTGAAACAAGAAAGAAATAGATGATTAGCATCTTCTCTGTGCTGATTGCAGAGGCTGCATTTAGAACAGAGTTGAAAACCAGGAAACTGTAGATGATCATCAGTGGGAAGTTTGTTATGAGCAAGGTTCCATATAAGAGTAAATTGTGAGGGTTTTATCCAGGGGTTGTCAAAACATTTTATCCACCCAAAATCATTATCAGAATTGAAAAATAAGTGTTTGTAAAAGTTTTTAGAATCAAGCATACAATTGTGAGCAGGTTCCCAAACTTAGAAATAGTCAGCATTTGAGAGGGGATAGGTATCAATGAAATTCATAATGTTAGCATTAAGATTATCATTACAAGAATTAAAAACATCTCTAATAGAGAGGTTGGTGTTCCCGAGGCTTTGGTCAAGGGAAACCCTGGAAATTAATGGAGCGCCAGCCCAGTTATCTAACCAGAAGATCAGGGAGGAGTTTCTGGAGGCCATCCACCAGGAGTTACCCATGATGGCAGAAAAGGAATGCTTCAAGGATGGCCAGATAGAGGATGAAATAAAGGAAGTATTTCCTTTTTTAAGTTTCTGAAGAAATATTTTTTTAAGGAAGTCGGTAGACTCTGAGTTATTATAGAATAAGTTCAAAGTGAGCCTAGCTTGCAGAGCCTCATTAAAATGTTTGATATTTTTTATGATGATACATCCTTTCTCAATTGGTTGACAACAAGTAGACAGGGGAATGGTGACAAGTTTTCGTTCCACGGTACTACCAGTCCAAACAATTTTTTTGACTGAGGTGTTCATTTTTTTAATAAGACTAGTAGGCCAATTGTAAATCATCATAGAGTAAACCATTTTAGAGACAATTGTGGATTTGACCAGACAGATTCTACTTTCCATAGAGAGAGATTTAACTTTCCAAGAGGAACATTGGTTTGTAATTTGATTGGAAATATCAAGGAAATGACATGATTTTGGTCTTCCCCAAAAGATGGGGACACCTAGGTACTTGAAACGTTAAGAAACCTCTTTTATGCCTAAGTCGTTTAGAATGTTGCATTTCCTATTAGATGGAAATTTTTTTCCAAAGTAAATATTAGATATGTTCCAGCTAATAATTTGACCAGAGACATCCTCATAGTGTGAAAGGGAATTTTTGAGAGTGTGTATATTTCTATTATCACCTTGAAGAAATAGAATGATATCTCCAGCATACAACATGTGAGTAGGAGCATTTTGATTACGCTAAACATGGATGGGTTTGAGTTTGTTTTGATCAACCAGATATGTGAGTAGTCGGCTAAGATAGTCCTCCGCAATGGAGAAAAGGATGGCAGAAAGAGGGTCCCCCTGCCTGACACCTTTTGTACATTTGAAATAACCCCTGGGAGAACCGTTAATTAGAATGGAGATGGAGGCCGAATTGAATAAATAACGGATAGTAGTGGTAAAAGCATCACTAAAACCAAAATATTGAAGCACTTTAAAAATAAAACTTCAGTCCATGGTATCGAAAGATTTTTTAATGTCAAGTATAATGGCAATATTACCTCCTCTATTGCTTTTGTTTAAGGTGTTAAAGAATTCTAAAGTAAGGCCAATGAAATTTTTGGATGGATCTACATTTAATAAACCCAAATTGATTCCAAGAAACTAATTTTTCAGTGATCTAAGAGAGTATGCTTGCAATGATTTTCGTGATGATTTTATAGAGGGTGTTAATTGGGGAAATGGGCCTGAAATAATGGATCTCAGAAGCATTGTCAACCTTTGGAATTTGAGAGAGAAATTGAGTGTTTAGACCATGAGGGAAGACACCATTGGAGAAGAAGGATTTAACAAGCTTACAAACATCAAAGTTAATAATATCCCAGTAGTGCTGAAAGAAACCATTACTAAAACAATCAGGTCTAGGAGCACTATTAGGGTTTAAACTGAAGAAAATGTCTTTGATTTCATGATCAAGAGGGGTGCTAAGAAGAAAGTTGTTATGTTCGTCGCTAACCACCATCATAATTATCTCAGGTAAGAGGTCCTTATTTCTATCAGGGCCATTAAAGACAAATTCAAAATGATACACAATATGGTTGGAAATATCATTTTCATTATCTAAAATGTTGTCACCATCTTTTAAAGAGGCAAGAGGTCTACAAGATTTCTGAGCTCTTTGAAGGGAATTATATAATTTAGTGTTTCTGTATCCATCGGATAACCATTTAACATTAAACGTATTTTTTCTCATTATTTCTTTAAAAGTGAGAAAAGAGTTGAGTTTTTTTTAAATGTTGATTTCATGGCTCAGATTAGTGCTAAAGTCTGAGTTTGTGCTATGGTTTTGAATCTGGTCCAACTCATTCTGAAGGAGGAGAATATCCTTGTCCATTTGTTTGACATGAGAGCTACACCAATCTTTGAGCATTTTTTTGAGAGATTTTAATTTGGAAGGACAAGAAAAGGAATCATTTCAATGAGTCATGGAAAGCCAAAAGTTATTAACAATGTCAGTGCATTCAGTGTTTGAGAACCAAGAATTATTAAATCTAAAGGGAAGAGGACATTTAGTAGTGTTGGTTGAAACATTGACCAAAATTGGGTGATGATCAAAGTGCATGTTATGAAGGGTGGTGCTGGAAATGGTGTCCCATTTAACTAGTGCAGTAGCATTTTTGAAGGCTCTAGAAAGTTTGGAGGAAACCACTCTATTATATTGTTTTTATACTACGTGTACTTGGCACCCGTAAGATTTATTTCAGTAAGGTTATTGTCTTCAATAGTTTCTCTCGTGGATATAGTAGCATGTGAAGGACCAATTTTCTCACTAGAATTGAGAATAACGTTGAAGTATCCAATTAAAAACCAAGGATCCTGATTGCTATTGTTTATAAGGTTGAGGTCATTCCACAAAGGTCTTCTATCTTGATATATGTTCTTGGCGTAAACAAAAGAAATAATAGTACATGTACTCTCAAGGACAAAATCACAGGTGAGGACTTGATCTGATACATTAAGGATATTGACATTTTGAATGAACGAGTGTGAAAAGACCCAAAGAGAGTCAACCGTAGAGGAATTTCTTGTAGCACCAATAAAGGAATAACCATATTGACACAAGTGGTAGAACATGGGAGAGAAACTGATTTTAGGTTCAGCAATAGCAAACAAAATGGGAGAGTGTGTGATAACCATTCTTTTAATGACAGAAAGGGTGTCAGAGTTGTCAATACCCTGACAATTCTACTAAAGTATCTTCATTTATACCTAGGTTTGGAGTTAGAACTCCCCTTTTTTTGTTTCCCGAGCCCTTGTTTCTAGTAGTCCTTATAATTGTTTTAGAGTCGGCTGGGATCTTATTCATATCCTGGATGGTTGTATAGGTAGATGGGTTCTTTGTGATTTATGTTTTAGATCAATCTTTTTCAGGTGAGTTTATAGTGTTTATGGTGCTATTGTTGTCATTTTTTTTCTAATGTTGAGTACTCAAGCTCACAGTATCTGCAGTTATAATACTGTCATAAGATAAATCTTCTGCTTTATTGCTGGAATGCAGGGATTGTGTACCTGGAACCGTTGAGGTATGTCCATGAGTTGATGTACCTGAGTTCCTTCCAAATTGTTTCCAGAATCCAGTGTCAAAGATTCCTTCGGATTCGAAAGGGCACCCTCTACATTCATCTGCAAACTCGGGACAACATGTTCCAGGGAGTTTCCCAGAATTTCGTTATGTGAAATCCTCTTATAGTGGAAATTTTATATTCCAATTGATTGTACAACACAATAAATTTTCATACCATTATCCACATATGAGTCATGTTTTAGTTTGAGTGTAATATCCTCAAGAGTAGTTGGTAAAACCTGCTTAGTCTCAGGTAATGAATTAGCTTGGAAATAAGAACAACTTGCATAGTGTTTAGTCAGCACATTGTCGTTAGATTTTATTCCTATTGGATTAATGTCAGAGTTTGTACCTGAAGGGGATGGATCAGTGCCATGAGGTGATGTACCTGTATGCAGTTCAGTTTTCTGTTCAGGGTCCAATGAAGTTGTTCCCTTGGAAACAACCTATTTGGACTAAGGGAGAGTGCCAGCCTGTTTTGGGTCACAACCTTCCTGTGAATGCAGAGTTGGAAAACCTAGAGATGGTGTCCTTTAGTTCGTTGCCTCATGTTGTGGTTCTGTTCCTATAACTATAAAACCCACAGGTTTCCCAATATATTCTCCCTGTGCCTTACATATGTTTCTTGTGCCCAGGGAAGCATAACATGAGCTATGAGCATTGGAAAAAGTATTACAAGTGGGAATAGATAAGTTACCTGATTCATGCATCACAAGTTACTTTTCCTTTTGATTTCAAAAAACCTCTATAACAGTGTTTTCAATCTCATTAAAGAGGTTTCTATCATCCTCTTCTACAAGATCAGCCCAGCAAGTACAGATTTTGATTTATTGGACTTCTTCCCCCATACCTCATTCTCCCGTTTTGAAGATTCATGGATGTCAGTGTTGGTTGGATTGCTTTTTTTGTTCTTTTTTATTTCATTCCATTCATTTTCTATTAGTTGAACAACTTGCTTCCTAATCACCCTGCAATTTTCATTTCTGTGGCCAATAATTTTTCAAATTTCACAGAATGGTGGTTTTTTCTCATACTCGATACTAATTTCTATTTTATATTCTTTAGTAGAGAAGCTTATTGAATTAGGAAGAGGGGCAACAAGTTTAACCTCAACTATTAACCTGGAATAATGTCCCAAATCAGCATTTAGTGTGATTTGGTCAATTTTGAGTGGAAATCCAATGCATGACACAATGTCATTAAGAATTTTAGGATGCCAAAAGTACCAGTTTAATCCATGTAATCTGACTTATATTTGGGCCATTGTTTTCCTATGAGTGTAAGGATTGAATGCATAGTTACATTGAGAAATCCTGAGTAGACTAGGTTTTAAATGAAGACTACCAGTATCCCATACATTGTCAAGGTCAGATTGAGAACTGAATAAGAAGTGAAATTATAATTATTTAAAAAAAGAATATAAAAAAGAATATTAAATCAATAATTATATCTATCCATGAAAAATGGTGATGAAATACGAATTGCACACTATATGGAGATGATAAGACATATATATATACATGAGTGAGGTTTTAATTTCCATAGGGTTGAAAAGATGTAGAAGAGGGATTTACAATAAACATAATAACTTTTCATTATATTTAAGATAATTATATAATTATTTTATAATGGATTCCCCTGATTTATAATAGGTATAATGATAAATAAAATTGAAAACACTCATTTCTGAGTTATACATATTTGTTGAGAAACTCTCTTTGGATTACACCTTATTCATTGAAAGGATTACCTCTTATAAAGAAAACAAGATATAGGATGTGTTGAGTGATTTTATTATAATATTATATCAGGTCTTGGATAAGATAGAATGTTTAAATGGTGCGAATAAGAGAGGATACAAGGTTTCCTTTCATAAGTTAGGTAAGGGCCCCTCTGGAAATTATAAAAAGATTAAAATATAAAGAAGTTATAGTCAATAAATTTTTTCCAAATGTGTAGATATTCAATTAAAAAGAGTATGAGGTCAATATATAATCTTTTAAGGAAATTTTAATTTGTTTCTTCAAATTTTAAGCCATATCATTTAGTTTACCCCCTTGGTTAACAAATTTTACCTTAATTAAGATAACGATAATTTAGATATTAAAGGGTTTTAATTTTACTTATAAGTTAAAAGGTGGAACATAATTGGAAAAGGGATGAAATTTTAGCCCATATATTATCAACCAATTATACTTTAAATATATTTATTATTTAAATATAATTTAATACATTTTTATTTTCCTAAAATATCATTACTTTCATTTTTTGACAATATTCAAATAAAATCACATTAAAGACATAAAGACAAATATGAAATTAAAATATGT
Organism: Viscum album; assembly: GCA_963277665.1. Taxonomy (NCBI): domain Eukaryota; kingdom Viridiplantae; phylum Streptophyta; class Magnoliopsida; order Santalales; family Viscaceae; genus Viscum; species Viscum album. The sequence goes on along the minus strand of OY728139.1, from coordinate 734,489,568 downwards.
TCATTTTACAAATTAATATTAATTTATATTAACCAAAAAAATTCATTAAACATGGTAATTCACCAAATTTTTATTACTCTTATCATTTTTAAATTTATTTATTATAGTTTTCTTTTAATTCAACAAATAATAAGTTTGAATTGTTTAGGCATTTAAGTTATTTATTCAATCACTAAAGTTGTAAAAATAATTACGAAGAAAAACATTCATTCTTCTTTAAAATATACATTTTAAAATGAATATAATCTCTTTTTATGATTATAATCTTTTTTAGAGATATTAATGTCAAGAGAGTTGCCTTTTGAATTCATTCATTTCATAAATTAATATAAAAGATCTATTCATAAAAATATGGACACAAGTGGACATATATTCAATAATTGAATGTAACGTTACTAATAAAACTCATAAAATAAGATAAAGGTATGTTTTAGAAAAACATTCAAGTCTTTTCCATAAGTTTTAATCCCAATTTCCACATTTTATCCATACCAAAGAGACAATAAATTATATTTGTTACTATTCATATTTTCAAAAAATAATGAGACTTATTGAAAAAATTTTATTATACTTAATTAAAATATGGAATAATTTTTCCATGATTTATTTTCTATATGGCGAAGAAAATAGTTTTAAAATGAGTGCACAAAATGCGGTGATTTGTTTTTTGAAAAATACATTTAAATCACAAACATGAAAATATATTCTTATCTCATGCATATAAAAAAATTTAGATAGAGGTTAAAATATACGATTATACATATAATATTGAAATTTTATTAAAACCATTATCCAATAATTATCAAATTAATTTATTAAAGTAACAACACATTTCATTCATAAAAACCAATTTTCTAGGAAAACTAATAATTTTACATTAGAATTATTTTTTTATTAATTTATAATCAATTTTTTTGAATAATTAATATAATTTAGATAGGTAAAAACCATGCATTTCTCATAATTTTGTTAGTTCTATTCATACCTTCCAATTTAATAGTCAAGAAATAATGGCCATATTAAATAATAATTTAATAGTACATCACAGTTTGATTAAACTCATTATTGTGTGTAAGAAAATATATCAAAGAAATAATATTTATTTATAGAAAACTATATCATAAATATCAGGTTATTATAGAGAATAATTCAACCTAATATGCTTTCATTGTTTTAGGAGGCAAAAAGACACATCGACAATAGTTTCTCCTATTATTGTCTAGTTATAGGAGTTTTTTCTTGATAATTTATCAGGGTTTCAACCTAAGAGAGAGATAGAGTTTATAATTGAGCTTATTATAGGAATTAATACCATATATATTCAAAATTACCCAGTGGATCCTAAATATCATAAAGATAGACGAGGTGTATTTGACTGAGTACATACCCATTGTGTACTTCTATTATACTTTCTAAAAATAAAGACCTATCATAGTGATTTTTTAAAGATTATCATAGATTAAATTATGTTATGGTTAGGAATATGAATCCTATTACACATGTTTGTTTCCAATTTTATTGTTTTATTGGATCCACATGGTTCAAAAGGACTAATTTCAGATATGGTTATTTTTATTTATGGTCATTGGCCTTTTATTTTTTAGAATACTAGTTTTAAGAGTAGGTACATACAATATGAGAGACATAAAATGATGTTTTAGTTTTTGAATGCATTATAATCATTCATGGACCCAGTGGTTATAATATAATATTAAAATCTAGACTCACTTAGGGATATCTTCATTGATTATGTTCTAGAGTACTCCTAGTTGTTTAAGGACCGTGAATGTTATCTTGAGATCATATTGAGTACACTGAATGATAACAAGTTTTATGAAAAGTTGTAAAAGTTTATGTTTTGGATCAATATGGTGTGATTATTTGTTGAATGTGATATTTGAGATAGGAATGTCACATGACCTTGAGAAGGTGAAGTCTGAATTTTATCGGTAGAAGACCAATAAAATATTTGATATTCCATGTTTCTTAAAATTTAATGTTTACTAATAGAGGTTAATCGTTGAATTAATACAATTTATTGTTCCTATTCATTACCCAATTAATAAATAGGTGATGTTCATATTGTAAGTATATTGTGAGTGTATCTTTTAGAATATGAAGGGGGGGGGGGTTACATATCCATTAATCCAAACAATACATGAGATTGTTAAGGATTAAATGTGGTATTAGGATGTTTCAAAAGTTTATCTTTGTGTTGTTCTAATATTGTATGGGCGAGTTAAAGTTTATGGGTTTAGGAATATGGTAATGAATGTGCACAACTTACAGCCATCATGATCCCGGGTGATTAGTGGAAGTTAACATATTGAGATGTTGGGGTCACAAACTATTGTGCATTAAGATCATGTTTTTTACCAACTATAAGTGCATGTGGAATAGATTCTATTCGCATGTCATTACCCTTTTAAAAATGAGTATGGAAGGTTAATTGTAGTAATTTTGATGTGAGATGATATATAACATTAGGAAGTTTAATGTATTGGTTGATTCATTAAGAAGGAATACTCATATGTATCAGGTGTAGGAAGCTAGTAGTGAGTGGTAGGTGATATGGCACATTGATGAGATGGAACATGATATTTAAGAGTTACTAGGAATATCAACCATGGAACCCATGAGTATTACCAATTAACTCAATGATAGGGTGATGAATAATAAATTATTTGACTCTAATTACCTTATGATAAGGGATAACATATATATGGGAATCTACCACTAGATTGGTCCCTTGATTCCGTTAAAATCCTTTATGAATGGGGTTTTGGTAGTCCTGATGATAATGTCCTAGGATATTATATTGGATTAATTGGAATTAAATTTCTTGTTCACATAGTGATTTCCAAGTGGTTTCAATAAAAGTATAGGACGTATTCATTTACTAATATAATGAATGGAATTAGATTTTTTTTCTTTAAGATTCTTTAACTACCAACATGTGATGGGCACGAACTAGTGGGACATAAATATTTTTTATTCATTAAATAATTACAAAGGTATGTGGGATGTCATGATGATGGATTTTGTGATGTTATTTTCAAATTATTATCATGGTATTTATACATCATGGGTTGTTTGGGATCATTTAGGGAATGAATCCTATTTATGATAATATGGGAGTCTTATTTCATCAATGATATGGGTGAGTTGTACGTTAATGAGATAATAAATATCCATGGGATGGAGATGATAACAATTATTTATTCCTAAAAATTCATTGCATAAAACTTCGATAATGGATTAAAGAAGGATATTTAGACATAGGTGAACTTGATAAATGCTTTCCATTCTTTAATTGAAAGGTTATCTGAGCATACCATCCAGATGTTAAAGGACATTCTATAAGAATGTGTAATAGATATTGGGTGACGATGGGAGAGTTATATAGTAATTTTAGTGTTCCCTTATACAAAAATTTATCATGATACAAGTCATAAGACAGCCTAGGAGGCCTCAAATGGAAGGCTGTACCGATCACCTTAATGCTTGTTTGGAGTCATGAGAGTCAACTATTGTTAGTATGTGTCTAATTTAAGTGATATAAAAGAATATATAGTTAATTTGAAAGTGGTAATTGGTGGGTAATATTAGAAAATGATCTTATATTGATTGATGATTCCATCCTACAGAGTCTTTCATATGTTACTGTGTATTCTAATAGTTTTTATCCTGGTTGGGACACCATCATATTCAAAGGTAGGGAATGTCATAAGAAAATTTGAGGGTATATTCAAGGTTGAAGATACTATCAATACCATATATTATGAATTAATTATTACTCAAAATTTTAGTTTTTTGAAAGATATATTCCATGTATATAATATTTATAGATACAATCCTGAAACATCTAATTTGATTAGTTTCAATGAGGTTTAGTAGACAGCTAATTTATCATATCCAATACAACCCATCAAGATAATTTATAGGAGTGAAAATATATGGAAATGGAATAGAATACATATATTCATTGTATAGTGGTATCATAAGTGTATTTAGGAAGATACATGGGATTAGAAGTCAAATATATATGCACAATGGATAAATATTTTCATCGATAAGGTTCAGTGATGCCTCATGACCCAACTTAAGGATAAAATGCTATATATTATGTATATGATAAAAAATTATATATTTTAATGTTCAACATCCAATTAAATTTAAATAGTCCTCATTTAATTGGATTTTTTTAAAAGTGAAAGTTTTGGGAGGGGCTTAAGTATTGATTATAGAAAAATGAAATTGGTGATTAGACTTTTATATTTGTGATTAATTCCACCAAATACCTAGTTATTTTATGCTAGGATATGAGTGGCCCGTCATTGAGGGGATTAGTTTTTGATGGTCTCTTTGGTGTATGGCATACTATCCATCCAATTGACCAGAAATGAGTACTTTGTCGAGTGATAGGTATATAGTGAAGTCTGATTAGGTATATGATATGATATGGTACAATTATCTTAATATTTTTATATTTATTATTAATATTTTTTATGTAATTTTATTTAAATTTGAACCTGTTCTACTCATTTTTTCACTCTAGGATTCATTTAAGCTCACCCCACACCATTGTTTTTGTATTTTAAAATAAATATCTTTATTGATGAGTGAGATCCTGAAACAACTAACTTTGAGGCTAAGTGAGAACCAAAACAAAAAAACCACAGGAAAAAAATGTCCAAGGGGATCAAAACTTGTAGACAAGTTATAGAAAAACTAAAAACACACCGAAAGAGAGGAATAAAAAAGATGAATTAACATAGGAACCGTCGATGGAGGATGACTGATAGAAATGGATTCATCGACAGATCTTATGAATGAGGAACCACAGGACCATAAAGACAGTTGCAAGAATCCACTAAGACAAAAGAGCATCCAAACATATCCAGTTTTACTGAAGCCACCAACACAATCAAAAACATTGTGGAATCCATCACACCAAACCAAGATGGATTCATTAGTGAAAAACACAATGAAATGTCACAGTAAATAAGTACAACCTGATCCATCAGGGCACACAAAAGGAAATAAAAGCACCAGTGAGATATAATATGGTGCATCATCAACCTTGATGAGATGTGTTGGTAGTAAATAATCCATATGTATTATTATTTCAGTGTCATGTCATCCATCTTTTGTTAGTAATACCTAATTCAAAATGAAATTCTTCATTTACTGCTAATGTTGGTTTCATTATGGATAATAAATCTAGATGGATTGTTATAGTGATACAAACTTCATCAAGAGGTACTCGACATTGATACCTCATTCACCTTTTAAATGATATGAGGATTTATATATCATCAATCATTTATTTTTGTTATGAATATGGTTTTATCATAACATTATAGTAGTAGTTGAATCATGGATGTCTATATGTGGATTTTTAGATTAGAACTCCACATTGTGATGTGTTATTTTTAATTGTTGATTTTAATCATTATCATTAGTGCATATCCATCAATCACTTGTATTTACTAAAATTTCTTCGTAAACTACTGGTGGTGGCCTATAGAGTTATACTCATACACCTCTATAGTGACTTAGTAATTGATTATTTTTTAGTAATTGTGATGAATGAAAGGAGAAATGACATATTTTTGGATGATTGAGAATGGGGAATCTTATATGATTTAGGAGATGGGGTTGGGATAATACGTGTGACCAACATAGCAGGACTCATTTTTTGATTAATTTTGTCACCAATATTGTTTGATATTCCTATTGGAAATATTAGTTATTTATATTTAACTCAAATAACATGTGGAAAAGCTGATATTGATAATAAATTGTGGTTATTGTTTACTTTTTGATGAATCACAATTTTGATTATATTTATATGTCCTTTTTATATTGTTCTGAAAATTTCATGATATTAATTATGATATTATTTATGGATCTCTATACATGATAGGGTATTGTCTCACCCTAATATTAATATTTCCTTTTAATTAATTAATACTCTTGAATTTGTGGTGATTCACATGAGGTATGTATAAAACTATTCTAGTCACAATGGAGGTGAATCGGGGTGGGGGAATTATAAAACATCATAGAGTTCCTACTAATATTTGCGAAATGAAAAGTTATTCCCCCATAAACCCACACATAATTATCCTAGAGATATTTAATATCACATATTAGTGTTCACATAATATAAGAGGCTTTCCTTCATAATGGATTTCAAATTATAATCTTGAAACCACTAATTTCATTATGTATGCATCCTATTACATAAATTAATATAATAGTAGAAATAGAAAACAATTATACATGTAATATAATAAATATATAAGTTTATAACATAATAGTAGTAACTAACTAAACATATAGTATATCATACATTAAAACCTAAACTAAACACATAGAATAATATATTTGTACACCATATCAATGAAACCTAAATAATATGATTTTGATATACATTGTAGACCAACAATAAAAATTCTATGGACTCTATGATCAACATAAAAGATTAAAATGAATAAGTAACAATGACTATTTAACAACACATGATAATCATATGGGATATGAGATGCCCCACCCTACACTCTAGAATATTCTTGTAAAATAATATTCCTTATAATTTGGATTGGACTCTAACTGGAGTGACCCAAACATAAGAATAGATAATTATAATACTAATAAAAATTATTGTTTAAGAAATATTCAAAAGGAATTATAGTGGTAGTGTATTATATAATTATGAAAATCTATTAACTAATAAATCCCATATTTCTCCCATCATATAGATATTTTTATGACTAAACCAAGTATTAAGTATTTTGAAATATGTCTTGATCATTTCCCACGAAATTATCCACACATGATACACATTTATTCATGTCATACTTAATTCACTTCATCATATCTTGTGGAAGAGGAAACAAGATAAGGGTGTGCTCAAATTCTCAATAAGAGTAATCCTACATGATAACAACTGATAATAAAAGTGAGAATGTGACAAAAACATGGTTATGAGACATAATCAAGGCATGAAAACACATCATAAATAAATCATACAAAATGAAGAATTTATCATAATACATGAATCATAACGTAGATATTTTAATATAAAAATTAGATATCATAAGACCATGGAAAAATAAGAATATAGTAACAACATAAAACATGAAATCATAATCATAGGTCAAGGCCCACTTAAAAGACAACAAAACATAGTGAACATAGTCCCATAGTGGATTGGGTTTACTACCCATTCCCTTCAATATCAACTCATGATATTTGAAATATCACAAAATGCATTGAAAGAATATACAATATGGGTCCCACCTCTCATATCATAATATATATATATATATGTGTGAGTGTGTGCGTGTGTGTGTGTGTGTGTTCCATACAATTAAAGATTCATAATTTCATCATATAATTGTTATGGAATGAAAGGAAATAGGTTCCATAATGATTTAAATAAAACATGATAACATTTGAATATGAGAAATATAATGGATAGAATAATTAGATCACTTTTATAGTTAAATATAATAAACACTACCGTAATTTGTAATATATTAAATAAAATTTATAATATGAAATATATATTATTTTCAGATGTTATCACATAAGAAGATATCTATAATTGGATCATTTGGTCCCACATGTTTATATCTTAAATGTGAAATTTCTTAATACCAATTAAATTGTAAAAAAATAAATATAAATCAAATAAATTTGGTTCTTTTATAGTTTAAGTGCAGAAAATGTAAAAATATAAAATTATTTTTCATAAGTATTTTATAATATGGTTGTAAAAAAAATAACCAACAAAAAAAATCCTGTTTGAGAGGGTGAAAAGAGAAAATAGTAAAATTTATTTTTAAAATAATTTTAAATTTTGAAAAATGAAATTAACCAAATTTAATGAAAATAAATGAGGAGTGTAAGATAAAAATATACTTAAGTGGAATGAAATAACATTATTAATTATTCTTATACATTATGCATTATTTTTCAATGAAAAATTCAAAAAATAGTTGGAATAAGAATTAAATTAGGAAACCATGAAAATATTTAAATAAATACTATTTAAGAAAAAAATTAATAATGGTTGGAAAATGATTTCATGAGAAAAACCATAAAAATTAAATTCTTATCCCAATTATTTATAGAATATAAAAAATGATAAGTTTGGGAAAAATTTAACAGATTACCTATAGTATTTTTAAAATAAATTATAATATATTTTAAATTGAAATTAACACATATTGATTTATAGATAAGACCATTCATGAAACATTATATTGAATATGGAAATGGAATAGAAACACTCCCAACCATATAGAAGAGATATGGAAAACTCAATAAACAAACAACCTTTCTATAGAATTAAGAAACAGAGGGAAGTAAAATGTTATATAGAAATTAAAACACCATAAATATCCATTTTAGAATATAATAAATGGATTTATAAAGTTAAATAATAAATAATTTCCTCAAATAGTTACTTTGATATAAAAAATATCAAATTCAAAGAAATATTGGAAAAGAAACTCTTACAAAATTGGTAACATTTGAATCAAAATACCTCAAAAGATAGAATCATTGATGTAACTATATATTCCACTAATTGACTAGAATTGATGATGAAAAATTCAACAATTGTATGTATATACATAAAAATAAACAAATATGTTGGTGACTATAGAATATATCTCAATAAAAGAAACTTGAGATGAGAGAACCCTTACAAAAATCTTTATTTAGGAAGTAAGAGACATTTTAAATGATTTTATCTATACAATATTTATATACTTTTAAATAATGATGAAATAACACATTATATAATCATATGTTAGAGTGAAACCAAATGAGACCAAAAAAATTCAAGAAGAAAAGTTATAACTCAATTAAGGGAAATGTAGTTAAGGAAATCCATGTCATTAGATTCATATGTGGATAAAAACACTTCAACATCTAGTATAATAAAGTAAAATTAATTAATAATTGTTTTTATAACATTGTACATGGGTAATAAATTATATATTAATCCTTTATAATCATTTATCACATAGGTAGTATTTATTTTTAGTTAATATTGATTAATGGATATTTGTAGTTTCAACAATTTGTTATCTATTTCAGAGAAAAAGTTTCAGTCATCATTCAATTTTCATGTTCATTCCACCTTTATAATATTCATGTTACATTAATATAAGTAATATATTGAATTTTTTATGTCATGGTTAATTATATTGGTGTTTCAAGTATGATTCTCTATGATGAGCTATGATTTGAGCTTCTTTTATTAATTTTTGACGAATAGATGCTTGTATATTAATAACGATCGAAATATTAATATTACCATTTTATAACCAAAAAATAATAATTAATTTTTGAGAAAATATATTACATAATTATTTATATCATTGTTCATGTTGTTGGTAAACAATCCCAAAAAAAATCAAAAGATAAGTAAGATTATATTGTGTTTTTAATAAAAACTAATTATTATAAATTAACAATGATATAATTATGTTTTAATTAAGTTGATAAATAATAACTAATAAGTGATAAAAAATATGTTAAATGAAAATGAAGGATAAGAAGTCATTACATATAAATAATAACTCACATATTATCTTGGATTCCTTCTTTGTTTTGAAGGAGTTTTTAAATTCAATTGAGAATAGATATTGAAAAAGATGTGGGATGATTATAAGGGATAGAATAAAGAAGATTATATATATTAATTTTTTTTCTCAGAAAGGGTTGTAATGGGGTCCTTTTATAAGTGGGAGGGGTGGAATTTTTGTTAATACATATTTTATAATATAAATGTAATGTCACATTCAAACAAAATGGATCCAAAACGGATAAAATATTATAATTGATATGTTGAGGATGTTATTAATGTAACACCACAAGCGTCAATGGTACGTTTCCCTTTGAACAATACAATAGCTTGTGTTTTACGCAACTTCAAGTTCAAACACACCACAACCAATCAAACTAGCCGTTATGAATTATAATACCCAATTTTTGAAATTTTATAAATTTTATCCTTCAAAATGGACTTCATTTTTGGATTTAGAATATTGAAATTATCTTAGGGTGAATTTTGGATATTTTTCTGAAAACTTTTAATTTTTGATGAATAGTGAAAAACAATAAGTTATTGTTTAAAACCGACTTTTTATTTAAATAATTATTTATTTTAATTAACTTTTTAGGTAAATATATATATATAATTCTTATATAAGTTCAATGTAAATCATTGGAGTCATTTTATAATAAGTTTAGATATTTTAAAATTTTATTGAACTTTTTACCGTCTTTGACCGACCTCCTAGGAGAATTTATAAATTTGCATAAAACTTAATTTTTCAGCTTTTGTGAGATGAATTTTAAAAATCCTAGACACACTGTTGATATCATAAAGTAAAATGTAGTTCAATAAGATGAAAATAATATTTGATGAATAGTAACTTTTAACTTTTATTTACCACGGTTAAAAGTAAATAGGGTAATTAAAGGTAAAAATGATATTATTATTACACTAACACAAGTCCTAATTCTATTCGATTAGTATAATTCGACCAAAAACAACCTTAGTAATAAAATATGATCGTTTAGGTCTACTTGGATTAGATTAGGACACTTATTATTATTTAATTTAAAGAACAATTAAAAGTGTTAAATTCCTCTTTTCATAACTAAAACATTTTTAATATAGAATTATACATAAGATAAATTCGACTATAAATATGAATTAGAAATATAAATAGATTTCATATATAATGGTATTTTATTTATAATTTTTAGAAATTAAAAAATTAAATTTATTTAGGATACAATGATGATGTAGTAATTACATTATTAATGAAAAATTAAAATAATTAATATTATAAATATCCAAATAAATCTAATTTGAAACTTTTAATTAATTCTAATAATTTTATAGGTTAATATGACATTTTAGGGTTGATTAAATTATTTTTTTCGAAGTAATCAAATGGCTATGACTTAAAAAAACAATATACCAAATAGTGTCAAAATTGACATAAAAGAGTTTTTCTAAAAACTACTATATTATTAATTAATATAATATTCAAAAAATTTTGAGGCTAGTCCAATAGACTTTTATAATGATATTTTTATCCTTAATGAACCACTAGGGGTTCTCTAGGAAGTTTAGAGTACGTTTATTAACCATATAATACAAAAAATAAAAAGAGACATGGTAAACGTGAAACTATTTAACTAAGAGTTAAATCTAAAAGATAAGGTTAATATATTAACCCAAACCTGTATAAAAACTATTGGTTGAGTGGTTTTCGACCCAAATCAACCTTATCCTAGAAATAAATTATTTTGGAGCCACTAGAAACCGAAAATGATTTTATTATAAAATAATATTTCAAACTTTTCCTGAAGTGACCCTCACCTCTCTTATAAAAGGGAACTTCCCCTTCTCTCAAATTCACACTTTCAAAGAAATTTGGCTCGGCCAAACCCATCCCAAATATCCTCTAAACTATTCTCACTTCATTCTAGAGGATTTAAATTAGTCATAAATGTAACCTAAAGAGCCATTTTGATCAAATCAAATGGAAGAACCTGAAGAAGAGGTAAATATTTAATCACATATTTCAAGTCTTTTTATTCTTACACTTAATCATTCTATGTTGATTCCATTATAAAATAATAAAACTGGTATCTTATATATATTTTGATTATATTATTAAAATTTTACAACCATATTAATTATTCAATCCATCCTATAAATGACAAGGTCACCATACGTGCGTACAAACAGATCACCGTCTCCACGTTGGGGTGTAGTTTGTTATTAAAACACTTAATCATTTGGATGGGTATAAAATATGATTATAAATGATGTAAATAATAAATATAACTTGATAATTATTTTTTATATATGATATACCATCCAATTATATACGATTTTATTATCAAAAGAATGATATTGTCGCTTGTGCGTACGTACGGATTACTGTCTCCACGAACGTGATGTGATTCATCCCCCATTGAATCTATTCCAAAATAATTTTCATTTAAGGATTAAAAATAAGTTTTATATACTTAATATAATTCCAAATATGAATAAGATACATACTATCCCTAACAAACATTACTTTCATAACGAATCACATAAAGGAAAACGAATCAGTTAACACCCGGAACGATGATACTACTGAAACATCATTAACAAAACGATATTATAAGATCATATATGATATAATATTAATGTATATGGTTCTTTTATAATTTAGTAACAATGATTTTACCAATATACATAAGTTTAACATACCCTCGACCAAGGAAAAGTACATGTCAGGGGTCAATTTCACAATCTCTTTATTATCTGAGGTTGTTTTTACGTAAGAATCTACTTTAACCTCATTATCATCGAAATTCGTGTTTTCTTAAAAAATTAATAATTTTTTTTCATATTTACTTGAAAATGGGTTAAATTCATTTATACCCTTTTTTTTACCTTATATGTTTTGGTAGGAATCTTTTGTTCATTTTCCAAATAAGGTACTTTATGACCTTTTCAACAAAATGAAGGTAAGAATGTTTTTTATCTTATATGGCCGGTGTAGCTATTTTCTGCCATTATAACATTGTCGAAGCTTCCCTTACATGATTATAATAATTTATTCAAGATAAATGTTTTCTTTTATAATTATATGACTTTTAAATGATTTCAAAATAGAAAGAGATATTTCTCTACAAAAAGTTTTGATTTCATCTATATCAACATCATTTGATGGAATTTATGCTTGTTTGAAGTTGATTTATTATGATACGAAACTTCCATATTTTATTGATGGTTTTGTGATAAGTTTGAATGTGGATGTGTTATTTTTACACCATTCAGGGTTTATGGATAAAGTATTGACATTTCAGATTCTAGTTTTAAAATCAATGTTTATGTTATGTTTAAACCTTTTCACATGAGGAAAGCATTGGACTTAGTAAGTGACGGGTGGAGCCCGCTATAGCTCCTCGATTCATTGATAGGTCTCATGAGACAAACTAGTGTCTTGGCACAAGGCCTTGAAAAAATCTTATTTTTATTCTTGGCACAAGGCCTTGACTATGTGGTTATGACATCTAGCATTATACATTTCATCTTTATGAATGTGGCTATTGATATTGCTTGTGATTATTTGACTATTTGAATATCCATTTGAATAAGTAAATGGAATTCTTTGATTTTATCTTTCCCATATTATTCTGAAGTTCAAGTTTAAAAGACTTTTGTTTTAATCATTTACATTTCTTTAAATTTTTATGCCTATTTATGAAAGTTTCCTCTATATTGTTATCCGTACTGAGAATCTGAGCTCAGCTATTTCTATGTTTTATTTTTCCTAGGATGTGAAGAAGTATATTATGACTGACCTGTAGGGATAGTCTAAGGGATATGAGTGTGGCCTATGGAGACTATGTTGTTGTAGTTTATCATTTTATAATGTAACATAATAATTATAAATGTATCTAGTATTTCAATGGCTATTAAACTGATCGATCTTTCAGGAAATGATTCTTTGTATCATTCCAATGTTATATAATAATGAACCCACTTTGGGTAACTCGGGTCGGGGAGTTACAATTGGTATCAAAGGAAGTTTAGTACAATCCTTGGAAACTATATTTAGATAAACTCTGATTAGGAAACATTACCCTAAGATAGACATTGTGGATTAGTATAGAAGAACTTCCTTGAATGTTGTTAATGTATAGATTTTGTGAGTTTTACAAGAAATATATCCCTGTCTGGATACGAGATGGTAGAGGCGGCTTTGGCACAAATGTTCCTAGGGGTAAAACCAAAAAACACCACTTTGATCTAGACTCGAACGTGAACTGGTGCACGAAAATGGGCCTTGCTGCACTCTTGGTTATGAAACTCCCAGGGGATATGCTTTGGATAATTATAATTTTCATTACAAACCATTATTAAGGGTTATTGAGTATATACTTCTTCAAAGAAAACATTTTTATGATTATGGGTTATATCCAAAAATTGTTCAATTTATGTTAACACTTTTACAAGTTTGTAATTATGTTTTATGATTCATAAACTAATCTAGTGTATGAAATTGTTTAGAAATGGTGCATAGTGGAAGGAATGGGAACCATATCAATTCACGTAATCCATGTAGGGATTTCCCTCCTACTCAAGATAATTATAGTTGAGCTAGTGAAGCAACTGGTGCTGATCATCTTATCACTATACCGAGACAACTCACTAAGGTTATGAATAATAACCTTACCTATATGGAGGAACCTGATCCACAACGTGGAGGATCAATGTTAGATAGCTTCATGAGGAAACTGTAGGTTCGGGGCGCATTGAAAGCACGTTGGTGGGTTTTCCCAACATTAATTTTATCGTGAAAAAAGTTCAATTTGAGATCTGTCATGATATAAAAAACCGGATCTTCGGAATGGAACGAAGAATGAAAAAAAAGAGTACCAGAACCAATCAGATAGGATCATCATATGTTGGTTATAATTAATTTAATTAATTCACAAGAATTACCTTGGTGGAATTTGTTCTTCATCGATGTCTCTAGTAACGATCATGGGATCCGTTGTTGCGTCGTAGAATCCAAGTATATGATTCCTCTAGCGGTGATCCACACATGCTCCACATATCTCTGGACGTCGTCAAAGGGATCTCCGGTGCTAGCGCAGTAGAACCTTCGCTTGCGATGTCCGCATTCGACCTCCTTGATCCGGTTGAAGACCTCGCTCTCGTAACATGAGGGAATTCTTGGTGGAAAGGGAATTCTCTCTTGGCTTGAGAGTATTTCCAAATCCGTTGTTCACAACAATGGGTCTGGAAAATTGTTGGGGTTGTGAGGATATTTATAATCTGGTTTAAGGTTAATAGAGTTATGATAATAAATAAATGTGTTACACATTTTATTTATTTCATTAACTCTTTTTGAAACCCCTTGTCGAATTATTAATTCCTTGACATGTTCCCATGATGATTATAATTAATATCATTTAATAAAACAATATTATATCCTCAAAATCCTGACTGGAAAACTACACGACATGTAATAATTAATACACGGCGTGTACTTGTTTTCGATAAAACTACATGGCGTGTATATTTAATATACACAGTGTGTAATTTTATTTTCCATTTTTCTCTACCACATTTATTAGACCGTGAGTAATGGCTATTTATTTCTTAAATATATGTAACTTCATTACTCGCTAATAAATATATTATTTCACCCACAATATATTTTCTCGAATAACTAGTGTCGAAATAAATGCGACCAGGCATCCTTAAGTAATTATTAAACCAAATTTGGGAATAATATTTATTTAACTTGTTAAATCAATATTTAACTGAGATACATGGACTCACTAATTGTGTGACCCTCTAGGCCTCTTTCTTAGTGGAATTAGGTGGAGCCTGCCTAATGTCCAAGGTTAGCGTCTAGAAACACGCCAAGGCACCCATATAGAAAGAAGATAATGCCACAATGACGTGTCACCTCCTATGAACGCTTACCATGTAATATAATCCCTTTGTCTCGATATCTCTAATCAAGTGGGTTGCATGCTAGTTCCATCCACCCATGTGCTCGATTATTCTTTCTTTGAGTTCCCGGAATTGAACTCGCCCATACCATAACATGGCCATGGATTTATTTAGGCTATATCAATTCCATCAAAGTTCCTGAGATGTCTAATTCCATTATGGAACAGAAGGGACAAATCCTTTCTCGCATTATCTATTAATGCAGTATTACTCATGACTCACCCAACGTATCCTACCTCGCTGCGAACAGTGTGTCATCACAGTTTTCATCAATACATCTAAGTGCATGAGTTTTAATAACCATTAATAATAATCTTAAATCCTAAGGACCAATACACACGTCCGCAGATAGGAACATCCAATGACACTATGAAATGTGGATTTCCTACTGGCGGGTCTCGTTATCATAATATCCTCCTGTATATTACCAAGGGAACACACCAGAGAAGGTGCCTCAAAGTTTTATGAGTCCTCACCCCTAATGACCTGTATTATTTGTGTCTATCAAATAATATCATCCGACCATAGAACATATATTCAATAACATTGTTCTGCACTTCTGGGTTCTCATCATAACAGAGATCCGCTATGACCCTTTAATGCAACAGTTGTCCTTTGGACATTATCACATGAATTGTCACGCAGAAGAACAATGAAGATGTGATAATGCTTTTATTAATTAATAAAGTACAAAGTAGTTGGTTCTAGACCACCAAATCTAGCAAACTCCCACTTGTACTAGAGCCAACTGCTAACAAACTTTAACCCCTAGCTCTCACATTATATTCATGATTCTGCTGAGATATGCCTTTAGTCATGGGGTCCACCACGTTCTCTTCCATGGACACTCTGCTCATAGAAAATTCACCCCTCTGAATGAAATCTCTCAAGATGTGATACTTCCGGAGTATGTGCTTTGTCCGTTGTTGTGACCTTGGTTCTTTTGCAAGAGCCACCGTTGCAGTATTATCACAATACGATGTAATGGGATCTTTACTGCTAGGCACCACATCAAGCTACTGGAAAAAGTTATAAATCCAAAAGGCTTCCTTGGATGCATCAGAAGCCGCTATATATCCAGACTCTACTGCAGAATCGGCAAAAACTAGCTGTTTTGAACTCTTCCAGCTCACAGCTCCTCCATTGAGAGAGAAAACATATCCAGATTGCGACTTCAAATCGTTCTGATCTATTTGAAAACCAGCATCAACATAACCTCTTATGAAAAGCTCCTCATCTCCTCCATACACCAGGAACATATCCTTAGTTATTCTCAGATACTTAAGGATAGTCTTAATAGCAGTCCAATGTTGTTCTCTAGGATCTGATTGATATCTGCCTACCATGCTCAGTGCATAGGCAACATCAAGCCTGGTACATAACATGGCATACATGATGGATCCTATAGCCAAAGCATATGTGATATTACTCATTATATCTTTCTCTTGTTGTGTCTGAGGACACATTTTCTTAGAAAGATGTAGGCCATGTGACACTGGAACCAATCCCCTCTTGGATTGTTCCATACTAAATCTCTTTAGTATATTGTCAATGTATGTACCCTGACTTAGTCCAAGAATCCTCTTGGATCTATCACGAATGATCTTGATCCCTAGAATGTAGGATGCTTCTATTATGTCCTTCATGGAGAAACACTTGTTCAACCAGTCCTTAACTGACTGTAAGACTGGTACATCGTTTCCAATAATTAATATGTCCTCAACATATACTACTAGGATAACGATCGCATTCCCATTAACCACTTATAAACACCTAGCTCACATTCGTTCTTAATGAAACCAAATTCTGTTATGGCTTCATCAAATGGAATGTTCCATTACCTGGATTCTTGCATCAATCCATAAATGGATTTCTACAACTTTCAAACCTGTTTGGATTCACCTGGTGTCACAAACCATTCTGGTTGTGTCATATATACATCTTCCTGAAGGTTCCCGTTATGGAATGCCGTTTTGACATCCATTTTCCAAATCTTGTAGTCATGGTAAGCTGCTATGGAAAGTATGATTCTTTTGTATTTAATAATGGAAACTGGAGAGAAGGATTCATCATAGTCGATTCCTTGACGCTATCTGAATCCTTTAGCCACTAGCCTTGCTTTATAGGTTCTAAATTGACCTTCCATGCCCAGTTTTCTCTTGAATACCAATTTGCATCCAACATGCTTTACATTAGCTGACTCATCGAACAGAACCCAGACTTGGTTCTGATACATAGAATCCATCTCAGAATTCATAGCTTCCAGCCATCTTGCAGATTCTGAGCTTTCTACTACTTCCTTATAGGAGAGAGGTTCATCATTGTCCAATAATATTGATTCACCATCCCCGATGACTAGGAAACCAAATCTCTTCGGTTCCCTTGCCTCTCTTGAGCTCCTACAAAATACTTGTGTTTCTGGAACCTCTTCCATGGGGACCTGTGGAAATTATTCCTGTACCAACTCCTGTGTATCTTGATCATCAACTTCATCGAAGTCAATCTTGCTCCAACAATACTTTTTGAGGATGTTCTCCCTCTCAAGAAAGACAGCTTGCTTGGCGACATTCACTTTCTTGTCCTGAGGTTTATATAGGTAATATCCTTTAATTTTCTTATGATATCCTATAATGATACACATAGTGCCCCGAGGTGCTAGTTTATTGCCTGTGAAGGCTTTAAAAAATCCCTCGCATCCCCATACACATGTATGTGACAAAATGGGTTTCTTTCCATTCCATAACTCGGAGGGAATTCCATTTTCCTCTTTAGTTGGTACTCAGTTTAATGTGTATGCTGCAGTTTGTAATGCATATCCCTAAAAGGAAAATAGAAGATCCGCACGACTCATTATTGACCTCACCATGTCCAACAAGGTGCGGTTTATCCTTTCACTAACACCGTCCCACTGTGGTGTATAAAGAGGAGTGAGATGATATTGAATCCCAAACTCCCGTAGAAGATCGATGAACTCTTGGTTCAAATATTCTATACCTCGATCCAATCAAAGTTTCTTTATCTTCTTACCATGCTGATTCTCTACTTCATTCTTGAATTCCTTAAATTTCTCTAAGGCTTCTGACTTATACCTAATTATGTAGACAAATCCATATCTACTCAAATCATCAGTAAAAGTAATGAAGTAAGAATATCCACCTCTAGATTCTACGGGAAATGGTCCACAGACATCCATTTGTACCAATCCTAGAAGCTCTGTGGCCCTTTCACCCTATCCACCAAAAGGCGGCTTCGTCATTTTACCTTGTAAACAAGCATGACATCTATCAAGTGGTTTTGGATCAGTAGAGTCTAAATAGCCATCTTGACAGAGCTTTTTCAAGTGCTTCTCGTTTATATGACCTAGAAGGTGATGCCACAACTGGGTGATGTATGAGTCATGTGAGTTTGTTTCATTATCGATTTCCAGAACTTGTTTTTCATAATTTAATACATTCAAACCATTATTTAAATGTTCTATACCATAACATACATTTTTCTTATAAAAGTGACAACCCTAATTTCCAAACATGAAAATAAATCCATCCATATCCAAACAAGATACAGAAATTATGTTCTTGGTAACACTAAGCATATAAGAACAGTTATGTAGAACCAAAATCATGACAGTCAGTAATGAGAGGTGGTAGTCGCCAATAGACAACGCAGATAGCCCTGCACCATTGCCAGCTCGAAGATCCACCTCTCCGCTAGCAATCTTTCTAAATCTACTTGGTTCCTACATTTGAATACAGATGTGATGCCCACAAGCTGTATCTAATACCCAATGTGTAGAAATGGAAATATTACACTCGATAACGAATGCACCTTTAGCGTCCCCACGCTTATGGGTGTAGTTACTCTTCTAGTGGCCCTCTTTGACACATGAAAAACACACTGCCTCCCATTCCTTGCCCTGCCTCGGGATATTCCCCTTCTTGGAGGGACGGTGCTCGGGGGATTCAGACCGTTTATAAGTCTTTGTCCCCTTTGCCTTGTCCTTCCTTTTCTTGTTTACCATAAGGAATGTGGGTTTTTCATGCCCCATGTACTTGTCTACCTGGAGAATCAAGCTCAGAAGCTCCGATAGACTCTTCTCATTGCCGCTCATGTAATAATTGACAATGAAGCTAGAGAAGGTCTTGGGCAGTGATGATAGGATGAGATCTGTACTCAACTCATCTGGGAATTTAATCCCTAATATGTCCAGGCGTTCAATGTAGCCAATAATATTGATTAAACGAGGCCCTGCTGGCGCAGACCCTCCGAGCATATTTTTAAACAAATCATTGGAGATCTCATACCTCTCATATCTCGCATTCTCTTGGTAGATATCCTTAAGGTGACACATCATGATATACACGTCCATGTTTTCATGTTGCTTCAAGAGATAATTGGACATGGCCGATAGCAAGAAACACGAGAAATATGTGGCATCATCCATGTGTTTCATATTGATAGATAATTCCTCATCACTGTCCTCTTTCCAATGCACAACTGGAATAGGTTCTTCTAGCATATACAATTTCATTTTGTGGCGAAGGATGACACGTAAACGCCTCTGCCACTCTTGGAAATTGGTGCTGGTGAGAAGGTTTTCCTTCTTGAGTATGGTTCGTAATGATATGTTTGAAGACATTTTCTTGTCATTTCTACAAATTAATATGATAAAAGGTTTAGTACATTATTACAAAACTGAGAAAAATAAATGAATTAATACTTATTAATCTCCCACTATTTTATCGAAATCCAATAGCCCTCACCTTTGATTTCGGAATATTCCGTTGCCTAAATATTCTAGTGGAAAGGATCCATATTTCCCTCTGCATTACCCCAAATAGGGTTGGTCAAGAAACATGAAGTGTTTTAGGTAGGCATTCTAAATTCAAACTGCATTAACTCGTAGCTCCTTGAACCGCTGAGTGGACTCCCCAATCCTGAAATCCTTTTATTTGGGATTTCCTCAACCTTTGCCTCTTGGTCACACCAAGTCCTACTGTGGTAGTCAACCCTTGATGTGAACCAAGTCAAGTCTACCCAAAACCTTGAATTATAATTCCTTGATAATTGAAAGCACCCCAACTGAGGTTGGTCAGCACTTTGAACTATGGTTCGATTCTAACCAAGATTATGGAAGGTTATGCAGACTTAATATTTCTTTTGAGGGATTTTATCCTTATACGTAAATTTCCATTTTATTATCTTTTATTACATGGTTTTTAATATTAAGTGGGATATACTTAAGTGATTAACTATGTCTAAGATAATATTTACGTATAAGCCGGTTTTATTTTACTTCCCCCTTGCATGCTCGTTTAATTCATTAATTGTGTGATCGTGAAAACACACCCACAATAAATAAACCATGCAACTAACATAAATAAAATAAATAGTATGATCATGAGATTTTTCTATTGGTTAGTTTATCTAGCGGTTGATAAACTAAACCAAGACCTAGGGGAGAAACACCTTGAACCTTTCAGGTTCATGTTTACAGCTTTCCACCTGTCCACCTTTGTATCTCCTTGGATTGGTTTCACCTTGGCTCCTGACTTGATCCACCTCCACTAGCTTGGGATCTCCATCCATTACATATGTGTTTATCTCACATTCAAGTGAGGGGTAAAGGGTTTTTTACATAAAATAATTCTTGGGCACGCAGACCCAACATATTAATGAGGAGATGGCTCGCAGGCCAACAAATTTAATTTAAATAAATAAATTAAAAGAATCCATTCACATACAAAGGTCTCGGTCCAGCTCATGATCATCCATATATGCGAAAATATTTACGCATAAATAAAACTATCATTCAATTATTTAATCGTTCTTGTTTAAGATAAATCACGCTCGAATTAATTAATTATATTTAATTAATCAATCCTTTTATCTTAAACCCTTTTCTGAACTTCCTTGAGATTAACATACATCATAATTTTAAACAAATAAATTCATTTAAAATTATCCTTGTACGTAACTTGTACCTTGGAGGCAAGCCGGTGAATTCCCGTTCATTACAGAGATGTTAAATTAAACACATATATATAAAACACCTATTACGTGTCATGAATCAGCTTTACACCTGCACCATGGTACACGTATCAAGGGTTTGTATAATATAATAATAAATTTTAATAAATCTGCATAATTTGGGTGAGTACACGACATGTACTTTTCTTCACCGTCCATCTAAAGTACATGCCCGGGGATAGGGCGTGTTAATGTACTTTGAAAATTTTCGGATTACATGGCGTGTTTTGTGGGACACAAGCCGTGTAGTTTCTGTGTAACACGGTTTCTAGCCAGGAAAGCCATGTATGGGGTACATGGCCCAACCCTAACCTAAAGGGTCTACACGCCGTGTTCATTGGGCCACACGATGTGTAATACGGAAACCGTGTGCCACCTATTTCTGGTCAACACACACTGTCTTAAATTTTTGGAAAGAATCCAATACACGACCTGATTTGGCGGATCAGTCAATGCATTGAACCTAGACTACACAGCGTGTACATCTTAATACACACCATGTATTCTGGTGTTGTACGACCAGAAACGTTTGGCTCCTCCAGATGAGTTCCTCTATTTTATTTTAATCAAAATTAAAAGAAAAATTCATTTCTGTGAGGGGAACGAGAAACGAGGGAGGAGGAACAGATCATGAGATTCAGATTTCCAGAACGATTAAACATTAATTGAAATAACTAAATTATTAAATGCATAAATCACCAACGAAAAACTAAATAATTATAATCAACGATATGACCCCTCTGATACCACTTGTAGGTTTTGGGCGCAACAGAAGCACATTGGTGGGTTTTCCCAACATAAAATTTAGCGTTAAACAACGTTCAATCCAAGATCCTTCACGATATAAAACACCGAATCTCCAGAATGGAATGAAGAATGAAAAATAAAAGTAGAGTCCCAGAACCATTGAGATATAATCATCATATGTTGTTTATAATTAATTAAATTAATTCACAAGAATTACCTCAGTGTAATTCTTTCTTCGTCGATGTCTCCGGTCACGATCCTGTGATCCGTTATTGCATCGTATAATCCAAGTATAGGATTCCTCTAGCGGTGATCCACATGTGCTCCACGTATCTCTGGACGTCGCTAAAGGGATCTCTGGGTGCTAGCGCAGAAGAAACTTTGCTTGTGATGTCCGCCTTCGACCGCCTTGATCCGGTGGAGGATCTCCCTCTCGTAACTTGAGAGAGTTCTTGGTGGAAAGGGAATTCTCTCTTGGCTTGAGAGTATTTCCAAATCCATTGTGCACAAAAATGGCTTTGGAAAAGTGTTGGGGTTGTGAGGATATTTATAATCGGGTTTGAGGTTAATAGAGTTATGACAATAAATAAAGGCGTTACACGTTGTATTTATTTCATTAACTCTTATTGAAACCCCATGTCAAATTATTAATTCCTTGACATGCACGCACGCTGATTATAATTAATATCATTTAATAAAAAAATATTATATCCTCAAAATCACGACTGGAAAACTACACAGTGAGTAATAATTAATACACAGCGTGTACTTGTTTTCCATAAAAATACACGATGTGTAATTTTACTTTCCATTTTTCTCCACAACATTAATTATACCTTGAGTAATGGATATTTATTTCTCAAATAAATATAACGGCATTACTCACTAATAAATATATTATTTATCCCCCAATATATTCTCTTGAATAACTAGTGTCGAAATAAATGCGATTAGGCATCCTTAAATAATTATTAAACCACAGTCAGGAATAATCTTTATTTAACTTGTTAAATAAATATTTAACTAAGATACATGGACACACTTAGTGTGTGACCCTCTAGGCCTCTTTCTCAGTGTCATTAGGCAGAGCCTGCCTAAAGTCCAAGGATAGCATCTAGCAACACGCCAAGTCACCCATAGAGAAAGAAGTTAATTCCACAATGACATGTCACCTCCTACGAACGCTTACCATGTAATATAATCCATTTGTCTCGATATCTCTAATCAAGCGGGTTGCATGCTAGTGCCATCAACCCATGTGCTTGATTATTCTTTCTTTGGTTTCCCGGAATTGAACTCGCCCATACCTTACCATGGCCATGGATTTATTTATGCTATATCAATTTCATCAAAGGGCCTGAGATATCTACTTCCGTTATGGAACAGAAGGGAAAAATCATTTCTCGCATTATCTATTAATGCAGTATTACTCATGATGCACCCAACGTAACCTACCTCACTTCGAACTGTGTGTCATCACAGTTTTCGTCAATACATCTAAGTGTGAGAGTTGTAATATCCATTAATAACAATCTTAAAGTCTAAGGACCAATACACACGTCCACAGATAAGAATATCCAATGACACTATGAAATGTGGATTTCCTACTGGCGGGTCTCATTCTCATAATATCCTCTGGGATATTACCAAGGGCACACACCATGAGAAGGTTCCTCAATGTTTTTTGAGCCCTCAACCCTAATGAACAGTATTATTTGTGTCCCTAAAATAATATCATCCGGACATAGAACATATATTCAAGAACAGTGTTATGGAACTTTTGGGTTCTAATCATAGCAGGGATCTGCTATGACCCTTTAATGAAACAGCTGTCCTTAGGACATTATCACATGCATTGTCACGCAGAAGAACAATCAAGATGTGATAAGGATTTTATTAATGAATAAAGTACAAAGTAGTTGGTTCTAGACCTCCAAATCCAATAGCAACAATCAAAAACATTAAATGGGAGTACAGATCCATTAGTAGCTAAGCAATGGATAAATTCCATAGAGAAAATATTTCACACTTTGGGGAGTAGCGAAAGGGAAAAAGTTGTTATGGAAGTTTATCACCTCAAAAGAGATGATGATCAAGGGTGGTCATTGATTCCAAACACAAAGGAAGATGATGAAGTATCAAATATGGAATGTAGGGAGTTTATTGAGATTTTATTAGAAAAATACTTTCTTCATGACCATCGAGTGGATATGAAAACACAATTTCTGAGTCCGAGGAAAAAGGAGGATGAAAATGTCGTAAATTATGAGGCCAACTATACATGGTTAGTAAGTCATGTTGTTGATTATATACGTAACCCAAGAAGTAATTTTGATTGTTTCTTTGATGGGATAAAACCATTTTTCATCGATCATTAGTCTCAAAATCCTTCTCTTCGTATAAAGATATTGTATCATGTGCTATCAAGACCGAAAATTAATTTTATAAGTCTTACGTCTTTAATGAAAAGTAAGAGAAGAAGAGATCTGTTGAACACTCTAGGAATGTAAATAAGGGGAAGAAATTAAATTTGAATATCCATCATGAAAAAATGTGGGAAGAACCATCCTAGAACTTGCCTGTAGGGAATGGGAGTCTGTTACATGTGTGGTGATAAAGGCCACCATGCTCGTGATTGTAAGGGGTAGAAAGAGGATATCAATGATGAATGATACAATTATAGAGAAAAGGGGAATTATGAAATTGAATGTCATAAGAAATAAGGAAACTTACCTCATAAAAGGACAAGGGATCAATTCATTGCTTATGATATCACTACTGTTGAGGTTGAAGCTCCGAAAGACATGGTTGCAGGTAATTTAATGGTTTTATCATGTTTAGAAAATGATTTATTTGATTCTGAATCATTGCATTATTTCATATATTCCTAGTTTTCTAAGAAAATTAGATATTTCCAATTTGATTTAACAAGGGATTTTTTAGTCAAATCTCATATTGGAAGTATCATTGCCATAATGTTTTGTGAATCAGTTACCATTAAGGAATATAAATGTTATTTATCTGCTAATCACATCATCATGCCTCTGATTGAATTCGGTATAATCCTCAGTATGGATTGTATTTCAGAGCATGATGTGAAAATTTATTGTAAGAATAAGGAGGTTACAATATTCGATGATGATGAGGAGTACCTTATATTTATAGCAAAAACATCACCATCTGATTCTTGCCTAGATCCACCCCTAGTAGCTCAACTAAATTCAATTACTGGGGAGGAAGAGAATGATATAGCTATGGGTGAGCAATGAAATGTTAAAATAGAGGAAGTACCTATTGTGCATGAATATGTTTATGTGTTTCCATTATATTTACCTGGACATCCTCTAGATGAGAAATTGAGTTTTCCATTGATTTAATTCCTGGTTCAAGGCCCATATCAAAGACCCCTTATATAATGGCCTCTGTTGAATTAGTTGAACTATAGAAAAAATTATAGGAATTAAGTAACAAGGGATTTATTTTCCCTATTTTTTCTCCATGGGGATCCCCTATTAGTTTTCTTAAAAAGAAATACGGATCTATGATGTTGTGAATTATCTATAGGGAGGTCAATGAAGTAACAATAAGGAACAAGTATCCCCTACCTCACATTTTTGATTTATTCAACCAACTTCATGGATCTCAATATTTTTAAAAAGTTGAACTTCGATATGGATATCATCAGTTGAGTGTGAAGGAGGAAGTCATTCCAAAAACAACATTTTGAACCAGGTACGGGCATTACGAGCTTACAGTAGTTCCTTTTGGGCTGACTAATGCTCCATCTATTTTCATGGATCTAATTAATAGAGTTTTCAAATAATATCTTGATTAATTTATAGGGGTATTTATTTTTGATATCCTGGTACACTCCAAAATATATGATAATCATGAAAATCACTTGCGCTCCATTTGGAAACACCTTAAAAGAAATGAATTATATGGTAACTTTAGCACATGTGAATTCTAGATTCTGGAGATTTCTATTCTTGGACATATTGTCTCTATGGATGGAATCTCTATTGATCCTTCTAAGACAAGAGCAATCCAAGAATGGCCAACACTGATGCGTATAACTGAGGTACACAGTTTTATTGGTTTAGTAGGTTATTATCGACATTTCATCCAGAATTTTTCCCGATTGACTAACCCATTAACCAAGATCACACGTAAAGGGGTTAAATTTTTTTGGAAAAAATAGTTTGAAGATTTTTTTGAAGAATTGAAGAGAATATTAGTCAATGATCGTATCTTGACTCTATCATCAGGTAATGATGGATTTGTTATTTATAGTGATGCATCAAAGAAAGGACATGGTTGTGTCCTTAAATAGAATGATACTGTTATTGCCTATGCATCATGATAGTTAAAAATTCATGAGAAAAACTGTCATACTACTGATCTTGAGCTAGTAGATGTAATATTTTCTTTGAAGATATAGATACATTATCTTTACGGTGAAAAAATGTGAGATATATACAGATCACAAGAGTTTGAAGTATATTTTATCACAGAAAGAACTCAACATGAGGAAATGGTTATGGATATAACTACTCAAGGATTATGATTTCACAATACACTACCACCCAGGGAAGGAAAATAAGGCAGAAGATGCTTTGATCAGAAAGGATCATGGAGTTTTGAACAATATGATAGTTGAAATGGATCCTATTTTCATGGATCTAGTGAAAGTGGATATGGGTATAATTATGGTGGGTGAAACATCAATACTTTTTCAAATGGTTTCCAAAACATCTTTACTAGAAAGGAAGAAAAGTTCTCAGAATGTTGATGAGGAATTCCAAAAGACGATTAAATCTGTGAAGGATGGGATATTGATAGACTTCGTATATGAAGATGGAATTTTAAAATTTGGGAAGAGACTTTGTGTTCCTAACATACCTGATCTAAAACAGGAATTTTTGGATGATTTTGATAGCTCTAATTTGTCAACACACCCTGGGATCACCAAGATGTATAGAGATTTGAAGGAACATTTTTGGTGGGACAACATAAAGAGGGAGATTGATGATTTTGTGTCAAGATGTATGGTTTGTCAACAAGTGAGAGCTGGAAGGCAACAGCCTGGAGGAGTCCTGAAACCTCTTTCCATACCTAAGTGGAAACGGGATAATATTACAATGGACTTTGTCGTGGGACTACCAAAGACTCCTAGAAGAAATGATGCAATATGGGACATTGTGGATCATCTTACCAAGTCAAGAAATTTTGTTTTCGTAAGAGAAGGTTTACCACTTGAACGTTCTACAAGAGTGTATATTGATAAATTTTTAAGACTTCATGGAGTAGCCCTATAGATTGTTTTTGATCATGATCCACCTTTTACATCAAGATTCTAGAAAAGTCCCCAGAAAGGCCTGGATACTGAAATTCATTTGAGCACTACCTACCACCCTCAAACTAATGGACAATTAGAACGAACTATACGAACATTAGAAGACATGTTAAGATCTTGCTCACTTGACTTTCAAGGTATGTGGGATTATTATTTTCCTATGGTAGAATTTTCTATAATAATAGCTTCCATTCATGTATTCACATGGCACCATATGAAGTGTTATACAGAACAAGATGTCACATACCAACCTGTTGGGATGATGTTGGTGAATGAAAACTTGTAGGCCCAGAACTTATTGAGGAAATGATGGAAAAGGTGAAGGTAATCCAAACCCACACAAAAGTAGCTCAATGTAGGCAGAAGAGATATGCTAATAACCGAAGGAAGGATTTGGAATTTCAGGAAGGAAATAATGTTTTTATGAAGGTATCTTCATGGAAGGGAGTTATACGATTCGTTATAAGGGTAAATTAAGTCCCATGTACATCAGACCTTTAGAAATTCTAGAACGAATTGGGGTTGTAGTTTACCATTAGGCAATGTCGCGAAGTCTCTCCAAAGTTCATGATGTGTTCCACATATCACTGTTGAGAAAATAAATGCTTGACCCAACACATGTACTTACCTGTGAAGAATTAGAACTGGAACCCGATATATCTTTATGAAGATCCTGTCCAGATTCTTGATACTTGATAACAAGTGTTGAGAAACAGGACGACTCGTCTGGTAAAAGTTATATGGAGAAATCATAAGATGGAAGAGGCAATGTGGGAACCCGAGGAACTTATGATGAAGAACCACATGAATATTTTTATGCAGTAATATTCTAGAGATTTCGAGGAATAAATTATTTTAAGGAGGAAAGAATGTAACACCCAAAGATTCCACAATACGTTTCCCTTTGAATAATACAATTGCTTGAGTTGTACACAACTTCGAGTTCAAACACACCACAACCAATCAAACTAGCCATTATGAATAGTAATACCAACATTTTGAAATTTTATAATTTTTATATATCAAAATGGACTTTATTTTTGGATTTGGAATATCAAAATTTGCTCAGGGTGAATTTTTGGTATTTTACTGAAAACATTCAATTTTTGATGAATAGTGAAAAACGCCGAGTTATTGTTTAAAACCAACTTTTTTATTTAAATTTATTTTAGGTAAAAATAGATACATTATAACTATATAAGTTCAATGTAATTTATTGGAGTCATTTTATAATAAATTTATATATATAAAAATTTTATTGAACTTTTTACCGTCTTTTACCCACCTCTATGAGCATTTGCAAATTTGTATAAAACTTAGTTTTACTGCTTCTGTGAGTTGAATTTCAAAAATTCGAGACACAAAGTTGATATTAGTAAGTAAAATTTGGTTCAATAAGATGAAAATAATTTTTGGAAAATAGTAACTTTTAACTTTTATTTACCACGGTTAAAAGTAAATGGGGTAATTAAAGATAAAAATGATATTATTATTACCCGAACACATGTCCTAATTCTATTGGATAAATATAATTCTACCAAAAACACCCTTAGGAATAAAATAGGATTATTTAGGTCCACATGAATTTTATTAGGACATTTATTATTATTTAATTCAAATAAGAGTTAGAACTGTTAAATTCAAGTTTTCAGAATTGAAATTTTTTTAATATAGGGTTATACATAAGATAAATTCCACTATAAAATTTCATTAAAAATATAAAAAAATTTCCAACATAATGGTATTTTATTTAATATTTTTAGACATTAAATAATTAAATTTATTAATGACATAATGATGATGCAGTAATTACCTTATTAATCAAAGAATAAAATAATTAATATTATAAATATCAAAATCAATCTAAATTGAGACTTTTGATGAATTACACAAATTTTATAGGTTAATATGATATTTTAGGGTTGATTAAATAAATTTTTTCAAATTAATCATGCTAGTATGACTTTAACAAAAACAAAATACCAAATAGTGTCAAAATTGACATAAAAGTTTTTTTTAAAATAAATATTTTATTATTAATTGATATAATATTCTTAAATATCTAAGGATCGGACAAAGGAGTTATATACTGATAGTTTTATCATTAATTAACCAATTGGGGTTCACTTGGAGGTTTATAGTATGTTTATAACCATATAATAAAAAAATAAAAAAAAGACATGGTAAATGTCAAACTATTTAACTGAGAGTTAAATCTAATAGATAAGGTTAATATGGTAACCAAAACATGTCTAAAACCTACTAGTTGAGTGGTTTTCGTCCCAACCCACCTTAGGCTCAAACTAAATCATTTGTATCCATTAGAAACTGAAAAGTATTTTATTTTAAAATAATATTTCATGCATTTCCTAAAGTGACCCTCACCTCTCTTATAAAAGGGAACTTCCCCTTCTCTCAAATTCACTCTTTAAAAGCCATTTGGCTCAGCCAAACCCTACCCAAATATCTTATCAAATGTACTCCCTTCATACAATAAGATTTCTTTTAATCATAAAGCCATCCTAAAGTGACCTTTTGATGAAATTAAAAGGAAGAACCCAAAGAAGAGGTAAATATTTCATCACCTCTTTCAAGTTCTTTTCTTCTTCCACTTCTTCTTTATATGTTGTTTCCATTCTAAAATAATAAATCAAGTATATTATATATAATTTTATATTATTATAAAATTTTTACAACCATATTTATTAATCTATCCATCCATTAAATGACAAAGTCACCATACGTGCGTACGTACGGATTACCGTCTTCACGTCGTGGTGCGGTTTGTTATTCAAACACTTCATCATTTGGATGGATATAATAACGATTATAAATGTTGTAAATAATAAATATAAAATGATAATTATTATGTTTATATGATATAACATCCAATTATATATGATTTTAATATCAAAATAATGGTATTTTCTCTCGTGCGTACGTACGGATTACCGTCTCCACGAACGCGATGAGATTCACCCATCGTATCCATTCAAGACTAATTTTCATTTGATGATTAAAAATAATGGTTAAAGACTTAATATCATTATAAATATTAATAATATACATCCTATCCAAAACAAAATTTACTTACCTAACAAATCATATAAAGGAAAACAAACCAGTTAACACTTGAAACGATGATACTACTGAAATTTCATTAACTAAGAAATAATAGAAGATCATATATGATATAATATTAATGTTTATGGTTATTTTATAATTTTATAACAATGATTTCACAATTATAAAGGAGTTTATCCTACCCTCGACCATGGAAATGAACTAGGTAAGGGTTAATTTCACAATCTCTTTATTATCTGAAGTTGTTTTTACGTAAGTATCTACTCAGACCTCTTTATCATCCACATCCGTGTTTTATTAAAAATGTAATTCAAAATTTTTTACTATTTAAAAGACAATGGGTTAAAGTAATTTATACCCTTATTTGAACTTATATGCTTTGGACATAATCATTCTTTTGTTTTCCAAACAAGGTACTTTATGACCTTTTCCACAGAATTAAGGTAGGAATATTTTTTAACTTATACATTGGATGTGACTATTTTATACCGTTATAACATCGTCCAAGCTTCCATTAAAATATTATAAGAATATTTTAAAAATAAATGTATTATTTTATAATTATAATAATTTTAAATGATTTCAAAATAGAAAGAGATATTTCTCTAAAAAATGTTTTGATTTCATATATGTCAACATACTTTGATGAATTATATGCTTCTTTGAAGTTGATTTATTATGATACACAACTTCCATATTTTATTGAAGGTTTTGTGATATGTTTGACTATGGATGTGTATTTTTAGACCATTCATAGTTTATGGATAATGTATTGAAATTTCATATGATAGTTTTGAAAAGAATGTTTATGTTACGTTTAAACCTTCTCATACGAAGAATGCATTGGACTTAGTAAGTGACGGGTGGAGCCTGCTATAGATCCTTGATGCGTCAGTAGGTCTCATGAGACAAACTATTGTATTGGCAGAAGGTATAGAAAAAATATTATTTTTAGTCTTGTCATATGGCCTTAACTGTGTGGTTATGAAGTCAGACATTATGCATTCCATCATTATGAAAGAGGCTATTGACATTGCATGTGATTATTCCACTAGTAGAATATCCATGTGAATAAGTAAATGGAATTATATGATTTTATAATTTCCATATTATTATAAAGTTCATGTTTTAAAGGCTTTTGTTTTAGTCTTATACATTTCCTTAAATGTTTATGCCTATTTATGAATGTCTCGACTATATTTTTATCCTTACTGATCACCTGAGCTCACCAATTTCTATGTTTTATTTTTCCCAGGATGTGAAGAAGTATATTATGACTGACTACAGGGATAATAGAAGGGATATGTGTGTGGCCTATGGAGACTATGTTGTTGCAATTTTTCATTTTATAATGTAATGTAAAACTTATGAATGTATCTTGTATTTTCAAGGCTTCTAAGCTGGTCGGTCTTTTGGGACATGATTCCTTATATCATGCCAATTTTATGTAATAATCCACCGAATCTAGGTAATTTGGGCCGGGGCATTACAATTATATCCTAAAATCATTAATTTACTATGACTATTGATATTATTTGACCTTATAAGCAATGATTAACATTAAAAACCATAACGTCATTCCTAGGTCTATTTTAGTAATATTAAATTTAAAATGTTAAAATGATAACAAATTTCATTGAATTAGTATTCATATAATTTATATTCTATCAATAATAACTATAATTTTTTTTTTCAAAAAACTAATTCAGAAAAAATAATCATCTTAAATATTTTAAAACTATTAATTTTAATTTTATCATATTTCCACAGGAAATGAATCAACCCAGAGTATGTGTTTGGATAATTAACTTGTAATATAATAGTAAAATTCGTATATAGAGAAAAAAATATTTAATAATCATCTTATTTAAAATTTAATTTTATTATAGACATATCCCCTTCTATATATGTTCTTACAGAACGAAATTTCTACTTTTCCTATACTGCATAGGAACTACACCAACACTAATAAATGTTTATTAACTATAGATATAAAATTTAGTTTACATTACTTGGATGATACATTGAGTATAATATCATGATATTTATCCAAATAAAAAAAGTTTTATAAAATTTCATATAATATTTATTTGATGATGATTCCATTCAAGTTGTGTTATTTATAGAAATTATGTTTTTTTAATATTATCTAAAAAATCATAATTTTCAAAACAATTCTGAAAAATATCACAGTAATATATACTTGATATAAAAAATAAAATAAATAGATTCATTTAATCATATTTAACATATCAAATTTAGAAATTTAACTTTTAAGTGAAACCATATATAATATTCAATTAAATCAATGTTTTAGATAGAACATTTTTATTTATCCATGAGTGTGAAAGTTAAAATTAATTATATAATATTTATTATTTTTTAGATATTATTATTAACACCCACCAAATGAGAATTTAAAAATTATAGTCTATAAAAATAACCAATTCTCATGTATCATTTTTGGAATAAAGTTAAAAAAGAAATCATGACCACATGTCTATCAAGTGGTTTGGTTACACAATTGGGTAATCCATAATGGGAAATGTGATCGCATGATCCTTCCCCATTGATCACATGATACATCATGGCCAAGTGTAAAGGAAATCCCTGATATAGTTTTCATTTCATCACATGATATAGGCCTAATCATGTGACGTCGTAGATATACACTGTGGACGAATGAAAAATGCCCATGATGGGATATGTTATAAATGACAGGGACTTCAGTCAATAATGTATATGTATGGGCCATCACCTACTATGTAATGGTAAAAAACCCAAGCCCCTGGTGGGTAAGGCTAAAATAGACATGATGTATATACAATATGTCTACCAACTTCTCACATAAGGGTAATACCCAGCCTTCATGTGGTCTTTGTTCATGACATGCTACTTCCTTGGAGTTATGTGATAATATCATCAAAATTAGGGCATTTGAGTCGTCTATACATAGTTTTCCATGATGAGGAATTCAAACAATCACAATTCTTTATGTGCCACTCTATTGGAGTCATGCAATGACCCGATGACAATGGGGTGACAATACTCAGTAGGGAGACACTATCCACGATAGACCCTTACTACGATCGATGTTTATGATTCCATGATGGGAGGAAATCACTGATGACTCTAATAAATAGTCACATGATGTGAAACATAAATCATTAACATATACAAATTTTTCTTTCACTGACATAATCTGGGTCTCATGGATTTTTGAACGAACAAGGTAGAATAGATACATGGTTGTTCGCGATAAACCCTACCCTTGGCACTCAAAATGATATAGGTAAAAAGAGAAGGTTAATTGGAATGAATTTTACAAAGTGGAGGAGTTGTGAGAATGTATGTTCTTCTAATGAATATATCTAATGAGTGACTTAAAAAATTAATTAAGTGGAAATAGAGGCCATTGAACAAATCATTGTCATATAACACCCTCTATTCATGGGATCACATGATTCATACTTTTACATGGTATTTTGAGATAGTATAATATGAATGAGAATAGGCCATGTTATTCCATAACACCTTATCAATTACATCACATCATGACCCCAATGTACTTGGACTTCTAAATTTATTAAAAAACATCACGTGAAACATATGAAGTCACATCCTTAATGTAAAACAAGGGACGCCGAGGCTTCTCATGAAATGAACAACACTAACATCTTTAAATAGAGCAGATAACCCCATAAAGATATTGGGACCACATGAATTCCAATGGTTCCTCTCAGAACCTCTTAATTCCATAGTATCTCATAGACTCAATACCAATTTAATATCATATAATAATCCCTTACTTGTAGGGATATAATCCATTTATATTCAACCCATCTCCATTTCACATCAGTTGTTGAGGAACTTTATGGATTATAAAGACTACAAATCCTATTATAGTTAGGATACGTATGACACAATTTTTTCAATTTGAGATGCATAATTCCCTTATATATATATATATATCATGAACTTCCACATGCCCAAATTAACAATGACAATAAAAAAAATCACAATATAGCCTATGTATCATAACACTCATTATTAGATCCCAAAAACTCTTTTCTTATGGATACATACTATTAGTGGGACTTGTAATAACATTTATTTTGAGGTATTATCAATGTGTATGCCCCATAAAAATTCAATCTTGTATCGATTGTGACATGTTTGATTTCAATTATCTCATATATCTCAAACTAGGTGTGACTCATGAGGGATTATAGATCCTCAATGATCATGTTAGTAGAGTGATAAAAAATCATCCAAACATGGGAATCATAGTTGGTATAAGTAATTAACTTTCATAAACCATGAAAAAATAATCCTCATGATCATAATTATCCTTCCCTAAAAATCATTTGGATAAGGAATTGAATTGTGAGAATTCAGATTCATGTAAAAAACATGATACATAATATGCCTTCTAATGTCTTTTGATCCATATCAATCATATATTCAGTGGCTATTCCCATAGAAATAATATACCATGTGATGACCATAAAACCATTTATTGACATGAAATTATAATTTCTTTAGTAAAAAATCATGAAACCATATAATTCATGGTATTATTATCATATTCCCTTAAATAGAACACATTGCATAAGCCCCTCACATATAAAAAATGTATCTAATCTCCCAATATCACTTGTTTACTATAGTGAGCATGAATAACAATGAATTAGATACCTAGAATGTTCAATCCATTAGCTTATAAAAACCTCAAAAATGAAAAACCTCTCTTGGTGCAAGTAACAACAACAACTTACTTCATTCAAAGGTCCAAAATCTTGTCAAAGTTGGCCAAGAGAACCTCAGTGTGTAAGCCCCACTCAAAAACTAGTTTAACTTAGTGTGAAATCCCCATTCAAGAATAATCGGCACCACAATGTGTAAGACTCATTCAAATATTAGGGTGACCATAGTGTGTAATACCAACTCAAACATCAGGGTCACTTTAGTGTGTAAAATCTGTAGAGAACATCATGGTCACCATAGTGTGTAAAACCTATACAAAAACACCTCAAATATGTGAATCCTCTATATATACATGCCACAATTTTATCCCTGTCAAACTCAAAGGCCCATATTCCTAATAAAGTATCCCATTGTAACCCCAGTGTGTAAACCCCATATAATTTAATATGATTATTTTTTAACTCTATACAAACTTCCACTACCTATTTTTTCTCACACTGAGCATTACTTGTGAGGGGTTAGATACTAGAAATGATTATTCCATAAAAATGATGAAGGTTCCCCATATATGAGCCACTTTTTATATGTAATATTATTTATATATTCTCATATGTCTGAGGGGTATACTTATGATGAAATATATCAATAAATCTCCATATATGTAATCTCTAGAGAACCTCTATTTATAGAAATATTTTAATATAGAATCATCATCAAAACCATGTGGTCTCTGATTCCTATATCCACTGGATTTGTAGGACGCCTCTATAAGTTTTTATCTCCATATTCAATGTCAAAATTCCCTCAAAATGACCTTTCATCATGAGGATAAAATACATAGTATGGGCCCATAAGAACAATGTTAGTTTTGATTCCTATTATCATAGTATACATTATAATCCCCCAAGAGGTTCAATCCCAACATCAAAAATGCTAATTTCTTTAATAGAAAAAATAACCTCTTTAGTTCCCATTCATATGACATTAAAACATAAGATGTTGCTCCAACCATCATCATTTTGTAATAAATTATAGGAAGATAGAGAACCTAATATTCATATAAATGGTAACATCAATAGGAATACCTAATATATAAAAATGGATTCATGTTTTAGAGAGTGAGAAACCAATCAATAATGTAAGGGTAACCAATAATAGACTAGGACCGGGTAAAAATAATTTAAAATATCTTAAATATAATTTTTTCCAAGATAATGATATTATCCCCTTCAAAAGCATTTGGTGTGCCAGACCTCTCATCCACTCTATTGAATTAATATTCAAGGTCTCTCTAGTATGTCCTAGTGACCACGCGACTTTGGAATGTTGGAGCTAACACTAAGATTAAGCACTATGGGATATAATTAAGTAAAAAAAATTTGAACCTAATGTGAATAACTCAATAAAAAATTATGGGTTGACCACATAAAGATCCATTTTTCTTTAATATCATTCAAAAACAACAGTGCACTCGATGTGAAAATTTCAATAATTAAACGTAATTGGGTTTCACGAGCATCGTGTTTTTTTCTTTGAACACTCTATGCTTGAAATATAAAAAACATTAATTAGAATAGATATCTATGTTACCAATGGAAAGCTAATTAATCATGTTTATTACTTGTATTGTTGTATATAGAGTTATTATTTGTTTTTTGGATTTTGACAATAGATACTATTCTCACAACCATTTATAATTATGCAAGGCCATGGAACCATTAAGAAAATATTCTAGAACCTCATCTGTAGAAACAACAATTAGGGATCATGAGATATGGTCACCTCCTTGATGACTTCAACATTATCTGTAAAACATGATGGTCAGGGTGCACTACAAACATTGTAGTATTCTGACCCTAAAGGTTACACATGAGGATATCCAGATATTGAATCCAAAAATCCCACTTCACTGAATTAATGTTGCGGTGAATCCAATGTTTCCTATAACTACTGCTAATCGCTTTTGGATCTTATCTCTATAGTGATAAAATCAAAATATTCCTTACCTTAGGAAGTTGGATCAAGAGTCAACCAAGATGCTATCATAGTTCAAGTGTCATGTTAGATGGATTTTGTCAGCCGACACCACATGTCTCTTCATTACAACACCCCTTAGTCACCTGCTAAAGGCACTAACCAGTTTACTACATCCCTAGAAACATATAACCGAGTATCACAGAGATCTCATTGGGTGTAAAACAATGTGGATCATTGGGTGTGGTCTCACATTCCCACATGAACAAATGAATAAAATTGATATACTTTAGTGGAAACTAGTGTGTTGGAAAATGTCCCTACTCTACCAAAACATTTCTACACACATATACAGGAATCAGACATGGGGAAGAAACATATATGTTCCCCTGATAAGGAATATTTTCACTATATTCTGAAGGCACATGCATGATAGTAGTGGTAATTTATCCATTATTTAATAAAATGTATCTATTGGAATGTCCTAGAAATGAAAATTATGAAGGACTAGGTTCCAACATATACTCTTATGAGGTTCCTCTACATTATGGAAGTGTGGAAGGATCTTCACCGGAATATTATAATGATGATATAGGGACAAAAACATTTTCCTATCCCAAAATAATGGCTGGTATATCAATAAGTCAAACTTATGTAGAGGTCAACTAAAAAGTAATCTCATATTATTACTCCCATCTAGGAGTATTATCAATAGATCATAGTAAAGGAAAATACAAATGAATAGGATTTAATTTCCATTTTGAATTTGTTTAGTTAACCCAGTTTGGGATTACTGTTATGGAAGAAACATATTTCTGTTGATGAAATCTAGTGACATAATCTAATGGTGAAGGATTGAGCTCATATTTATATTACTATTAGGATTCATCAACCCTGTTTAGAAATCACCTCAGGTAAAGAATATATACCTTCTAGTAATGTTACAAAACATACCCCATTATATGAAAAGTGGTATACACATATTCATACACCCATTAATGAAATACTACACCAACATCATTAAAAGGATATATAGGACAAGACACATATTCAATATCCCTTGTTGGAGGTCTATCAATATATTCTTCTAGAGAATTCATATTTTGATCTCGCTCATACCCATCACTCAATAAGGTTTGACCAAAATATTATAGAAACCACCCAAAGGAAGGATTATATTTCCCCAAAAAATATTGAATCTCATCAAAATAATCCAACACATTCTTGGAAGTGTGATCATATTCTAACAACAATAGATGATCATAAACCTGCTCTAGAAACCATGAAATAGTAGGACTATAATCTTGATAAACCATAAATGGTGGCTCTACATGTTCAGAACATTACATGGGATAATGATTATATTACTACCCTGATCAATACCTGTATCCTTAAGAATGTAAAACACAAATTAACTGAAACTCAGTGGTCCACTGACAATTGATCTGAGGAAAAAGGGGTCAATTTATATGATATTCCTCATCACGATAGTATGAGGATATTTTTCAGGGTTCCCATCCTTTAAATACATTATGAACAACCTCCCTATGGTGATATCTCACCCAGATAAGGATATCCTCTCCCTATAAAGACACATTCATATAGAGAGGTTCTCAAAACACCTAGATTAACCATATATAGTTCTCTACAAACCACTTATAACACATCATATTGATCAGTAAGAAAACCAGAGAAGAGACATAAGTTTTGTAACCATGTGGAGGAACATGTATCTAACAAATAAGATTATTCCATTGATATATTTAATGTGATGGAAGAAAAAACCATTATAGATTTTTTTGTCAATCAACACTCCCAATTATAATGTCCCAGATTACCTATAAAATGATTGAAAGACTCACAACAGAATATATGGGTAATATTTCAATAGTTAAAGGCTATAAACCTCCCTTATTAGTAATATAAGGGTTATATTTGGGTCATAAAATCATTTTGATGTCTGGTATACCTGTTAGCTTTTTTATGGCTCGTGATCTGATATTAGAAGGGAATTGTAAAAACATACACCATCCTTGGCTCTATATCCTAATGACTCTCCAATAACGTATCAATAAATCCTCATCA
Organism: Viscum album; assembly: GCA_963277665.1. Taxonomy (NCBI): domain Eukaryota; kingdom Viridiplantae; phylum Streptophyta; class Magnoliopsida; order Santalales; family Viscaceae; genus Viscum; species Viscum album. Next base: position 734,450,017 of record OY728139.1, on the reverse strand, counting down.
AACATCTATATCTAAGGGTGGTTCATGTACAAATAATTTCACTTCACCCAATCTCTAGGACAATAAAACATCATGAAATAGAAACCTATAATGTGAAAACCACCAGTGAGATCACATGACCAAAAAACGTGTGAGTTAGTTGGTCAATCAAACGATGCTACCCCATTTTTAAAATTTAAAAGTTCCATGACTATATAAAGAGGTCAAATATACTCCTTTACTAGACCTCTCGATCAAAGGAGATAAAACCCGGATCAAGGAATCTGAAGTCTCAAGATGCATGAAATCTCCCCTTGGTAGGATACTTCTATTTTTATTACACAGTATACCTGACACATTTAGTAGAGAATCTATGCTAAATAAGGAATATTAAAATGGTAGCTTCCATGGAACACATATAGAAGTAACTCATTAACATAGGGAAGAAGGAATTAATAAAAATACTTTCACCCCCAGTGTCACCAAACCCCGAGAGGCCCCTAAAAATTTTAGTGGTAACTAAAATTCAACCCCAACCAATAGGGATGGGAGAAATTTTGGAACTACCTCAATAATGGGAGTCATATAATCCTCATAAAATAGATTATATAGTACCAATGATAGATTTTTATTAACCCCACCCTCATGGATTTGGGTATTATTACAATCTCTGCCAAAGATATCAATCTTCTCTAGGATGGGTATTGGCTACCAAAACCCATTTTCCTAGTCCTTCCTCTAACTGTATGACATTCCCCAAACATTTTGGATTCATTAAATAAGAATGAATGTAGAATCCCTCATTGAGATTATTCATATACTAAAACCAAGAGATTACCTTAAAAATAAAATCAAGAACTGAAAGGGTCATTAGTGAAGATGGCCTAAAAAGATATAGTGCTAAAGGGAAGACCACGATGTAGTTATTAAAGGGGAAGAAAGAAGTGTTGAACATTCATATTAATCATAGAATAATTTGAATATTTCTACCTCTCAGAATTCAAGGATTAAAATTTTCACTGTGAATATGTTATATTACAATTATTTAGATTATAAAAATATGGGGCATAATGTGAAAATAGTACCCCAAGAGGTAAGTGATGTTAATTCACAAAATGAGGCCAAAAGTGCATGGAATCGAAGGAGGAACTAGGACATATGAACTCCAAATGAAGAGATTCAACCACCTAGATGACATTCCAATAAGTATAATGGTAAAAGAGTGGCTATATCCCACTCAATATATGGAAATTATGAAATCCACTATCTAGAATTATGTCTTGTAGAGTATGATTGTGAGATTTGAAACCGCATATATGTCAATGGGAAATTACTCTGGCTAAAAATTATTAATGGGTACTACCTCTAAGAGGAATAAAACATTTATACTCCCACCAAAAAATGGATGTAATGTAACTATAAGGATTTTATAAGATAATTATACTACCTATTGATCTAGAAAACCATATTACATTAACATAATAATGTTGGAATATTTGTATTTCTTCCATTACATCAACAACCCCCACTTATCAGGATGATTATTTAGTCCTAACATGAACTAGTATTTATCAAGTGATGAAGGTGGGGAAACCACGTCATGTCCTTCCCACTACTCATGCTATGGGGGAATGCCCATAGGGTGGTACCACAAGAAATTATCAACACCATCAAGTCTCTTACCACTTGGATGGAATCCAAAGAGGTGTGAGGAAACCCCATGATTCACGATAAAAAGGTTTACCTTAAATAGGGGGATGACACATTTCCACCAATAAATACCGGATATGCAATGTTTTCAAAAATTAATTACATGGTGGGGTGTGGAATAGAATCTCATGCACTTCCCATCCTAATGCGAACCTATAATGGGCCCCTAAGACCAGTAAGATGCAATGAAACTGACATTCCTTGTAAAAACCCTAGTGGGGGAATCATTTATTTGGCGTAGGTGCCTCCCAGCCGAGCCCATCACATTATAGGAAGACATTAGTCATCGATTCCTCTATTAATTTTTCTTCACAATATAGTGAACAATGATAAAAGAGATTACAAATTGAAATCAACATTAAAATGAATGTTTTTCTTACTTAAACTCAAAATTTATGTCTTTAAATTACAAACTCAATATTCAACTTAGTTGGAGACATTTTCATAACATTATACTGAGAACTTCCTTAATGAGATGCATACACCATTGATACTAATGAAATTCCCTGTATAATTCTGGGAGTTCAAAGAAATAGAAAATATCCTAAAAGATAAAATTTTGTGATATAGGGACAAATCTAGGCCCATTCCCATGGAATAAGGGAAAATTCCTCCAAAATAAGAATCTATTATTTTTATACACTAGCTATGGATGATACCTGATGAAACATATAGGTTAGATATAAATTACTTATCAACTCCCATCGAGTGAAAAAACCATAAATATACCCACAACCGATGGAAAAGAGTGACCAGTGTCACATATATTTAGAGTAACATACGAAAACATTGTATTAATTTTTAAATAAAAAGGTTCCTTACTATATCCTTACAGTAATGGAAAAAACTATCTTAATGGATCTTTAGTTTTGGGAACCCAATGTGTCCGCCTCGATGACCCTCCTAGTTATTTTCCTTTTCATTGTAGAAATGGCCACAAACTATAGGCATTATTTCAATTAAATTACATACTCTAGGGTGTTGTTGGTTTTGTATAGGTGATATATAGAATAACCCATGAACATGTGGATTATGTGGAAACCACCCTACTATTAGATGAAGTTGACTGGAAAGAAGTTCATGTTAGGTGTGGAAAAATATTGGATAACTAGATGAATCTAAAGATAGTTGATTGAGCCCATTCCAACATTAATTCATAACATTCGTGACTAGTAATAGTTCTTAAACCTAAGGGTATTTCATTAAACTAGCATAGTCGAGGCAGATAAAATCATTATATGTAGTAAAGAGAGTAATAAAAAGTGTCTTATCCAACCATTACCCAAGCTTTTACTCTTACATATTTCATTCCCTCATCATCCAGAGTATGGGAAATATCTCATCAAATGGAATCCCCATCATTTTAAGAGATAATTTTTTCTTATTATTAACTTAAAATACCCTTTATCTAACAATGAACATAGATATGAACATGATTTCATTGTACCTGAACGGGGATCCAATAGCCAATGAGAAAAAATACAGGGGAACCATGGATGGTGGAGTGATGATTGATCCTAATTTCTCAAACACATCAACACCAAATATATATATATGGACACAAAACATGGGGAGTGCTTGAGTTATCCAAAAATATGTATAAAGACACCTCATATTATTTTTGTAGTCATCCAAACCCAGTTGTTTTAGACAACATGCACTTGGGTGTACAAATATTTAATCATCACAAAAAATGTTTAAAACAGCAAAACCATTTAAATTCGAAAGAGATGTGACCTCGACCTATATCCATGCCCCAATCCCTTCTACACCAAGAACTCAATCCCGTAAGCTACATCTTTCGGAGTAACATCTGGATGGGCAGAAATGACCTTTGAAAAAATATAAAATCATGAAATACATGGTGGTTATCTTGACCATGATATCAGTCATGGATTCACTCTATATTTTAAAATATATGAAGGGGAGTTTAGTTTTTTAATTAATTTATAGTCCAAAAGAGTTTGAGAAAACATTCAACATAATTATTAATTTGGATGAACCAAGTCTATTGGAACATCATGCCACCATCTCATTTACCATGAAATATTGGAAAGAAACCATTCCCGCACATATCAGAAAACTTTATGTTTCCGAATAGATTAAATGAAGATATTTGATGAGATCTAGTTGATAATGGTTTTCATATCAATATTATCTCATTCCAAACCATGTTACTTTTTGGATATAGTGGGGACTGTTTCCCTAATGAATCATACCATTCGTGGGTGCAATAAGATTCATCAAAATCCCCTCAGAAAGATCAATCTCAAGAACCAATTTTGGTACCTCTTGTCTAATTATATGTTCATAGTCATCCAGAAAGACACAAAATACAATTTCTTACTTTGTATACCTTGGATTCAAAGTTATGTGGTCAATTCATTGACATTATATTAATGTTTGAAATATCACATCAATGGAAAGTTTAACATGCTATGTGGTGATAATTCTCCCATTGAATCTTCTAAATCCCTTATTTTATGTGATTTTCTAATATAGGGATGAAAAATAACAAATGATAGATGGAGACATGTACTTTATCCATCCCAATAGCTTGGGAACCACCCTGAAAAACCCATGTAGCATAATCAGTTGTGACTATGTACTACCAATAAAACTGATCAATACATTAGATGTAGTACCAATAGAATATTAGAAACCACAAACATCTGTGTCCCATTCTCATGAAATACCTACTATTAAAATTGAATTTGGTTCAAAAAATGATAGATTGCCTAATTATCTATCAGTATTAGAGAATTATCTTACACAATTAGCATAAATTGAAAACCCCCCCTTGACATCTATAGATATTCAAGATGCTAATGCTTATTATCATATCCTCTAATACATTTTTCAATGAAAAAATACCCCCATTTTAACAATCATAGAAAAATATTGTCCTGCAAACACAGAGATAATAGATGAAGGTGATGTCCTTAAGAATACCACTCTATCATTTGAGGAAGGCATCTCAACAACCATCGATGATCTTAGGAATGTAAATATTGGAAGATTATATAACCCATGACATTCATTATTCAATGACACCATTCTTCTTTGGTTGTTGGAGACATAAATTTCATTTTTAATGTAACAATGATTTCTATTCGCATGAAATTATATAGAGATAACCTGGAATGACCCCAATGTAGATACTCATCACCTTGTCCTTCCAAATGACCATAATGGCTTCAGGAAGGATTCCAAGAGAATTCACCCATTTCAGACTACCATAGATTAATGCGATGTCAAATTAATTAATGAAAGAACAAATTATTCTAGAGGTGCAATACAAAAAATTGATTTTTAGAATCATTCCCTTAAAGAAATTGAATATGAAGATTTTGGTCTTTATAATTTTAGGGGATCTTATTTTACACTAACAGAAGTATGATTTTAAGGTATAAATTACATAATTATTGGTCAATGAAATTGCAAGATTCTAATCCCTTTACTTTATGGATGGGTATCAGGGTATAATCAGATTAAGATATCCCCTAAAGATGTAGAATACAATACCATTAGAGATCCTAAATGAATATTATTTTAATAAGTCAATCAATTCATCTTAAAGAATTATGGAACCAGTTATCAGTGGACCATGAATTATATATTCAAAACCTTCATGTGAAAAATCATAGAATGCTACATAGATGACCTAGGGGTGAAATTTATAACAGTAACATTCACTCGGTTGAACTAAAAATAATTTTCTACAAATTATGGTATAATAGTTTAAAAATGAAACCTCTAAAGTGTTAATTTTGGGTAATTTCATTGAAATTAATCAACATTTTGGTATTCCACTATGTCATCTAGGATGATACAAAAAATTCTAGAGAAATTATAGAAATGTAGAATATTCATAATCTTAATGTGCTGAGAGGGATCTAGGAGTGCCTAGATTATTTATCACACTTCATCGCCAACCAGGATAGAATATTTATTCCCTTCACTAAGATAATGAATAATGGAGTTTTATACCAATGTGATGTGGACTATCATGATACTTTTGATAACATCATGTAGTACCTACTGGATCCACTGATATTTCTACCAAAATTATGTGGGAATCAATTCATTGAATTTGTAGATGCCCTGGAGAAATCACTCAGTGACATCATCACATGAGAAAATTATATATGTAATGAAAACACTCTATAATATATAAACCTAAAAATGCTAAATATGGAGACATGTTATTATAATATTGAGAAGAACTTCCTCTCACTCAACTTCATGGTAAAAATACAAATCACTACTTCTGGGACAACAATCTCCACTTGGTCTCTCATATTAACATGCTCAAGTATATTCTATGACACCATATGCTACTAGGTTTTTATCCTGAAGAGAGTTTATCTTTGAACTATATAACATCTGATGCATGTTAAGGAAGATAATAAAAGGGGATATGCTGGATGATTTCCTTATGGAACATACCACCCTAGGATGCACACTAATGAACAGAAAACTTCATAATAAAGAAGTTTTGTTTTCCCATGACACCACCCAAACATAGGAACTATATTATGATTGTTACAACTGAAATACATGTAGTAATTAAATTAAGAAAACCAATGATAAACTCAGTTATTCTAGGTATATTCTTTGTTTCCTAGGAGAAAGAAATTTATCTACATACCTTGTCATTGTCTGAAGGATTAACTAGTAATGAGGTGGAATTCCAAGCCCTTATTTTAGGCTTGGAGCTATACTTACATCTAAAGATAGCCTATTTTATTCCAAAAGGTGACTCATAGATACTGATTGAATAGATCAATGATGAATATTCCATAAATTATAAATTATTGAACACTCTAATTGGTTATCCAAGGAGACTAATGGATGGTTTACCTTCTAACCCAACATTGGATCATGTATGTTGATTATAGAATTCTCTTGATGATGCACTAGAAAATGGATCCATAGTCATGGATGATGCCAACAAGGATGAGGTAGTGATATGAGTAACTAACCAAAGGGTATTCCAAACAATAATCATCTATTATATAGAGGAAATCAATGAGATGAACATTTCCCCAATTAATGACGAGCTCACATCCCTTACATGTTGGATGTACCATATAAAGGATTATATCTAAGATGTGGCCATTTCAGTAGATTAATTAAAAAAGGAATAGAACTTACACTAGGAATCAAAATTTAACTATCAAGATGGGAAACATTAAATAAAATCCATCTATAAATGAGTATTTCATGGATTTATCTAGATAAACCCCTAAAATCATGAAAAAAGTCCTTGATGTATCCTATAACACTCACTAGATTGATACATGGCTCTCCAACCAACTTTACGGGCTTGGTTACCTTAGTCCAATGATGATACAAGAATCCATGGAGCTCACCAAGAAATTACACACATGTTCTTCATATCAAATATTCATCCATCAGTCCATAGAGTTTTTTCATACAAATAAATATTCCTATCCATTTTATATAAGGGGAATGGATGTCCTGGGTGACATATCCCCGAGCTATAACTATGAATTCCAAGTACATAATTACAAGTAAAAATTCATTTTTCAATGGGATGACGTAATAAACCTCAATGAATTTGAGGAATAGGGTATCATAAATTTCAAGAAGTCATATATCATCACTCGATTTGGTGTCCATCAGATTATATCATTGGAAAACAATGCCAAAATATGTTCTTTCGAGTTGTAGAAGTTGTATTAGGATAGTAATAATGACTAAAATTGTTAATCCTTCTATAATGTTAGTGAAAATGGGAAGATATATACATTCAATAAGACTCTATAAAATATACTCTAGAAAGTGGTGATCAAATACAAGAAGTATTGGACATGCATGCTCCTAGATGATTTATGGGCCTTCCATTCCATAACTCACACTACCAGGAAATTGATTCCATTATCACTATTCTATATAATTGAGGAAACATTACACATAGAACTCTAGTTTCCATAACATTAAACTGATATATTTGGACAACTATTAGAAGATGAACAAACACTAAAGCATATTGAATAATTAGAATGACTAAATGAGTAGAGTTTGTGTTCATTACTCAAACTTGAAGTCCATTCGAAACAGATAGCATGATCCTTACACAAAAAGGGTTTCCTCCACTAATTACACTAAGGATGGTTATTATTGGTTCTCATAATGTTCATGATACAAGGGATGAAACCCCAAAATATGTAACTCGTGAGGGAGGGGCCTTATCTTATACACAAGTAATATTACAATGGATATTAGTTTTTGTTTGTGATGGATGGGGAATATATCATACCCCTATCAATGAAATGTTTCCCAGGAAATATGATGCATAATTTTAGCCAAGAGAATTATTCTCGGAGGAAATACATTAATGTAAAAAATATACATACATCCTTACTGCATGATGTTAAATTACATAAAGACTTACCTACCACATAACACTAAACATCACAAAATACTCCCTTACAAAATGATATCAAACTACATGTATTGATTCCTTACCAAAAAATATTCATCTTCATGGAACCTCTCCTAGTAACATGATGTTAAACTATGATACATCTTATGTCCTCTTTGAATGACATTAAACTGTATAGTGGTCCTTTTCAAAATACCAACCCCCAATTTAATAATTATCTAGATCAACATAATTGTTTTCTAGTATAAGGTTTCACTAGATAATATTTATCATTCTCCAAAAACCCTAAAAGAGGATAAAAATGTCCCAAATTCAACCTAGGATAGAAATCTCATCCGCATCATGTTTCATTATTTATCAATACGTAATACCTATTCAACTACAATTCATTATACAGAGGTAGATCTATGTGGATAATAAAATGCATCCATCCCTGTGTGAGAGGAAGATCCACATATGAGACAATATATATGAATGGCCTATGGATTAATTAATATACCATGAGATATGTAGTGTTGTATGGATCATGAATCATAGTAAACTGTATGGTTCCTGTCATGTATTCTCATATATTTTAATCGATTTCATAGTTTTCCCTTGTTTCTTAGGACATACATGACCCATGTTAACATATAAATCCTTTAAATCCACTCTAAAAACCACAATTGAGAAGTATTTTATTCAATGAAGGGGAACTACATCCCCATCGTGTGACCTTAAATAGAAGGACACCAACATATTATTTTCATGACATTGAACTACAAAATATATGGTCCATCAAAGGAATCTATAAATTTGTTAGTGTGATCCACCTTATGGGACCCATGACTCACATGAATTCTTGTTCCACGAAATATAAATTCTCTTTATCTGTATATGATCCATACCAGTAGAAGGACATGATTTTTAATGTACTATGTGTTTCTCGGTTATCATTACATTGGGATATGTAATGACTTATGGATCTTTTAATAAAAAACAATACATGAACATTGGAAATAATATATAATTAAGTTGATCTATATTTTGTAAAAAATTCAAAATACCCCAACCTGGTCTAGATTCTTGACCCTTACTCAATAGATATGAGGTCCTCATGATTCACATGTCGATCTGACCCCTGAATTACCAAACATCCTTACCTCATTATATTAAACTATATGTTCATCATCCATACCATATAATGAATAACGTTTTGGTGAGAGTTGACCAATCATGAATCAAAATTTATTATAATGCATCACTCTTTATATCATGTTTTCTCCCCAACATGATAGTTAGGTCATTATTGAAATATTTAGCACACTATTAGCCTGTTATAGAGATCATAAATTCACTATATTCTTTTCATATGATCTAGGTCTATGCACAATATTTTATTAAAAAGATCATTATGTGTCTTGATTCCTAAAAATTAGAGATATTTAGTGGTACATGGTCCCCATTTTTTAGGCCTAACCATAAAAAATATATTCAACCTATGTATGGGTCCAACATGCACATATATTTTTCTCTACATGAACTATATTGGTCTTGATTTATGATCATTCAACATATGTATCAATTCATGATTCCTCTAATTATATACCTAACCACAATATTTAAAATAATAATGCTCGTTCAATGTAGACAATCCTAATCTATGTAAGAGAAATTATTTATAAGAACAATTTCTACCTTGATTCATGTCCTATTTTGATATGTAGTGATGCATAGGTATATTATACTAGACCCAATTACATGTTTCCCACTATCACTACCAACCTCAGTGCTTGGTCCATATTTAAGGTTTTCAACCTTTTTTGGAAACAAGACTATGACGATACCACCCATAGTGAAATCCTCTCCTAATACGAGGTCCCTTCACCTTAACTATATCATAAAAAAATCAGATCATGAACCTAGATGGTAATGTGTGATATTTCATTCAAGGAATAACATTCCACTCTCCCCAACACACGAGCCAGATCTATATAGGGAACACTGTCATAATGATATACATGTACTTTTTATTACCATAATTTTGGGATACGTAGTGACATCTAAAGAACTCTACCATGGACAATCTACAATTCTGGAAATCAAAATGTTGAAATTTACCTAGTTTTTCATATGAGATAGATTTATACAATAGATTTAGACATGGTATCTCACATTTTAGAAACATTACTTGAAATAAAATCTCCCATCCCTTTAATATTATTTTGATACATGTAGGGGACCCATAACATTTCTAGTACAATGTGTGGCTTGATACATGTTAGAACATGATACATAGTGAGACCCAAATTCCCCATTCCATTCCCACACATGAATCCTACGAATGATAATTCCCCCTTACCCTTCCTTTTAATATATCCATAGGGATGTAGTCTTGTAACCGGGTGTTTCATCATTAAAAAGATAAATCATGGCGATGCTATGTTCATCGTGATGTATCAGACCCCATCACCTCATTAAATGGACATGTCCAAATGTGAAAAAAAATTTATTCTAATATTAATGTGAGATAGATATATTCGGGGGATATTTTTCTCGACATGTCCCCCAGGGCCTGTGCCATGACAACCCCAATCACGCCTCCCAATGGAAAAGGGATGTAAACTATCACTGAAGGCATTATCCCATTATTGGGTAGAATTTTCTTAAATAACTATATGCATGCACACACACAACCAAATCCCAAAAATCTGGAAAAGAAAACATGCATGCCATTTGAAAAACCACTGAGTAATGGTACAAGCTGTTAGTTAAATGGTCTAGAATACAACACCCACAAAATAGAAACTAAAAACAGGAATGTAAAAAATATCTCTGAAAATGTCGTCCGTAGGAGAACCCCTCTTAAAGGGAACGAAAGGAGTGACTACCAGAAGCTTTATAAGTACGTCCTGTCTATCGTATCTAACTAGGAAACACCTGGTCTCGAGCCACCATGGTCTCAATCAACGTGTTTATCCTCTACACCAGACACGTTATATGTGGGCAGACCCTGTGTAGGGGTGAGTAACACAATACTAAGAAAAGTCCCTAAAACACAAGAGAAATACCATAAAAGAAGGTATTAATAAGGAAAAATCAGCACATGTAGGTATAATCCAATGTATGGAATGTAAGACTATAATTAATAACACTGAACACATTGGAATTATGAGGTACTCAACCCTGATGTGAACCGTGGGTCTCTATCAAAGCACCTGTCCTCCACATATGGATGCTTATAGCTTGATGACATAGAGCTTCTTGTAGCTAGTCCATATAGGGCCTCTTATCATCTAGGACTACAGTGTCACTTAGACCCACTCGTTATCAGTCTTTAGGTCTCATCCATCCACATGGTTCCCACATGTAGCATGCTTGATTCCGGGAGAATCCACTCCTCAAGTTGTTCGTCATACCTCAAAATCCATCAAATACAACATAGAGCATGCCAAATGAACCGATTCATCATGAGGGTTCCAATTCCATAAATATATTCTCAATCATGCGCAAAGTTTGGATATTATGAGTCTTTCTCAAAAAAGGGTCTGGTTAGGTCCGGGTCTGGTCCAACCTTGTCGGACGGGGTTCAGCCCAACCAGTTGGGCCGCCAGTCTAGCCTACCTCTTACCTATCCCATTGAGAACAGGGAAACCCCTCTCCTTCCCAGGAACCTAATGGAATTTATCTTGCACCAACATGTAGATAGATGAGGATGACCACCCTCTTGCCGCACGTAGTCCCCACTAGACCGCATGCCGACCGATCACTATGGCAAGCAGATACGGGCAGCTCCTCCGATGTGGGAGTGTGGTCGTGTCACCCTACCACAGTCCTGTGTGCTAGAGGCCCTTGATACCCCACCACATCCTTATCTGGCCATAGACTCCCCACCTTGGCATGCCATCGTGGCACACAACCACTCACCTATAGCCACTACTGGCGGTACATTCCACTAGCCCCCCGGGTTCGCACCGGTGGTCCGATTCATGAACCTTCTAAACCTCTGGGCTCCTTGGGGAATTCACCATCACTGCTGCATTCTCTTTTCCATCGATTCAAACTTTTGTTGATGAAGAACACAGAAACTTACACAATGGAGGGGTTAGTGAGTTGTTCATGTTGGCCCACACGCTCCGCGTTAGAGTTTTTTTAAAACAAAGTGAGGAAGGTTTAATACTTTATCATCGATTACCCTGATGAAAAACCCATAGATCAAGAAAACCTCCAGAAAGATCAGTGACTCACAAATCAACCTATTATTGGTTTGATCCGTGTTTATTTTTTATAAAGATGAATGTGGAAAACTCGAATTTAAAAAATGTAAACCCCTACCTAGTTGAAGTTTGATTGCTTGAAGAATCCATTGCTGAAGGAAATCCATCAGTGAAGGTCATCGATCTGTCATTGCGGGATGGATCTCTCAAAGAGGATGGAGAGTTCTCAATTCATTGTCAATCATCATTCACCATTCATCAATGACGATCCAACCAAGATTCAGACTATTTCTACAAATGGGTCAAATACGCACCCCCGGTTAAATCATTAAATGAGGAAACACTTTTCTATTACCATTGCATGGGAGTGATGTTACGATGTTTCTGTTATGAAACAACATTTCAGCTTCGTTGTGTTACAATTCTGTTTCACTACAAAAATTTCTAAAGTTCAACATAAAAATAAAACAATCTTGTTTATTTTATTTTAATTTTTCTTAATATGTCTGAAAACTATCTTTCATCCTAGATCCGTACCATTTGAGGTTAATATACACCTAAGGGAAACACACACACATGAGATCAATGGTACTCTATGATTTCAAATCAGAGTTACCATTTATGAGTTATAATGATTTAAAAATATAAAAATTATTTATTATTTTATTTACATCAAAAAATTATCTTCAACTATTGGAATGCTCTGGCCAATTTTAGGCCCTTTCTAGGTAAATCCCGTTGCTCTGAGTTCATTGGTAACTTCATATTTTTGATTCGAGCACCGGTTTAAAAGTTATAAAAACCAACTCACATGATTATTTAATAAACCTCAAAAAATCATTCAAAAATATGTTCCGACCACTACGAGCCTTGGAATTACATACTATCTTAGAGCCTGGTCTCAAAATAATCACATTTAATTATAGGAAAATTTTACAAAAAATTAATGGGTATTAAATTACTCCCCTTGTTTTGGGCTTTAAGTCCTCATAATCCAAAATTAAGGCTAATCAATTAAATGAGGGTACTATGCCAGAATATGAGAATCCCTATCCCATGTGATTTCCTAGAGATTCCAATGATACAAAACAACACACACCAGTGGAATCAAACATGCACAATTGATCCTCCTTATCTATCCTCTATCTCCACTAGGTACATCGTGAATGTAACCATGTCTTCTTTTAGGATATAAGCGGGAGGGTTACATCTGCATTGATAATGAAAATAACTACATTTGGTGAGGACTAAATGATGTGTTAGGATGTTAAAAAAGGTTATCTTTGTGTTGTTCTAATATTGGATGAGCGAGTGGATGTTTATGGGTCTATACAAAAGAGAATAAAAGTTCAAAACGTCCATCATTCATGATCATGAGTGAGTAGTGGCAGTGAACATGTTGAGATGTTTGGGTCACTACATATTGTGCATTATGTTTATGTTTTTTATTAACCATTTGAGCATGGGGTTTAGAATCTACCAGCATGTCATAACCCTTTGAAAAATGAGAATGATATATTAATTATAGTAATTTGGATAGGATATGATATATACCATTATGAAATTGAATTTCATGGTTGATTCATTGAGATGGAATACTCATGTGTATGAGGCCTAGGTAGCTAGTAGTGAGTGGTAGGTGATATTCCACTTCGATGAGATGAAACATGATATTCAAGAGTTATGAGGAATATCAACTATGAAACCCATGAGTATTACTAGTTAAATCAATGAGAGAGTGATGAATAATAAATTATTTGACTCTAATTACCATGTGATAAGGGATAAAATAAACAGTGGGGAACTACCACCTAATTGGTCCCTTTATTCTGATGAAATTATTTATGATTGGGGTTTTTGGTAGTCCGAATTAGAATGTCGTAGGAGATTATATTGGATTCATATGAATTAAATTTGTTCTTCACATAGTGATTTCCAGGATGTTTCATGAAATTTATAGGAATTATTAGTTTACTAATATGATGAATGGAATGCAATTTTTTACTTCATGATGCTTCACCTATCAACATGTGATGACAAAAACTAGTGAACCATAAATATCTTTTATTCATTAAATAAATTCCTATTTGAGTTGTGATGTCATGATGATGGTTTTTGTGATGTTATTTTCAAAGTATTCTCTTTGTAGTTATACATCATGGGTTGTTTGGGACTATTTAGGGAAGGCCACATATTTCATATCATCTAGGAGTCTTATTCTTTCTAGGATATGGGCCAGTTGTATAAAAATAATATAATAAATATCCATGGGATGAAAAAGAGAACCATTATTGATTAATATAAATTCGTTAAATCACACATGAAGAATGGTTTAAGAAATAAAATTTAAACATATGTCAACTTCAGAAATTCTTTCCATTATTTGATTCAATGGTTAGCTGAGTATACCGTCTAGATGTTAGTGGAAAATCTTTCAGAATGTGGCACACATCTTGGGTGATCGTGGGAGATTTACATAGTAATTTTAGTGTTTCCCTATATAAGTAGTTATCATGAATCATGTAATTACACACACTATGAGGCCTCATATGGAAGACTGTGTAGATCACCTTATTGCTTGTTTAGAGGAATGATAGTCAAATATTGTTAGTATGAGTCTCTGTTAATAGATATAAATGAATATATTTTTAATTTGAAAGTTGTAAGTGGTGGTTCCGATTTAGAAATGATCTTATATTTATTAACGATTCCAGCAACTGGAGTCTTTCATTAGTGACCAAGTATTCTTAATGTTTTAATCCTAGTTGGGAAACTATCAGAATGAATGGGAGGGGAAGTCATAAACAAAATTTGAGAGGATACTCAATGTTTAAGATAATTTAAAAAACATATATTATCAATTAATTATTACTATAAATTTTAGTTTTTTGAATGATATATTCCAGGTATATCATATTTGTTAATATAATCCCAAAAGAAAATCATGTGATCATTTTCAATGAGGTTGAGTAGACACATGATTTATCATTTCAAGTATAACACATCTAGTTAATTTATAAGAGTTGAGAGTTATGGAAATAGAAAAAATACCTATATTACTTGTATAGTGGTATCAAAAGTGTATCTAAGAAGAGACATGGGAGAAAAATAAAAAATATAGGTATTATGGCTAGATATTTTAACAGATGATGATCAGTGATGCATTATGACCCAACTCAAGGATAAAATGCTATACAGTGCGGATTTGGTATAAAATTATATATTTCAAGGTTCAACATTCAATTAAATTTAAATAAACCTTATTTATTTATATTTTCTTAACATTTGAGGTTTTGTGTATGGATTAGGGATTCATTATAGTGAAATGAACATGGTGATTATACTTTTATCATTGTGATAAATCCCTCCAAATATATAGTAATTTTCTACTAAGTTATAAATGGTCCCTCATATGTTGGATTAGATTTTGATGGTATGTCTGGTGGATGGTCTAATAGCCATCTAGTTGGCCGGATGTGAGTACCTAGTCAAGTGCTAGGTACATAGTGGAGTCTAATTAGGTATCTAATATGAAATTGTCTAGTTTATCTTAATATTTCTATATTATTTATTTAGTTTTTTATATGTTTATTTATAGAAAAACCTGAACCCCTCATTTTTTCACTCTAGGATGCATGTAAGATCACCACATGACAAATTTTATTTGTATTTTCAAATAAATAACATTATGGTTGTGTGAAAACCTAACAGAAATCACATTGAGGCTAGGAGAGAAAAAAAATCAAAAGAAAAGACGTGTGTTTAAGGGGATCCACCATTGTATACGTGCAATAGAAAAACTAAAACCACACCAAAACAGAGGTAGAAAACATAATATGAATCGACATAGGAACAATAAATAGAGGAAGACCAATAGAAATGGATTCATTGATAGATCCCCTGAGTGAGGAACCATAAGACCGTTAAGCCACAACCAAGACACCACTAAGACAAAAGATAACCCCAACATATCAAATTTTACTGAAGCCACCAACACAATCCAAAAAATCATGTAATCCATCGCACCCAAACATTTTGGGGTCATTCATGATTGGGCACAAAGAAATTGCAAAGGAAACAATGACCAGAAGATCCATCAGGGTACAAAATAGGCAACAAAATCACTTATGCGATATATATACGGTACATCATCAACCTGGGTGGGATGTCTTTATGGGTAATCATCTATATGGATGCTTTTTTTAGTGTTATTTCATCCATATATAGTTATAAATACCTAATTCGAAAATAAATTCCTAATTTAATACCAATTTTGGATTTATTATGGATTATAAATCTAGTTGGATTGTGATTGTGATACAAAACTCATTAAGAGGTACTCAATAGTTATACCTCATTAACCTTTTTAATGAGATGATTAGTGACATATCATTAATCCTTGATATGTTTTATGACTATAGGTATATCATACAATTATAGTCGTGGTTGAATCATGGATGTCTATATGTGATTTGGTAGATAATAACTCCACATTGTGATGGGTTATTTGTAATTGTTTATTTTTATATTTATCATCAGTCCATATCTAGTAATCACTTGTATTTACTGCACATTATTAGGAAAATAATATTTGTGGCCTATCAATTTGTACTCATACTATTCTACCGTGCCTTAGTAATAGATAGTTTTTTTCATGGATTGGGATGAATATAAGGGAAATGGGCCTATTTTTGGATGAATGAGCACGAGGATTCTTGTAACATTTTGGAGATGGGGTCGGGTGAAGACATGTGACCAACATAGCAGGTCTCCTTTATTTTGATTAAATTTAAAACCAATTTTGTATTATATTCCCATAGGAGATCTTAATTATTCTTATTTCACTCAAATGATATGTACAATAGAACATATTGATATAAAATGGTGGTTATTATTTACTTTTGGATGAAACATAGTTGTGACGATATTTATATGTCATTATTATATTACTCTGACTAATTATTGATACAAACTCTAATATGATTTATGGATATCTATACCATATAGGTTATATTCTCACCCTAATATAAATATTAACTTTTAATTAATTAATATCTAGTTGAATATGTGGAGATTCAGATGTGGTATGTTGAAAACTATCTTAGTCACAATGGAGGTGAATAAGTGTTGGGTCATTATAACACCCCATAGAGATCCTACTAATATTTGTGAAAAGACATGTTGTTCCTCCCTAAACCCACCAATATTTATCCAATGGATATTAAATATCACATAGTAGTGGACAAATAATATAAGAGTAATTCCTTCATTATGGATAAAAAATTACAATCCTAATACCAATAATATCAATGTTCATGCATCCTGTTACATAAATAAATATAATAATATGAATATAAAAAGTATACATATAATATATTAAATATATAGGTGTATAACATAATACTAGTAATTAATTAATCACAGAGTATATCATACAAGATAAAACAATTTAAACACATAGAATAATATATAAGTACATCATATCAACGAAAAAAAATATCATTTTGATCTACTTTGTAGACAAACACCATTCATTCTAAAGACTCCATGATCAGCTTCAAAAATTCAAATGAATAAGTAATTGTTACTATTTAACCCCACATGAGAATGCTATGGGCTATGAGAAGCCCCAACTCTCACTCTATAATCGTCCTGTAAAATAATATTCTTTACAAATTGTATTTGACTCCAACTAGAGTGACCCGAACATAAGAATCGATAATTATAATATCAATAAAAAATATTGTGTAACAAATGTAAAAAAGTAATTACATTTTTTAATTTTTTATAGAATTATGAAAATCTATCAACTAATAAGTACCATATTTCTCCCATCAAATAGGCATTTTTATGACTAAACCATGGATTGATTATTTTAAAATATGTCTTGATAATTTCTGACAAAATCATCCACAAATGATACACATTTAGTCATGTCATACTTAATTCACTTCATCATAACTTGGGGAAGTTGAAACACAATACATATGAGCTCAAATTCTCAATAAGGGTAAACATACATGATAACAACTGATAATAAAAGTGAGAATATGATAAAAAACATGGATACGTGACATAATCAAGGTATGAGAACACATAATAACGAAATCATAAAAAATAAAACATGTATTATAATTCATGAATCATAACAAAGATAATTTTAATTAAAGAATAATATATCATTGGACTATGAAAAAATAAGAATATTTGAACAACATAAAACATTACCTCATAATCATAGTTCAAAGCCCACTAACAAGATAATATAACATAGTGAACACAATACTATAGTGGAATTGGATTACTCCCTAGTCCCTTTAATATCAACTCATGATATTTGACATATCACCAAATGCATTGAGAGAATATAAAATTCTGGTCCCACCTATTATATCATAATTGTTGTATACATATGTGTTTCATATAATTAAATATTTATAATTTCATCATAGAATTGTTATGTCACAAAACAAATGGGTTCCCTAATGATTTATATAAGACATGATAACATTTTAATGGGGGAAATTAAATGTATGGACTAACTAGTTCACTTTATCGTAAAATATAATAAACATTTTGGTAATTTGAAATAGATTAAATAACCTATACAAAATGGGATATGTAATACATTCCAATGGTATCCCATAAGAATAGATCCATAGTTGGATCATTTGGTCCCACATTTTTAATATCCTTAATTAAAAATATCTTAAGACTATTTAAAGGCAAAAACATTAAACATAATTCTAATAGAGATGGTTCTTTTAGATTTTAAGCATAAAAAAATTGTGAAAATATAAAAATATTTTTCATATGTATTCTATAATATGGTTGTAAAAAAGACTAATTTTTCTTTAAAAAAATCCTGTGTGAGAGGGTGAAAAGAGAACAGAGTAAACATTAATTTTAAAATAATTCCAAATTTTTAAAAATTAAATTAAATTAAATTAATGAAAATGACTGTGGACTATAAGATACAAATATGATTAAGAGGAATGAAATCCCATTATTAATTATTCTAATACATTAACCATTATATTTAAATTAAAAGGTCAAAAATAAATGGGAATAAGAATTAAATTATGAATCCATGAAGATATGAAGAGAAATACTCATTAAGAAAAACATTAATAATGATGGGAAAATGATTTCATGCTGAAAACCTTAAAAATTAGATTCTCTTCCCAATTATTTATAGAATGTAAAAACAACCTCTCTGGATTTTTTTAAAGATTGTTATTAGTATTTTTAAAATAAATTAAAAATATATTTCCAAATGATATTAACACTTATTGATGTATTGATAAGAACATTCGTGAAACATTACATTGAATATAGATGTGTAATAGAAACACTCCCAACCATATAAACCAAAAATTCCAGGGTCTGGTCAGATCCGTCCCTAAAAAATTTATTAAGAAAAAGATAATAGGGTCAGGCGTACAAGGAATTATTACAAAGGCGAGAGTATATTACACCACGCATGTCCGCCTCCACCAGTGGAGTATAGTATTCTGGTGCCGTGAAGGACCACATCATATTCTTCGCCATTATTTCTTTCTTTTCCAAAGCATCGACAACTTGATTGGCTTCCCTATAAGCATGTGAGATTATCAGATTGAGCTCGGTAACCTTGTTGAGACACGCAATCCAGTGAGGTAGAATTCTCCATGGCACATCTCGTGTTCTTGTTTTCAAGGCCTGCACTGCAATTTGAGAATCTGATTCAATCCATAACAAACTCCATTTGAATTGAACAGCAAAATTGACTGCATGTATAATAGCCCATATCTTAGCTTCATAGGCCACCCCTATATCAGTGTAACAGTAAAAGCAACCCTTCACAAAACCACGATGTGTGCGGAAGACTCCACCACATCCAGATGGCCCTGGCGCGCCAGCAGCAGCCCCATCTACATTTACCTTGAGCCACACGCCTATCGGAGGTATCCATCGAATGTATTTGAGAGTTTTGGGATTTCGAGGGGGACCAGGAACACCTAGCATTCTGAGGACCTGCAGGTCAGATAAGTTGTTATTCATCCCTCCAGTTTGCACCATAGATGCCGCATACACTTCCCTATGCAGGGCAAGCATTCCTGTCTGGGAAGAAATCTGCTTGTTCTCAAATAGGATGGCATTGTGCGCATGCCAAACAGCCGCAAAAATTGCAGCACTAGCCACCAGCAGTAGATTCTGAATTTTCTCACTTCGCACAACGTTGGACAACCCTGAAAGGATCTCATCAACCTGTGTATGAGAGCACAAATCCAGCCCAAACAGAGAACCTGCATATGACCAATGTTGGCACACATATCGGCATCCCACAAACAAGTGTTGCACATTTTCCTCTGCACACATACATAGATAGCATGCTAAAGAAATCTGAATTCCAGCCCGCTTGAGTTGATCATGTGTGGGAAGTCTATTTTTCCAAATTCTCCAAATTAAGATGAATTTGGATGGTTGGATACAGGGAGCCTGAAAGGCTGTAATGCATCTCGGAGTGTGAGTAGAGCTCCCACATTCCATCCTATAAAATTCCTTGATGTTGAGGCACCCATGCCTATTCGGCTTCCACATCAGAGTGTCATGATCCATGAATGTGTAATTCTGAATTTCAAGTCTAATTTGAAGGGGAAGCAGGCTGTCAAATCTTTTCCATTGTGTTCTGAAATCAACAATGGGCATATTCCTTACTTCAGAGTGAGTGCTCATGATATCGTGCTGTGGCCTATCAAGCCAAGTGATATTCCAGTAGTTGAGATTGGAGTTCTCACACACCGTCCACTTTGTTTCATTCTTGATTTTATTGAAGGCATGTCTAAGCAAAGCCCACACGGAGGACCCAAGATAATGTTTGTACCCATTCAGCAACCTTTCCTTAAATCTTTTGGCCAAAAAAGCATTAGAAGCATCATTGGAGATCAGGCTCCATGTGAATTTCCCAATGATACCATCATTAAATATCTGTAGGTCCTTGATTCCAAGGCCTCCAAGATCAACTGGTTTGATACACTCTTTCCAGGAAACCGTTACCAATTTCCTTTCGCGGGAAGAACCAGTCCATAAGAAATTCCTTATCATACACTGCAACTCCTTGATGAGGCCCCTAGGCCACCTATACAACGAGAAGGAGTACACAAACTTTGATGTGATCACTGAGTTAATGAGAGACACTCTTACAGCTAGGGACATAGCCTTCCCTTTCCAGCTAGCAAGTTGATTGACAATTCTAGAATAGATACCTTCCAAATAATGCCGTTTAACTTTCCCCCATAAGAGAGGAACACCAAGGTACTGGAAAGGCAGAGTCCCTTTTTTCACCCCAAGCCCTTGGATGATTCTATTTTTCTTGCCAACCGTAATGCCATTACCAAAAACAATGAAGGATTTATTCCAACCAGTCGCCTGTCCAGCCACCTCTTCATAATGCTCAAACAACACCTAGATAGAGGCGATTGTTTTTCTAGAAGCTCGCCCAAATAGAAGTATATCATCAGCATAGAGAAAATGTGAGGGAGAAAAATCATTCTTCCCGGCCCTAATTTGATTATAAAAGCCAAACTGAACAAGATCATTGATGCACCTACTCAAATAGTCTTCTACAATAGCAAATTGCAAACCTGAGAGCGGATCCCCTTGCCTCACACCTCTAGTGCACGGAAAGAATCCTCTAGGTTCCCCATTAATAAGAATGGACAACCTTGATGAGCTAAGGATGGTACTAATCAACTTGATAAAAACCATTCGATAAGCCATACCTTTTGAGGACATTGAAAAGAAAGCTCCATCTTAGATTGTAAAAATCCTTAGATATGTCAATTTTGAGCGCAAAGTTCCCATCTCTAACTTTCCTCATCAAGTTAACACTTTCTGAGGCAGCAAAAATACAAGTTTGAATATTGCGTCCAGGAACAAATCCAAATTGATTTTGAGTAATCATGTCACTAACCAACGGTCCCATCCTGTTCATAATAATCTTAATGATGACCTTAGGGATTGTATTTCCAAGAACAACAGGCATGAAGTCTTTAATGTCAACCGCATTTTCCTTCTTGGGTATCAGTGCAATAAAAAATGAATTCATCCCATATAGCATATAGGAATATTTGAAGAAATCCTTGATTGCTTGAGCGATATCATCCTGCAAGACATCCCAGTAAAACCTGAAGAATTTGTTAGTGAGCCCATCTGGACCCGGAGCACTATCCATATTAAGAGAAAACAAGTCTTCTTTAATTTCCTCCTTTAGAGGAGGAGCGATAAGGGCCTGATTATTTTGATCTTCAATGAAAGGGCTAATGTTGTCAACCATTTTCTGTGTGTTATCCTGCCCATCATCAGAATATAGACCCATGAAGTATTCCATAAACGAACATCCTTTCTATAAAATTGGGAAACGAAGGGTAGTAAAATGTTATAATGAAATGGATGAACCATAAATACCGATTTTATAATATAATATATAGATTTCTAAATTGAAATAAGAAACAATTTAAAAAAAATCATAATTTTGATATAAACATTCTAAAATTAAAATAATGATAGGAAAAGTAACTCTTAATACATTAGTAAAGTTTGAATAAAATGACAAAAAAAGAGAGAATCATCGATGCAATTCTAAATCCTACTAATTGAATAGAAATTAAGATGAAAAATTCATCATTTTTAGGTATATACATCCAAATAATCAAATATGATGGTCACTATTTAACATATATGAATAAAATAAACATGATATGAGAAAACCCTTACCAAAATCCTAATTTATGAAGTAAGAATCATTTTAAAAGGATTTTATATAAATTAAATTTATATACATTGTAATAATGAGTAAATAAGATAATATATAATCATATTTTAGAGTGAGACCAATATAGACTAACAAATTTCAAGAAGAAATGTTATAACTCAATGATAGAAAATGTAGTTAAGAAAATCCATGTCATTAGATTCATACATATAAAGACACATTAAAAGATCAAGTATAATAAACTAAAATTCATTAATAATTTATTTCAAACTATTCCCCATGAGTAGTATATTCTATATTATTTTTTTAAAATCATTTATTACATAGGTAATACTAATTTTTAGTAAACATTGATCACTGAATGTTTGTAGTTTCAACTTTCTGTTATCTATTTCAGAGAAATAATTTCAGTCAAAATTCAATTTTCATGTTATTTATACTTATATAATATTCATGTTACATGAATAAGAGTAATATACTGAATTTTTATGTTCTTGGTTAATTATATTGTTGTTTCAAGTATGATTATCCATGGTGATCTATGAATTGGGATTCTTTTGGTAAATTTTAATTAATAGAAGGTGGTATATTAATAATTATAAAAATAATAATATTACTATTTTAGAATAAAAATTATCAAATAATTTTTGAGAACATATATTACTTAATTATTTATAACATCATTCATGCAGTTTGTTAAAGAAACAAAAAAAAATCAAAATAATCAAAATATAAGTAAGATAATATTGTTTTTTACTAAAAAATATTTATTATAAATGGGAAATGATCTCATTATATTGTTTTAAGGTAATAAATAATAAATAATAAGTGATAAAAAAATATGTGAAATTAAAATGTATGATAAGAAGTCATTACCTTTAATGAATAAATCATATCTTATCTTGGGATCCTTCTTAGTTTTGATGGAGTAGGGGAATTCTATTGAGAATAGATTTTGAAAAAGATGTGGGATTATTATAAGGGATATACATAAATAAGATTATATATATTAATTATTTTTTCTCATAAGGGTTGTGATGAAGTCCTTTTATAAGTTAGTGGGGTGGAATTTTTGTTAGTACATATTTGTTAACACAAAAGTAATGTCACATTCAAACTAAATGGTACTAAAATGGATTCAAGTTGATAGGTTATATGTTGAGGATTCTGTTAGACTCATACAATCATTTATTTACTTGGATTATTGATATTTTCTATCCTTATAAGAAATGTTTAACATTAAATACCATTTTGAAATTTCTAGGGTTATTTTATTAAATTTACATTATGATTGTAAAAATGATAACAAAATTCATTAAACTAATATTTATATAATTAATTATCTATCAATAACATCTATAAAATTATTTAAAAAAAAATCTGAGAAAATTACCATCTTAAATATTTTAAAACTATTTATTTCAATTTTATCTTATTTCTATAAGCTGCATCGACACAGAGTAATAGTGTTGATAATTAACTTTTAATAAAATAGTAAAATTTTTATATATAAATAATATTAATTTAATAATCATCATATCTAAAATTTATGTTAATTATAGTATTAACCTTTTCTAAATATGTTCTTACAGACCATCATTTCCTCTTTTCCTATACTATGTAGGTACTATGTCAACACTAATAAATGTTTTTCTATTATAGAGATATAAAATTTTATTTATATTACTCAGTTGATTCATTATGTATAATATCATGATATTTGTATCCAAATTTAAAAAAAAGTATTTTATTATCTTTTAAATAATACTTATATTATGATGATTCCATTAAAGTTGAGTTATTTATAAAAATTTTATTTTTTAATATTCTCTAAGAAATCATAATTTTCAAAAAAAATCCAAAATATTCACTGTAATATATATTTGATATAACGAATAAAATAATTAGTTTAATTTAATCATAATTAACTTTAGAAATTTATAAATTTAATTTTTATGTAAAACCATATATAATATTTAATTAAATCAATGTTTTTGGCATAAAATTATTGTTTATCTATGAATATGAATGATAAAATTCATTATAGTAGATTTATTATTTTTTAGATGTTATTATTAACACCCCCCAAATGATAATTTATAAAATTATAGTCTATAAAAATAACCAAATCACAAGTATCATTTTTGGCATAAAGGGAAAAAAGAAAGTATGACCACTTGATGATCAAGTGGTTTGGTTATACCATTGGATAACCCATAATGGGGCACAAAATCACATGGTCCCTCCCCATTGATCACATGATAAAAAAAGGACAAGAATAGAGGATATCCATGATATGGTTTTCTTTTCATCACAAGGTCTAAGCCTCAACATGTGATGTTGTAGAGATACATAGTGGACGAATGAAAAAGGACCATGACGGTAGAGGTTATCAATGATGGGTCCCTCACACAATCTTTTCTATGTAAGGATCATCACCCATTGTGTAAGGGTACAAAAACCAAGATCTAGGTGTATAATGTAAAAATATACCTCATGTATAAAGAAGATATCAACTCTCTTATCACATAAGTTTAATCCCCTACCTTTACATGGTCTTTGTTAATCACGCGATGCTTCCTTGGAGTCATGTGGCAATATCATTTAAATTAGGGAATTTGAATCATCTATAAATAGTTCTACATGGTGAAGAATTCAATCAATCGTAGTTTTTTTGATATTTTATTGGCGTCATGTGATGAACTGCTGATAATGAGATGACCAGAATCTGATGGGAGACACTATCCATGATAGACCCATCTTGCAATCTATGTTTATGATTCCATGATGGAGAGGATTTCACTACTGAATCTCATAAATTTTCACCTGATGTAATA
Organism: Viscum album; assembly: GCA_963277665.1. Classification (NCBI taxonomy): domain Eukaryota; kingdom Viridiplantae; phylum Streptophyta; class Magnoliopsida; order Santalales; family Viscaceae; genus Viscum; species Viscum album. The sequence continues at coordinate 734,424,127 of OY728139.1, read as the reverse complement.
GAGAAATCATTGACATATATAGATTTTCCTTTCACTGACACAACCTCAGTATCATGCCTTTTGGAGTTAAAAAGTAACAAAGATACAATGTTGATGCATATTAACCCTAACCCTATCACTCAAAAAGATGTAGGTGAAAAAACAAGGATAAATGGAATGAATTTTATAGTGTAGAGTATTTTTGAAAATGTATGTTCTTCTACTGAATATATCCATTGAGTGACTTAGAAAAATTAAAGAAGAGTAATGAGAGGCCATTGAACATATCATGGTCACTTAAGACCCTCTAGTCATAGGATCACATTATTCCTTCTCATACATGGTATTTTGATATAGTATTATTGTCATGAGAATGGGCCTGGTGATTGTATAAGACTTTATCAATTACACGATTTCATGACCCCATGTATTAGGACATCTAAATTCATTAAAAAAAATCATTTGAAGAATACGAAGATTCATATTTAATGTAAAACATGTGACTTATTGAATTATCATGATGTGCATAAACCTACCTTCTCCACATGGAGTAAAAAACCACATGAAAACCACTGGACCACATTACTGAAAATGGATCGTCTCATGCTATCCTGATTCCATACAATCTTTCAGATTCAATACCAATTTAATATCATATAATAATCCATAACTTATATGGATATAATTCTAATATGTTTAACCCATCTCCCATTCCCATCAGATGTTTAGGATCTATATAGACTATGATTACTCTAAATTCGGTTATAGTTAGGATACATATGACATGTTTTATGAGGTTTGAAATGCATAATTCCCATATATATATATATATCATGAATTTACACATTTTTAAATTAACCATGATGATCAAAACAATCACCATATAGCATATGTGTCATAACATTAATTATGAGATCCCAAGAACGTTTTTCTTATGGAACCGTATTATCCTTGGGACTTATAACATCATTTATTTAGTGGTATCCTCAATGTGGAAGCGACATAAAAATTCAATCTTGTATCCATTGGGACATGTTTGATTTCTATTATATACAATATTTGAAACCAGGTGTGGCTCATGTGGGAATTTGGATCCATAATGATCATGTTAATAACATGAAAAAATTCTTCTAAACATGGGAATCATACTTGGTATAAGTCCATAACTTTCACAACACCTAGGGAAATAATCCCCTTGACCAAAATAGTCCTTCCCAAAAAATCATTGGGATAAGAACGTGAACTGTGAGAAATTATATTCATGTTAAAAACATGATACAGAAGAAACCTTATAATTTCCTGATTTCCATATCAATCATATTTTCAATGGGTATTCTTACAAAATCATATACCATGTGAAGAAAATAAAACCATTTATTGAATAGAAAATATAATTACTTTGAAAAAAAATAATGCAACCATATAAATCATGGAATTATGATCATATTACCTTAAGGATAACTCTGTGCATAAGTCCCTCACCTATACACAATGTATATAATCTACCAATATCACTTTTTTATCACACTGATCATGAATGACATTGGATTAGATACCTGTAATGTTCAATCCATTGGTTATAAAAACCTAAAATAAGAATATACTCTCTAGGAGGAAGTACCAACTACAACGTCTTTCTTTCAATGGTCCAAAATCTTGTTGAAGTGGACCAATGGTACCTTAGTTTTTAAGACACACTGAAACAACTAGTTTAACTCACTGTGTAATCCTCATTCATACAACATGGGCACCATAATGTGTGCGCCTCATTTAAATATTAGGATGACATTAGTGTGTAAGACCATATCAAACACCTGGGACACCTCAGTATGTAAGACATATAGGGAACATCATGGTCACCATAGTGTGTAAGTCCCAGAAAGAAATTCCTCAAATATGTGAATTCTCTATATATACAAGTACCAATTTAATGCTTGTCAAATTCAATGGTCTGATTTTCCAATAAAGTATCCATGGTATCCTCAATGGATAAAACCGATATAATTTAATATTATTCTCTCATGAAATGTGTATTATATTCCATTATCTATTGTTTCTCACACTGATCATGACTTACGAGGGGTTATAGACTGGAAATGACTAATCCATAAATATGATTAAACTACCCCATATATGGGCCACTTTTCAGATGCAATATTTTTTTTACATATTCTCACATGTCATAGGGGTATTATTATGATGAAATATCTCAAGAAAAACCCATACACGTAATCCCTATAGTACCTCTAGTTTTAGAAATATTATAATACATAATCCTCATCAGAACTACATGGTATCTGATTCATATATCCACCGGATATATAAGAAGCCTCTCAAAGCCATTGTCTCTATATTCGATGTCTAAATTCTCTAAAAAATGGTCTTTCATTATAATGATAAAATGAATAGTATGGGCCCATAAGAACAATATAGATTTTGATTCCTATTCTCATAGTATACATAATATTCCCCTAGAGGTTCAATCCCAACATCAAAATGATGATTCCCTTCCTAGAAAAAAAATATACTCTAGAGTTCCCATTCATAAGAAATTAAAACATAAGTAGTCACTCCAACTATCTTCATTATGTAATAAATGGTTGAATGATAGAGACCCTATGATTGATATCAATGGTACAATATATTTAAATACCTAATGTATGTACATGGATCCATGTTGTTGAGAGCGAACAACCAATCAGTAACATTAGGGTAACCAATAATGCACTAGGATCCGGTAAAAGGTAATGAATATATCTTAAATCTAAAATTTATTCTAGAAGTATGAAATTATCCTCCTCAAAATGGTGTCATGAGCCAGACCTCTCATCCCCTATATTTTATTCATATTCAATGTGTCTCAAGTATATCCTAGTGACAGCTTTACTTTGTAATGTTAGACAACGCACTATCATTAAGCACTATGGGATATAATGCTGTAAAAAACATTTGATCCTAATGTGAATAATTCAATAATAAAAATTATGTTCTAATGATAGAAAGATCCTTTTTTTCTATCATATCATATGCACAAAAAAATAGTTAACCCGATGGGAAAATTTCTATAATTAAATGTAATGGGGTTTCTTGTGCATCATGTTTTTTTTTCTATAAACACTATATAAATGAAAAATAGAAAAATGTTAATATGAATAGACAACTGTGTTACCCATGAAAAGATAATTAATAATGTTTATTAAATGTGATTCCATACTGATTAAAGGTGTTATTTGTTTTTAGATTTTTAATATAGATACTTTTCTCACAACCATTCATATTTACATGAGGCCATGGAAGCATGAAGAAAACATTGTAAAACCTCAACTGTAGAAACAACCATTGGGTATCCTGAGATATGAGCACCCCTATGATTCCTTCATAATTAGGTGGAAAACACAATGGATAGGGTGCACTACATACATTGTATGATTCTTACCATCATCGTTTCCCATAAGGATATTTAGGTACTGAATCCCACAATACCACCTCACTGAAGGAATGTTGTGATAAAACCAATGATTCTTGTTACTACTGATAATCTATTTTGGAGCTTATCTATATAGTGATAAAATCAATATCTTTTATACCTTTGGAATTTTTATTAAGAGTCAACAATGACTCAATCATAGTTCAAGAGTCATGAAAGAGGGTTTCTGTGAACCGACACCACATGGCTCATCATTCCAACACCCATTAGTCACCTTCTGAAGGCACTACCAGGCTAACCAATTCCCTAGACACAACGATCAGAGTATCATAGAGATCTCACTGGGTGTAAGACACTATGTATAATATGGAGTGGTTCCATATTACCACATGAACTAATGAACCACATTGATATACTTTGGTGGAAACTAGTTTTTGGGAACAATTCCCTGCTCACCCAAAAAATTTCTACACACAAATCAAGGCATCAAACATGGGTAAGAAACATATTCGTACTCCCACTATGGAATCTTGTCAATATATTATGATGGAACAAGCATGATAATAGGGGAAATTTTTACCAAATATAATAAAGTATATCTATTGGTATGTCTTGGAAATGAATAATATACAGGCCAAGGTCCCAACACATACTCTTATGAAGTTACTCTACTTTATAAATGTGAGGAAGTAGCTTTACTGCATTTTTCAATTGTTTATATTTGGACAAAAACATATTCCTATCCCAAAATAATGATGGGTATATCAGCAAGTACAACATAGGTAGAGGTCAACTAAAAATTACGCTCACATTCTTACTCCCATCTAAAAATATTGTTAATAGATCCTAATAAATGAAAAGGCACATCACTAGGATTTTATTTACATTTTGAATTGGGTTAGTCAACCTTGATTGGAATTCTTATTTTGGTAGGCACATATTTCTATCGATGAAATCTAGTAACATAATCAAATGGTGAAGGATTGATATCATATTTCAATCACTATTTGGATTCATCAGCTCGGTTCAGAAATAACCTTAAGGAAAACTTATATACCTTATAGAAAATCAACTAAACATACTATAATGGATTACAAGTGTTACGAACATATTCCTACCCATATTAATGGAATAATACAAAAAACTCACTCAGAGTCTATATAGAATGAAACCTATATTCATTGTACCATGTTGGTGGTCCATAAACTTATTCTGATGGGGAATTAATATTATAATCAAGATCATACCCATACCTCAATATGTGTTGACCAAAATATTATAGAAACCACCCAAAGGATGGTTTATATTCCCACCAACAATATTTAATCTCATCAAAATTATCCATTAGTATCTTGGAAGTGTGATTATATTCTAATAACAATAGATGATCATCATCCTGCTATAGTTACAACCACATAGTATGACTATAATCTAGATAATCTATAAAAGGTGGGACAACATGTTTTGGCCATTACATGAGATAAGGATCCTATTACTACCATTATAAATACCTGTATCCTTAAGAACATAAAACACACATTAACTGAACCTCAATGGTCTTCTAACACTTAATCTAAGGAAAAAATATTCAACTTTTGGGATAGTCCTCATCGCTATAGTAGGGAGATATATTTCAGGGATCTCTTCCATTACATACACTTTGAATGACCACCACATAATGATATCTCACCCAGATAAGGAAATCCTCCCCCAATCAAGACACATTAATATAGAGAGGTTCTCAAAACACCTATATTTACCACATATAGTTCCCCATAAACCACTTGTAACACATCATATTAATCAATATGATATCTAGAGAAGAGACCTATGTGGTGTTACCAGGTGGAGTAATATATATCTAATAAATAAGATGCTTCCATTGATATATTGAATGAGATGGATGAAAAATCCTTCATACATTTTTTGGTCAATCGAAACTTCCAATTATTATGTCCAAGATGATCTAAATAAGGAGTGAAATAATCACTTACAATAGAATATATGGGTAAAATTTTGATAGTAAAACGGTGTACACATCCTTTATTAGTAATATAAGGATTATCTTTGTGTCATAAAATCATTTTGATGTCTAATATACCTATATGATTTCTCCATGGCTCAAAAGCTTATATTATAAGGGCACTATAAAAACCTATACCATCCATGAATCTCTATCATAATGACTGTCCAATACCTAATCAATAAATCCTCATCAGAAATCTATATCTGATGGTGGGTCATCTACAAAGCATTACACTTCACCCAATCCCTAGGAAAAAAACCCAATGACATATATTCCAATAATGTCATTGCCACTAGTGAGATCACATGACCAAACAATGTGCAAGTTAGATGGTCAATCCAATTAAGATCCCCTATTTTGAAAATTAAAAAGTTTTATGAGTTGATAGAGAGGGCCAATAGGCCCCTTTACAAGACATCTCGACTAAAAGAGAGAAAACCCCGATCATGGAATATGAAGTCTCAAGATGATTGAATGATCCCGTTGGAAGGAGACTTCGATTTTGTGTAGGCACTATACCTGAATCATTTATTAGAAAATCTATTCTAAATAAGGAATATTTAAATTTTAGATTCCATGGAACACATATGGGAGAAACCCATTACCATAGGGAAGAGGGAATCATTACTAGTACATTCACCCCCAGTGTAATCGAACACCAAGAGGGACATGATGAAATTGGTGGTAACAACAAATAAACCCCATCCTATTAGAACAGGGAAATTTTTGGCATTAAATCAATCATGTGAGTCATATAATCCTCATCAAAGAGATTATATAGTACCGATGATGTATTTTTGTTACCCCAACCCTCATTGATTGGGGTATTATTACCATATCTCCCAAAGAGATCAATATTCTCTAGGATGGGTATTGCCTACCAACAACTAGTTCCCCAGTCCTTCCTCACACCATGTGGCATAACCCAAAAAAATTGGACTCACTCAACAAACATGGATGTATACTCCCTCAATGAAACTATCCATAGACTCATTCAAAGAGAGTATCTTGAAAAGTAAATCATGTAATGAATGGTTATTTGCGAAGATGGCCTAAAAAGATAGAGGGATAAATGGAAGACCCTGACGTAATTCACAAAGGGGAAGAAAGCAGTATAGAAATTTTATATTACTTGGAGAATGACATGAATATTCCTACCTCTCAGCATTCAGTGAGAAACATATTCACTATTAATATGATAGATAATAAATACTGATTGATAATACTGTGGGGAATAATGTGAAAATAGTACCACTAGAATTATGTGATGTTAATTCAAAAATTAAGTCCAAATTTATGAGGAATAAGAGGAGGATCTTGAACATATGACCTCCAAATGAAGAGTTTCCACCTCCTCGATGACATTCCAAAAATTATAAAGGTAATAGTGTTGATATATCCCACTCAAATTATGGAAATTAAGAAATACCCTATGTTTATGTACGCCTCTGAGAGTGTGAGAGTGACATATGTAACCTCATATATCACAATGGGGAATTAGTCTAGCTAAAAATTCTTAATGCGTACTACCTCTAAGTGGAAGAAAACATTGATCCTACAACCAAAATAGGGAGATATAATAATAATAAGGATTGAATAAGAGGATTAGACTACCTCTTTATCTAGAAAACCATATTACTTAAACAAAACAAATGGTGGAAGATCTGTATTTTCCCCGTTATAGCAACAACCTCGCTTATCAGGATGATTATTTGGTCCTATCATAAACTAGAATTTAGTAGGAGATGAAGGTGGGGAAAACACATCATGTCCTTACCACTCCTCATTTTATGGGTTAATGTCCATAGTGTGGTACCACATGAAATTATCAACACCATCAAGTCTCTTATCACTTGGATGGAAGAAATGGAGGTTTTAATCACCTCCATGCATTATAAGAAGAGGTTTTACCTCGAATGGGTGGATGACACCTTTCCCTCCTCCCAATACCAGTCATCCAATGATTTAAAACATTAATTACCTGGTCGGGTATGGAATATAATCTCATTCCCTTCATCTCCTAATGAGACCTTAGGGTGAGCCCTTGAGACTAGTAAGATGCAATGAAACTGGATTTCTTTGTAAACAATCTAGTGGGGGAAACATTTAGTTATTTTCGGAACCTCCCAGCCTAGCCCATCATAGGCTAGTAAGACAGTACTCATTAATTCCTCTATTAATATTTCTTCTTAACCTAGAAAACAATAACAAACATCCCAAATTGTAATCAACCTTAAATTGAGTTTTTTACTAACATAATCACAAAATGTATGTCTTTAACATACACACTCAATATTTAACTCCCATTGGAGATGTTTCAGTAACATTATACTAAGATATTACATAATTATATGCAAACAAATTTGATAGTAATGAAATTTCATCGATAATTCTGAGAGTTCACAAAAATAGAACATATCTTAAAAGTTATTTTTTTATATAGGGCCAACTCTTGGTCCATGACCGCGTCATAAGGGAAAATGTCTAAAAAATAATAAACTAATATTTTTTATACTTAAGCTATTAATGATTCTAGATGAAACATACAGGTTAGTTATGCATTACCCATAAAATCACACCAAGTGAAAACAAAACTAAATATTCCCCTAACCGAAGGAAAAGAGTGACTAGTGTCACCCACATTTAGAGAAAAAGAAAAACATATTTCATTTATTTTTCAATAAATAGTTTTCTAATTATATCATTATATCCATGGAAATTATATCTTAATGCCTCCTTAGCATAGGAATCCCAGTGTGTCCACCTCAATGACCCTCTTGGTTATTTCAATTTTCCTAGAAGAAAAGTTCAAAAAATATATGAATTATTTATATTAAATTACATAGTTGTGGGTATTGTTGGTTTATAATAGGTGATATATTAAAAACCCTATGAACAAGTGGATTATGTGACCGCCACCCTACTAGAAGATGAAGTTGTCTATATATATGTTCAAGTTAGGTGTGGATAGATGTTTTATAAATAGATGACTCTAAAGATAGATTACCGTGCTCATTCTATCATTAGTGAATAACTTTTTTGACTAGTACTAGTTCTGAAACATAATGGTATTTCACTAAACCAGCCGATCCAAGGCAGAAAAATTGTTATAATAAGTAAATGGAGTAATAAAAAGTTTCTTATACTACCCTTACATGAGCTCTTACACCTATATATTTTATTCCCTCATCATCCGAAGTATGGGAACTATCTTATAAAATGGAATCCTTATAGTTTTAAGAGATCATTTTTTCTTATTATTAACTTAACATACCCTTTATCTAAAAATGAACATATATATGAACATGATTTCCTTATACTTGAATGGGGATCCAATACCCAATACTAAAAAAGTCAAGGGAACCGGGGACTATGGAGTGATGAATGATCCTAATTTTTCAGACACATCATTACCAAAGAAATATGTATGGACCCAACACATGGGGAGTGATTCAGTTTTCAAAAAATATTTATAGAGACACCTCATATTGATTTATTAGTCATCCAAACCCAATTTTTTTTGGATGACATGTACTTGGGTGTAAAAATATTTAATCATCAAAAAAAATTTTAAACCAGAAAAACCATTGACATTAGAAATAGATGTGACATCAACATCTTTCATAGTGACCATCCCCTCTACTTCAAGCACTATAGCCCTTAAGCTACATCCTAAGGTGTAACACCATGATTGGAAGAACAAAACTATGAAAAAAATATAAAATCTTGGAATACATAGTGGATTTCCTGACCATGTTCTCAATATTGGAATCACTCCATATTTTAAAATATATCAAGGGGTAGTTTTTTGAATTAATCAAATGTCCATAATATTTTGAGACAAAATTCACCGAAACTATTTTTTAGGAATAATCTATTTCAATGGAATATCATGCCACTATATCATGTACAAAGAATGTTTGGAAAGAATCCATTCTAGGATATATTAGTACAATTTCTATTTCATAAAATATCAAATTGAATACATTTGATGAGATCTAGTTGATAATTGTTTTCAGAAAAATATTAAATCATTTCAAACCATCCTAATTTTGGGATATATAGGAGACTATTTTCCTAAAGTATCTTAACATTCATGGGTAAAGTAAGTTCCATAAAAATCCACTCAGAATGATCAACATCAAGGCCCAATATGGGGACCTCATGTGTACTTATATGTTCATAGTAATCCAGAAAGACATGGAATAATTGTTTTACTTAGGATACCTTAGCGTCATAGATATTCCATGGATTCATTGACATTCTATTAATTTATAAAATATCACATCAATGGAAAGTTCGATATGCTATGTGGTGATAATTCCCCTTTAAATCTTGTAAATCCAATTATTTTGATTTGATTTTCAAAATGATGGATGAAAAATAACAAATTATAGATAGAGTCATGTAGGTTTTCCATCCCAACAGCTTGGGAACTTCCCTAGAAAACCCCTAGAGAATACACAATTGTGACTATGTACTACCAATAAAACTGATAAATATAGTAGATTTAGTTCCAATAGACTATTAAAAACCACAAAAATTAGTGTCCCATTATTAAGAAATATCAACTATTTAAATTGAAGCTGGTTTAATAAATGATACACTGAATAATTCTCCATCAGATTTAGAGAATTATCTTAAACAATTTTCATAAATTTAAAATTCCCCCATGACATATCTAGATATTCAGGATGTTAATGTTTATTCTCATAGACCCTCATATTTTTTTCGAAGAAAACAATACACCCATTTTTACAACCACTATAAAATATTCTCCTGCAAAAACAGAGGTAATAGAAGAAGACGAGTACCTCAAGAATAACGCTCTATCATTTGAGGAAGGCTTATAAAAAACCATCGATGATATTAGGAATGTAAATATAGTAATATTAGTTAATACATTACCTACATTATTTAGCGACACCATGACCCTTTAGGAGTTGTAGATTTAAATTTCATTTTTAATGTAGCATTGATTTGTATTCACATGGAATTATATAAAGATAACAAGGAATAATCCTGATGAAGTTACTCATTACCTATGCCTTCCAAAGGAACATTATGGTTTCATTGAGGATTCCAAGAGAATTCATCCCTCTCATACAACCTCAATTTAATGTGAAGCTGAATTAATTGATGAAAGAAAAAATTATTCAAGAGATGTAGTACCGAAAATTTATTTTCAGAATAATTCTCTTAAATAAAATGAATCAGACGATCTTGTTCTTTATAATTTTAAGGGAAATTATTTTACAATACACGAAGTATGATTTCGACGTATAAATTCCATAATTATTTGTCAATGAATCTGCAATATTATAAGACCTTTTGTTTATAGATGGGTATCAGGGTATAATTAGATCAAGATAGCCCCTATTGATTAAGAACCCAATAACTTTAGAGAGCCTCAATGAATATTATATTAACAATTCATTAATTTTATCTTGATGAATGATGTCACCACTTATCAATGCACCATGCATTATATATTCAAAACCTTCATGGGAAAAAAACTGCGGAATGCTACATTGATGACATAGTGGTGAAAATTTATTATTATTACAATCACCAGGATGATTTTCAAACAATTTTCATCAAATTATAGTAGAATAGTTTAACAATGAATCCTCTAAAGTGTATATTTTGGATAATTTCACAGAAATTACTAAACATTGTTGTATTCCACTATGGCATTATGAGTGATCCAAAAAAGGGAAGTAAAATCATATAAATGTGGAATACTCATAATCTAAATGTGTTGAGAGGGATCCAAGGGAGCCTCTCTTATATATCACACTTCATAGACCACTAGGATTGAATATTTCTCCCCTTTACTAAGAAAATGAATAAGGGAATATCTTTCTAATGCGATGTTGACTAACATGATACATTTGAGAACCTCAATTAGTACCTACTACATAAACTTATATATTTAACAAAAGTATGAGGAAATCCACTAATTCATTATGTGGTCTCCATGGAGAAATCCATCAGCGACATCATCACATGTGAAAATTATATATGGAATGAAAATAGTCTATAACATATCAACCGAACAATGCTAAATACGGAGACATGATATTCTAATATTGAGAGGAACTTACTGTCACTCAGATTCATGGTGAAAAGGCAAGGCATTACTTATGGGATCACAATGTCCACATGGTATTTAATATTAACAAGATCAAGTATATTATATGAAACCATATGCTATTAGGTGCTTTTTCTGATGAGAGGATGTCCGAGAACTATATGACATCTGATTCATGTTAAAGAATATTATAAAAGGTAAGACATTGGATGATTTCCTTTTGGAAAATCCCACCCCAGAAAGCACACCATTCAACACTAAACTTCATAGTGAAGAAGTTTTTTTTATTCCCATGACACCAACAAAATATAGGAAATATATTATGATTGTGATAACAGAATTCCATGTAGGAATTAAATGTTGAAAACCAATGGTCAACTAGGTTGGTCTAGGTTTTTTCTTTGATTACATTGAGAATGAAATATATCTATATTATTTTTCATTGTCTGAATTATTAACCAATAATGAGGTGGAATACGAAGCCCTTATTGTAGGCCTAAAGCTAACCTTACATCAACAGATATCCTATTTTATTTTCAAACATGACTCATAGATACTGATTAAATAGATCAATGATGAATATTCCATAAGAAAAATTATCGAACCCTCTAATTGGTTATATAAAGAGATTGGTCGATGATTTACCTTATAAACTAAGATTACCTCATATATGTCGATCATAGAATGTTCTTGATGATGCACTGGACAATGGATCCATAGTCATCAATGATCCTATCTTGGATGAGGCAGTGATATTCATAACCTACAAAAGGGTAGTCCCACAAGTCATCAACTATGATATAGAGTAAATCAATTAGGTCAATATTTACCTAGGTAATGATAAGATTACACCCCTTAAAAAATGGATGAAACCCATAATGGATTACATCTACGATATAGACCACCCACTTGATCAAGAAAAAAAAGGAATTGATCTGACACTAGAAATCACAATTTACCCATCAAAATGGGAAACATGAACCAAAATACATCTATAAATGATGATTTGATGGATTCCTCTGGATAGACCCCCAACACCATGAAAAATGTCCATACTATCTCATACGACACTCCGCGGTCTGAACCAAGGCTCTCCCACAAACTTTACAAGCTTGGTTACTTTTGGCCAATGTTGATGAAGTACTATGTGGAGCTCACAAAGAAATTACACAGATGTTATATACATAAAATATTCATCCACAGTTTCTTAGAGTTTTTTCATACCATTAAATATCATATCCATTTTATATATGGGGAATGGATGTCATGGGGACATTTCCTGAGATAAATCTATGAATTCTAAGTACATATATACTGCTAAAAATTAATTTTTCTATTTGATGATGAAATAAACATCAATGAATTTGGGGAAAATAGTATCACAGACATCATGAAGTCTAATATCATCACCATATTTGGTGTCCATCACATAAATTCATTGGAAAATGGTGACAAATTACGATCTTTCATGTTAAAGTAGTTATATTATGATTATAATATTGAATAAAACCATTAATATTTCTTTATGTTTTGGTAAAATTGGAAGATAGTTACCTTCAATAAGACTCTATCAAATATACTACAGAAAATGGTGAACAAAGGAAAGATGTATTGGAAAGACAAGATCCAACATGATTTATGGGCCTACCATACCATAACTCACACTAGCATACAATTGAGTCCAATATCAGAAATCTATATAACAAAGACATCATTACCCATAGAACACCAATTTCCCTAACATTGAACTGATATCAGTGGACAAATATTAGAATATGAACAATAATTGAAGCATCTTGATATATTATAATGAAAAAATGAGTAGATTTTGTGTTCATTCCATAACCTTGAAGTCCATTATAAAAACATAGCATGATCCTTACACAAAAATATTTTCCTCTACTAATTACACTAATGATAATTATTATTAGTTATTAGAATTTTCATGATTCACGGAATGAAATCCGAAAATCTAGATCCCACAAGGGAAGGTCCTTAAATAAAACACATAATATTCCAATGGATAATACTTGATGTTTGTGATGAATGGGAAATATATCATACCCCCATCAATTAATGGTTTTCCAATAAATATGTTGCATAATTTTAGCCAGGAGAATTAGACTTTGAGAAAATAAATTAAACTAAAAAATATGCATACATCCTTACTGTGTGATGTTAAACTACACAAATGAATTCGTTACCACATAATGATAAACTACAAAACATACTACCTTAACACATGATATTTAACTACATATAATGATTCCTTACCAAAATATTTTCATCTTCATGGAATCTATCCTTGTAATATGATGTTGAACTATGATACATCTTATATCCTCTTCATATGACATTAAACTACATAGTGGTCCTTTTCAAAAAACCTAGCACCCCATTTAACAATTATCTAGATCAACATTAGATTTTTATAGTATAGGGTTTTACTAGATCATGATTAGTTTTCTCCAATAACCCTACAAGAGGATAAAATTGTCCCACCTTCATCCTGGTATATAAATCCCATATGCATCATGTTTCGTTCTTTATCAATTATTGATACCTATTAAATTATAATTCAATGTACACAAAGTAGATATATATGGATAATAAAATGTTCTCATCCATGTGTGAGAGTTATACCCACATATGAGATCATATATATGAATGAGCTATTGATTAATTCATATACCATGGGTTATGTAGCGATGTATAGATCATGAATCTTAATAAAATCCATGAATTATCATAACTCCGAAAAATACCCATCTATGAGAGTCTGATCTGGGTAGATATTCAAGTACACATTAAAATTTGAACATACCCACATGTTCCCTATAATGTAGTCTCATACAGTATAATCGATTTAACAGTTTTCACTAGTTTCTCAGGCCATACATGACCCATGTGAATTTAGAGAAGATTTAAAGCCACTCGAACTACCACAATTGAGAAGTATTTTATTCAATGAAAGGGAACTTCATCCCCATCGTGTGACCTTAAATAAATGTACACCAAAATACAACTTTTATGAAATTAAACTACAAAATATATTGTCTATAAAAAGAGTCCATAAATTTATTAGTGTGATCCACCCTATGGGACCCATGACACGCATGAAATCTAGTTCCATGCAATATAAATTATCTCTATCCATATATGATCCAGGAAAATATGGGGATTTGATTTTTAATGAACTATGTGTGGCATGGTTATCATTCTATTGAGATATGTAGTGACTTATGGATCTTTTACTCTAAAACAGTACACGAAAATTAGAAATAACACATAATGAAGTTGATCTATATTCAATACCATAATTCAAATTTCCCAAACCATGTCTAGAAGCTTTACCCTTCACTCAATAGATACAAGGTCCTTAGGATTCACATGTAGATCTGACCCACAAAAAACCACACATCCATACCCCATTATGTTAAACTGTATATTGATCATACATACCGTATAATGAATAACGTTTTGGTGAGAGTTAACCATTCATGACTATAATTTTTGTATAATGGATCACTCCTTATAGCCTATTTTCTCCCCAACGTGATAGCTAGGTCATTTCAGAAATATTTATCACACTATTAGCCCATGCCATAGATCATAAATTCACCACATTCATTTCATATGATATAGGTTTATGCACAATATTTTCTTAAAAAGAACACTATGTGTCTTAATTATTATAAATAAGAGATATTTAGTGACACATGGATGACGTGTCTTACGCCCAACCATAATGTAAAAAAACATCCTCTACCTATGTATCAGCCAGACATGCACATATTGTTTTCGCTAGAAGAACTATGTTTGTCTTGATTCGTGATATTGCAGGATACGTAGTGATGCATGATTCCTCTAATTCTATACCTAACTAAAATATTTAAAATAATAATTCTCTTTAATTTTTGAAAATCATGATCTATATAAGAGATATTATTAATAAGAACTATGTTTACCTTGATTCATGTCCTACTAGGATGCATAGTGATTCATATGTATATTATCCTGGACCAATTTAATGTCCCCCATATTAGTACCTACCCCAATGCTTGGTCCAAATTTAGTGATGTCATCCTTGTTTGGACACAAGTCTATGAAGATACAACCAATAGTGAAATCGTATCCTAATATGAGATCCCTTCACCTTAACTATATCCTCAAAAATTGTAGATCATGAACCCAAATTGTAATGTGTTACTTTTCAGTCAAGGACCAACATTCCAATCCACCAACACATGATCTAGATCTATGGTGGGAAACTATCATAACGATCTACATGTAGTATTGATCCCAATAACGTTGGGATATGTAGTGACATCTAAGAACCCTAACAGAGACAAACCACTATTTTAGTAATAAAAATGATGAAATTTCAATAGTTTTTCATATGAGACAAATTTACATAGTAGATTTAAACATGGTATCTCAAATTGTGGAGTCATTACTTGAAATTAAATTACCCTTCCCATTCATATTATTTTGAGACATGTAGGGGACCGATACCATTTTTGAGAACTATGTTTGATATGATTCATGTTAGAACATGGTACATCGTGAGACCCAAATTCCCCATTCCATTCCTAGACAAGATTCATAGGAATGATAATACCCCATCCCTTTCCCTTTAATATATCAATGGGGATCTTTTCTTGTAACTTTGTTTTTCATCATCAGATAGATATATCATGGCGATGCTCTGTTCACTATGATGTATTGGACCCCATCACCTCATAAAATTTCCATGTCCTACAGTGAAATCTAATTTTATTCTAATATTCATGTGAGATATATCTATTTCGGGGATATTTGTCACGAACCATCCCATGGGGCTCATTCCATGAATACCCCAAGCCTGTCTCACAAAGGCTAAGGGTTGTAGAATAACACCAAACGAAATCTCCTATGAGTGGTAGGAATTTTATAGAATTCCTATATGCACGCAAACCCATAACAACATCACAAAAAGCTAGAAAGGAAAACATACATGCCACTAAAACAACAACTATGTAAAGGTACAAGCTATAAGTCAAATGGTCCTGAATACAAACCCAACAAAAGAGAAACTAAAAACAAGAAATTTTAAAAGATCTCTAAAAAATCCATCCATAGGAGATCCCCACCTGAAGGGTAGGAATGGAGTGATTTCTGGAAGATATAGAAGTACATCCTTCCCATCCTATCTCACTGGGAACTGCCTGGTCCCAGGCCACCAAGATCTCTATTAATGAGCCTATCATCTGCACCAGACATGATAAGTGTTGGAAAAGATAGTGCAGGTTTGATTAACACAATACTCAGTAAGGACCCTATAATAAAAGGAAAATACCACAAAATAAGGAATGAATAAGGTACTATTATCTCACACGACTATAATCTAACATATCTAAAGTAATACTATATGTCGTAACACTGAAAACCATGGACTACTGAGGTAATCATCCTTGATGATAACCATGGGTATGTTGGGTCACTATGATCCACACCCGCCATGGGTCTACCAAGCCACTAAGAGCCGCTCCCTACTTAGGACATTATAGCTGGATCATATAGAGCCACTTATTTCTAGTCCACATAGGTCCACTTATAGCTAGACCACATAGGAGAACATATAGCTAGTTCACATAGTGAAGCTTGTAGTTGGTATAAATATGACCTCTTATCATGTAGTCCTATAATGTCACTTAAACGGACTGGTCAACAGTATTCAGGTCTCATCCAGCTGTAGAATTCCCACACACAGTGTGCATGATTTTCAGATAGTCCACTCCTCAATATATTTTCCATACCATAGTGTCCATGAAATCCTCCTTAGATCCTTCCAAAATATCATCCTCATCTCAAAGGTTCCAATGACAGAAACAGATAGTCAATTGGGCATACAGTTTGGATGTTATGACTCTTTTTTCGAAAAGGGGACTGTCGGGTCTGGGTCAGGTCTGACCCAGTCGGACTGAACCAACCCAGGTCTGAACTAGATAATTGAGATCGAGTAAACCTTTCTCCAGCCAAAATTCCCACTGGCGTCCATCTTGTACCACCACGCGACTGACTTAGGATGGACACCGTCTTCCCGCATGCGTTCCCCACTGGAACACACGCCAGCAGATCACCGCAACATGCTTAAATGGTTTTCTCCTCTGATGTGGAAGGGTGGACTTTTCCACCTACAACTGGACTACGTGCCGGAAGCCACTACTGAACCGCAATGGCCCCAGCTAGCCGTGACCTCCCCTCCTCGGCCCACCGTTGTGGCATGCCGTCACCCGCCTGCGACTGCAACCGACTGTACATTCCACAGGCCACTAGGTCTACAATGGTGGCTCGATTCCCGAACATTCTATTCTTCAATGCTCTTTAGGGTGTCACCATCATGGAACATGCTCCTCATCATCGATTCAGATGTTCAGTCACAAAGAAAAAAATAACACCCAAGACAGAGGGGCTTGGTCCATGTTCATGTTGACCAGCACCCTCTGCATTTGAGTTTTTTTAAACAGCATGGAGAAGGTTTAAGATTCTAGAATGGATAACTCCAATGCAAAACCCAAAGATCAGTAAATCCTCTTTCACGATCAAAGTACAACATATCAATATGTTCATGAGTTGATTAGTGATCATTGTATTTAAATAAGAACATGGAAAAATCAAATTTACAAAAATTGCCCCCTACCCAGTTGGAGATCGAACACAAGAGGAATCCACAACTGAAGAAGATCTATCCACGAAGATCCTCGATCCGTCGTCATGGGTGGGATCTCTTGAAAATGAGGGAGTGTGCTCAAGTAATTGGAAATCATTTTTAACCTTTCATAAATTTTGATCCTTCTAAGATTTAGAGTCATTATCCCAACGTGTCAAAGACGCACCCCAGTTAAAGCATTAAAGGAGGAAACACTTTTCTGTTACCATTGTGTTGCAGTGCCGTTACACTATTTCATTTATGAAAAAACATTTCAGTTTCATTATGTTACAATACCGTTTCCCTAAAATAAATTTGAATAATCAAAACAAAAATATAATAATCATGATTATTTTATTTTAATATTTCATATAATGTTTGAAAACAATATTTCACCATCTACCCCCATCAATTGAGGTTAAGCTCTGCCTAAGGGAAACATGCCCACCCATGATAAAAAATTCTCTCAAATTTCAAATATGAGTTACCATTTATGAGTTACAATTGTTTCAAAATAAACGTATTGTTATATACTTATTTTATTTATGGCCATAAACTAAATTCCATTGTTGGGAAGCACCGACCAATGTTAGTCACTTTCTAGGTGAATCCCAATGCACTGAGTTCAATAGTGCCCCTAGATTCTTGACCAGAGCACCAATATAAATGTTATAAAAACCCACCCACATGATTATTTAATGATACCAAAAAAAATTGTACCAAAATATGTTCCAACCACACCTGACATTGGAATTACATACAGTCTCAGATCCTGGTCTCACAATAATCCCATTTAATTCTTAAATAAATTTACATGGAATTATAGTGTATCACATTACTCCATCCTTTTATGTATTTACATCCTCTTAAGCCAAAAAATTAAAATCAACCAAATTGGGGTACTGTGCATGAATATGGGCCTCCTTCTTCCATGTGATCTTCTAGAGATTCAAATACTGCCTAAAACACACACTAGTGGAATCGACCTCCCACAAAGGATCCTCTCCTGTTGATCCTTTATCCCCATCGGGTACTCTATGGATGTTAACCTATCATTGATCTCTATCTCACCGTGGTTGATACCATAAGATGGGTCATTCACGTATCTCCTCAGCTGGGATATGTTGAATACGTTGTGCACCATCTCTAACTGTGGTGGTAGAGCCATGTGGTATGCCACTTCTCCCACTCTACGCAGTATCAGGAAAGGTATGATGAACCCAAGAGATAACTTTTTCACCCCCAAAATCTTTTCATCCATAATCATGGAGAGACTCATAGGAATACATTGTCCATATCTAGTAAATCCATGAGTCTCCATCGCCTATCATTATAGGACAGCGGTTGACACTGTGTTTCCATCATCTTCTCTAAGATGATATGCACCATATCAGTGGTATCTTGTACCATCTATGGACCCTTGAGTGTTTTCTCCCCTAGGTCTATACAACATAACAATGATATTCATTGTCATCCAAACATTTCCTTGAACGGTTCCATATAGATGGTGGAGTGTTAGCAATTTTTGTACGCAAACTCCCCCAGTGGTAGTTGTGCCTCCCAATTATGACCAAAATCAAGAATGAAAGTATGATGCTTGTCCTCCAATATTTTTTTGGTCCACTCCATCTGACCATTAGTCTATGGGTGAAAGGCTATGCTAAATAAATTTTGAGTCCCAAAAGCCTCCTACAATATCTTCCACAACCAGGATGTAAAGCATGCATCACGATCTGAGACTTTTGTAGATGGTACTCTATGGAGTCGAACTATCTCCTGCACATAGAGCCATCCGAAACACTCTGTTGAACCCTTCTCTCAAAGGGAGTAGGAAGTGGGATGACATGGTTGGTTAGTCTACAATCATCTAAATGGTATCATGACCCATGTACGAACATGGTAATCCCGTCAAGAAGTCTATAGATACTCCATCCCACTTCCGATCTGGTACCTTGAGGGGTTGTGTCAAACCTACTGGAACCCTGTAGATTCAAGAAAGGATAACTCATCATGCTATGCCTCAGAAATTGAAATATCCACTAAAATCATTCTATCCACATGAATGGTTGTCCCTTAATCATCCATGATGTCATGGGTTCTTCTACTTTAGAGAATCTGGGTACAGACCTCCAATAGTACCCATCTAACCCATTGAAACTCCTCACCTTGGTAAATCTCTTGGGTGGATCCCAAAGAAGCACTACCTCTATATTCACTAGATCCACCGCAACTCCAACTTTTGAGATGACATGTCCTAGAATGTGAACCTTTCATATAAAGGAATCAAACTTCGAGGTCTTACTTCAATGTTGGTGCTCTCATAGTTCGTCTAGAACCATCCTCAAATGTATTCTGTGCTCCACCTCTAATACTGAATACACTAAGATGTAATCAATGAAAACCACTACACACCGATCTAGGTACGGCTTGAAGATCTTGTTTATGAGACCTATGAACATAGCTAGGGTGTTCGTCATGCCAAATAGCATCCCTCATTACTCATAGTGTCATTCAAAAACCATATTCCAGATGTACTCATCTCACACTCAATGATTTTGATAGCCTGATATGAGGTCTATATCTAAGAACCATCTCACTCCCATCATATGATCAAAGTTTTCACCAATCCTTGGTAGATGATACTTTTTCTTCACAGTCACCTGGTTCAGGCACCAAATGTATATGTATAGCCTCAAACTTCTGTCTGCCTTCTTGAAGAATATCACTGGGGATTCCCGTGGTGAAAAGCTCGGCCTTATAAACCCCTTCCCTTACAAGTCCTACAACTGTAACCTTAGCTATAGAAGCTCTGTGAGATCCATATGATGTTTTTGTGTAGGTAGTAGTGCCATCCCGAGGTATAGTTCAATGCATAATCTACCTATATACAAGGAGGTTGTAATGGAACATCCTCTAGAATGATGTCCTCATACTCCTCCACCATTGTAAGAATATGTGGACTCAACTCATCTAGTACAATGAGGGTCATGCTATCCAAATAATGAGTGATCGACTGCACCCTTTTTTGTGTGAGTCTATCATGCACTTCCCCATTTTCCTTCTCACCAACGAAAGAATACATGTTACAATCTATTCAGAAACACCACACTCTATGCCTAAAATATTCTATCTGATCATGGACTATTTACAACTAGTCCATACCCAAGATGACATCGTTAGGCATCGATAGCATGAATAGATGATTCCAACCAAAGATCTCACCTCCAAGAGTAAGCTCACACTACTAGAACCAATGTGTAATCATTGATTCTCTTCCGGTAAAAGTTATTAATCATAAGGATCAAGCCAATAGCATGATCAGAATCGGTGTCCTCTAAACAAGATATGTGGAAAGGATGGAGTGACTGGTACCTATGTCTATAAGAACTTCAACTAATGTCTAGAAGACACTGATCCTACATATAATCATATATGGAGTGATATGGTTATCAGACTCCATCACCCGATGTTGACCTCACCCCTATCCATCGGATCCTAGAGCCCGTGGTGGACAACCTAGGGGTGGTGGTGGTAGCATATCAAACCTTTTTCCACCACCTTCCACTCTTCCAGCTCTAATTCATCATCCTTTACCTTGTGGACCACCCTGCTCAACCCTCTGCCTCTACCTCAGCATTCCCTCAACTTTCTGTTGATCATATGTGTGGTGATTCGGGTAATCATGATCCATATGTGCTTCCCCACCGCATGATAAGCACAACCTGGACCTCTGCTGACTCCCCCTGTTCTGGTATCCCCACACTACCGACCCTAAGACATGGGGTCGTCCCCTAAAAATCATGACACACTTGCATCCCCACGTCTGGTGCCTGCTTCCCACAACTGAAGACTATACTGCTTGGTGTATACTGGTGGTTTTAGAAATTGGTTCCTTCTCTTCAATGTAGCTATCTACAAGTAGGGATCCCTCCAGCACCCCAACTTGAGTTAGGATACTCAGATACACCATAGACACCCGGATCTAAATTGGCATTCCCTTCTCAAAGGTCCGATCTAGGAAGAATAGGTCTTGAAACATGTCTATAGTGTAGCTAAAATGTTTAGTGAGTCTCGGTGAGTACACTTCTACTATAATACCAGCCTAATGTCAGTGCGATAGCTTCTGTATCTGCATAGATCACAACATCTCTAGGATGAACTCCTCCATGAATAAGTGATCGATGTCATCCATGTGAGGATTTCCTCATCATATGTCTAAATTGTCAAGCTTCACCATATCCCTTCATAGAACAAAAGAAGGCTCATGGATAAGATCTACATTTGGTTGAGAGTCGTCCTCACAAGAAGAAATACTTGTGTAACTGCCTCATGACAATCCTCGGCCACCCGAGGGGTAGTCTCACAACTGAACCTAGGATGTATCTACATGTGGAACTCATGAAAGGCACATTGCTGGCATGCGTCCTCTACCGATAGCACCGATATCAACTAATGATTAACAGGTGGTGGTAACACTGGTGTGCACCCAATGGGTACATCTCTAGCATTGGTCCTTGAATCAATACCTCATCGCTTGGTTGGATTTACTCAAGGTCATGCATTGAAATCTTGGATGGCTATCTACGTGGAGGAATATAGAAACACATCAAGATGTACAACAGTCAATACATTATATCTGGTGATATGACTCTAACTTAAAAATAACTTGAGAAAACACTCAAAGATGCATGCAACTATGTCTTCATATACTGAGTCAGTACACTGAATTCAGGGTCCTGGTGTGTGGATATGTCGGCCATTGCACCATCACTGGAATACCTAGACTGAAAACTGATCTCAAAACACTTAACACTGTTGCCCCCTCAAAATTAACAAGCTCTTAGTTCTTTTGGTATAACTGACCTCCTCTGATACCACTTTGTCATGACCCGACCCCTAGGGCTTGTGCCTTGAATACCCCAAGCCCGCCTCCCATAGGCTAGGGGCCAACAACTAGCAATGAAAACATTATCCCATTAGTGGGAGGCGTTTTCCGAAATACCTGTATGTAGTCACACACACTACCACATCCCAAAATGATGGAAAGGAAAACATGCATGCCACTCAAACAAGCATTGAGAAAAGGTACGTGTTATAATTCAAATAGGCCAGAATACAAACCCAACAATAGACAAAATAAAAACAGTAATGTACATAAGATATCTAAACAGGATTTCAGCAAGAGAACCCCACCTGAAGGGTAGGAAAGAAGTGGTTTCAGGAAGCTGTTGAAGTACCTCCTTCCTATCGTATCTCACTGGGCACCGCCTAGTCCTAGGTTATGAAAGTTTTTATCAATATTACTGCTATCTTAACCAGACACAATATGTTCAGGCGGATCCTGTGCTAGGGTGAGTAACAAAAATACTCCATAAGGACACTGAAACACATGGGCAAGACCAAAAAAGAAGGTAAGACACAAGGTACTATCATCTCATGGAGGTATAATATAATGTTTGGAAAGAAAGTTTATTAGTCTTAGAACAGAACAACTTTAACTAGTTAGGTACTCATCCTTGATGAGTACCATGGGTCTATTTGGTCACTAAGAGTGGCTCCCCTCTACAGGTCTGTCGGGTCACTAACAGTTGCTCCCCAATTAGGCCTTTATAGTTGTGTCATACATAGTTGCTTATATTTGGTCCCAAAAGGGATTATTATAGAAGGTCCACGTAGGGACGCTTATAGATGGTTCACATAGAGAAGCTTTTAGCTAGTACACATAGGGTCACCTATCATCTAGGACTCCAAGGTTACTTAGAACAACTCATCAACAATATTTGGGCCTCAGCCTGCCAGAAAATTCACACATGTAGTGCACTTGATTTCGAGAGAATCCAATAATCAAGATATTCTTCATACATCAACATTAATTAAATCCTTCACATAGATTTAGAAATAAACTGCAACATCAGGAGGACTCCAATGCCGCAAACAGATCGTCAATCAGCCACACAGTCTGGATGCTATGACCGTTTCTAAAAAGTGGACAGCCGGGTCTAGGGCTCGGGTCCGACCCAACCTGTTGAGAGTAGGCCGACCCTTATCCAACTTGAAAACCTGATGGAATCCGGATTGTGACTCTATGAAGCTGGATGAGGTAGTCCACCCTCTTCCCATATGCCATCCCCACTGGACTGTGTAGCAAGTGATCTCCGCGGCCCGCAGATGCGGTCTCCTCTTCTGAGTTAGCTGGATGGCCACGTCCGCCTACCACTAGCTGTCGGCCTACATGCGGGTGGCCCCTACTGTACCACCATATCCTGAACTGGTTCCAGCCTTCCTGCCATGGCATGCTGTCATGGTACACCACCACCAACCCAAGGCTACTTCCACCAATGTGCTGACAATACCATCCACGGGCCACTAGGTCTACTCAGATGAACTATTTCTCGAACCGTCTGTGCCTCTAGGCTCCATAGATCATCATGATCACTGCAGCGTTCTTCTCAAATTCGATTCAGACAATCATTCCAGAATAACACAAGACCTCCTATTATGGAGGGTCCCGAGCCTTGTTTTTGTCAGCCCACACCCTCTAAGCTATATTTTATTAAAAAAACATGTGGAAGGATTAAGATTCTATCAAGGATTAACTTGATGCAACACCCCAAGATTACGAAATCATCCAACATGATCAACGTACCATGGATCAACATATTCATTGGTTTACCCTCCTTTATTATTTAGAAATAATAACATCGAATATCAAATTTATAGAATGTAAACCCCTACCTGGTTCAAGTTTGATCACAAAAAGAATCTATCGCTAAAGGAAACCCATCCACAAAGGTCCTCAATTTTTTTTCGAGTTAGGGATTTCTCTAAGAGCAGGGAGAGTGCTCTTGTCCTTGGTTATTGTCATTCTATGTTTATCAACAATGGTACTTTATATATTCAGAGTGTTTCTCCCATTGTTTCAAAGAAGCACCCCCAAGTAAATCATTAAAATAGGAAATTCTTTTATGTTACTATTGCGTTGCAATGCTATTATAATGTTTCATTTATGAAACAACATTGTGGTTTCATTACATTACAATTCTATTTCACTGCAAAAAATTTCGATAGTTCGAAATAAAAATAAAACAATCATGTTTATTTATTTTATTTTTTCATAAAAATTATAAAAACTATTATTCACTCTCTTCCCATGTCGGTCAAGGTTATGCTCCTCATAAGGGAAATACACCCTCATGATCTCAATAGTACTCTCAGATTTAGAATTCGATTTACCATTTAGGAATTATAATTATTTTAAAATAAAATAATTTATAATTCATTATTTGATTTACGGAAAAAAATTACTTTTACTCTTTCCTCATGCCAGCCAATGTTAGGTCCTTTTTAGGGGAATCCTGACACTCTAATATCAATGGTCCTGTCATATTTTTTATCCAAGCACCATTTTAAAATTTATAAAAATTCCGTCACATGTTTATTTAATGAAGCTATAAAACAATAGTTTAAATATACCTTCCAGTCACTCTGTGCCTCATAATTACGTACCGTCTTTGAGTCTAGTCTCAAAATAATCCTATTTAATTTTCAAAAAAAATTACATTTATTCAAGGGAATTATAATATTTATCATTAATAACTACATATGACATGATTAATATCCATATATGATGTGTAGTAAAACTCAGATCATTAAAAAATGGGCCTAAAAACTAATTTTAAAACAAAATCCCCCACTAAACATAGTGTTTTAAACATTATAGCGACACTTTACATACCAAATGTATATAACATAATGTAAAAAATATTTATAAGTTACTACAAGTTTTCTAGTTTCTGTAGTATAAGAATCATGATTATTTTATATGTATTTATAAGTATTACCTTCTCCCAATTCATAAGTTATATCTACTCAAAATGCTATAAAAAACTATATATGGGTTGATTCCTATCATTATAGGATATAAAGTTACACTAGGATGCTCCACTATTATCCCAACTATGGTCTCTAAAAATTAAATTTTATCCCCATTTTTTGAATGAATTTAATTTATGTAGATAGATTTATTTGATAGTCTTACCTATATTTTGATTCTTACCCTAATGAGAATCAACTGAAAACCCAAGGGATTACCTAATATAAAAATTTTATATTCCATTATCTGACCATAGTTATTAATTGAGTTGCCTCCCATTTCAATGGGACTTATTCCTTCACATCACTAAGACCAATTTGTTTCTTATTTGTGTTCCCCTAGGTAGTAGATTATTGGCTATTACTAGTTAAACTAGTTTTTCAGACATATTATTAATCTGGTGAGATTAGAGGATTTGAATAAAACATTCAAAATATCTTGGGGTATCAAGAAAAAATATGGGTGGCATAAATTGTCTTCTATGAATGACCTTAAATTTATTATGAATGTCCAGACTACACATTCTCATGTCACCAATGTATGAGTCAGAACAAGGTACAAAATTATTGTGCTTGATTCAGATTGGCACAAAAGGGGGATGTAGAATATGTTTATTTTTAAAAAAGATTATGTTATGAGGAAACTATCTCCCACATTTTAATGAACTTACCAATACAGGTTTTCTCTATGGATACACTGCTTAATTTTTACATTGGTTCGTAATTTCCTAGTCACATGATGTTAACTTATAATCCCTCCATCCATACTAGGTGATGTTCAACCAAATAAAATCTAATATATGATGTCAAAATACTCAATATGTGTTTCCCATTTCACAAATCCGAACTACCCAGACCATCAATGTAACACCCCAGGTAAATAAAGAATATGACATTTTCATATTTATCCATATTTGTGAATAAAATATTAATATGACTTTAAAGGGGACGCTATGCTCGATGGCGTACCCAACACGCAACAACGAGTTTTTTGGGAATCGTACGTTGCACTCTAATAATAAAATAATATTATTTGAAATGGTAGTTAACATGTAGCCATTGTATTGGCGGGAATGGATAGAAATAACTAAAATATGATTATATATGTTTTTTAATGTTTTTACATTTATCCAATAAAAGATAAAGGCTTAAAATATGAAAAGAATTCAATTTTACGCGTATATGCCCTAGTTTTCACTAAAGGATCACTTATCACCTTTTGATGGCGAACCGTCATTAAATATAGTTTTGTTCAGTCTTAAAAATTATATTGGACCAAATAAAACTCTTCTTTAGAATCAGGACATCAAAATTTACTTTGTGTAAATTTTTGGTGTCTTTATGATAAAGTTCATGTTTTAATGAATAATGTAAAATGTTGTATTTTAATTCAAAACCCCTTTTTAATCTAATTTATTTATATTATTAGATTATCTTTTGAATTGGTTTTAAAGTGAAATTATAATATATTTTTACCATGAAATCCCATAGTGGTCGTTGAAATTAATTTCACTTTGAAATCAGACTTAAACTAGTGTCAATCTTTTGATACTTATTGTTTCGTAAAAACACGCTATTTGCTCTGATAGCAGGAATTAATTATTAAATTTATTAATGTGACTTATATGTTTTGAATTTTGTAAAATGGAATTCATTTTTGAATTCAGAATATCAAATATAGCTTAGGGTAAATTTTTGTGATTTTTCTGAAAAACTTCAATTTTTGATGAATAGTGAAACCACTAAGTGGTACTTATAAAAACTGATTTTTACGTTTAAATGAAATTTTGCCATATTTGTGTTTTGAATTTTGAAAATCCGACATACATGGTTGTCATTAGTATGTAAAATGTGGTTCAATGGGATGAAAATAATTTTTTGGTGAATAGTAACTTTTTTTCATTAATCGCGATTAGAGGTAATTAGTGTAATTTATGGTAAAAATGATATTATAAAAATGTGAAAACACCATGAAACTTTTCCTTAACCTATTGGGTGAGTCATGGCCGACCAAGACAACTGATGGGTCAATTTAGGGGACCCCATGGAGCCACTTGGGTGAGATAATGACATTAATGTTTGTTTTTAAATAAAGGTGAAAATGACACTAACATAAATTATTTTACTAAAACAATTTTTGAATGGGGTTATACAAGTCCAAATTTTGACTATAAATATTCATTAGAAATCTAAAAATCTTTCCTACATCATATTAGTTTTTTTATAATTTTTAGACATTAAATAAATTAAATTATTTATGACATCATGATGATGCAACGATGACCTCATTATTTAATGATTTAAATAAAATGGAAAGATAATGTAATATCTAAGACCTACACTTGTCCAAAAGCTATTGGATGGGAATATTTCGAAGCCTTATCATCTTATCTTTGAAATATATCAATTTGGGACCTTAGAAATTCGAAACACTTTTGAAAATAAAATAATAGTTTCATGACTTCCAAAAGTGCCCCTCCTCTCCTCTTATAAAAGGCCCCCACCTCTACCTCATTTCACACACTCCTCAAGCCTTTGGCTCAGCCATAACTGACCCATTTACTCTCTCCACATCCTTCTCCTTATCCTAGAGGATTCCCTTTGGGCATAATCCTTTCAAAGGAAGCCTTTAGGCTCAAATCAAAAGGAGTTACACTTTTAAAGGTAATTCATTCTCTCACGTTCATTTGTTTTATTTTGCTTCTCCAACCCCCTAAACTCATTTTATTTACTTCTTTTGTAACAAAACCAGTATCTTCAATATACTAGGATGTTGTTATAAGATTTATTCTAGCTACACTCTCACACAACCACAAAAAATGGTTAAAGAACATACGATTTCCGTGGATGGTGAAATTCTGCCTCCCGAAATGATGATTGTTCAATACTCATTTAACACCTTAAAAGGTGGACATTATGATGTCACTATTTTTATATATGATATATAATATTTTTATTCTTTCCTTGAGCTTCTGTATTTTGCATTTATGGCATACCATTTTTGTTTCCATTATGGGTAAACACGATATCTTCATTTTAGGAAGTGCAGACTACCGCCCCCTGAAAGTGTTTTGATTTGTTAATACCATATGTGGGATGTGTAAAGGATAAAGTTAATTATATATGTTATTATACTGGAATTATAATATACTCTTATATCATTATGATTACATTCCAGAAAATACGAAATAGAAATGGAAGTAGCGTTCATGCGTACGTACGGCTTACCGTCTCCTTGAACGGTGCATTTCATTTCTTACCTCTAAATGTGATGTGATATTATAAATACAGGTATATGCTGAATATATATGATATATATGTTATCCAAATAATTAATATCATTCTGGATATAATGAACCTTTGACCAAATTAACAACATGTAAGTGTAAGAAGTCAATTTTTGACTTAAGAACCAAATACTGACAAAATGAACATTATTAACTTAAATGATTACATGATGTTCATAACATGGTATAAAAGGGATAATGAACTTGAAAAAGGTTCTTAAGCAAGTAGAGATTAACTCAAGTTTATTATTCAGGAGATTAAAGAACGGTCGGGTCAAGTCGGATACGAGGTAAGGGATCCTACTCCTCTCTTTCTTTTTAAGTACACTCATTCATGTCATTCCTTTTAAAGCTCATCTTTCTTGTTATTGGGATGTTATTTTATATTACTTTTACTGTTATTTTTATGTAAATATGATTATAGACCCTATTTCCTCTCATCAATCCATTTTGGAAGTTTTAAGTGGCGCCGTTAGGCTGCCGAGTTTTCGTAAGAGATTTTTCATCTCGCTTTTATTCCCGTGAGATTTATGCTACATTGCCACAATTTCCTTTGAGTGGTTTATGTACTGCCCATTATTACACTCCTTTTGTAATATAATTCCATTTATTGGTATTTACATATTCATTGTATGAAACTTCTTCAACGGGGGTACTTTTCGAAAGTTACCCAAGTCGGTAAGGGAACCTTTCACCCTCCTCTTTTTAAAAGACTTCATTTGTTATGTCTTTTAATTCACATACTATTATATTGGAAAATGTTCTTCTATATCCTGATGGATGTAAAATTTATGTACAAGTGGTGATATTCCCTTTCCATCTCTCATCAACTCATTTTCTGAATTTTTGAAGTGACGTCGTTAGGCTGTCGAATTTTACCAAGGGAAATTTTTAACCCAATTTCGATTTCCTTGGGTTCAACATGTAGTTATTGAAAATGTCATCCTTTGAATATGTGTGAATTAACTTTTATTGTTTTACACTTAATATCCAATTATATTGGGTGCTTTTATATTTTTCACACATAATTTTGAGATTGATTTATCCTTAATTTAAGGATACCTTCTTTATAAGGGATTTCATCTCATTTTATATCTCTATTGAGACTTCATTGTTGTTATGCACCAATTCACTCTTATATGGTGTATATACTGTCCTTTGGAATATTATATCATGAATCCATTTATTCTCATGATATTATAAAGTTTTGATTAAATGTTATTCCTTAATTATTGTATTCAAGTGTCTCTAATTTTGGTAAAAAACCCCTTTAACCAAAATATCGCTTTAAATGTTTTAATGATTTGTTCTTATTAATATCCATGTTTTCAAAATGGTTTTAAGGATTTATTTATATGGATATTAATGGTTTAAAATTTTAAAAGCTTCAAGGTGGTAAGGGACTTTGTCTCAATCTCCTTTCATTGATGCATATTTCGTTTTACACACAACTTTCTTTTATACGGTGTATAAACCCCTTTGACTTTTACTTTTATACAAAAGGAATCTTTTTCTACGAAGCGTTTTACAAAATGAAAAAAAGGAATGTTTCTTTTAACGAACGCAGTGTCAACGACCTTTTCCGCCGCCGCGAGTATTATTTGGTCTTTGGCTTCCTCAACAATCCGTAATGTTTTTAAAATAAAATAAATAACATATACTCTTTTATGTATTTTGGTATTGAAAATGGTTTTGATAAAGGATTCTATTATGTAAATATATTTATGATATGTTGTGATTCAAATGTGGAAATGTTATCATTCCTTTATATTAGTTTTATGTTTTATGATTTTATAATGGTACTTGGACATTTTAACGGGTGGTTACGTTATAAACCATATGACGGGTGGTGCCGTGAATACCAGGACGGGTGGTTACGTTATAACCTCCAATGCATTGGGTATGGAAGTCGGCCGTATGGCTATTCCATTATTTATGTGTGGAAATTGGCCGTATGGCTATTCCATTAAGTGATATGTGTGTAAGTTGACCGTATGGTTATTCCACTTAAGTATGTTTATGTCCCAAGTTACCTTTATATATGTTATGTGTTCTTTATATGGGTTTTAAGGTAATCCTTTGGTTACAAAAAGGTAAGTAATGATACTTTATTCAGTGAAGAGTTTTTACTACTTCATGAAGGTGAATGTATTACTTTGATAGAGTATACATGGTTTAATTGATGTTTGAAAAACTAACAGTTTTCATTCATTGTGTATCCCTTACTGAGCTTTTTATGCTCATCCCATGTTTTTGAAATGTTTTTCACAGGTCACGGGGAAGGTACATGATAAGATGATAGAGTCAAGGATGTGTCAAGAAGGAATCCAAGTTTTATTT
The DNA here is from genome assembly GCA_963277665.1 of Viscum album. Taxonomy (NCBI): domain Eukaryota; kingdom Viridiplantae; phylum Streptophyta; class Magnoliopsida; order Santalales; family Viscaceae; genus Viscum; species Viscum album. The sequence goes on along the minus strand of OY728139.1, from coordinate 734,392,411 downwards.
TAAATATGTTTCTGTTGATGGGAAGAATGAATCATGTCTTTTATGTAACCACTTTGTTTAAAGGTGGAATGTAATGCAAGTTTCATGATATAATTCTCTAAAACTCTAAACCTGAAAAGATCCTCAACGTGTAATCTTGTGATAACTCAAGATTATCTAAGGTTTAAGTTTGGGGCCTTATAGTTGGTATCAAAGGTCAGTTTAGATAACTTTAGAGGTTAGGGTATTCTTTAAGCATAAGTGACACTACCATAATGGTTAGGATTTCAGAAAGAGTCATAGTTTTTAGATAAAGTGAATGAGTAAGTATATCTTCCTCATTAGTACATGATGGTTTTGTTGTTATACTCACACTGACCCTTTTTGGTTTTAGTAAATGGATGGATCTAGAAGGCACCAAGGTAACGGTGGATGTGACGGAAACTGTGACAGTTTTCTGAGCGAGCAACTGAATGATATGGGAGCTGCAATGAAAACTCTTGTGTTTATCCTCAACCAACTATCTGGAGTCAAGATTGACCACCTAAACCTTGGTGATTTCTATAAGGCATCATATATGCGAGAAACAAATCCCTGTGGAACAACAGGTAATAATCATAAAGGCAAGTCTGTACAAAAACCTTTGTGTCAAAGATGTGGAAAGAAACACCTAGGAAAAAGTTTCAAAGGTATATAAATATGCTATAGATGTGGAAATGAAGGTCATAAAGCAAGAACCATCCATGGAAAAAGGAAGCACTCAGTTGACTCATGGAAAGGGAAAGAAGTTATTTCTGAGGGATCAATTGAATGTTTTAAATGTGGTGTGCATGGTCATTATTCAAACACATGTCATATGAAGAAGTTTCTTGAATGGGATCACCAATATCATACAAATACTTGCATTCCAATACCTAATTCCATTCCGATTGAGGATGAAGAAACTGACAATGACCAATCAAAGGTATGTATTATTTATTAACTTTTGTTTTCTATTTTGGAATCTTAGGACATGATTCATGACTTTTTTTGTAGGAAAGAAGTATTTCGGAATAAGTTGGAAAGAAATGGTTAATGGATCATGAAGAATGTTGAATGAGTAAGATGTCAACATCTAAGGGCTTCAAGAGTTATGGTGAAATTCTTAAGAGTATTAAGTCTCTTTTGATGATGGGGTTACATTAGAAGACTTTTTATATTATGTGTAACCCTGATGTTTAATATATGCAAATTTTTTTCAAGGAATATTTATCTTTCCTTTTGTGGACATAGTTATAAAGAACCATTTGGGTTTATATGATCCTTACTTTTGAGGTAATTATGGGTTACTATATGTTATGATGGAAGTGAAAGGCTTGAGAGAAAATTGAGGTTAAATTATGTTATGGTTATTTTTGATTATTTTATCTCTTTTTGGGGAATGATTTGAGAATTATATAGTTATGGAAAAAGGATAACACGCAGACCGTGTGACAACCTGTCGCATCGGACAAAGCTGCGGGAATCGAACCCACAACCAAAGTGCAACTGGTATTTATCGCCTACCACTGGACTACGTGAGGTCCCTGGTTAGTTTGACTAATTCTTTTTTTAGTTAGATGATTTTATGAATTAAGAGTAAGCTGATTTTTGGTTATCTATGGAAATTTAATAACCTATCATGGAGGATATGAGATTAGGTTAATTACTTTTAAATACGAGACATTAAGAGCAACTGATGTTGTTTGGAGATAAATGTTATGATTTAACTTGGAAGACTATGTGACTAAATCCTTCAAATATCTGGGTTTCAATCTTAGATTGGTTTACTTTGAAGAATTTTATGGACAAATTGATTATCGAATGGTCCTTGTTGAACTTTGGGTTTTGTTGGACAAATTTTGGAGATTAAGAATAGATTTTCTTTTTAAAGGGTTATCCTTTTCTGGATTATCTTACCTGGTACTAACCTTTTGGTTTCGGTTTTGGTTTAAGCCTAAAGAAATGGGAAGTATATAGTTCTCTTTGGTTGATTAGGTTATTCTCTATAAGTTGATTATAGTACTCTTAATGTGAACAAGTCTTCCTAAATACTCGCCTTTTGGAGAAAATATGAGTTTGTGTAAGGAATCTAATAAAAGTTGAAAGTCAACATGATAAGTGATTATGTTTCCTTATTAATAAATTCCTCAATAAAAAGTAACTTAAAACAAAAATGTTTTCTATTAACTTTTCCTACTGGGGAATCGAATACCGTTTAACCCATCAAAAGTTTGTGATTTTCTCATGGCTAACTTTCTCCTAAACATGTTTTCTATCACTCTCCATCAGAACATGACCCTTTTTTTTCCTCCATGTCCATATTTTCATACTTGGAATCCTAGTATGGGTTAACTCGGGTGACCTTTGTACTTATCTTCCTTTATTTTAAAGTGATTCTTTTACCGACTCTTGTTCCGATGTGGGACATTCAAGGATGTTTCCAAGATCAATTTTTAAAATTGCGAGGACGCAATTCCCAAAAGGGGGGAAGGATGTAACACCCCAGGTAAATAAAGAATATGACATTTTCATATTTAACCATATTTTTGAATAAAATATTAATATGACTTTAAAGGGGATGCTATGCTCGATGGCATACCCAACACGCAACAACGAGTTTCTTGGGAATCTTACGTTGCATTCTAATAATAAAATAATATTATTTTAAATAGTAGTTAACATGTAGCCGTTGTATTGGAGGGAATGGATAGAAATAACTAAAATATGATTATGTATGTTTTTTAATGTTTTTACATTTATCCAATAAAAGATAAATGCTTAAAATACGAAAAGAATTCAATTTTAGGCGTATATGCCCTAGTTTTCACTAAAGGCTCACTTATCACCTTTTGATGGCGAACCGTCATTAAATATAGTTTTGTTCACTCTCAAAAATTATATTGGACCAAATAAAACTCTTCTTTAGAATCGGGACATCAAAATTTACTTTGTGTAAATTTTTGGTGTCTTTCTGATAAAGTTCATTTTTAATGAATAGTGTAAAATGTTGTATTTTAATTCAAAACCCCTTTTTAATCTAATTTATTTATATGATTATATTATCTTTTGAATTGGTTTTAAAGTGAAATTAAAATATATTTTTACCATTAAATCCCATAGTGGTCGTTGGAATTAATTTCACTTTGAAATCAGACTTAAACTAGTGTCAATCTTTTGATACTTATTATTTCGTAAAAACACGCTATTTGCTCTGACAGCGGGAATTAATTATTAAATTAATTAATGTGACTTATAAGTTTTTAATTTTTTAAAATGGACTTCATTTTTGAATTCGGAATATCAAATATAGCTTAGGGTGAATTTTTGGGATTTTTCTGAAAAACATCAATTTTTGATGAATAGTGAAACCACTTAGTGGTACTTATAAAAACTGATTTTTACGTTTAAATGAAATTTTCCCATCATTGTGGTTTGAATTTTGAAAATCCGACATACATGGTTGTCATTAGTATGTAAAATGTGGTTCAATGGGATGAAAATTATTTTTTGGTGAATAGTAACTTTTTTTCATTAATCGCGATTAGAGGTAATTAGTGTAATTTAAGGTAAAAATGATATTATAAAAATGTGAAAACACCATGAAACTTGTCCTACACCTATTGGGTGAGTCATGGCCGACCATGAAAACCCATGGGTTGATTTATGGGACCCCATGGAGCCACTTGGGTGAGATAATGACTTTAATGTTTTTTTAAATAAAGGTGAAAATGACACTAACATAAATTGTTTTACTAAAACAATTTTTGAATGGGGTTATAAAAGTCCATATTTTGACTATAAATATTCATTATAAAGATAAAAAGATTTATTACATCATATTATTTTTTCTTATAATTTTTAGACATTAAATAAATTAAATTATTTATGACATCATGATGATGCAGCGATGACCTCATTATTTAACGATTTAAATAAAATGGAATGATAATGTAATATCTAAGACCTACACTTGTCCAAAAGCTATTGAATGGGACTATTTAGAAGCCTTATCATCTTATCTTAGAAAAATATCAATGTGGGACCTTAGAAATTCGAAACACTTTTGAAAATAAAATAATAGTTTCATGATTTCCAAAAGTGCCCCTCCTCTCCTCTTATAAAAAGCCCCCACCTCTACGTCATTTCACACACTCCTCAAGCCTTTGGCTCGGCCATACCCTGCCCATTTACTCTCTCCACATCCCTATACTTATCCTAGAGGATTCCCTTTGGGCCGAATCCTTTCAAAGGAAGCCTTTAGGCTCAAATCAAATGGAGTTACACTTTTAAAGGTAATTCATTCTCTCACGTTCATTTGTTTTATTTTGCTTCTACAACCCCCTAAACTCATTTTATTGACTTCTTTTGTAACAAAAACAGTATCTTCAATATACTAGGATGTTTTTATAAGATTTATTCTAGCTACAATCTCACAAAACTACATCAAATGGTTAAAGAACATACGGTTTCCGTGGATGGCAAAATTCTGCCTCCCGAAACGATGATTGTTCAATACTCATTTAACAACTTCAAAGGTGGACATTATGATGTCACTATTTTTATATATGATATATAATATTTTTATTTTTTCCTTAATCTTCTGTATTTTTCATTTATGGCATACCATTATTGTTTCTATTATGGGTAAACACGATATCTTCATTTTAGGAAGTGCGGACTACCGCCCCCTGAAAGTGATTTGATTCGTTAATACCATATGTGGGATGTGTAAAGGATAAAGTTAATTATATATGTTATTATAATGGAATTATAATATACTCTTATATCATTATGATTCCATTCCAGAAAATACGAAATAGAAATGGAAGTAGCGTTCATGCGTACGTACGACTTACCGTCTCCATGAACGGTGCATTTCATTTCTTACCTCTAAATGTGATGTGATATTATAAATACAGGTATATGATGAATATATATGATATATATGTTATAAAAATAATTAATATCATTCTGGATATAATGAACCTTTGACCAAATTAACAACATGTAAGTGTAAGAAGTCTATTTTTGACTTAAGAACCAAATACCGACAAAATGAACATTATTAACTGAAATGATTACATGATGTTAATAACATGGTATAAAAGGGATAATGAACTTGAAAAAGGATCTTAAGCAAGTAAGGATTAACTCAAGTTTATTATTCAGGAGATTAAAGAACGGTCGGGTCATGTCGGATACGACGTAAGGGATCCTACTCCTCTCTTTCTTTTTAAGTACACTCTTTTATGTTGTTCCTTTTAAAGCTCATCTTTATTGTTATTGGGGTGTTATTTTATATTACAATTACTGTATGTTTTATGTAAATATGATGAGAGACCCTATTTCCTCTCATAAATCCATTTTGGAAGTTTTATGTGGCGCCGTTAGGCTGCCGAGTTTTCGTAAGAGATTTTTCATCTCGCTTTTATTCCCGTGAGATTTATGCTACATTGCCACAATTTCCTTTGAGTGGTTTATGTACTGCCCATTATTAAAATCCTTTTGTAATATAATTCCATTTATTGGTATTTACATATTCATTGTATGAAACTTCTTTAATGGGGGTACTTTTCGAAAGTTACCCAAGTCGGTAAAGGAACCTTTCACCCTCCTCTTTTTAAAAGACTTCGTTTGTTATGTATTTTAATTCACATACTATTATATTGGGATATGTTCTTCTATATCATGATTGATGTAAATTTATGTCCAAGTGGTGAGATTCCCTTTACATCTCTCATCAACTCATTTTCTGAATTTTTGAAGTGACGTCGTTAGGCTGTCAAATTTTACCAAGGGAACTTTTTAACCCAATTTCGATTTCTTTGGGTTCAACATGTAGTTATTGAATATGTAATCCTTTGAATATGTGTGAATGAACTTTTATTGTTTTACACTTAATATCCAATTATATTGGGTGCATTTATATTTGTCACACATAATTTTGAGATTGATTTATCCTTAATTTAAGGATACCTTCTTTATAAGGGATTTCATCACATTTTACATCTCTATTGAGACTTCATTGTTATTATGCACCAATTCACTCTTATATGGTGTATATACTGTCCTTTGGAATATTATATCATGAATCCATTTATTCTCATAATATTATAAAGTTCTGATTAAATGTTATTCCTCAATTATTGTATTCAAGTGTCTCTAATTTTGGTAAAAACCCCCTTTAACCAAAATACCGCTGTAAATGTTTTAATGATTTTTTCTTATTAATATCCATGTTTTTAAAATGGTTTTAAGGATTTATTTATATGGATAATAATGGTTTAAAATGTTAAAAGCTTCAAGGTGGTAAGGGACTTCATCTCAATCTCCTTTCATTGAGGCATATTTCGTTTTATACACAACTTTCTTTTATACAGTGTATAAACCCCTTTGAATTTTACTTTTATACAAAAGGAATATTTTTCTACGAAGTGTTTTACAAAATGACAAAAAGGAATGTTTCTTTTAACGAACGTGGTGACAACGACCTTTTCCGCCACCACGAGTATTATTTGGTCTTTGGCTTCCACAACAAGCCGTAATGTTTTTAAAATAAAATAAATACCATATACTCTTTTATGTATTTTGGTATTGAAAATGGTTTTGATAAAGGATTCTATTATGTCAATATATTTATGATATATTGTGATTCAAATGTGGAATTTTTATCATTCCTTTATATTGGTTTTAAGTTTTATGATTTTATAATGGTACTTGGACATTTTAGTGGGTGGTTACGTTATAAACCATATGATGGGTGGTGCCATGAATACCAGGATGGGTGGTTACGTTATAACCTCCAATGCATTGGGTATGGAAGTCGGCCGTATGGATATTCCATTAAGTATGTATGGAAATTGGCCGTATGGCTATTCCATTAAGTGATATGTGTGGAAGTCGACCTTATGGTTCTTCCACTTAAGTATTTTTATGTACCAAGTTACCTTTATATATGTTATGTGTTCTTTATATGGGTTTTAAGGTAATCCTTTGGTTACAAAAAGGTAAGTAATGATACTTTATTCAGTGAAGAGTTTTTACTACTTCATGAAGGTGAATGTATTACTTTGATAGAGTATACATGGTTTACTTGATATTTGAAAAACTAAAAGTTTTCATTCTTTGTGTATCCCTTACGGAGCTTTTTATGCTCATCCCACGTTTTTGAAATGTTTTTCACAGGTCACGGGGAAGGTACATGATAAGATGATAGAGTCAAGGATGTGTCAAGAAAGAATCCAAGTTTTATTTTAAATATGATTCCGTTGATGGGAATAATGAATCCTGTCTTTTATGTAACCACTTTGTTTAAAGGTGGAATGTAATGCAAGTTTCATGATCTAATTCTCTACAACTCTAAACCTGAAAAGATCCTCAACATGTAATCTTGTGATAACTCAAGATTATGTAAGGTTTAACGTTGGGGCCTTATAATCACCCATAATCACTTATTATAAAGGAATAGAATCTCCTTACCTTGGTCAACCAATGATAGGGGTTCTTCTATCATCTATTTGATAAATTTAATCCATATATCACACTTTCTTCCCTGATTTTACATTATTATTTAAAATCATCCATTTACCATGAAAAATAACACCCTTATTTAAGAGAACCCTTTTTCGAATATTCATGTCTTCTCTTTAATATGATATATGATCCTAATGACTATCAACCATATGGTACTTTTCTTTGAAAAAAGGGCTTCTATTCTATGTTATCCCTGAAAAACATGTAGTGGAACATGAGACCTTAGGGTTATTCATGATTATCCTAATATTTTATGTCCAAAAACATTAATCATTAAATGGAAACCTTGATCCATGATTTACAACATCTTAATCCCCTATTCAGAGGGACGTTGGAGTATGATAAAACATGGGAATCATAATTTGGATACTATTCCATAATACTCCCTAATACATTGTTTCTATATCATGACATTAAAAAACATGAAACATGGTCAAATATGAATGAACCTATGATCCATCACTATGATAGAACAAATCATAAAAAGTTGAATTTCTAGTGATAGAGAAAAAAAACATGTAAGAATAAAAACGCACAAATTGTGTCATGTGAGACATTCATGTCTCAACTCTTTATTCTCTTAATTTTTAGGGTTCAACAAAAAATTAATGTGTAAATAAAAATTACCCAAAGATTATATGTCACTTATAATAACCCTAGTAAAATGCAGTCCATGGTATTTGGGGACATATAATCTAAGAAAAAGATAGATGAAAAATTTATCATATCCCTGCAAAATGATAATGTTTCTAGTATACATACATAGAAATTTAAGGATGTTCACACAATTCTTGAAAATTATTTTTTATAAAATCCTAATTATTGTTTTTGAAATTTTAACTAATACCCACCAATTCCATGAGTTAATAAAAATATTCAAGAATCCCACTACAAAAATTTAATTTATTTGGTTCTCCCATGTAGAATATTAGTAATATGTATAGAACAACATTGTGGGGGTATTTCTAGGATTCACTGATGAATAATATAATTCTTTTAGCTTAAACATAGGGGATGTATTTGTCTGAGAAGAGAGGTCCAACTTATTCCCATGTGCTATTTTCTTGAAAATGTGCAATAATGGTTTCCAAAATTATTAACAGTTAACCCATAACCCCAAATATCCACTCTTAATGAACTCATATATACCATGATAACGATTTACATGGACCATTACCACAACAATTCAAGTGTTTATACATCCTCGATGTTATGTCACCCTAAAATGTATTGATTCTTGAAGAAGGAATGTTATAATTTATTCTTGATATATTTAGCAGTCCTCAACACCTAATACTATATCATGTGATATAGGTCCAAGGATTCATATACATAATCAACATTAAGCTCTCCTAAGGTATTCAATAACAAATATTTTCCATTTATTTATTAAATGTTTCACTTAGGAATTCTTGTACACACTATCTACAGGCTTCTAGAACCCTACATCGATATATTTTTATCAATACACACATCATTTATTAGGTTTTTAAATCTTTACATACCTCCAAGAATCCTTGGAATGGAGTGTGGAACAATCCTATTGTCCATGCTTGTATTTGTGTATTGGCTTGTGTATAAAGTCCCTAGATTCTTTGAACAAATTTTTGTTTACATTTCAATAATGGACTTATGATTCTATTGAGTCCTAGATAAATAACATAATAACTTGCTATATCATTGTATTTAGAGACTATCCTCGACTTTCCTACCCCAAATCATCACCCTTAGAACAAAATTTTTTGTAAATTATTTACATAAACCGTATTATATCAATCCAAAAATATTCAACATCCTCAAATTTACATCACCAAATAATACATACATTCTTCAACAACGATATAGGGTACCAAAAACATTAATGAATATTAATTCTTTATAATGTTCAAAAAGTATATAGGGTTCCATAACCCTTCATGAATATCCATCATTAATAATATTCAATAGAGAAATGGGGTTCCAAAAACTTTTAGTAATAAAGATCTCTCATAACACAAACAGACATATAAGGTGTTATAAAAATTCATTAATACCTATCTTATATGTCAAAAAAATGATTATAGATTTCAAAACACTTCATGAATACCCATCCTTTAAAACCCAATAATGGATTTAGGGTTCCAAAAACCTTTATAAATACGCATCCTTCAAAATCTACTCTATTTCAGAAGTATCTAATTTCATACACGGACTGATCAACATGATCTTAAACTACATATTTAAAAGGATTAAGAATTATGACCTAATAAAATTATAATAAATTAAAAAACTATTTGAACATAAACTAAAGAAAAAAAAGGGTAAAATATTTTTTTCCTAAAATAGTGGAACCTAATATGTATGGATCATATATAAAATAACACTTTAAAGAGACATGGTACTCATCAGTCTAAAAACCCATAATGGGTATTCAGGGAAAATGCATGTTTCTACTCACTAGACACACACTTTATATGATCTTGGACTTATTGTGAATCATAAAAATATTTATATATTATTAAGGACCCATAAAACATGCAATTAAAGAAACCCATAAAGGGATGAATAAGAAAAATTCAAGACCCTTCTGGTTATATATTCCTCATATGATTCTTGGAAAAAATAAAGTGAAATAAAAAACAGAGAATGCAACATAATATTTTGTGGGGCCTATCATACGGTCTAATAGTTGTCAAAATATTCTCACTACGTATTTTTCAAAGGAAAAATTTACAACATCCTCTCTCCATGAGACATCAAATGTGGTCATCCATTTCAACCAGATTTTTTTATTGGAATGGAGATGATACATCAACAATGGTGTTCATGTCTATGATATTTCATGAGTCATTCTTAATATAAATCCTCTATGACTTATGTGTTTTTGTACATATTTTGGATTACATAGTATTATGAATCATATTGATGTTTTTAACAATTTAAATTATATTAACTCATTAAAAGTTCATGAATATGATGAAAAGAGATGATGAAGCAAGTAATAATTGGTATTTTAAAGATATATCTATTTACAATTAAAACGTAGAGGGGAGGAATTTCCATAATCTTGAGTCTCTACCATTATGCTGTTGAATAAATAAAACATTATCATAGTAAAATATAGCTTAGTGAGTTGAGTTTTGTGGAATACATCGACTGAATGCTAATGTGACAACCTATCCATTTCTTCTATCATCACTAGTGAATGAAGAGCCTCAATTGATGAGGATAACTAATATCTATATTTTTGAGAGACCTCCAATAATGACAATGTGTTTCAAAGGTTATAATCTGCACAAGCTATGAACATTTAATGTTCTATTATATGTGTGGATAAGATTCTTATATGATCAAGAAAGTGGTAGGATTTACTATTTCATTCCTCCAGTTCCGCTTTTTGTCATTTCTCATTGATTGGATTATAAACATATTTCATAAATGTTTCATAGGAACATTCTATTACTAGGTAGTTTCTACCTATTCCTAAAGATATTATATATGATTTACTATAATCTCTGATAATTGAAGTCACCTCCCCCCATGTAAAGGAAGAACTGGTAGAGGCATTACCATTGGTCACAAATTACGTCAAAATTTGTGTTAATGTTTAGAGAATAAATATATATGTTTCTAGGAACCTCTCAATGTGACCCAACATCTAGAAGTTATTTCTGAGGGAATGAATGTTTGAGTAACATTGACTAACATATACTCAGGTTTTAATACGATTCAGTTAATTACCATATTATCAATTAATGGTAAAAATGATGTATCTTTAATTACTCTTTCTATAAAAAAATATGCTCTATCCCTCCTATAGTAGGAAAATAATTCTATTTTGGCCTAGTGGTTGTAAATACCCCAATAAAATGTACCTAATCATGGTAAGGCTCATCAACATGATGAGGGACACATATCAAAGGGATTATAGATCCATGAATTTGTTCCATCACATCTACAAGAAAGGTGTATAGATAAGTATATGGTTTGTCTACTCAACAAAATGGTTGGATCAGTATTACAACTGGGAATAATTCCACCCATCCCTAGGAATATTCATGAGATATATTAGTAGTAGTGTTATGATTTGGATTATAAATATTGGTAATAATATAGTCACATGTCATCATCAGCTAAAATTGATGAATAATCCCATGATTTCATCCTCCTACAATTCAAAAAAAAGCATAGTATATACCCTCTTATTTTGGAGAATCAAGATAGAAAACCAATAAGGTAAATATGTAATTAAAATTATTAGTTCATAAAGGTGACCTGTAATTACACCATAAATATATGAGAATTTATATAACGTATCATCAACGGAACAACTACCATTTTCAATGGTCAGCCATGATGGTTTAGGGTATGATATGAAATTGAGATTGTGATGGTTTCTCAACACATCAATAACCTCATCAACGTCTAGAAGAATTTATTCAATCCTAAATAAATTTAGTATCCTAGGTCATTATAGGTAATAAGGGATATAAAAAGTGTTTTTATACCTATAATACCAGAAGTGATCACATTTCCATTCAAATAGAAAATGGGGATGCCAACTATTACTATATGGGTTGTTACCCAATTAAGTGTGTCAAAGAATTTTATAAATATAGGAAAGGGTTGGCTTGAACATGTTGATGGGTATCCCTTCTTCTAGTTGAGATATAATCAAAAATGAACTGGAATGAACACCCAAATGTGCATCCCTGGTCAGGAATGTCCATCCCTTCAGAGTCATGGCCAAAAATCACGTTAGTCGAAGTCTTGTCAAAACACTTGGTTTTTCGTTGTTGACCAATGTGGTGTTCTCCACATCCTCTAAAATGGACTAATTAAAGAACTCTATATCCAAATCCAATTGAGAGGGGTAGTGATGTAGACATATTGTAATGGAATGAGTTCTATTTTGAAGTAAGAATATGATTATACAATCACTGAAGAAAATGATTGAGTCTGTGCATAGCTCATTCATCGAAATCTATCTTAAAATGGTGATAATATCTCATGATAAGGTGGGAGTCTATTTAGGGTCATACCAAAAAATCATAGTTGAATGTAACTCATTATAGATAACCCTAAGATGAGAGTTTTCAAAAATATGGTCTATAATATATAGTATAATTTCTATCTTGATGTGGGTCAGGTGAGAAGGATTTGTTTTTGGACATTAACGACTAATCATTTATCGAAGAAAGACAGTAGGATAGTACATGGAAAACTATAAGTTTCATATTTTATTGTAGATATGGATGATAGGAAGTTGATCATAAAATTATCCATAGAACCAATTAACCTAGAATGGACATAACCATTCATTTGAAAATAATCTTCTACTGTGATTGTCCAATGTGAAACCCAAGAATACTTTTGGATAGTCCAGAGAAGAAGTCTGTATCCAGGGTAACTAGGAAAAATAGGTTTATGAGTGAGATTGTGGCCATCAAGACTAATGGGGATGTTATTCAATTCATATTATAACCCTCAAAATTGATTTGGTATAAGTTTATTATTATCATAAATCATTACCTGAATTGAAACTAAAGAGAATAAAAACTAGAAAGAAAATTATTGTGATTGGGTGAAGGAATGAAATTGTTATCTAGAAGGATGAAGCTATATAAGGGAATACTTTGTTACAAGGTATAATTCTATATATTGATCAGAGGAAGAAATTTTATAATTTCATTGTTAGAAAAGACCTTGTACTAAGGATCGACATTGTGGTTCCCATCAATCATTTCTCTCTGAACGACCACATTGGAGGAAGTATATGATAATTAATCCATATATAAAAACATATAGGAAGCATATATTAAGAGAAGTACAGGTTTTAAGTGTCAAAGTACTGTGTGACTTAGTTTGAGTCGTGAAATTTCATATATATTGTGGGGTAGGAGATCATGTTACCATTCAAGGGTTATGGTGACCCATATTATCTTTGAATGGCCATAGACTGAACAATAGGAAAATTTTATTGGAAATGAGATGTTTCACGATTTCTCACAATTTAATTATTTTTGAATCACCTATGTACACTAGTTATGTGGTTGGATCACTCATTCGGATTAGGTGAAGCAGTCCTTAAATGGTTTATTAGGTTGTGAACACACTATAGTAGAAAACATCATGAGCCATATGGAATTTTGAATCACATGTGAAAAGGGTATCCCATTTTCCTCCTTTATTTATGAAATCTCTCAGAATACTAAATCTATCTTTATGACCATTAATAAACCAGAAGATTGTTATCTTGAATCCCAAGGGACTCAGGTAGGCATTTACTTCCCTATAACAGTGTCCTTATACCTTCTTCATGACATCACTTCTGGCGGGAATTGTTTGACCCCCACCAAATGATAATTGGTAAAATAAAATTCAGGAAAAATAACCAATGACCAATTATAATTTTGGGATAAAAGGATATAATAATTCATGAATACATGGGGATAATTTTGTTAGGATGCATGATCATGTACCCCTTAACAGGATAGATGATTTCATGACTCTTCCCCATAGATCACATGATGCATAAATGACACATAGAGTGACTATCCATATCAGGGTTTCCACCCTATCTCCTGATATAGTTTTGATCAAGATATATCTCAGTGGAATGTGGTAATCGAATAGAAAAGGACAATTATGGGAGTGTCTGTTCAAAATTGGGCCTTTATAACGTATTATCTTCATATGGGTCATCACATTCCACATAAGGGACAAAATCCAATGTATAAGGGTCAAACCCTACTACACAAGGGTATAAAACCTATGCCCATAGTGTGTAAAGGTAAAATGGAACTTGAATAATTGTAATACAACATTTATCATCTTATGTAATGAAAAAAACTGGTCTTCATATGATCAAAATTCATTATGTGACACTCCCATGGAGTTATACAATCACCGCATGAAATTTTGGACACACAAATCATCTAAGTAAGAATTCATATGAAGGTTTCTTCATGGTAAAAATTTTCTTCATTCAATTCCCCCATGGAGTCATGAAATGGACCCCTGGAAATTGAGTCACATGACTCAGTTGTAAAAGGCTGTATATGATGGAACCTTATTGTTATTTATATATAACATGTGATGAATTCAAGGGAGTCACTGATGACATGTCATGAACATTAAATATCACCAAAGTATACGGACAATACATCTACCAACTTAAGATGGGTCATATTGCTTGATCACTTTGAAAATTTTTAGATATATTGGGGGAAATGCATGGAAACTCCCATGCATAAAAAACATGATACATATACAAGAGAAGAAAAATAATTTTTCCTAATATGAGGAGTCACATGATTGATTGATCCTCCTATAAATAAATATAGGTAATAACATAGAACAATTGAAGAAGAATAATGAGAGGAATTTTTCAAATATTGTTTGTGATCACATGATTCTTTCTTGTACATGTGATCATGTGATGGACTCTTGGTCACGTGACCAAGCTATGTGACCACCAAATTCATTTTCAATAATGTGATTATGAGACCCCAATGTCTTGGTGTATCCTTATGGATTCACATCCTCCATGTATAGAACTTTCTTCACAACATTCATGTGATGTGAATGAGTTCATATCCTTCATCCGAATCATATTAACCTTCCATCTACACAAGGGGCATGTCACTCCATGACATTCATGTAAAAAAATGACTTCCAAGGGAGAAAATTATGATCTCCTAAGTAAATAATCTCAAAAGGAGGCTATACCAATTTAATAAAATAAAATAATACCAAACATATTGGGTTATAATACCTATAATATCGTCCCTTATCTATTTACCATAAATGGTTGACGAAAAATATAAACTACGATGAATTTGATTTTTATTAGAGTAATTATATGAAGGAGAATTTTTAATGTATCAAGTCTCTGAATTTCCTCATATATATTTAATTTATACATGGATATGTTACCCATACTTATCCCAATGCTCCCTATATAGCCTTCAAATCATAAAATTCCTCTAGGATCCCATAACTCATTTCATTTGGAGTAGTATTGTCTATGAGACATGTAATTACATTTCTTCAGGTAATTATTAATGTTTTATCCTTATTTGAATTTATTCTAATACCCATTTTGAAATGCCTAATATTTTTCTATCTCTCCTTTCTCACACTGACCGTGATTTTTGGGATTATAGATATGCAGTGATCTTGTCAATAACATGATACAAATTCCTTTAGAAAAGGGAATCCACTTTGGTATAATAACCTAGATTTCCAAACCATGTAGAAATAATCCCAAAGAGAATAATCATTCCTCCTTACCCATCCACATGTCACAAATTTTGAATAAAATAACTATGATTCCTATTACTAATAGGATACGTAGGACACCTTCTTAAGCACCAAGCTCCATATGAATCATATTTTCATCTTCTTTTTACAAAAAAACATATTCCCTTTAAAGACCTTAATACCCTCGTATAACATTCACATTATAATTCCATTGGAAAAAACGAATCAATCCATTTCCATCCCGATCTTACAAACATATTCCCTTTGGGTTTCCCCAGTACCTAAGACCCAAACCTATGTGTAATGATTTTGATCTCCCTCTATATATTGTTTCTCAAATACAGAAGAAATCATGTTGGAAAAATACCTATAATGATCATAAAATTATAATAATAAAACCTCAAATTGGTGAATCCACCAAATTTTTATGGAATGAAAATATCGTCCTTCCTTCAATGGAACATAATCCCACTAACACAACTTATGGTGACCTATATGTGTAATACCAACATAAAAATCTGGGTGACCTGAGTTTTTAGGAATTTATCAATCATTATGGCGAATTTAATTTGAAATCCCCATTCAAATATCACTATGACAAATTTTTGTAAGGACAACTCAAACACTAGGGTGACATCAGTGTGTTATCCCCATACCAAAAAATAGGGTGAACTAAAAGTCTATGGCCCATAATAAAACACCTCAAATACTGTAATCCATGTTCAGTACAATCCCCAAATACATCCCTATATTTATAAGGGAATGTATTCCCAATGAAGAATCCAAGGCAATCCCTAGTGTGTAATCCCTATGGTATTCAATCTTATATTCTCTAGAAATGTGTCCAATCATATAATTTCTCTTGGTTTTCCCATCTAGAATTACTCACATAGCTTTGAGACCGATGATGATAGTTCCAAAAGTATGATAAATATTACACCACTATGGACAAATTCTATGATGTAAGGACGAATACATCTTCTCTTCCATTAGAGGGAAATATTTAAATGAAAAATCAAAGGGCATTCCCGAACACCTAATCCCAATTCATAACACTATTTTAACACATTTTATGACACATACATTTCACCAAAACAATATAAACTCTAATTCCTCTATCAAAAAGATACATAAGAATCCTCTCCAGGTATTGAGGGACATATTCAATGATTAAATGAAATCCTATAATTACTTTCCACATGAAGATAAATTTCCCTATATGGTCCCATATCAAATATATTGGTTTTGATTCTGATTTTCATTGGATATATAGGAATCCTCTCGATGATTCAATTCAAATTATATGATTCTAATTGATTATATAGATGGTAATGAACTCGAGTGTTCCAGGACATATAATTTTGAAAAAATATAAGTCCCTCAAACCAATATCATTATGTTAAAATGGGTATTAATATAGAGAAATTATGATACATAAATATGGTTCCATTAATAGGATATCTCATGCATGTATAATGAATCATCCCAACGAAAGTTTGCAACTGATCATCAATGTTAGGGTAACCGGTTTCAAAATAGGATATTTGAAATATTAACATGCATATCATTAATATTCAATGGAGTCCCATAGTAGGTAATAATACCCTAAAAAGGGTGTGGTGATCTTGTCCTTCCATCATATTGGTTCGATTTATATTCAAGGATTCACCCATATTTCCTGGTGATAGTCTGGCTTTGAAAAATTACACCACCCACTATAAATGACCACCATGGCCCAAAATGTGGGTAGAATAGTTATTACTATTCCATAGTTGAATTTAATAAATACATTTTATTGATATCATTCACTAAACGTAATAAAATATTGGAAGAAAATCATATTTTATAAAACTGATACGTTTAGAATAAATGGTATTTCCAAAAATGAATTAGAAATTTTATCTATATTCTAGAATAATTTATTATATTTTAATTAAATTATTTATAATGAAAATATATACAATATATAAATAAAATTTATTTATATCAATTTTATACATGAATTTCATAGCCAATAATATTTTACTCAATTGATTTATATAACATTAATTTAATTGTTTTCTGATTTATTTCTTCAATATATAAAATATTTTAAGTAATATATTTAAAATTGATAGGTATATGGTTTAAGAAATTAAAATCTGTCATAAAACCTATTGTGTTAATTTTTACCCACTGAAAATAATTTCTACTTCGACATTCCATTACATGGAAAATAAATGAGGGTATCCATAAGATAGAAAAGACCGAATCTATAATTTTATAGGAGATATCCACCTTATTGACTTAGGATAGACTAAAAAACTCATTTTTTACCACATAATAAAAATATTTTCATAATTTCCTGAATCATAATGTGTTATTCTAAATATGACTCCTTAGAAGGTTATAGGAATTTTTAGATACATACATTTTATATATTAATGTTAGTAATCCTCTACTCATTTTTTTAATTTTTTTGATAATATTCTATAAAATTAATGTAAATAAAAATTTATATTTTGACCAATGAATTATAATATGTCTTATTCTCTATTACATTCATTTGAAAAAATGATAAATATAGTTTGACTATGAATTATTATTTTTTCAATATATAACTCTTTTTTGTTTATCTCTTGTTTTTTGTATTTTTCATACCCATAACCTATACCCTAGAAATTACTACACTGAAATTTACCATGATTATTATTAATAAATTCTAAACCTATAAAATCCTCCAAACTATTTCTCAAAAAAATAAACATATGGCTTTTACTAAAAACAGTAAAATAACTTATCAATCAATATTAAGTAAATCATACATACTCTTAAAAATACATGATCCTTTTCCGATAACAATTGGAATCACATAATCACAAAATAACTTTTCAACCCACAATTCTAACTATAATACACAACATATATTCCCATAATAAATTAAACTATTATATCAGTTAACCATAATAACATCAATTTCAATTCATATATCAACACAATCAGTTATGTACATCTCAGTTACAAATTATTATCAATAACCCAATAAAAATATCAAAAATATTATTGATCACAATAAAATACAATCACATAAGTCCTCCAAAGGTATATATGATGTTGAATATATGATTGTCCTTCAAATTATTTACCCATTATATGATTCAAAACTATTAAATAATTGTTATATTATAAAAAAATCTCTATGTTTATCAATACCTAGCTCTAAAACCCACTAATACACCACGACTTAATATACCGAATGTGGTGCAAAAAACATTCTTCACAAAATGGAATTGATGCCAACTAAAGTGACCCAAATATAACTATAGATAATTATAACAACAATAAAAAATACATAGTGACTTACATAACTAATAAGATATAGGTTTATTGTTTTATAAAATTAGGAAAATCCTTTAACATACACAACCAATATCTTTCCATCAATTGGGTATTTTTACTGTGAAACAAAGGAATGCTTATTTTATTATATGGATTCAAAATATCCTTGACAATTATCCAAATATGGTACCTATTTACACATATAATATTTTCTAAATTTTTTTAAGACCCACATAAATGGAATCATGAGAGGGGTGAGATAAAAAAACAAGTAAGGTTAATATAGGAGATAATAATTTAGGATCATAGGTGATCATTAGATAAACTTTTTTGTGTGATAACATAAACAAGGTATATGAAAACATCATACAAAAATAATACCCAGTAAAACATAGTTAATATTTCATGAATCATAAAATTCTACTTCATAAATAATATAGTAGATATCATCGGATCACGAGACCATAAAAATGTGTCAAAAACAAAAAATGTGATGTCAAAATCATTTTTGATGGAATACATTTGATGAAACATTATATATTAATAAGATTATCATAATGAATTATGATTTCAATAAATTACATTACATATCAAATAATGAGATATAAAAACATCACCCAATACATTGGGGAAAAATATAAATATAGTATCACCCATACATTCATAATGTGAACATGCATATATGTGCCACAAAATAAAACATTCTTAATTTCATCATAGCATAATTGAAACATTAGAATGAAATAATGTTCACTATGATTTCGAAAAACATGATCATATTAATTCATAACAAAGAAATTTTTTGTTATCATTTGATCATATCCCTAGTGAATAATAATAAAATAATTGGGTGTAATGAAACAAAATTATATTAAATAACATCAAGAGGAAATATTATAATTCAATGAATTTAAATTTAGTTAATATAAACCCTTAACGTGCATTAATTATTTGGAATATGTCCTCTAACATCCTATATAATAAATTAATACTAATTAAAAAGTTATTTTTTAACTAAATTATCAAAATTATTTATTAATACTATATAATCATTTGTTATATTGTTATTAATTATTTTTTGTTAATATATAACATTAGATGATAGTTTTCTGAACAGTTCCTTACCAGTTTTCCTATAACAATTTCAGTCCTCAATGAATGTATTGGAGTTAATAATATAAATAATGGTAATGGTAATATCATATAACTTACATAAATAATTTTATCATTCTAGGCTCATTCCATGGGAGATTTTGGAATAGTTTTCTATGATTAAATCTATAATGTCCTTGTTTTAATAATCATTCATCAATAAAAGGTTGTATATTATTAATTCATTAAATATTAATATTAATATATTAGAATAAAAATATTTAATTTTTGATTCCATATTTCATCTGTAATTATCTTTCTATAACTATCTATAAAATATTTAATGTAATGATTATATAGGTTGTTAATATGACCCCAACAAGGACATGCAATAATTAGTGGATTAGTAATACTATGATGCGTTTTTAAAAAAATATCATTATTAAATATGTTTGATGATTCAATTTAGATATTATTATGATGATAAATCATAAATTTTAATATTTATAAGAAAAAGTAAAATTAAAATGAAGTGTAAGAGGCTATAACATACCAATAAGAAATTGTATCTTCATGTGGAAGCCTTGTTGGTTCTGAAGGAGTCAGGGAATTATATTGAGACATATAATCATGAATGGAAGGGGAAATTATTATGGGTTTAAATATATAACATTATATGGATTATTTATAATTTTAAGTGCTTCATAGAAATGGTCGAGTATGGGTTTTTTTAAAAGCTAAAGGTGTGAAATTTTTGTAAACACAGATTTATTACTTGAAAAGTAATGTTATATTCATTCTAAATTGATCCAAAATGGAAAACAATTTACAGTGGATAAAAGGATGTAATGATTTAACTAATCCAGTAATTTATTTGTGTGGTGTGGTAATATTTATTGACATTAAAATTAAATAACATAAACTCATTTAAGGGATGCTCTAGCAATTTGACATTAAAACTATTAAAATTATAATAAAATTTGAAAATTTATATTTATATATCTACTTATCATTCATAAATATCAAAAAAATGTGTTTAACACCATAACTAACCCAAAAATATCACTTTAAATAAATTTAAAACCATTTATATTACCTTTCTCCCACTAGCACAGGTGTTGCGTCGAATCTGCGTATGTGTTTGGATGATTAACTTGTTATAGAACATCAAAATTTATAGATATATATTAATATAATGTATTATTCATCATATTAATAATATAATATGTTCCTAGATTTATTACCCTCTAAATATTATCTGACAACACACACTTTTACTTTTTATATGTTGCCCAAACTTCGTATCAACAAAAATAAATGTTTTCTTATTTATCATAAAAAAATTAAAATATTTATTAAATGGATTATATTTTAAATTTAAAATACATATTTTTATATGTTAATATATAGTTAATATTTTCATAACATTTCATGTTATGTTTATATGATGTTACTGTCATAAAATATATGGTATTTATAAAATAATTTTTTACTATTCACTAAGAAATTGATATTTTTATTAAAATTCCAAAAAAATCACCACATGAAAATAATGAAATGAAAAAACCAAAGTATGTTATTTTATTAAAATAAATATTCTGTTTTTTTAAATAATCTTTTAAATAAATATATATATATATAATATACAATAAAATTAATGTTTCCAAAAAAAAACATTTTCATTTATCCATTAATAATAAACTTAATGTTGCATGTATATTATTAATTATTACAAAGATGTTATTAATTTCTTTTACATATCATTACAATGATTTAATCAATAAAGGTTTCTGATATTATTCTTCTATAGTAGAAAATTTAACAAAAATGAATATTTTCTAAAACAATTACTTTGCAATAAATGGTCTTCAGAAAAGAGAATTTTTATATTTATATATATTAAAAAATAATTATTTTTTTCAATTAAATTAATTGTAATTAAAATAAATAAATCATATAAGTAAAATTTATGTTAATCAACTGTATACAAAAATTTATGAACCAATAATATTATACATAATGGCTTTATACGCTTTTAATTTGATTCATATCTTGTATAATTTATCCACATCTCAAGTTGAATTTTATAATTTTTTTTAAAATTGATAGGAATATGGTATATCGATTGGAATTGTTTCATAAAACCTATTTTTCATAAGGTTAGGTATTATAATACTAGACATGACATCCCAGGTTCATAGAAACAAAAAATTCATGTTTTTACATATGTAATTATCAAAGTATATGACATCAAATCCTAAAGGTGAAACCTCAAAACATTGTAACACTATATGTTCCAACTAGGTAAAACCAATAATTAAGAAACCATATCATCATAAGATTATATAAATTTTAATGCATTATAATATCATATTAGACAATGACATAAAACATTTCACCATAAAAAAATCCCTAAATGATAAATCTCATTGAGATACTCATGACAAAATTGGTCTAAAAGGAAAAATCAATATCCAATATAGAATTACTATTAGAAATTTATGGATCAAAAATTTCCAACCATAGGTTATGAGAAAAGGAGTTCCAAAAATATCATATAAGGTCATACATTGTAGATCAATCTATTTAAAAAGGAAATGTCCTAACTCCATGTAGCAGTTGTTGGAGGATCACATAATAATGGCTAATATTCCATTAGAGGAATATCAAATCACCATGAAAATCATGTCTTCATAGAGAAAAACTGATCATAGAAACACATTTTTTGGGTTCTCACTAATTAAAATGTAATGAGGTAGTCCATTATCATGATATTGAAGAAATTATGGGTGTCCAAACCCTACCCAACGAAACAGTCCAACCTAATATGACCACATTGGTTTGGGTTACATTTGTAAAATATAAGGGTTGGGTTTTGTATGTTTTTCACATATATGGGTTGGTTTGTTTCTCATTTTGGACATTTAATAACCCGAAATGGACATATAAAAAAAATAATCTCAATCGAAAGTTACTATAAACAAATAGTAGTAAATTCCATAGATATTACTTATCCTCAATTAACCTCTACCATTTAATTAGGAAAAACATAATCCCTATTAATTAGTTGATGAATCGAACCCTAAAATCCCTCTCCAATCACATGGTCTCACACATGCGTTGTCATGACCACCATAAAAAATTCATTGAAATTCCCTCTCCCAAAATCCACCCCTCCCTATCATAATATTCACACCCTAAGCATCAAGAACTGTCCCTCCCCCACATATTTGTTATTATGACTACTAAAAACAATTTTTCAATGTATCTAGTAACTCATTCTATACTTCTAATATTAGTCCCTCAAGTAAGAATTTAGTCTTCAACCCCGATCCCTATATCAATTTCAGTCATGTTTCTTTACTCACATGTGTTAATTAAATGAACCCCAACTAACTAACTGAGTAATTAGATGTTATCGTTAAACATATTTCATTTGAAGATGATGTGTATGTTCGCTCATCCCAGCCAGCCATAGCTGAAGCCCCATGATTCTTATTGAGTGGTAGTAGTTGACATCCTATTACAATTCATCTATTCAGAGAAGGTTATTCAAGTGGATATACTCCTCCAGATACAAGATTAAAAAAAATCCAAGTTGGCTATAATCTAAATTTAAATTCAATTTTAGATATTTAGTTGGTTACTAGTACTAAATCTACTAATGAAACTAACAAATAACCATCCCTTAAGTAGATAAAAACTTATAAAGCACATACTATAGTTTCTCAATATTGGGAAAATTTTCATAAGAAAAAATATGGTAGAGATCTATGTAGTTATTTTGGAAAATATTAAGGATGATGTTCTGGAAAACCTATGAGTAATAATTTAAATTTTCTTTTATAGAACGTATAGTAGAATGACTTACAAAAATCGAGGAAAAATCACCCCACTATTTTTGTCAAAATGAAGTGTGAAGATGATGATGAAGGGATGGTAATATTTTTAATATATATTTTTAAACAATTATTAGAAAAGATTTATCTCAATAGAATGATAATAATTGATGGGTTATAATTAAAAAATGTTAAGAATCAAATATTTTTATAATTTTTGGATGTTTCCCAAACTCAATTACAAATTCCTTCTGGACAAACAGTTTGATGGGATAGCTGGTAATTTCATTTGAGTGATAAAAAAAATTCATGTTTATTTTTACCATGTTGTCTTGTTTGGTATGTGTTACTATTGACATATGGTATTAAATTCAAAATTTGAATTATTTTTTTGGGACTATATGTTTTTTGATATACAATTGGGTATTGAATAAAATATTAATAATGGTTTTTGTTATTCAATATCATTAATTTGTAACACTAGGTCTAGTTATACAAAAAAAGTATCACACAATTTAGGAATGAAATGGTTATTATTATTACTGTGTAAAATGATAGATTAAGAAAAGTATCCATCATGTATTAGATGACGAGGGCTATTCATTGGAATTTGTCTCTTATTTAAAAAGATATAAATATTTAATATATTGTAAATTATTTTAGTCCATATTATTACTAATGGGTTAATGAAAATATCAACATATATGTCCCTAAATATAGTTTTCTTTAATTTTATTATATGTAACCTATTATATTTTCTCATTTGAAGAGTATTTATGAGGAGTTAAAAAATTCCTAGTTGAGAGTCCATAATTATTAATTTGAACTCTAGGTACAATTCTTTTTATTTCATGTTGGATGTTTTTGAGAAGTATGAGAATGTATTTATTCACTTTGAGGGGCATTCTTAGTTTATGAGTGCTCATATCATTGAGTGTAGTTGTCCCAAATTATATTATTGGGAGTCTTTTTATGTTTTTCTCATCGTTTTATAAATATTTTATGGTGGTAATATTGTTTTTTATTCTATTTATATGACATTTAATGCGTTATTTTATACTATTTTTCACATATTATAAATTATAATGAAATTTATTAAATATAATTATGACACTGAAAGTGTAATTGATATTTCAAGAAATGTGTAGTTGGGAATGTATTGATCTGTTGATCTAATTATAATTTCATATTCCTTGTGGATTTTTTATTTATAATTTATATAAATTCAATTAAGCTGAGGATAGTTTTGAAATGATGTTTTATTATTAATATAATAATGAATTAACCAGTAATTTAATATAGGTTATGAATAATCTATTATATTATTACTATAGTAAATATTGTGTCCCATTAGAGTAATGTGAACCAACTCCTATTTAAGATTTATATTTTCATGCACATTATGTTGATAGTTGTATTGAGGATTATAAGAAATGAAAATATAAATGTAGGTTAAAGAAAAGAAAAATATAAATGTCAATATAAAGGAACGAATTAGAAATATATATCGATGTCGAATAGTGTGAGGCCGATTTTGATGAATTTAATATTATGAGATGGTGGAATAAATTTAAATTAATTTATCATATTCTATAATGTATTTATAGAGATATTATAGTTATTCAGTTATCTACATCATATTTTTAGTTAATATTCAGTACAAGAGGATGAGTTCATGATCCATTTTCTAGCTATTGGAATCCAAATACTATTGAAATTTTTCTCTCTCCAAAAGTTGGCTTATAATGTATAAACCAATTGAAATTAAAAATAAAATAGAATAAGTTTAGTTGATTTAATCCATTCCTAGTAAAAATACTATGAATTTTTAATATTTTAATTTATTATAAAAATCTTTTGAAAAATAATAATAACAACTTGTATTTAATTTTTTTATTTTTTGATATTCCTTCCATGATTTATGATCAATGGGTTACTGTCTAATATCGTTTAAAATGTAAAACAAATTGTATGTAGTAGTAGAATGTAGAGAAATGATATTGAAATAGTATTCATTAAGATATAAATATCTATTTTTATTAAATTTTTTTGAATCATACATTTAACTATTTTTGTAACACCCCAAACTTCCACGATACGCTTCTCTTTGAATAATAAAGTAGTGTGTGTTGTACGCATCTTCGAGTTCTAACACACACCACAAACAATCAAACTAGCCATTATGAATAGTAATACATAATTTTTGAAATTTTATAAATTTTATCTTTCACAATGGACTTCATTTTTGGATTCGGAATATCAAAATTAGCCTAGGGTGAATTTTTGGTATTTTTCTGAAAACTTTCAATTTTTGATGAATAGTGAAAAAACACAGAGTTATTGTTTAAAAACGAATTTTTATTTAATTTTTTTTTTATTTAAATTTAATTAAGGTCAAAATAGATACATAATACCGATATAAGTTCAATGTAATTCATTGGAGTTATTTTAGAATAATTTTAGATATATAAAAATTTTATTGAACTTTTCACCGTCTTTTACCCAACTCCTAGGAGAATTTGGAAATTCACATAAAACTTAATTTTACTGCTTCTGTGAGAGGAATTTCGAAAATCCAAGAGTCGTGGTTAATATCAAGGAGTAATATGTGGTTCAATAAGATGAAATTAATTTTTGGTGAATAGTACCTTTTTACTTTTATTTACCAGGGTAAAAAGTAAATAGGGTAATTAAGGGTAAAAATGACAATAATATTACCCTAACACATGTAATAATTATATTAGAAATGTTTTTATTGTCCAAAAACAACCTTAGGTATAAATTATTATCATTTAGGTCCACTTTGATTAGATTAGGACATTTATTATTATTTAATTCAAATAAGAGTTAAAAGAGTTAAAATCAAAGTTTAATTACTAAAACATTTTTAATATAGGGTTATACATAAAATAAATTAGATTATAAATATTAACTAGAAAGATAAAAAGATTTCCTACATAATTATAATTTATTTATAATTTTTATAAATTAAATAAATTAATTTATTTATGACACAATCATGATGTAGTAATTACCTTATTAGTGAGATATTATAATAATTGATATTATAAATACCCAGATAAATATAATTTGAGACTTTTAATGAATGAAAATAACTTCATAGATTAATATGACATGTTAGAGTTGATTAAATGAATTATCTTTTAAGTAATCATGCATTTATTATTTTCCTAAAAATCAAATTCCAAATAGTGTCAAAATTGACATAAAAGAGTTTTTATAACAAATATTATATTATTAGTTCATATTTTATTCCTAAAACTCTAAAGTTAGGCCAAATGAATTGTATCCTGATAGGTGTTAATGTACCACTTTTGGGTCTCTTGGATGTATATAGTATGTTTATTAACTATAAAATATTAAAATACAAAGTGACATGGTAAGTGTCAAACTAATTAACTAAAAGTGAAAACTAAAAGATAATGTTAATATAATGACCCAAACCTGTCTAAAATCTGTTGGTTGAAAGGATTTCGACCCATACCGACCTTATACTTTGAATAATACACTTTGGATCCATTAGAAACCGAATATGAATTTATTATAAAATAATACTTTAAGTTTTTTCTAAAGAGCCCCTCCTCCTCCTTATAAAAGGACACCACTTCTAACCAATTATTCACACCTTCAAAGCCTTTATGTTCAGCCAAACCCTACCCAAATATTCTCCCAACTTCCCTCACTTCAACCAAGAGGCCTTATTTTGATCATAAAGCCAACATAAAGAGTCATTTTGATCAAATCAAAAGAAAGAACCCGAAGAAGAGGTAACGTCTTCACCACCCTCTTTAAAGTTCCTTTCTTATTCAACTTATTCATTAATTGTTATTTCCATTATAAAATAATAACTAAAGTATCTTATATATACTGTGATGTTATTATTAATTTTGAAAAAATCATTATTATATCCATCCCTTGAATTACATGTCACCATACGTGCGTACGTACGGCCTACCGTCTCCACGTTGTGGTGAAATTGTTATTCAATATATTATTATTTAGATGGGTATAATAATGATGTATAATTTATGTAAATAATAAACATAACATGATAATGATTCTTTATATATGATATACAATCCAATTATATATTATTTTAATATCAAAAGAATGATATTGTCGCTCGTGCGTACGTACGAAGTACCGTCTCCACGAACGTGATGAGATTCATTCCCCATCATATCCATTCAAGAATAATTTTCATTTGATGGATAAAAATAATGTTTAACGACTTAATATAATTGCTTATATGAAAATGATACAACCTATACATAACAAACACGACGTATGTAACAAAACATATAAAATAAAATGAGTAAGTTAACACCCGAAACGATGATAATACTAAGATTTTATAAACAAAGCAATGTTAAAAGATCATATATGATATAATATTAATATATATGATTCTTGTATAATTTAATAACAATTATTTCACCATTATAAAGGAGTTTAACCTACCATTAAGCAATGAAAAGTAAAATGTAAGGGTTATTTCACAGTCTCTTCATTATCCGAGGTTGTTTATACATAATTATCTACTGGGACCTATTTATCATCCACATACGTGTTTCTTAAAAATATATTTCAAAACAATCATACTATTTTAAATAATATGGGTTAAAGTCATTTATACCCTTGTATGAATTTTTATAAGATTTTTATAAAGGAATCTTTCTGTCGTTTTCCAAACAAGGTCCTTTTCAACCTTTTCAACAGAATTAAGGTAAGAATGTCTTTTTTAACTTATACGGCGGGTGTGGCTATTTGCCACCGTTATAAAATCATTGAAGCTTCCCTTAAAAGCTTATAAGAATATTTTCAAAGTAAATATTTTATTTTATAATTATTTGACTTGTAAATTATTTCAAAAAAAGAGATATTTCTCTCAAATAGTTTTGATTTCATCTATGTCAACATCCTTTGATGGATTTTAAGCTTAATTGAAGTTGATTTATTATGATACAAAGCATCACTATTTTATTGAAGCTTTTGTGATATGTTTGACTGTGGATGTGTTATTTTTATACCATTCATGGTTTGTGGAGAAAGTATTGACATTTCATATGCTAATTTTAATACGAATGATTATGTTATGTTTAAACTTGTTTATATGAGGAATGCATTGGACTGAATAAGTGACGGTTGGAGCCTACTATAGTTCCTCGATGCATCGGTAGCTCTCATGAGACAAACTAGTGTCTTGGAACGAGGCCTTGACAAAATCTTATTTGTAGTCTTGGCATGAGGCCTTGGCTACGTGGTAATGATAATCTGGAATTATGCATTCCATCATTATGAAAGTGGTTATTGATATTGCATGTTATTATTAGACTAGTAGAATATCTATGTGAATAAGTACATGAAATTATTTTATTTTACCTTTTCCATATTATGCTGAAGTTCATGTTTAAAAGGCTTTTGTTTTAGTTATACATTGCCTTAAATGTTTATGCTTATTTATGAATGTTTCGGCTATATTGTTATCCTTACTAAGCATCTGAGATCACATCTTTCAATGTTTTATCTTTCCCAGGAAGTGAATAAGTAATTGATTAATGACCTACAAAGATATTATGAGGGGATATGAAGACAATATGTCGTAGTAGTAGTTTTCACATTATGATGTAATGTAAACTTTATGAATGTATCTAGTTATTCCAAGGCTACTAAACATGTTGGTCTTTCGAGACTTGATCTTTCTTGTGATCTTGACAATGTTCTGTAATAATACACCGACTCTGGGCAACTGGGGTCGGGGTGTTACAGTTGGTATCATAGGAAGTTTAGTACAAACCATGGAAGGTAGATTTAGATAAACTCTGATTAGAGCATGTAGACCTAAGATGAACTTTGAGGATTAGTATAGAAGAACTTCCAAGAATTTTGGTATTGTAGAGATTTTGTGAGTTTTCTGAGAAATACATCCCTGTCTGGATACGAGCAGGTAGAGGTGGCTCTGGCATAGATGTACCTAGGAGTAAAACCTGAAAACACACCTTTGAGCTAGACTCGAACGGGAACTAGTGATCGACAACGAGCCTTGCTGTACTCTTGGTTACGACACTCCCGGGGGATATGCTTAGGATAATTCTCATTTTCATTACAAACAATTATGAAGGGTTTATGAGTATATACTTCCTCAAAGAAAACATTTTTATGATTATGGATTATATCTATATATAGTTCAATTTATGTTATGTGTTTTATAAGTATGGAATTATTTATTTTTATTCATAAACTAATCTAGTTTATGCCATTGTTTAGAAATGGTGCATAGTGGATGAAATGGAAACCATATCAATGCCCACACTCCATGTTGGGATTTACCTTATACTCAAGATAATTATTATGGAGCTGGTGATGCAACTGGTGCTGATCAGTTAATCACCATACTGGGACTACTCACTCAGGTTATGAATAATAAAATTACCCGTATGGAGCACCCTGATCCGCAACATGGAGGATCAATGTTAGATCTCTTTATGAGGAAGCAACCACCAACATTCAATTGGAGTAAAAATCCATTAGTAGATGAGAAATGGATAAGTTCCCTAGAGAAAATATTTCTGGCTTTGGGGATTAGTGAAAGGGAAATAGTTATCACGGCAGTTTACCACCTCACTGGAGATCGTGATCAACGGTGGTCATTGATTCAATACATGAAGGAAGTTGATGAAGTATAAAATATGGAATTGCGGGAGTTCAAAGAGATTTTCATAGAAATATAATTTCCTCATGACCATCGAGCAGATATAGAAAGGCAATTTCTGAGTCTGAGGCAAAAGGAGGATGAGAATGTCGCAAAGTATGAGGCTAACTTTACAAGGTTAGAAAGGTATGCTGGAGATTATATACGTAACCCAAGAAGTAAGATTGATCATTTCTTTTATGGGTTAAAACCATTTCTCCGTTGAGCATTAGTCTCAAAATCCTTCTCATCGTACGTAGAATTTGTTTCATGTGAAATCAAGACAAAAAAAGAATTTTCTAAGTCTTACGACTTTAAAGAAAAGAAACAGAAGAAAAGATCTGCTGATCAATCTAGAAATGAAAATTAGGGGAAGAAGGGAAAAGTTGAATATCAATCCTGCAGTAAATGTGTGAAGAAACACCCTGGTACTTTCTTGAAGGGAATGGGTGTCTGTTATAAGTGTGGTGAAAAAGGCCACCAAGATCGTGATTGCAAAGGGAAGAAGGAAGATACCAATGTTCAGTTCTACAATTTTTGGGAGATGGGACATTATGCAAATGAATTTCCTAAGCTTCAGGGGATCTTACCTCAGAAAAGGCCAAGGGTTCAAGGCCAAGCTTATGCTATCACTACTGCTGAGTTAGAATCTCCTAAAGACATAGTGGCAGGTAATTTAATGGTTTTATCAAGTTTAGCCAATGCTTTATTTGATTATGGATCATCGAATTGTTTCATATCTTCCCAGTTTGATATGAAAATTAGATATTTCCAATTTGATTTTACAAGGGAGTTTTTAGTTCAATCTTCTAAGTGAATTATCATTGCAACAAAGTTTTGAGAATCAGTCCCTATTTGAGCACATAAATGTTCTTTATCCGCGGATTTCATCAGGATACCTATGATTGATTTTGACATAATCTTCAGTATGGATTGGCTTTCAGACCTTGATGAGAAGATTTGTTGTAAGAAGAATGAGGTTACGATTTTTGATGATGATGATAAGGAACACCTTATCTTTAGAGCAGAATCGTCACCACCTAATTCTTATCTAGATCCACCCCCAGTAGCTCAACAAAATTCAATTATTGGGGAGGAAGAGAATGAAATGACTATGGGTGAGGAAAGGAATGTTAAAATAGAAGATGTACATATTGTGAGAGAATATATAGATGTGTTTCTAGAATATTTAGCTGGACATCCTCCAAAACGAGAAGTTGAGTTTTCCATTGATTTAATTCCTGGATCAAGGCCTATATCGAAGAACCCTTCTAGAATGGACACTGTAGAATTAGTGGAACTAAAGAAAAAACTAGAGGAATTTAGTAATAAGGGATTTATTCGCACTAGTGTTTCTCCATGGGGAGCCCCTGTTCTTTTTGTTAAAAAGAAAGATGGATCTATGAGGTTATGTATCGACTATAGGGAAATAAACGCTATAACAATAAAGAAAAGGTATCCCCTACCTTGCATTGATGATTTATTTTACCAACTACATGGAGCTTAATACTTTTCAAATATTGAACTTTGATCTGGATACCATCATTTGTGTGTGAAGAAGGAAGACATTCCAAAGACAACATTTTGAACCAGGTACAGGCATTACAAGTTTATAGTAATGCCTTTTGGGATGACTAATGCAGTCTATGTATTCATGGATCTAATGAATAGAGTTTTCAAATAATATCACAATGATTTTGTGGTGGTATTTATTGATGAGATATTGGTATACTCCAAAAGCTACGAAGATCATGAAAATTACTTGTGTATTATCCTGAAGACTCTGAGAAGACATGAATTATATGGGATGTTTAGCAAGTGTGAATTCTGGCTTCAGGAGATTTCTTTTCTTGGCCATATTGTCTCTAAATATGGAATCTCTTTTGATCCTTCTAAGGCCAAGGCAATCCAAGAATGGCTTGCACTGATGAGTATAACTGAAGTACGCAGTTTTATTAGTTAGCAGGTTATTGTCAATGTTTCGTCCAGAATTTTTCCTGGTTGCCTAACCCATTAACAGAGCTCACATGTAAAGGGGTTAAATTTGTTTGGACAAAAGAGTTTGAATAATGTTTTGAAGAAATGAAGGGAATATTAGTCAATGCTTATATATTTATTCTACCATCGGGGAATGATTAGTTCGTTATTTATAGTGATGCATCGAAGAAAGGACTTGGTTGTGTCCTTATGCATAATGATATGGTTATTTACTATGCATCATGACAGTTGAAAATTAATGAGAAGAACTATCCTACTCATGATCTCGAGTTAGCAGCTGTGATCACTTCTTTAAATATATGGAGAAACTACCTCAATGGTGAAAAATGTGATATTTATACTGATCGTAGGAGTTTGAAGTATATTTTATCACAAAAAGAACTCAACATGAGGCAAAGGATATGGATTTAATTACTCGAGGATTATGATTGTACGATACACTACCACCCGGGGAAGGAAAATAAGGTGAAAGATGCTTTGAGAAAAAAAGATCATGGAGTTTTGAACATGATTAGAATTGAAAGGGATCTTATTTTCATGGATCTAGTAAAGATGGATATGGGAATCACCATGGAAGGTGAAACATCAATGTTTTTTCAAATGGATGCCAAACCATCTTTACTAGAAAGGATTACGAGTTCTCAGATCGATGATTAGGAATTTCAAAAGAAGATTAAAGCTGTGAATGATGGGAGATTGAGAGACTTTGTTTATGAAGAAAGAATTTTGAAATTCGAGAAGAGACTTTGTGTTCCCGATATACCTGATCTAAAAAGGGAATTTTTAGATGATTCTTATAGATCAAATTTTTCTATACACCCTGGGAGCACCAAAATGTATAGAGATTTGAAGGAACATTTATGGTGGGACAACATGAAGAGGGAGATTGCTGATTTCGTGTCAAGATGTATGGTTTGTCAACAAGTGATATCTGGAAGGCAACAACATGGAGGATTCATGCAACCTCTTTTCATACCGGAGTGGAAATGGGACAATATTACGATGGAATATGTCATGGGGAAACCAAAGAATCCAAGAAGGAACGATGCAATATGGGTTATTGTTGTTCATCTTACCAAGACAACACATTTTCTTTTTATAAGAGAAGATCTACCACTAGAACGTCTAGAACGAATATATATTTATGAAGTTGTGAGACTTCATGGAGTACCCTATCGATTGTTTCTGATTGTGATCCCCATTTTACTTCAAAATTATGGAAGAGTCTTTAGAAGGCCTTGGATACTCAACTTCATTTGATCACTGCCTACCACCCTCAAATAGATGGATGATCAGAACAGACTATTCAAACCTTAGAGGACATGTTATGATCATGCTCACTTGACTTTTAGGGTTTGTGGGATCAATATTTAACTCTGGTGTAATTTTCCTATAACAATAGCTTGCATTAAAGTATTCATATGGAACCATATGAAGCGTTATACAAAAATAGTTGTCGCACACCAACCTGTTTGGATGAAGTTGGTGAAAGAAAACTTGTAGGCCCAAAATTGGTGGAGGAAACAATGGAAAAGGTAAAGGTAATCCAAAACCACATCAAAACATATCAAAGTAGGCAGAAGAGCTATACCAATAACCGAAGGAAGGATTTTGAATTTCAGGTAGGAGATCATGTTTTCTTGAAGCTATCTCCATGGAAGGGAGTTATACCTTTTAGAAAAGAAAGGTAAATTGAGTCCTAGGTATATCAGACCTTTTGAAATTCTAGAATGAATTGGGGATGTAGCTTACCATTTGGCAATGCCGCCAAGTCTCTCCAAAGTTCACGATGTGTTCCACTTATAATTATTGAGAAAATACATGCTTGACCCAACGTATGTACTCACCTATGAGGAATTAGAACTGGAACCCGATATCTCTTATTGAGAAGATCCCGTCATGATACTTGATACAAGAGAACAAGTGCTGAGAAACCGGACGACTCGTCTAGTAAAAGTTCTATGGAGAAACCATAAGATGGAAGGGGCAACATGGGAACCCAAGGAACTTATGATGAAGAACCAACCAATTCTTTTTATGCAGTAATATTATAGAAATTTTGAGGACGAAATTATTTTAAGTAGGGGAGAATGTAACACCCCAAGCTTCCACGGTACGCTTCTCTTTGAATAATACAGTAGTGTGTGTTCTACGCAACTTCGAGTTCCAATATACACCACAACCAATTAAACTAGCTGTTATGAATAGTAATACCTACTTTATTAAATTTTATAAATTTTATCATTAAAAATGGACTTCAATTTTGTATTCAGAATATCAAAATTATCCTAGGGTGAATTTTTCGTATTTTTCTGAAAACTTTTAATTTTTGATGAATAGTGAAAAAACACGGAGTTATTATTTAAAAATGAATTTTTATTTAAATAATTATTTATTTTATTTAAATTTAATTAAGGTCAAAGTAGATACATAATACTTATATAAGTTCAATGTAATTCATTGGAGTAAGTTTATACTAATTTTAGATATATAAAACTTTTATTGAATTTTTCACCGTCTTTTACCCAACTCCTAGGAGAATTTAGAAATTTATATAAAACTTAATTTTACCGCTTCTGTGAGAGAAATTTATAAAATCTGAGAGACACGGTTAATATCAAGGAGTAAAATGTGGTTTAATAAGATAAAAATAATTTTTGGTGAATCACAACTTTTTATTTTTATTTACCATGTTAAAAAGTAAATAGGGTAATTAAAGGTAAAAATGATATTAATATTATCCTAACACATGTTATAATTCTATTAGAAAAGTGTATCTCGACCAAAAACAAACTTATTAATAAAATATTATCATTTTGGTCCACATGGATTAGATTAGGACATTTATTATTATTTAATTCAAAGAAGAGTTAAAAGAGTTAAAATAAATGTTTAATTACTAAAACATTTTTAATATAGGGTTATACATAAGATAAATTCGATTATAAAAATTAATTAGAAATATAATTAGATTTCCTACATAATTATATTTTATTTATACTTTTTAGACATTAAATAATTTAATAAATTTATAAAACAATAATGATGCAGTAATTACCTTATTAGTGAAATATCAAAATAATTGATATTATAAATACCCAAATAAAAATAATTTGAGACTTTTAATGAATTACTAGAATTTAATAGATTAATATGACAGGTTAGAGTTGATTAAATGAATTAGGTTCAAAGTAATCATGCTGTTATGATTTTCACAAAAATCAAATTCCAAATAGTTTCAAAATTGACATAGAAGAGTTTTTAAAACAAATATTATATTATTAATTCATATTATATTCCTAAAAATATAAGGTTTGTCCAAAGGACTTGTATCAGGATATGTGTATCATTAATGTACCACTTTGGGGTCGCTTTGATATATATATATTATGTTTATCAATTATATAATATAAAATACAAATTGACATGGTAAGTGTCAAACTAATTAACTAAGAGTTAAAACTAAAAGATAAGGTTATTATAATGACCCAACCTGTCTAAAATCTATTGGCTCAAAGGATCTGGACCCATAACCACATTATAATTTTAATAATCCACTTTGGAGCCATTAGAAACTGAATATGAATTTATTATAAAATAATACTTTAAGTTTTTCCTAAAGAGCCCCTCCTCCCCCTTATAAAAGCGCACCACTTCTAACCAATTCTTCACTCCTTAAAAGCCTTTTGGTTCCACCAAACCCTGCCCAAATATTCTCCCACCTTCCCTAAATTAAACCTAGAGGCCTTATTTTGATCTAAAAGACAGCCTATGGAGTCATTTTGATCAAATCATAAGGAAGAACCCGAAGAAGAGGTAACGTCTTCACCGCCATCTTTAAAGTTCTTTTCTTTTTCAACTTCTTCTTTACTTGTTATTTACATTATAAAATAATAACTCTAGTATATTATATATAATGTGATGTTAGTAAAAATATTGAACAAACAAATTCGTTAATATATCCATCCCTTGAATGACATGTCACCATACGTGCGTACGTATGGCCCACCGTCTCTATGTTGTGGGGTAATTGTTATTCAATATATTATTATTTAGATGGGTATGAAAATGTTGTATAATTCATGTAAATAATAAATATAACATGATAATGATTCTGTCTATATGATATACCATCCAATTATATATTATTTTAATATCAAAAGAATGATATTGTCGCTCGTGCGTACGTACGGACTACCGTCTCCACGAACGCGATGAGATTCATTCCCAATCGTATCCATTCAAGAATAATTTTCATTTGATTGCTAAAAATAATTTTTAAATACTTAATATCATTCTGGATATTAATATTATACAACCTATCCATAACAAACATGGATTATGTAACAAAACACATAAAAGAAAATGAGTAAGTTAACACCCGATACGACGATAATACTAAGATTTTATTAACAAATCAATGATAAAAGATCATATATGATATCATATTAATATATATTATTATTATATAATTTAATAACAATTATTTTACCATTATATTGGAGTTTAACCTACCATCAACCAAGGAAATGTACAGGGTAAGGGTTATTTCACAATCTCTTCATTATCTGAGGTTGTTTATTCGTAATTATCTACTGGGACCTATTTATCATCCACATCCATGTCTCATAAAAATGTATTTCAAAATATTCTTACTATTTTATAGAATATGGGTTAAAGTCATTTATACCTTTGTTTGAATTTTTATAAGAAGTTTATAAAGGAATCTTTCCATCGTTTTCCAAAAAGGTCCTTTTTAACCGTTTCGACAGAATTAAGGTAAGAATGCCTTTTTTTAACTTATACAGAAGGTATGACCATTTTCCACCGTTATAAAATCATCAAAGCTTCCCTTAGAAGATTATACCAACAATTTCAATTTCAATTTTTTATTTTATAATTATGTGACTTTTAAATGATTTAAAAAAAAGAGATTTATCTCAAATAGTTTTGATTTCATCTATGTCAACATCCTTTGATAGATTTTTAGCTTATTTGAAGTTGATTTATTATGATACAAAACTTCCATATTGTATTGAAGTTTTTATGATATGTTTGATTGTGGATGTGTTATTTTTATACCATTCATGGTTTATGGAGAAATTATTGACATTCGTATGCTAGATTTAATACGAATGTTCATGTTATGTTTAAACCTGTTCAAATGAGGAATGCATTGGACTTAATAAGTGACGGGTGGAGCCCGCTATAGCTCCTCAATGCATCGGTAGGTCTCATGAGACAAAATAGTGTCTTGGCACGAGGCGCTGAAAAAATCTTATTTGTAGTCTTGGCATGAAGCCTTAGCTACGTGGTTATGATAGTCTGTCATTATGCATTCCATCATTATGATAGTGGTTATTGATATTGCATGTGATTATTAGACTAGTAGAATATCACTTTGAATAAGTAAATGGAATTATTTCATTTTATCTTGGACATATTATGCTTATGTTCATGTTTAAAAGGCTTTTGTTTTAGTTATACATTGCCTTAAATATTTATGCTTATTTATGAATGTTTCCGCTATATTGTTATCCTTACTGAGCATCTGATCTCACCCCTACCAATGTTTTATTTTTCCCAGGATGTGAAGAAGTAATTTATGAATGATCTATAGGGATATTCTGAGGGTATATGAAGAAAATATGTTTTTGTAGTAGTTTTCACTTTTTGATGTAATGTAAACATTATGAATGTATCTAGTTATCCCAAGGCAACTAAACTAATCGGTCTTTCGAGACTTGATCTTTCTTGTGATCTTGAAAATGTTTTGTAATAATGATCTGACTCTGGGCACCTGGGGTCGGGGCGTTACAATGTTTTACATTGGCATTGATATATTACCATCCATGTGGTATAGATTAAATGGTAAATACATTTACTTCATTATTAATTGTATGAAATAAGTTCAATGTCTATATTTTTGTCTTTTTGATTCCCTTACATAGGTTGTAATATGTGTGTGATAGTAAAATATTGAATTGAATTTTAAATGTGTGCTTGATATTTATATTTATGTATTTTCTTATACACCAGGGGAGTATGTATTTTTGAATCATCAACATTTTTTATGCTTACAAGCTTACATTCTTACATTTGTAGGCATATAACCTAAAATTATCCAACTGACCTAACCTGACCCAACCCATTACAAGTTGGGTTGGGTTCGGTTTTTTTGTTCAAGATGATTGTAACCCAAGCAGACATGAAACATCCTTTTTTTACTATTCAGGTCAAAAAATCCCTCAAACACAACTTAACCCATCCCATGGACACCACAATACAAATAACAAAAAAATGTTTTTATATGACACATCAAACTATTTTTCAATTCGTCTCGTAAATAATATGTCTTTAAAAAATATTTGATCTATGAAAATAATTTCAAATGAACAATATACAACCAATAACCTCATATAATGAATTAAAATGCAAAATAATACTTCTAAATTCATCACATTGGTCATAATAATCACATGGAAACCAAATTTCATTCATGATTATGAAATATTTTCATAGTTATGAAGATAACCATAATATTTATTTTATCAAACAAAAATTAACAATCTATATAAACTACTCATATGTAGTGGATAATAAATAAATAATGTTGTCAAATAAAACATTTAAACTATATTTTTGGTCACAAATTATCTCAATATAAATTTCTCACCTAATTAATTATACACTAATTTCACGATTTATTATTATCTTCATTTGCATCATCAAATCATTACATGATATTGAATGATAGATTATAAATGTAGATTATATAAATCATTCATCACAAGAGTTTCATATTATATACCTCTCAATCATTCATCTATACCATCTATCCCCCAACTATACTCATGTATCACCATATCAAAAACATATTTATTCAATTTAATATCAATTGAGATTGAATTTATTCAATAAAAGTGATTGTAGTGTTTTATTTGTGAAAATAACTCAATCATAATCTTGGATTTTTTCAATATGGGCCACCATGTGTATATAATTAAATTATTTAAAATTTCAATATATCATGATATGGATTGATATGATTTTTAAAACATTACCATTTTTATATAAATGAAAAAATGATAAAAATAGAACATTCATGGGGATTAAATGTATACTAGGATGAAATCTTGTAAAAAAACACTTATTCATCATAATATTGTGTTTGAACCCATGATTCAAGAGAACAATCACATATAGATACAAGGATAACTAGACTATCCCTTGCGGAAAACCAACTTTATTGTAACATTACCAACCAAAAATATTTGATCCTCATATTTTATATGCCATATTTACGCTAATAATACATGGGTTTACCATGTGATTAAAACCCCAAATTTCATTTGTGTGTATAGTCATATGTATCCTAGTGAGAAAAATTGACCAAGGATATGACATTCATGGATAATTTGTATAGTCTATTTGAAGATCATGATATCCTAGCATTCAGTTAAAGGGGGAGACCATGTAATCACAGAGATAATGTTCCCCATATATAACCATTTCCATCATGCTATGTTAGGAAGTATAATGGGGTCATCATACTAATATCATCCCCATTATGTCTTGATATATGGTTCCAATTATCCTGGAATCATAAGGATATAGTCTTTCTAATAAGGTAATATTTCAAAAACCATCCCAATTCAGCCACTCTATTTTTTTACTTATCATCAACCAGAACCAAAAATAGTCGTGATAGGAAAATCAATGGTAGCCTATGACTTCATCCCTCCATAATTGGTTTTCCGAGTGGACCTATATAGACACACTATTGATATAAACTAAACTAGTCATATATGGGTCTCTCAAACCAACATTTTAATGATCACCCCTATGTGAAAATAATTTTCTCTTAAAATAAAAAATATATTATATATCAATATGTACTACTATTTAAAAACCTTTCTAATTTTCCACATGGTGTATTTATGTGAGAAAATTCTTCAGAATATGATTTTAAACATTTCATATAACACACTAAATTTGTCCAAGAGATATATCAAGTCGGTAAAAAATGAAATCTTATAGTAAAAAACATAGATCTGATTTACCAATGTAGGAAATTTCATTCCCATAAAATTCAAAAGGCTACATTAATACTACTTGTAAATATTTTAAATCCAAAATAAAAAACTTCTGTAAAAAATTAAAATTAAACTACATTCTTTAATTGTCGTACTTACACGTTCTCTATTTGATTATGTCATTATTAGAAAATAAATATAAGTAATAAATCATATTCACATGATGGATTATTTAACTAAAAATCCCCAATCACTATTGTGTGTTTAATTAATAATTGAATCAACATACAATACTAGATCTACTGATGAATTAGTAAAAAAATAAAAACACATAAACCTCTTATATTATGATACATAGAAAATGTTTTAATTTATTTCTATCTAAATTATAGTACTAGATTATAAGTCATCATATACATGTTTTTCTTACATGTTAGGACTCAATAATACTTAATAAAAGATAAAATTTCCATTAAATCACCTTAATTTCTTATATAAAATACTTATTAGTTTTTTTCTAGCTCCAATTAGAAATTTTATCACCATTAGTCAATATAATGTACTTTTATCTCTAAATTTTCCTCATCCGTATTGGGTTGATATTACCCCATTATGTATCTATATAACTACACAATCAAAAATTATTACTATCTTAAAACCCACCCTCCATCACTTAAATAATATACTTTCATTCTTATCTATCTGATCATGATGTTTTATAAATAAACCTAAATAGATACCAAATTCATCATAGAGTCCTAAAAATAAAAGATAATTACAATGATGTTTATTATTAAAAATAATTATGATAGTTCCCTAGTAATAAAGTATCATTATTATAAATGATCGCCATATACAATCATTCATAATAAATTAACAAATAATAAATAAAATTGAAGAGT
The DNA here is from genome assembly GCA_963277665.1 of Viscum album. Lineage (NCBI taxonomy): Eukaryota > Viridiplantae > Streptophyta > Magnoliopsida > Santalales > Viscaceae > Viscum > Viscum album. The sequence continues at coordinate 734,350,737 of OY728139.1, read as the reverse complement.
TTTCCCAAAAAAAATGAAAAATATAGTTTCATTATCCCTCATGAAAATGAATATTAAAAACCTTGAAGAAAATCATAATATCATAACAATTATATTATAAAATACTCTATTATTACCTAAAACTTCTAGAGAAACATTGTTCATTCATTTTCCAATAGATACATGATAAATTTAATTATATAAAAAAATAAATTTGTTTTAAAATATTATTTTTACCATACTATCAGACATACTATGAGTACATTATTTCTAAATATTGATTTACCATAATCTTTATAATTCTAAATCACCCATGATTACTCATCCCAAAATTAAGCCAATATAGTCTTTAATCTCTATATGAGAATTCCACTTTACACAAAATTTTAATACACATTAGGATAACTAATTTAGAACCTAATGATATTAGAAATCGAAATTTTTATTCTCTAGGAGATTATTATTCAATTAAAAATTCAATTTGAAATTCATTCCCATTAATAAAAAAATATTAATATTTATTTACCTTTCTTGATACATTTGGTGCCTAATTTTCACAAACAATATCTTTAAATCATAATATTCATGATTATCATTAAAAAGATAAATATATCAATTTCATAATAACTAATTAATAAGTAATATCATGATATAAATACCCATCATCATTACGAAAGGAAAAAACTATATCAAAGTTGTAGGATACCATCTTCATCACATGAATGGTATATAGTCAGCCTCTATTTGATAATGTATTCAAATTAAATACATTATCATATATAAAATACTAAAATTACTATAATTTCCTCCAACTATTTATATTATAACATCACGAGTTAGATAATAATTAAATTTATTTATAATTCTTAGTATGAGAATGAAATACATGTCCTATTATGTTTTCATAAGTTATTTCACATTAATTATTGGATATTACATCACCCTCATAAAAAAAACTCTTGATATTTAATAGTATAAAATATTTATCTATTATTTTTTATCATCTTTTATTAGATCATGTTTCTAAAAAGTTTAACCATCTCTCTATTGTGGATACTACCAATAAAGTTGGGGTAGATTGTGTCTCATAACTTGCATGAAAATAATGACTATCATTTAGAACACCTACCTCCTCCAACTAACCAGCATAAATATATTTTCTCATATAGAGGAACCATACATAGAAATATACTATGTACAAATTCAATAATAACTAGGATACCACAATAAATCTACCCCAATTCCTATGATAACAACTTTTTATTGAAGAATCTACAATCATGAATTATGAAAATCACAGAATATTTGTTTTCCATCATTCATATCTTAATGTATGTTGTTCTCTAATACACCTCAAGTATAATAAGAAACCTCACCATCAAAGGTATCAGACCCTTAATAAAATATCATGTGATCATGTTAGGTTATTCGAAATACATCATGATATTTATTTCCCACAATGCTCAATATTAAGTGATCCATTATTCTCATAGGAGAGGATTGCTTCACAAAAATTCCAACACCAACTAAGCAACATACCTTCCATTGTAGTCTATAACCATATTTAATGGTTTAATATCTCCAATCAAATCCTAGTTCAAATAAAATTAATTACTCATATCACATTTGGACATTATTGATAAATGTATCACAAAAATATATATGATAAAATAATAATCCAACAATATACCTTGATCTATATATGAATTTTATTGAGTAATTTCATCCATAGTATGAATCTCCTATATATTTTACTATCCATATTTGAGTATCTTTTGGGTGAACCATATTTAAAAATAAAATCCCTTATATGAACTTACATGGGTGAAAATATAGGGTATATACAGTAGAAACTCCCAAACTTAGATGTTAATGATTCTCTAAATAGGGAAGTGATCATTAATCGGTTTATCATTCCCCATTAATAAATTTATTTTAATAAGATATTGGTATTTTTTAATCATGATATCATTTACTTATATTAGGAATAATTAATACATGAATATTTCGTGTGAAATGATATCTCATTCATGAAGAAATGAAATCAATGTTTTTTTACCGACCCTTACACTACTAGGATTCTATTTATGTGATATATTATCCAAATACCTTATAGTAACAATAGAGATGATATAACACCCATGGAAAATTGAGACTTAATAGAATAAATGTTACAACCCATGTCTATAAGTTAATCCTTTGATTTTGAAATCCTAACTAATTTGAACTCCATTAATTAACATTCACGGCGAGGAGTAGTTTTGTGATGTGTGACATTATAATAATTTTCCAATATTTGTGTGAGTGAATAAAAATATCACTAATATAATTTTTATATCCATATGGAGGTGATCATTATTTTAATAAGTAAACCTAGTGGGTAATATCCAATGGGCAGCTAGGAACGAAACAATGGAGTTATGGGTGACCCATAGGGCTAGATGACCAGATTATTTACTAATATCGGTCGATAAATGAATAATCATGTTAATTAAAATACCCTACCTGAAGTGCGTAGGCATATTTTGGGTTAAATGATTGGGGTCCATAACAAGGGTGTTTTTCTTTAAGGTAGGGGATGTAACACCCTTGGAAAAGGGAAACGTAAAATATTAAATGTTACTACCAATGTCAATAAAGAGAACCTTTACTTTTAGGATCCTACATAATTATAACTGCATAGTTAAGCATTCATGGACAAGATTTGTTTTAGGATTTCTGTGAGTGAGGAAAAAAACACAGAAAGAACATGTTTTTGTGTATCGGGACCATAATTAGTGAGATATGTAACACTGGTGGGTAATAACATTTTGTTTTATAGAATAAATCCAATGTATTTTAAGAGACCCATGAGGTTAGATGATTAGAATAATAGACTATGGGGGTCATGTAATAATATATGAAGAGTTATAATATATGTTTCTAAAAATTTTCATAATAAATTATTGAACTAAAAGTTTCCTTAAATCTTATAACTCATCATATAATGGGAGAAATGAGGAAGGTTCCCAAAATAATTGTCCTAGTCAATGATAGATAAAATAAAATATTTTATCTCAAGAAATGTTTAATATTTATCAACAAAAACATTTATTTTATCTAGATCAAGAGGATCAACACCCTATATTGTAACACCCCATGGATTTAAATTCATTACATTCAAAAGGTAATTTTAATCATCAATTTAAGGTATGAAACATTTTATGTGAAATGTTTTGGTCTATTGTCTCATGATTTCGAGCACATTTATGTGCTATTTTTGGACTTGGAAGGTGCATCTATGGGTATCATGAGAGCTTGGGATAGTGAAAGAGAATCAAACAGGGTGTCTAGGGATTCACTATTTCCATTAGCAAGTTGGTATCACAAGAAATAATCTTGGAGACCTGATGGGCTCATAAGATAGCTAGTTAGCCCTCATATGCTAGCAGGTGAGGAAAAAATCTAGTCGGTGGACCCGGTTAGTGTAAATTTTAATTCTTGTATTGACCAACATTTTCCTAGTATAATACCTCAAGTTTTAGATAGGGTAGGTGTTTGGAAGGGCCATCATTTACTAGCCCACACCCTCTCTCGCTTGATCACCAATGGTGGGGTGGGGATAGAACTGGGAGTCTTTTGTGGAAATCTTGATTATTTTTATCCCTCTAATATTAATTTATTTCTTCGTCCTTCAATATAGTTATTATTGGTTCAAATATGGCAAGGTTTTGGTGATAATGTTTCTAGATCATGGTGAAATCATCAAAAATTGATTGGGAATTTTTGTGGCTGTCATGAATGATGCACTGAGACTCTTTTTATTTGATATAAATTATCATTTTGGGGAAGGTAGTCCACCAACATAGTTTAATTTATTATTTTTATGAATTTAGGTAGATTTTAATGTTTTTGGGTGAAAATATGATTGGTATTTCATGCGAGATAGTGTCGATGGTGTGATGTAGACCCTCGAGGTGAAATATGTCTTGGTTCTAGTGATGTGGTTAGGCTATTTGATATTTCCCATGATTACCCCTTATTTAATTAAATTAAATAATTAATTATAATTGTATATAAATATTCATTTATATCTTATAATGTGAGTAAGATTATTGGGAGTGCATTAAATACTTCGTCATCGTAGGTTGGTCCTGTCAACAATGTGTGTATGATATGTCGAGGCTCAATTGAGATCATTATGGGTGGTTACTCCATTTAGGTGGTAGGTGGTCCTTATAATAAAAAAAATTATTTAATCATTATTTCATTCCTACATGTATTTTCCTACGATGAGATATATTTTTTTTATTGTGGATTCATTGAGAGGGTGAGATAGGGTTCTGTTTGGTGTCCTATGATCATGATAGGTTCTCTTTATCATGTGAGTGTCAGAGGTTACCCAATGACTATGATGACACATGGAGAGAGTGATGATTAAGTAATGTGAATAATTTGGAAGGTCTTCAGTTTCATGATGTGACATAATTATCTTGAGATGGGATCCCTTGTGATGGTTGGATAGTTTTATAGGGGTTAGGCCTTTTCATGACGGACAAGGTAGTAAAAAATTTCATGAGTTATGGTAAAAAACAGTTAATAGTGGAGATGGATATTTGAGTGAAATGTGAGTAAGATGAGTCCCCAGGGGTATGATTGGTTAGGAATGGAGGGAATCCTCTCAGTGTTACATGAGATATGTCCATGGAATATGTGTGAAGAGAGCCAAAAATGGGTGATGGGTTTTTCCCAATTATTTTGAATGTGGGTTTCAAGGGGTAATAAAGTGGTTTGTCTTGGGATAGATATTGGATAGTGGGATTGGGTGTGATGTGGGTTTTCGAGGAGGATATGCCATTCCCTGGGGTATGGTTCAGTGGAACCATTAGGATACGACTTCCCCATTAGATGATGAGTATGAGATGATATCAATGAAGTGAGATTGAGATGGGTCTAGAGGACCCTGTGGATTTCTTAAGGGGTGAGGGGTTTGTTGTTCAAAACAGAGGAATATGTCTTGAGTTACTACCACCCTTGGATTAACAAGTGATATATTGTGATAGGCTATGTCCACAGGTAATGTTTTGGGTGATGATCAACCTTTCCTTGTAGTCATGATCCATGGTTAATGATAGATATTACCATAAATAAGCATGGATTGGTGTTCTAGTAGTGAAATCCATAGAGTTTATAGGGATGTTTTAATGTCAATACTAATCTATATTCCTATATGTATTTGGTTAATTTCCCTTTTATATATTCCTTGGGTGTAGTTGTTGATTGTGCATAGTTTTTTCAGGTTTTTGATCAATGGATGACCATTCCCCAATTTTCATGTATCACATCACGGATCATTCTAGACATTACTTGAGTCAGTGTGTACATTTTGGACCTTTATTTGGGGGGATCAGTTTGATGATTTACTTAGGGAATGGTTTTCTGAATGAGACAATATAATATCAATGGAACTACATTGAGTGATATATAATGGATCATCTATTTTGGGTGTTTGAAAATTTATTTGTGTCTGTGGGTATCAGGTTGATGTGTTGAATTCCACCCACAATAGTCATTGGGAACAAAAAGAGAATTAGTATGGTGGTATAGGTGATGATAAAATGATGTGATTTTGAAATAACATCAAACAAGGTTTGATTAAGTTTTGTGTTGGTTTGTTTAGCACTTGGTGACTTTTTACGTATGGATTCATGGTTTTTTGGGGAGAACACAATGTCAAATTGTCCTGTATGGAACATATATTTTAACACATGTGCATAAATGTATGAAATGTTATATATGAGGATAACATGGTTAGTTCTTTCTAAGATTTGTATCTCACCCCCCTGTATGGGAACCTTCGTTTTCATTTAGCCCAAATGTATACTTTTAGGTTTTACACGAGACTTGTGGTGGATCAGGTTTATTGAAATCAACGGGTTTTGGATACAAGGTTTCTGAGGACCTTGGCAGATATTATGGTTGACATGCCTGAAATAAAATTTAGTTTCTTTTGTATTTGGGATCAACCTAGTGAGAGAATAATATATATATGTTTGTATACCTTCACATGGGATATTTTATACACAATTTTTTTTATTTATTTGTGCATAATCTGATTATGTGATGTGGATGATTTAGTTGTTTTTCTAATACTGTACGACATTGATTCTAGGTAATAGTTCCCCATTGTATGTATTTTCCATTACTGCAAGTCATAATCCTATAGTGTATGGGAAGGCGCACTTGAGGACAAATGATAAATAAAACATCATAAATTATTTAGAAGGCCTAGGGTGGTGCATTAAAAATTCCAATTAGACAATTTATTTTTGTTGTCTTAGTATATTTGAATATGGTAGACTACTAGTCTATAAAAGTGTCAGATCTTGTGATTGACCATAGAATGGTGAGTCATGAACACCTTTAGGGTCAGATTTCTAAGATACATGGTTTGGAATATTTATGTACTTGGTTTGTGTTGTTTTGAATAGGATGTTAATTAAACATGATGAATTATAAAAGATGTTTTTTTCTTGGATATTCTCCTATAGTAAATAGAACATATGAGTGAATAATCATAGGCATGTAGGATTAAAAATACATATTCTTTATTTCATGTGATTGTATTTTTTCGATTACATGATTAGTTGTTTAAATTTTAAAATACAACATATATAACATTTTCCCATTTAAATTGTTGGGGGGGGATTGCAATCATCCAAACCATGAAATTTTATATGATAGAAGGTATTTATTATCATAAAGAGGTGGAAAACCCTAAGGGGATGTGGTGAAAATTATGAGTGATAATAGTTGGATTAGAAATTGTAATGATTAGAAAATTTAGGGAATCAAAGTTGGTTTAGTGGGTTGTATTTATAAGATTTTGACATTGGTTAGTTCATAGGATACAATTTCTATTTTATAGTGGAAGAGTGGGTAGACAATCATTGTTCTGGGTGATTCCCATTAGGTGAATTATAAGGAGGTTTTCCTAGTATTAGTGACGTTTTAGGGGATATTAGAAATATAATTTTTTAGGTTGAGTGTGGTCAACATTGTATGATGATCCTAAGATAGATGGTACATGAATCATTAGATATTGAGTCAAGTAGCATGAATATGTTTGGAGGGACTGTGAATTCATTTGGTTAGAGTCAGATGGAGAGGGATAATTAGAGAATACCTATTATTAGGATCTAAAGGGGATTTCATTCTTTTGAGTGATTGGATGTTGATCCGAATTTTGGGGGAAAATTATTGCGTTGTGATGATTGTGCACATTGGGTACGCGAGGTGCATGGTTGGATTGTAGATCAGTGAACGAAACATGTGTGGGTCAATTGAGGATTGGTTCAGGCTATGGATGGGACTAACAATTTCTAATATGTTAGATTATTGGTGGTTTTGGTTTGGGAATTACTATAGATTGATCCTTTAATTTTGTGAAAAGGACTTCAACAGTACTAAATAAGAGATGTTGTGCTCTGTGATGTTAGGGGGGCTACTTTATCTTCCCTAAAGAAGTGGTAATAAAGGCCCCCACTTTATCACCCCTTTAATTAGTGATGATAACATATCCCCTTTATCAGTGCTTTTATTAGTGCTGATAGAGGGGGCTCTTCATTATTGATAAAAAGTGTGTTGAAAAAGGCCCACCTGCTGTAGTGTAATGTTTGAATAACAGAACAATGCACCAACCTCTACGCTGTAGGAAAATAAAACTATTAAAATATTTTTTTATTGCAATGAATTTTACATCAAAAATAAAAAAATACTATATACATTACAATCAATGTTCTTTTTAATTATATTATCAATAACTTTGACGAAATGTCTAAAAACATTAATCTTTGATCGTCTTTGGATCACCATGGCCCCCCCATAAAAAAATCATGACTATGATATTAGTTACTTAACAAACCACCCCCATATAAGAAAATTAATTAACCTATATATGAAAATAATATTCATTTACTATTACTATAATGAAATAAATTAGACATAAATACGAATTAATACATTAATAAAATGTCCATTTTAAATAAAAAATAGAAATAGAGTTATACTAGCCACACCGTGTGTCTAATTGAGTTGGGGTTGATTCCTATGTATTAAAAATGAATTATTTATTCTTCTACTATAGTATCAAATAAATTCTAATTTTTTTTCATGGGGTTCAGTTTTTCACTTGTTCTTTTTTATTAAAATTAAATGTCAATTTTAATTAAAATGACACACATGAAGTCTTATTAGTCACACTGTTCATTAGATTGACGTGAAGATAATTGATACAAATCACAAATGACTTATGTATATTTTTCATAAAGTATCAAATCAATATAAATTAATTTTCTAGGAATTGAGTATGTCACTTTTGTTTTTTTTTACTAAAATGTCATTTCAAACCAGAAACACGCACATTGAGTCATATCAATCACATCATGTGCCCGATTTTTGTGAGACTATTTCCTTCACATCAAAAATGACTTATGAATTATTGTCTTAAAATTTCATGATAATTAGAGGGAATTTTCTTGGTTATCAGTGAGTGAGACATGTTCTGAGCTAAAATGTACATTTTAAATAGATCACATACACTTTGAGTCATACTGGTCACATCATATTTCAGATTAAGGTGATGTTGATTCCATAATAAAAAATGGCTTATGGACTATTATCATAAAGTATAAAGAATCCAAATTTATTTTCCTAATTTTTAGTAAGTCACTTGTTCTTTTTAGTAAAATTAATGTCAATTTTAAATAAATAGACACACCTATAGATAAATCGGCCACACCGTTCAATTTATCAAGGTGAGGATGACTCATTCACATCACAAATGACTTACATATCATTTTATTAAAGTATTAAAACAAAATGAAAGTGTTTTATATGTTTTAAGTAGGTCACTTGTTCTTTTTACTAAAATTAATGTCAATTTTAAATAAAAAGTCACACATGGAGTTATACCAGTTACACAGTCCATCAAATTGAGGTGGGGTTGATTCTTACATTTCAAAAATTAAATATGCGTAATTTTCCAAAATAATTAGAACAATAAAATTGTGTTTACTCATTCTCCAGTATTCCCTTTATTCTTATTAAAAAAATAATTGTCATTTTAAAATAAAATGTCACACTTTAAGTGATATCTACCACACCGTGAGTTGGATTGAGGTGCACTCAATTCCCACTAGTCAAAAAGTGAATTATGGATAACTTTCCAAAGTATCAAATCAATATTATTGTGTATTCTTGGTCTTGAGTATGTCCAATTTTTTATAATAATGTGTCTCTTAAAACATTAAACAAACACTTTGACTCATATAGGTCACATCATGTAGTGGTTTGATGTAAGAATACTTTCAATACATCAAAAAAAACTTGTGAATCATTTTAATAAATTATAAAGTGAATATGAGTGAATTTTCAGGGGTTTCAGTCAGTAACAAATGTTTCTAACAAAAAAGTCAAATTTAAAATTATAATGGACACATGGAGTGAAACTGGTATCATTGTGCTTCAGATTTTAATTAGTTTTACTTCTATAAGTTGAAAATAATGTATGGATCGATCTTAAAAATTATGAAAACAATTTGATTGTGTTTTCTCATCTATGAGATTATCAATTGTTCATTTAAAAAAAATTAATGTATATTTTAAATAAAAACAAACACTTGGAATAATATTACTCACAACATTCACCAAATTGAGGTGAGGTTGATTACTACTCATCAAAAATGAATTATGGATTATTTTCCTAATGTACCAAAACAATCTAAATGAATTTTACTGGTTTATAGTATGTTACTTTTTATTTTTACTATAATATATGAGATTCTTAAATAAAAAACATGCTGTTATACCAGTCACACCATCCATATGATTGATGTGGGGTTCATTTATACATATAAAAATTGTCTTATAGATATTTTTAATAAGGTACTGAAAAATACAAATGTGTTTTATAAATTTTCTAGATATCAGTTGTTCTTTTTACTGAAATTAATGTCAATTTTAAATAAAAAGATAATATGGAGTCATATTGATTATACCATGGTTGAAAATTGAGGTGATGATGACTCATAAACCACAAAAATGACTTATGGATCATTTTTATACTGTATTTAACCGGGTTGATTTTTTTTTCAATTTTGAGTATGTCACAAATGTGCTTTTATTTAAATGACTTTGGAAACTGGAAACACAAACTTTGAGACATATGAGTCACATCGTATGTTGGTTTGATGTGAGAATTCATCCTATATGTCAAATAAGAGTTATTAGTTATCTTTTAAAATTATCAGGACCATCAGATTGTGTTTTCCTAGTTATTAGTGAGTGACACATGTTTTGAACAAAAATTATGTTTTCAATTGATAAAGGGAAATTTATGTCATACCAGTCACAACATGCATCAAATTGAGGTGTGATTTATTTATACTTGTACAAAATGACTTAGGAATCATTTTCAAAGTGTATTAAAACAATTTGATTGCTTTTTCTTAGTTTCTTGAATTTCAATTGTTGTATTTACAAAAATTAATATCAATTTGAAATTAAATGATAAACTTGGATATATATTGTTCACAACATGCATTACATCGAGGTTTTGTTGATTTATAAACATCACAAATTATGTAGGAATCTATTTACTAATGTTGAAATATAATTTTAATTTGTTTTATCAATTTTCAGGATGTCACTTATTGCTTTTACGGAATTTTATGTCAATTTTGTATAAAAAGACATACTTTGAGTCATATTGGTCACGCGATGCATCGATTTGAGGTTTTTTTATTCATAAATTTTATAAATGAATTATGGATAATTATAAAAAATATAAAAATAATATGAATCCATTTTCATTGTTTTTTGTATGTCACTTATTATTTTTAGAATAATTAATGCCATATTAAAAATAAAACACACAAAGAATTATATCAGTAACATTGTGAATTATATTGAGGTTGGGTTCATTACTACACAACAACAATTACATATGGATCATTGTCATAATGTATCAAAACAATCCAAATGTGTTTTCATGGTTTTTAATTTGTCACTTTTTCTCTGAAATAAATGTCAATATTAAATAAAATCACACACATGATTAGGTCATGTATTTTTTTATATCTAAAATAAAATTATTAACTGGAAATATATTTTATGATTTATGTAGATCACATTGTGTATTGGATTGAAGTTTATATGATAGAGTATGTGATATGTGTTTTTCTTTCAACTATCATAAAACTTTCATAAAAATGTGAAAATGATCCATTCTAATGGAAGATAAACCCCATGATATCTGAAACACATACATTCTCAAAAGCATGGGATTTATTTTTCCATTAACAAGGTACAGTTTATATATTTCCTAGATTGTTTTAGATAGTTTAAATAAAAATATGGCTTCACAAAACATATTTGAAAAAAGCAACATAAGTATTAGATATAAATGATAAGGAAATTAACTAACACATAGTAGTTAAAATGAGTAAAAATTTACATTAATAATTAATAATAAATCCTCTTTTTCATGATGGTTGTGTAGATTCATGACCCATTTCCTTATTTTCATTATCTTAGTAGCATCCTTGAGGTCCAATATCGCACGATCATAAGATGCTTCGAAAAAATAACCCCAACTCGAGTAAAATATTACAAGTGTATAAAGAAATTTTAATATTATTATTATTAATACTATGAATAAATAAATTTAATATAAATATGAAACAATAAATTAATAAAATTTCAATTTAAAACTAAAACCATAAAATTATAGTTGTATTGGGTACATTATGTTTCATATTTAGTGCATAATCATAGTACAAGAGTGAATCTTCCTTGTTGATGACTTAATTTATTTTATGATCTCTATAATAAATTAAAAAAAAATTAGATAGTAATGATGAGGAAAATAAAAAAAACAATTATTTAAAATGATGTGAAAATAAATTTAAAAATAAATTTGATGTCACTTATTCATGGTATATGTGTACATTATGTCATAATGTATGTTGCAAATTTGTTTCTAAAAAATTTATTATTTCATGATAATATGGGGATTTTTTATACTAATATAATTATAGGGAAAACATAAATAAGGAATGAGTTAATAAATATAACAAATCAAATAGTAATTATCTTTGAAAATACTTCTTCAGGGATGCTAGTTGGTTTATTGTATATGATATATCTCAAAAATTAACAAACATAATAACCACAACAATTTCCATTAGTTTGTTTTGGATACATAATAATCATTGAAAAAATAGGTAATTTATTTTATATATGTTATGATATTAAAATTTTATTATATATACCCTAATACTTTTCCACTTATAGATGTTGATAAAATCCTTGTACACATGGACTATCCTTAGTCCATGATTTTTAGAATTTATAAACATCACCATTTCAACATATTATTCTCATTATAACACAATTCAAAATATGTAACTTTATTTTTAGTTTGAAAATATTGGATGTAGTCTAGTAAAAGTTGACAAATATTATCACGTGTGGACGGTTTGTTGGGTATACATATAGTGAATCCAAAAAAGAAATATTTAGAGTATCCGAACTGTCCACAATGAGTACCCAATTTGGCATAAAAACAAAAAGTAATAAGTATTTAAAGAAATGAAAATATATTTGAAATAATTAAATTTCATAGTTTACAACTGTAATATTTCTAATAAGAATTATTTTTCATCCATAAGTTTTCATTCAATCAATTTGACAAATTTTTTCACTCTTTAATCACTCTTTTATCAAATTTTGATTTCTTTATAGAAGTGAAACAAGGAAAATTGAGTCCATATTTATGTTCTTGGGGAAATCACTTCAATTGGTATTCTTATATAATCCTAATAAAATATGAAATTTATTTAGTCATAATTATCATAGGATATCAAATATTGGGGATAAAAATCACAAAAGAACACCTCATGAATACAATTAAAACTAATATTTGTGGCCAATTATACATAAGGATTTCATTTAAATTCTCAAGTTCAATGATGTCTGTGATGGACTCTACATACATTGGTTATTAAAAACCAACTATATTATTAATAAAAATTTATAACTTCATATCTTCATTAACATTAAATGTTAGTAAATGACGATTTTGAACGGGTGGGGTAAAATTGATTTTAATGATATTTTGGATCAGTTGGTTGATCTGTTAGATGGTATTGATTCAAAAATTCATTTCACAATGTTCCATTGGTCTCTCATTAATAACATTAATTTGTTCATAACTTTTTTCCTTAATTTTTAAAGGTTTATCATGAAAAATATATTTAAAATGAATTAATCCTTACTGATATGTGTTTTTATATGATTTGACTTCCATACTGCAAAGGTTCCAATCTCTTTCATGAAAATATGAATATCTACATAATCAAGTGTAATAGGTATCTCAACACTCAAATCATGAAAAATAGTAATCCCCACTCTCACATGACTTTTTTGAAGGGATTTGTTGTGTAAAATATCTTCTTTGATATTGAACATGGTAACCCTTGTAACTAGGTGATGGGTAGTGGTTGATAGATATGATTGAAAACCATTTTCACCTTATAGAATATCATAAAAAATGATACCACTATCTGTCTGATTATCATTTCATAGAAAAGATTATGAAAATAAGTATTAGCTCAACTAATAAAGATCTTTGAGGGGAATGGCTCACCAAAATGCTTGTGGTGGTGGGGGGGGGGGGGCTGTCTTCATGCAGTGGTTCTTCTTTATTTGTTTCTTATATTTGATTCAGACCAATAAAATTTTATACGAACTCATACTATTAATGAAAATAATCATCAAATAAATATTCTCTTTCTTTCACATCTTCCATTTCATTATCCCTATCATTCAGTTTTTTTCTCAAAAATATTTTCTGGGTGACAACCCATAAACAAAACCCCTGATGCAGCCATACTATTCTTCCCCTACAAGACAACTGATTGTAGGTTATCATCCATTACTGGTGTTGAGGATTCCTATATCTAATTCTGATAAAAAATATAGTAAAATAAGTAATCATTGTTATATAATAACTATTTAAATAAAAACAATTATTATATCCTACTTACACATGCTTCCCACACTTATTTTTGTGTTTTCAAAAATTTGTATACCATATTTATACACAAGTGCCTCTATCCATATCACATGAAGTGGGATGAAAGAGGATTCAGATTTATATTTATCAATCTAGATGAAAACGAAGGAGCATAATTATATTGTCATTTCATTTCACATAAAATTATTAAAATATATTCAAAATGCATAAAAAATATTAAAGTGAAGAATAACCCATAACTTTTTACATTATGGTAATATTGGTTTTTCAAATTGTTCCATATTTTTAGCACTCCATCTGTTTTCATAAATTCCAAATTCTCAATCATAGTGATTAATACATGTATTTTCAAACAATATATATCCCTCAACACTGTACTTTAAAAGATATATCCCCACGATGAACTGTAAAAGAATTCGATGCTACTTAGACTATTAGGTGTTCCTAAATATGTCATGTTTGTGGGTTTATTTTCCTTTTAGTATCTTTAAGATGATATTTTTTTAGAATTGTGTGAAAGCATATGTGATCCACTATATAATCCATTAATAAAAATTTATTATAAGATTAATTTACTATAAAATGTGTTCTACGAGGGATGATGAAGAGTAAGTCAGTGTTTTATTATTTTATATTTTCATAAAATAATCAAAATATATCATAATGTTACCCTAATCTCTTACCAAATCAGTTTGTTAACTGTGGGAACAACATGGTTCCATGAATCTACATTCTTTGACACACTCTACCAAGTAAATAGTTAATTAAACTAATGAACAAGGCCTTTTGGGGGATAATAGACTTTCCTGATTGATTCTATATGACCTAAAATTTGATTCCTTTTCTTCAAACCATACTATTTTTATCTTAAAGTTTCACACTATACTGATCATATTTTTTCCGTGACATCATTTCTTCTCCATCTACCATTTCCTTTACATTAAAATCATAAATATACTGTTCTGTTGGATTGGTATCATTTTCACATGTATAAGGTCATTCCCATATTTACTAAGATCAAAGATAGGTTGAAAAACTTATTATTCCTCAGGGTTGGGAGAATCAGATCGTGCATAAGTCATTATTGGAATTAGTGGTAAAACATTTAATTTATATTATTTTGATGTTTCATTGAATAGATAATAACATGAAGTAACTTAATGTATATTATAAAAAAAATAGATTATTAAACTAACATTTTTATTGGTTAAAGGGGGTTTACCCCAATTTTGGGTATCCAAATATCTCAATTGTGATCTCCTATAACATACATAACTCCATATACATTGGTTTCACTATGAAATGATTGAGAGATATCAATGAAAGTGTTATACTATTTTTAATATTCAACAGAACCTTCAATGGTTTTGGTTGATGATATAACAATTGACCATATTCGTTTTGTAGGATATGGAACAAAAAATAGATGTATTTCCTATAATTCCATTATAAACGGGTTCTCATTGTACGCTTCCTTAATGAAAATGAATTTCATAAAACCAAAATCAGTTTTTGTAATAACACTCTTATCAATTATCTTACATTAAAAAATCATATCTTCGAATATTGTTTAATCCAACTCCCATATTTATTTGATGATTCTAAAAAATTTCATATTCATATAAAAAGGATTTCAATCCTTAGTACCAGAAAAAAGAATCACTTCATTAACAAGTTTAACTCTACTATTTTACATGATAATTCCTTCATCATGTTCATTTTTATAGAATGTTTAACCATAAATTACATAATCCTTTTATGATAATGAATTCAAACATATTTCTCAGGCTAGTCATCACAATAATTTTTAGATTGAATCCATATTCTCATCTTTCTCATTAAAAATATTTTCTTCAAACCAACCTCTCAAATATTGATTATGTGTATTTAATATCCATAATTCAATCCTTTATGGATTCAAATGCTTAAGAATTTATGTGTTGGTTTCAACATAAGGTGAAACATCTAAACTATTATGAAAAGTATAAATGTGGGCCTAATCCCAATCCATAATATTGATTTTGAAAACTTCTATCCCATAAATTCCATCCCTAATAAGCCTACTAGTGTTATGAGATTTTGGTAGACCAATTATTTCCACACCGAATAGGTAGTCAGTTTAAAATTATATGTCTTCCTCAAAAATATATTTCTTTTCAATACAACCCTATAACCAAATATTATTTTTGACATACCCTTTTAAAATCTAGATATATATTTCAATGGGGTTACATTCATCTATAATGTACTAGACCACATAGTATAATCACTCTCACCAAGTGAAACCACAGATGAACCATCAAATCATTGAATGATAATGGGATGAACATTTCTAATTCACAAAATATTACTGAAATTTCTTTTTCTATAGTAGGAAATTTTTCTAGGACTAAGAATTTTATGCATATATATTTGCAAAATATATATATCATCAATAATTTATGAAATAAATTCTTGTAAAAAATGTACCTTAAATCTATAGGAAATAGATCTTTCTTCAAAACATGACAGTCATTTTATTTCAGAACATTTAGCATTAAATAAGTCATTGACAGGATATGCATGACATTCAATTACAACCAATATGGAAACTTTAAATCATTCAGGATGTTAATAAACTAATATATCACCTTCTTGGAAGGAGTTATTGAATTAGAATGAATGAAATTTCATTTTTACCCTTCAATAGCACCAACTATTCATGTACTACCATGTAAAATATGTACAACCTAGACTTAATTACATCATTTCTTTTTACGGGTACATTTTATAATGTTATAACGAAATCATCACATATATTGTTTTCAACATGCATGAGATCAATAATGTTACTCTTGAATAGACAATTCCAGTATGGTAATTCAAAAAAATTTATTTGTTTTTCATTCCAAATTTTGACATATTTTTGAAAAAAAGGTTTTCTAAAAGGAGTATCCATATCTATTACATTCTCAATGATTAGATAACCTTTTAGTGGAGATTGTGATGTATGTTATTCTAAACTCTATTTGAATGATATTGACCATGATTGATACTTATGTTGTCAGCATAGAAATATGTGATGTCCTAGAAACAAAATATTCGATTAATTTCTAAACCTAATTTATTGTGTAACTTGTTCACAAATGGGAAACCCTTGAGTTATATTAATTATATATCTTATCTGATTTCTATCTATATGAATGTAATTTATCATCCCATATAACATGGATATCAATGTGAAATCTTAAATTATATAAGAATCATACAACGTAACACCTAAATCCCATAATAATTTCAAATCATCAATCAATGAAGATAAATAAAGATCAATATAATTTCTCGGTTATTTTGGTAATGATATAACCATATATAATAGTATGTTTTTTAATTTTATCTATAAGTATGTTGTATCTTTGTAACATAATGGTATAACATTCCCTGTAATATGAGTGATAATTTGAAGACAAAAAGGATAAACTATATATATAGAAAATGTAAGATGAAGGATTCTGGTATCATTTCTAAATTTAGGATACTTATGATCAATTATCTTCCAGTAATGAGATTTTTTCTAGCCAAGATGTTTCCTATATTTATTTTTTTTATTTGTGTTCTATGTCAATTTCCTTGTAGTCACCTCACTTACTTATAGACACCTAAACTATGGAATGATTGGAACAAATTTCATAGCACCCAATTAGTAAATCTTGCACCGATAAGAAACCAAATTTGGGAATTCTTTATGTAATTGGTGTTTTTTTCGAATTAGTATACTTTCATTTTGCGAAGTATGTATTATTTTATAGATCATACCCATTGAACATAGAATTATTTTTAAATAATATGTTCAGATATAGAGGTCATTAAATTTTTGTAGCATATCATTAAAATGATTTAGTAGTTTAGTAAAACATGCATCACTACAACCATTTCTAGATTTTAAATTATATAGCTTATATAGAGATGAAAATTTAATATATTTAGTGCAACCAGTATACAATTGTGTCCTTTAACAAATAATTAAATTCAAATTTATTTGGAGATTCCAAAAGTTCATCTTGAACTATCATTTCCATTTCCTTAATATTATCTTCATGATAATTAACATCAATAATCACATCCTTGATACATAATTCATCATTTTAAACACTTGTAATCATACGAAATGATCCATAAAACTGAGTTACATTCAAGTCACTAATTACATTCTATTTTCCCTATGTTTATTCAAATATTTATATCTATGATTTATTCAATTATAGGTCAAGCGTTATTCCAACTCCTCTAAATTGATAAGTCTTGAATAAAAAAATAATAAACATGGAAAAAGGATTTTATAAGTGTCATGTGCCTGATCATTTGAAAACATAATGAATCTTTAACCCCAACATCATACTCTTTGGTTATTTATTTTCATCCATTCATTCTCTATTCATATCAATCGTATTTTATTTCATAAAATTTATTTTTTAAAAAATAAATAAATACACAAAATGGATCCTTTCAAATAATGGGAACCCAATATTTTAATGTATTTAATAATTTCATCACACATTGATGGATATGGCTAATTGAATTTAAGATTATAATTACTTCACTAGTGGTAGGTGTTATACATTGAATCTAACCAAAATTTTCACCAGTATATAGAATGGGATAACTACTACTTAGAGTATTTCATGAATCATATAGGCATGTCCAAAATAGACGGGGGATGGTTCTCAGGAAATAATATTATATAATAATTGTTTAGAAGATTAAGCTAAGGAATATGGTAATTATTATTGATTTTTTTAGACTCATCCCATTAGAAGGTAACACCAAATCATAGATAATATGTAGTTGTGGTGGAATCCCATATTTAAATCCATGCATGTCTTGTTAGACGTGATGTGGTATTAGGAGTTGTAAAGGGGTTAAACATTAATTTACCTTTTTTGGGAGTGGGGACATGTTTGATGTCATATGGGTAAGATAGAGTTACTGAAATTCCATTACAATGGATTTATTACTAGTCAATATTATTTAATTGGTGGGATTCTATGTATCTAAAGGGTCTCTAAAAGGCAATATAAACATATAAATACAGATGAAAACTTTTATGAGTAAACCATGGGTTTTCTATACAATTATAAAAAGGAATCAAATAAGTTCTCCCATAGATTCATTATTGAACATGAAATTGAAAAAAGAAAATTATGAAAACTACTCTACCATCTATTAAAAGAATATATCCAACTTCTATTCATTTTGAATTAAAAAATATAATATTAACCATAATAAAGTAACACTTATTTAGCCAAATATTTTTTTTACAAAAATAGTAAATCAATTAAAATTTTTCTAAATATAAAATTATAATTTAAAGAAATAAAATTTACGAATGTATAAAAGTATTAAACTATTGACAAATTTAAAAACATATATATGTATAAAATAATAAATTACAAATTTATATATATTTATATCGGTTTATAAAATTATAGACATATATATAAAGTATGAAATTACATATAATTTATAAATACTCTACATTTTAACGAAATATACGTAATTTATAAATGTATATAAATTTATAAAAGTATATAAATGTACATATATGTTTTTAAATTATGTATAATATTTAAAATTATATAGTTTTACACATTTATAAAAGTATACAATTAAAATATATAAAAGTAAAATTTATAAATGTATAGAAGTATAATAATTTGTAACGAATAAAACAATAAATCTATATTAATATATAAATATAGAAAACTATAAAAGTATAAATTATTAATGAGATTTTATATTCAAACTATATATTTAAATATGATATACTATTAATTTTATAAATATATATTTATTTATAAATGGCTATAAATAATAATTTCTGTATCCAATCAAGGATATGTATGTATGAATATGAAGCTTAAATAAAATTCATCAGGTTGTACGTAGGAGTCACTTACACTAATAAGGGATGATATGTAATATTAATCTTTATGAATCAAGGGAGATGCACAAGGTTCATTCCATCTACTATTTGAGTTGAAGAGTCGGCCACACCATGGATTGATGGCCATAATGAGACAAAAAAATGTAATTGTTTATCAATCATAAAATATGATTTATATTTCAGAAAAACGATCCTAAATGATATAATAAAATTTGAGTTTTCTAAATATTTTCATATATTAAAGTATATTAATTATAATTTTGGAGTCAAAATTAATTTTTGTTTCAAAAATATACTAAGATATTCCTTGATCAATTATTATTTTTTAATTTAAAGAAAGTAATATTTAACTGAATTCTATATTATTCAAATTTTCTTCCAATACTATTACATATAATTAATAATAATAATAATAATTTTATATATTTTTGAAATATATAAAAATATTTAAGTATAAATCATAAAACTCATCTGAATATAAAATAAAATTTTGTAAAATTTTTTAAAATTTATTTAAGAGTTACATTAAAAAAACTTATATATCAGTTACTGGAATTTCATTTTAATGGAATTTTCTTTTCTTTTATTTATATATTTAATATGATGAAAATATATTGAATTCATTAATATAAGGATCAAACAATAAAAATATTTTTAAAATTTTAGAATGATTTTAAAAATATATGTTAAGAATATATAATTTAAAATTTAACAACATAATTTTAAATTCTTTGTTGAAAATAAAAATACATGTTAAAAAAAGACATATATTTAGATACATTGATTATTTTCCAAAATTTAATGTTTTATATGCAAAATATTTTGGATGATCAAACTAAATCTCACTTCTAAAAAATTCTTTTGGTTCATTAAAAGATTATGCACTAGTGAATTAAATATAATATGTTAATACTAAAATTAAATATAATACTTAACATGATACAATTAAATAATGTAAAATTAGTAATATATATTTACAAAAAATAAATAAGATGAGGGATGATGATAATATTGGGCCATTGAATACAAACCTCAATTGCACAATCGCATAATCTCAGTCAATCCATGAAATCATATGAAAGCCCTCAACTTTTGAGATCAACTGCTTCTTCTTAATCAGGTGATCCTATAACAAAGATATGTTATTTCAATTCCCTAATCCTTCACAGAAACACTAAAATTATGTTCTCGATGGTGTGTCTCTCCCACAATTTCTTTAACAAACATTGAGCACCCACCTTTACTCAGTATATGGTTTTCATTAAGGAAATTAGAAAATAGGAGTGGTGTGATGTTGTCGAGGGGTGGCGCGATGTAGTGAAAGGGTGATATGTGGTGTATAGAATGGTGTGGGGAATGGGTATTGTGATTTGGTTAAGGTGTGTGATGTGGTGAATAGATTCATTATACCATAGATTTGGATACTGGTAATAGTGAGAGCGGGGGCCATGAGAGCAGCGATGAGACATGCAGCCGTGAGAGTGATAGTTATAGGAATGATGGAGAGAGGGGCGACTGAGAGAGGGGATATGAGAGGGGAAATGAGATAAAATATGAGAGAAGTGGTGTAATACACGTATGTTTGTGTGAGAGATTGTAGGTGTGTGAGACAGATGCATCTGGTTAGAGTTATCTTATAAATTCAGGTTACGATTTTATTGGTGATTTGAAAATTTGATGATAAAGAGTAGTTTTATCATCACTAAAATAGAAAATTTTGATAAAAATACCTTTTATCAGCACTTTTCTAGCTTTGATAATGACAACCCATTATCACCAATAAAAAAATGGTGATAAAACATTCCATTATCAGTGATAAAATTCTAAAACTGTATTAGAGTTATTTTAGGAGCTATTTTTAGCACTGTTAAGAGGGGTATCTTAATCAGCTCTAAAAAAGAACTGATAAATCTATAATATTAATGATTTTTTTATATTTATATAAATATTTCTAAAATAACAATATATATATATAATTATAATAAAAAAAATATTTATTTATTTATAATTATACTAGAGTGGTTGAGGCCTGGAGTTAAATCCATGGACCGAACATTTACTAAAGATAAAAACATACAAAGATAACATGGAGTTGCAATAAAATGAACTAACTGAAATGTCCCCAAAAAAACAACTGAAAAACCTACATAATCAATTTTTTTTGACTACCACCTCTTGCTCATTATCCTCCCTAGACACACAAATGTCTACCTCTCCTCCATTCATTAAGAGCATGACAAGAAGAATAATTGTGATTTGTGTCTCATGAATCATACATCAAACTATGAGATTCTTGATCTCTATAAATATCATCATCCTCAATCAATACTTGAAATTCATGGTCATAATCCATGATTTAGTATTCTAAAACATCATCCATGAGGAAGGTCTCATTATTAAGATGTTTATCCCAAGGAATATATTGAGTGATTGAAGTCTCTCGAAGAAAGGGATCCTCACAATGAGAAGAATACACCAAAAGGTTCTCACATGGAAATTGAGATATCACCATAGAGAAAGTATGATTTTAATAAATTGACCTTGAGATGTTTTCTTATAATTAATTTTTATAATGTATTTCAAGATAAAAATCATCAAATTATGGTTTAATAATTGATTTTAACATATCAATGATGTTTGGGGTAATAACACTCTCATTTATCATAACCATTCAAAAAAGAGTGTCAAATTATAGATCATCAGGTAGAACATCAGTGATCAAGCACTTAGTGGAGACATAAAGTTGTACATCTACCTCTCTATACATTGATTGTTGTTCATAATATCCCATAGACTACATATCCCCTTTCTTCCCATCAAGATGACATGAGGAAACCTCATTTCCCATAATATCATTAAATTAAGAGGAAGAGGACATCCCAGTGTCACAATTGAAATTGCATGTAGTCCCTAGTATAGATACTATTTGTTACTAAATATTTGTGATAGAAGGTCCGATTAAAACCTACTCTATTCTTCCAATATGAGGTTTAGGTGCAATAGTTTCCTTCTAGGAGTTAGCCATTCCATGTCACTTTACCTGTAATTTCATATGGGAAAGATTTTAAGTCTGGAAAATAATTTTCCTCTTCAAGAATCAATATACAAGTATCTTCACCATACCATCATTAAATGAGTGATCATTTGTAGGTTCCTCCAGGGAAATTGAATTTCGGTCATTAACATGAATATCTAAATTCCATGCTTTCCTCCTTGGAGACATGTTCTCATATTTAGAAGATTGCATATCCCCAAAGGAAGAATCTAGGACACTGTCCTTATAGGACCTCCTCCCACTCTCCCAAGCCTCAAAGGTATCCCGAGTTGAATCCTTAGTTGGAATCCAACCACTAAGATCCCACATGTAATGATTAATAGTTTTTCTTATATTATTTCTCAAACAAAACATGTAGCTTCTAAAATGGAGGTTTTGTATAATTCTTAATTGAATTTACCGCATCAATATCAATGGGATATGTTAATTTAAAAATATAAAATAGATGAAACATATTCCTACAATCTAAAATACTCAAATTTCATCTACACTTTTAATTATACTGATCAATGAAGTTACAAGTGCTATAGAAATTAGAGATTCGTTCAAATTCCACTATAAGATCAATCTTGAAGTCTCCAAAAACCAGGAAAATAGTTTATATAGGGGTTGTGTAGAGGCCAAACTCAACCATGATCATATAAAAATGACCACATCAGGTATTCCCAGTTTCTATTTCAAACATGATTACAAGTCCCACTACAGAGGCAACATCCCAAAAAATCAATGGGTTATGAAAGGAAGACATTAAACCCTCAATTCAAATCCTAGTATACATGACCAAATTACATACATTGGTTGGATCAAAAAGGGGATCAAGTTTATGTATTCTGAAAAAACTAGGTTCAAGGGAAATCAAGCCAATGCTCCGGGGTATTTAATCTAGCTCCATAGAGCAAAACTAATGTGAAAAAAACACTTACGAGTTGAATTTAACCTCCACAAGTCAATTCCACAAACATGGATAAGCCGGTTCATAAGATCTTTAACCTAAATTGTGGTATTTTCCTTCAATATAGTGATATAAACAATAATTGAGTGTTGAAACTCTATTATTCATTCCCCCATAATCCTAGTATTTTCTGCAAAAATAGGTAAATATCAATTTTTTTGGATTATTTTTTTGTAGAAAAAAAATATTACTATTTGATAAAATCTAATCCTATTTCATATTTCAATACTTACCAAATAGTTCTTCCTTCAAGTCAGTGGGATAGAAGCCTACATATAGGCCCCCATGAACTTAGAAACTAACTCAAATCATAGAGTCATATCAACTAGGGCTGTTGGGACCACTTTAGTAATTGAGTTTTATATGTTGTCAGTAAGGTTAATGAATTTAAATGATGGTTAAAGACACTATCCTAATTGAAATGGTGAATGGAAATTAGATGATTGGTGTACGTCTCCTAAGGTCAAAGAACTTGTATCATGTGTGATACATTGTTTACAACATTAAAGTAGAAACCTATTAGGGTTGATTGAAGTGTTCTTTTTAATTCATGTCCTAAAAAGAAATGGTGATAAAGTGAAAAAATGGGATCATAATTTGAAGAAGAAGAGGCCTGGACTTTGAGGTGGCCATGCACATATTTTAATATGGCCATGCATTTGACTAAGAAAGTATATTTTTTCCTTACAAAGATTTTTCCAAAAAGGAAGGCTAGTCGAGGAACTCACCTCAAGCACATTAATGACCAGAGGGTCAACTGCGCTCGAGGGAAGTCCTCAAGGCCGGCCCCGCATGTGGAAGGGGCATGCGGGCCGTGTATAAGCCCGAAAGAGTGCGCGAATAGTGATCAACTCATGTAGAGGGAAGAATAGTGGGTGCGAGGAGTGCACCCTCAAGAGGTATGGATGGGTTTAGAAGCGCAACCATAGAGAACCGGTGCGGGGCAGCACCAGAGGGGGAGAGGTGAATTCCAAGAGGTTGTCAGGAGGTGTTGATTGATAAACCGCACCTCTCACTCATGTATGTTTTGATGTGAGACAACATTTTAATAATGAAGATGTAATTTATGTCGCTCATCCCATCCTGAATCTCGGTCCACCATCCAATTAGATATGGGATCCGATCATATAATCTTCACGGATTATTTGATCTCATGTAGCATGCATTTTAACCAGAAATGTCTGATCATCCCGCAACATTCTATCCATCCCACGCTGTCGTCTACAACCTGTCGAAGTCGCTGCCACCCATCAGCAACACTGCACTCACTAGAGAAGATTCTTGATCACCATGGAAGACCTATGACTATCAAAGAAGGATAATTTCGGCACCACAAAAGCTACTAGATCGAACCGAGACCATGCATACAATCTACATCTTGCATCCATACGATATCTCGAAGAATAAGGATCGGTCAAGGAAAATGGAGTAGCCGAGGCCACATGGGCTCAAGGGAGATTCATGCATGAGAATTATGAAGAACATTTTTACTGTATGCATAAAGATAAGATCCTGTATTAAAGAGGAAACAAATCGAGGATCACGATATATTATCACCCACAGGTTTGTAGATTTCAAAACACCAGATATCCCATGCATTCAAAGCCGCTATCTCGTCAGCATATCATGAAAATCATGAATGCAGAAGAGGTGTTACCCTCGCCTATAAAAGTAGGAGCCCATTCCTGAAGAATGATATCATTCCCTCATTCCTGAGAGCTCATGTTCTCGAAAAACAGACCAACTCTGCACATCACTTCGTGAAGAGAAAGCATAGCATTGTGATCCTTCAAGTACCCTTGAATAAGAGATCCTAAAAACCATCGATAAGTATTATGAACCCTCATATTTCTTCGCAAAGAATCAGCACCCAAACACGTGATAGGTTTTGTAAAACCCACACTCTGCTTCGCGAAATATATGCCATCATGAGACAGTTCTTGAGATACTCACTCACTGAGCTTTGTGAAAAGGTAAAACTGTGCACCTTATTCACAAAGAAGATCTGTGCATCCTTGCGTGATGAAATTGAACCATGGTTCCTCTGGTTTCATGAATAAAGGTGAGAACACCCTTCTATTAGCATGTTTTTATTCTACTCTGTGCAGGGGTTCATTTTTGAAGAAGAAGAAGATCTCATGTGGTGAATTTGATTAAAGTGTGTGTTTTATTTGATGAAACATGATGTCTTGGGTGCTTGCAAGTGGAGAGTAAGAATACATGAATGTATGCATGTCCTCTGGTTGAAGAAACCCGAGGCCATGTACACTTGTGTGAAAGAAGGATCTCAAACATGGAAAGTGTTTCACCCATTCGGGATTAAAGAAACATACACATATAAACCTAAAAAAAAACTAACATAGTGCAAGAAGAATTAGTAGAAGAAATAAGAGGAAGAGTATAAGCGGATGAGTGTGTGTTTGTTCTTAAAGAACCATACCCATTAAGGGTTCTCACACAAGAAGAAGAATATGTGAATGCATGTATGCATTCATGCCCATGCATATGTGAAGACACTCAAAAGAAAGAACCAAAATAGACTGTGCACATATGTTATAAAGAAGAAGGAAGAGTTCAACCCTAATGTCATATGCGTGATTACATGCATACATGAACAAGAAGAAAAGAATTAATTCAGATGATTCCATGTGAATTGATCTTCATTGCCTGAATAATCACATGGGTGTATGTGATTCTCACCAAGTAGAGAGAAGAATGTTTTGAGTTTTTGGTCGCTGCACTATAAAGATTAAATAGAGAAGTCTAGTGAAGTTGGTGTTGCATTAGGGAAGAATAGAAATAAATGAAAAATAATTTCATGCATACTAATTTGCAAGTAATCAATAGAAGATAAATAAAGAAGACCAAGAGTAGAACCTACCTTTTGAAGACGGAAGAAGACTGTCTCCATAGGCAGTATAAAGAACAAGATATAGGCAACAAGTTTGACATGGCTATCACTAGTCTAGGGAAGAGGATTGATTCCCACCCCCCTCTAATGTGTAGGGACTCACACTAGCTAGAGGATTGTTTTCCAAGCCACTATACTATAGAATCATATCATATCATAGAGAAGAATCCATGTACTAGGAATATCCATGCATGGAAAGGACGTAGTTACTCGTATTGAGTGGAAAACCTTGTAAAAATATCATGTGAATATTTTTACTGCTTTCTATTATTGCATGAAAAATGAAAAAGAGAATAAGAGAATCAGGATCCTAACATGTAAAGAGGTACATGGATATACTGCTTTCAATATCAATTCGTTTCTAAATGTACTAACAAAAACCACTTGACATGAGATGAAAAAGATCAATGTAGTCAAGGAGGTATATTTGGAAGAATACTCCAAGAAGATCAAGAAACATGACGCTTTATTAGAAAACAAATTAAAGATGCATGAAGATGAGATTGAAAGATTAAATAAGTCTTGTGAAGAGAATATGACTATGATTGAAGACCATAAAGTAATACTCATTATGAGTTGTCTATAATTTGAAGCACAATTGACCAATCTTGAGAAGAAACATATTGAGTCTCCCCAAAAGAAGGAAATAGTATCTACTGTAACTCAATGTTCACAAGAGGATTATACTGTCAAAAGACCTCCAATATGTGACAAGATGATCATTACTTCACTCATTGATATATCACAAGAAGCTGAGAAAGTAAAGGTACCATCCATACCAAATTGTTTTCATGCATCAAAAAAATTTCTACAAAAAGTGCACGTTAGAAGAAAAATTCTAAACATATATGGATGTATAAGAATGAGAAGAAAACCACCACCATATCTAGGGTGGATAGGGGAAAGAGTGTGGAAGATTGCTCCCCACCGGATGCACAACATACCAAGAAAGAAAATTCAGCAACTTTATAAAGATTATGGAAATAAGTCAAGGTTTGTTGGAAAATGCTGATGTTATAATAGATTTGGGCATTGTGCACTGGATTGTTGGTACAACATCTTAAAAGTAAAAGCATAGATAAATCCTATGTCAAGGGGGATAAATCCAGATAAGCAACAACCACAGATCAAGAAGAATATGTATACTTCAAACAGATTTGGAATGATATATAAAATTTGTGATGTATGCAATATGAGTGGTCACAGGAATGGTGAATTCTCACTTCAACAGGTACCCAAAGCTGATAAGAAAAGAAGATCACAGAAACTGGACAATAAAGGAAAAGGTGAAAATTACTTCAATTGTAAATCCAAATAGTTGAAGGGTAGTGCAACCAAAAGAACTACTATGAAGGATGAAACATAGAAGAATCCAAGTAGAAGATACAATGTTGATGAATTAGTCCCTAATGATATATTGGTGGTTTGTCCAGATAAATTTGAATGAATGAGAAACATGAATGATGCACATGATAAGGCTACTGCTGAAAACAAAAATGAGATTCTACATGAAGAAAAATAAGTTCAGTGTGTGAGGTGGAACAAGGATGGTCACACTGTTATAATATTCCTTGAATTTACTCCATCCCAAATAAAATTCCTCAATAAGATGAATGTTTCACCCAGAGATTTTAGGGAATTGAGATCCCTTCAATAGAGAAAACACACACACAAAGATATGGAAGAAAGAGTGAGGTCCACTCAGTCATAGTGAGCATTGAAGATCAGTTGTGAAAGTGTGAAGAATGGAGCATCTGGGTTGGTAAAATCATCTCAACCTTGTTCTTCACATTGATGGAGAATAGAGGATCCACCATATTACCTTAAATATTTTTGTATTGTATTTGTTATTATCATTTGGGAATTGATGGTGAGGAAAGATATCTGGGGGAGAACCTGAGAATCAATGGAGAGAAGAGTTCCCTTGAGGGGGAGAAACATGAAAAAGCTTCCACAACCATTATCTCAATCAGTATCAACATCTGTTTTTATAAAATTACAACACTCTAGAGATTTTCCAAAGATCATGTCTTTGGAAAAGGTATGTTATTTATTAATCTCACATCCATGGTTACTCAAAATAAATATCATTCTACAAGGGGGGGGGGTGTAATTTATTTACATAGTGACATAAGAAGATTGGATGAGTTCTCATCTCATGAGGTGTCATGACTTGTGGAGAATGGACAGATTTATTGTCAAAATACGATCCTCTGGTTTTCTACACCAACCATTTTTCAAGTAGGATTAGAGTGAAATGATATATGGAACATTTATTATGTATGATATCTTAACCTCTCTACCATGTAAATTTTATTTCTTGACAATATGTGGGAGATAAGTGAAATGAAAATTTATGAGGGAGAAAGAATTGAAGACTCACATTGACACATTCATTTAGTATAAAAACATTGGGTATTTCCAAAAGAATACAATGTGTGAGATTGTTGGGACCACTTTATTAATTAATTTGTATTTTGTGTCAATGTAACGCCCTGACCCCAGTTACACATATTTGGTGCATTTTTACATATCATATGCATGATCAGAAAAGACCAAGTCTCAAAAGACCGATTAGTTTAGTAGCCTTGAAAGTACTAGATACATTCATAAGTTTTACTTTACATTATAAAATGAAAAACAACAACAACATTTTCTCCATTAACCACATTCATATCCCATGGACTATCCCTATAGGTTAATCATAATATACTTATTCACATCTAGGGAAAAATAAAACTTAGAAATGGGTGAGATCAAATGCTGAGTAAGGATAACAATATATCATAAACATTGATAAATAAGGATTATAAATTGTAGGCAATGTATACGACTAAAACATAATCCTTTTAAACTTAAACTTCAACATAATATGGAATGGATAAATCGAATAATTCCACTTACTTATTCACAAGGATATTCTACTAGTCTAATAATCACATGTAATATCAAATATTCAGTTAATTAATGATGGAATGCATAATGCCAGACTTCATAACCACATAGTCAAGGCCATGTGCCAAGACTACAAAAATATTTTCTCAAGGCCTAGTTCCAAGACACTAGTTTGTTTCATGATTCCAACTTATGTATTGAGGAGCTATAGCATGCTCCACCCATCACTTACTAAGGCCAATGCATTCCTCATATGAAATGGTTTAAACATAACATAAACATTCGTATTAAAACTAGCTTACAAAATTTCAATACTTAATCCATAAACAATCAATGGTATATAATAACACATCCATAGAAAAACATATCACAAAATTTTGAATACAATATGGAATATTTTTATCAATATAAATCAACCTCAAAAAAGTTGAAAATCCATCAAAGGATGTTGACATAGATGAAATGAAAACTATTTGAAAGAAATACCTCTTTCTATTTTGAAACAATTTAAAAGAAAACATTCATTTTGGAAATATTATTCTAAGCTTGTAAGTGATTCTTATAATGTGTTATAACCACGGAAAATAACCGCACCTGCCGTATATGTGAAAAAAACATTCTTTCCATAATTTTGTCGAAAAGGTCCTAAAGTACCTTGTTTGGAAAATGACTGAAAGATTCATTTATAAACAAATTATAAAAAGTAAAACAAGGGTATATATAAATTTAACCAATAGTCTAGGAAATATTAAAAATGTTTTGAAATACAGTTTAAGAAACATGGATGTGGATGATAAAGAGGTCCTTGTAGATAATTACATATAAACAACCTCATATAATGAAGAGGTTGTAGAATTAACCCATAACTTGTACTCTTCCTTGGTCAAGGGTTAGTTAACATACTATATAATAGTTAAATAATTGTTATAAAATTATACAAGAACCATATACTTAAATATGATGTCAGATATGATCTTTTAATATTTATTTGTTAATAATATTTTTGTATTATCATCGTTTTAGGTGTTAATTGATTTGTTCTCCTTTATATGTTTTGTTACATAAGCCATATTTGTTATGGATAAGATGTATTTTATTCATATCCTGAATGATATTAAGTTCTTAAAAAGTATTTTTAATCATCAAATGAAAATTATTCTTGAATGGTTACGATGGGGAAATGAATGTCATCGCGTTCGTGGAGACGGTAATCCATACGTATGAACGAGTGACAATATCATTCTTTTGATATTAAAATATTATGTAAATTGATGGTATGTCATATATACAGAATCATTAACATGTTATATTTATTAAATATATAAATATTAGATCATTATTATATCCATCCAAATAATAATGTATTGAATAACAACTACACCATGACGTGAAGACGGTAAGTCATACGTACACACGTATGGAAACTTTGTCATTCATATGAGGGATAAAATAATGAATATTGTTGTACCATTTTTATAATAACATCATAGTATTTAGAATATACTGGAGTTATTATTTTAGAATGGAAACAACAATGAAAGTGAATGTGGAATAAGAAAATTACTTTAAAGAGGTGATGAAATATTTAACTCTTCTTCGGGTTCTTTCTTTTGATTTGATCAAAACGGAACTTTATGCTAGATTTATGACCAAATGAAGGCCTCTAGGATGAAGGGAGGATAGTTGGGAGGATATTTGGGTAGGCTTTGTCCATGGAAAATGGATTTGGAGATGTGATTTTTAGGGAAGGGGAAGTGACCTTTTATAAGAGAGGTGAGGGGAACCTTATGAAATGATTGAAATATTATTTTATAATAAAATCATTTTCGGTTTCTAATGGATAAAAAATAATTTATTTCAAGTCTATGGTGGAGATGTAATGAAAACCTCTAAACCAATAGGTTTTATATAGGATTATGTCACCATATTAATCTTATCTTTTAGATTTTACTCTTAGTTAAATAGTTTGACATTTACCTTGTCTCTTTGTATTTTTATATTATGTGGTTAATAAACTTACTATAAACTTCCAAAAGAACCTCAAGTGGTTCATTATCGATATAAATATCATTATATATGTCCTTTTTCCTAGAATTTTATTTTTAAAAATATTATATCAATTAATAATATAATATTTGTTTTAAAATCTCGTTTTTGTCAATTTTGACACTATTTGGTATTTTGTTTTTGTTAAAGTCATAACAACATGATTAATTCGAAACAAATTTATTTAATCAACTCGAACATGTCATATTAACCTTGAAAATTAGTGGAATTCATCAAAATTCTCAAAATCGATTTATTTGTATATTTATAATATCAATTATTTTAATCTCTATTTAATAATTTAATTACAAAATCATCATTGTGTCATAAATAAAATTTATTTATTTAATGTCTAAAAATTAATAATAAAATACCATTATTTTGGAAATATTTTCATCTTTCTAATGAATATTTATAGATTAATTTATCTTATGTAGAGCACTATATTAAAAATGGTTTAGTTATTAAAAATTTAATTTAACACTTTTAACTCTTCTTTAAATAAAATAATAGTAAATTTCCTAATCTAATAAAAGTGGCCATAAAGGATAATATTTTATTCCTAAGGTTTTTTTGGTCTAAATACACTTATCCAATAGAATTAATACATGTGTAAGGGTTGTAATAATATCATTTTTAACTTAAATTACCCTATTTACTCTTAACCGTGGATAATAAAATATAAAAGTTACTACTCATCAAAAATTATTTTCATTTTATTTAACCTAATTTTACTTACTAATATCAACCATGTCTCTCAGATTTTTGAAATAAAATTCAATGAAGTGGTAAAATTATGTTTTATGAATATTTGCAAAAGCTCCTAGGAGGTGTGTAAAAGATGGAAAAAAGTTCAATAAACATTTTATATATCTAAACTTATTATAAAATTAAACCAATGAATTACATTGAAAATATATTGGTATTATGTATCTATTTTTATCTAAAATAAATTTAAATAAAATAAATAATTATTTTAATAAAAAGTCGGTTTTAAATAATAACGCAATGTTTTTCACTATTCATCAAAAATTGATTGTTTTCAGAAAAAAACCTAAAATTAACCCTAAGCTAATTTTGAAATTCCGAATCCAAAAATGAAGTCCAATTTGAAAAATAAAATTTATATAATCTCAAAAATTGGGTATTACTATTCATAATGGCTGGTCTGATTGGTCGTGGTGTGTTAAAACTCCATGTTGCGTACAACACAAGCTATTGAATTATTAAAATAAAAACATTACATGGAAGCTAGGGGTGTTAAATTCTTCCCTCATTAAAATAATTTCATCCTCAAAATTTCTAGAATACTACTACGTAAAAATATTCTAGTGGTTCTTCATCATATGTTCCTCATCTTCCCACGTTGCCTCTTCTATCTTATGGTTTCTCCATAGAACATTCACCAGACGAGTCGCTGGGTTTCTCAACACTTGTTCTATGGTATC
The DNA here is from genome assembly GCA_963277665.1 of Viscum album. Taxonomy (NCBI): domain Eukaryota; kingdom Viridiplantae; phylum Streptophyta; class Magnoliopsida; order Santalales; family Viscaceae; genus Viscum; species Viscum album. The sequence goes on along the minus strand of OY728139.1, from coordinate 734,317,451 downwards.
ATGAATTATGTTAGGCTCTTCACAATAAGACATGTTAGGTTTTAATTCTATTTCTTCATAGGTGATTACATTTGTTGGGTATGGCTTGTATTTTATCAACAATGATACGTGGAACACATCATGAACATTGGAGAGACATGGCGTTATATGCAAATGGTAAGCTATAAATCCAATTCTTTCTATAATTTCGAATGGTCCAATGTACATGGGACTCAATTTACCCTTCTTACTAAAACATATAATACCCTTACAAGGAGATACCTTCAAGAAAATATGATAACCTATGTGAAATTCCAAATACTTCCTTTGATTATCGACATAGCTCTTTTTCCAACATTGGGATGCTTTGATGTGGGTTTGGATATCCTTCACCTTTTCCATTGTTTCCTCAACATGTTCTGGGCCTACGAGTTTTCTTTCACCAACATCAACCCAAGAAGTTTGTGTACTACATCTCTTTCCATATAACGCATTATATGGTTCCATCTGAATACTTGAATGGAAGCTATTGTTATAGGAAAATTATAACACAGGTAAATATTGATCCCACATACCTTGAATGTCAAGTGAGAAAGATATCAACATGTGTTATATGGTTTGAATAGTCTATTTTGATTGTCCATCAGTTTGAGGGTGGTAGGTAGTGGTCAAACAAAGGTCAATATTTAGGGAATTTTTAAGACATTTCAAGAATCTAAATGTAAAACGGGGATAAAAATCTGAAAAAATCGATAGGGGTACTCCATGAATTCTTACAAAATCATTAATATATAGTCTTGCTAAACGATCAAGTGGTAAATCTTCTCTTATAGAATGAATATTTGCTGACTTGGTAAGACGATCAACAATGACCCATATTAAATCAATTATTCTAGGAGTCTTTTGTATCTGCATGACAAAGTCCATTGTAATATCATCTCATTTCCACTTAGGCATTGGAAGAGGTTTCACGACTCCTCTAGGATGTTTTCTTCCAGCTTTCACATGTTAGTAAACCATACATCGTGACAAAAAATCATCAATATTTCTCTTCATGTTGTCCCACCAGAAATGTTCTATCAAATCTCTATACATCTTAGTGCCACCTGGGCGTATAGAGAAATTAGAGCTATGAGAATCATCTAACAATTCCCTCTTTAGATAATTTATATTGAGAATAGAAATAATATCCCCAAATTTCAATATCCCATCTTCATATACAAAGTCGATCAATCTCACATCGTTCACAACAATTTTTCTTTAAAATTACTCATCACCAGTTTTCGAACTTTTTAACCTTTATAGAAAAGATGGTTTGGAAACCATTTGAAAAAGCATGGATGTTTGTACTTCCATGGTAATTATCATATCCAACTTTAATAGATCCATGTATATAGGATCCTTTTCAACTCTCATCTTGTTAAAAACTCCATGATTCTTTCTGCTCAAAGCATATTGCATCTTATTTTCCTTCCCCGGGTGGTAGTGTATAGTGAAATCATAATCCTTGAGTAGTTCAAGACATCACCTTTGCCACATTATGAGTTATTTATGTGAGAAAATATACTTTAAACTCTTGTGATCAATAAAAATTTCAATTTTTTCACCATATATATAGTGTCTCCAAATATTTAAAGAAAATATTATAACTACTAATTCAAGATCATGAGTGAGATATTTTTGTTTATGAATTTTTAGCTGTTGTGATGCATAAGCAATAACTCTATCATTCTACATAAGGAAAAAAAAGTCCTTTCTTTGAAGCACCACCATAAATAAAAAACCCCTCATTCACCGATGGTAGAGTCAAGATTGGAGCATTGAATAATCCTCTCTTCAATTCTTCAAAATATTCTGCACACTCTTTTTTGAAAAAGAATTCAACCCTATTACGTGGGAGCATGGTTAATGGGTTAGCCAATAAGGAAACATTATTCACAAAATGATGATAATAACCTGTTAAACCAATAAAACTGCGTACCTCAATTATACTCGTCGGTGCTGGCCATTCTTGGATTTGCTTGGTCTATGAAGGATCAATAGAAATTCCACTTTTATAGACAATATTTCCAAGAAAAAAAAATCTCTTGTAGCCATAATTCAAACTTTATCATCTTCCCAAATAATTCATTTCTTCTATGAGTCTTTAGAATAATGCACAAGTGATTTTCATGATCTTTAATATTTTGGAATATAGCGATGGCACCGCACTCTCTTGGGTGCCTTCATATCTCAGCTCTTTCTGTCTAGGGTTTACCTCTCCTTCGATGGTGATGGAACCTACACTTAGTTTCCTTATGGTTCTCCCCTCTTTCCCAATGTATCCCCTTTATAATCTTTCACTTCTTATTGCTCGCTCCACTCAGGGTTTCCTCTCCCTCGCCTCCCTCTGCTCCGTGTCACATGGTCTTTCTTCTAGGATGTCTCCTCCACACACTGATCTTGAGCTCTACCGCTCCATTCCAGGTCATATTTTGAACGATAGAGCCTCTGAGGTTTTGGGTTTAGCAGATATCCCTTTATCGATTTCTCAGTATAACCTCTCTCTTTTCTAGGGCTTCATACCCTATTTCTTCGATCTCTATTTTCTCTCTAGGGGTTCATCCCCTTGAATTTCTTCATCCTGGCCTCATTTTGGGTTACATTTCCATTTCTTTCTTCTTTTTTCTTGATGATTTTTTCCTGCCTTTCAGGTTTGTTGTGGTTTTTTTGGGTGTTATGATTTCTCATTCGGATTGAAGGGTTGACGTGATGATACTTGCTCGGTGGCCTGCTATGGGAGTCTGTCCGCTTTCCTCTCTCTAGAATCCAAGACCACAAAACCCTTCTAGGTCAGTCGGGTGTGATGGTCCGCACGAGTTTTTGGATGTGTGGGGTGATGTGGGGGTGGATTCCTAGTAGTTCTGGCAAGGAGAATCGGGTTTTTGTGGCGATGTGCCGAAGAAAAATGGATGAGTCGGTGGTGCGGAAAAAGTGGACCACAATGAAGGGGTTACAACTACAGGGTGGTCGTCTGCTCATTTCTTTGATGCATGTATCTATTTCCCCTGGATTGAGGTCTTCTAGTTTTGGGACAACTGTTTTTTGGAGACATGAATTTTTTTGTTGAATCAATTGCTTTTTCGGTGATGAATGTTTTTTGGAATGGAGATTGGGGTTCGGTGATGTGTGTCTTAATATTAGGCGATGGTGATGATATTGAATTTTGGAGTGAACAATGAAGATGTGTTGGTGAAAGAAATGATGTGATGATGGTGGAAACACAGTGGCTGGTGAAGTGGTAGCGTCGTGACTACATTTCAAGAAGGTTCATGGATCAAAGCATTTGTGTTTTTTGAAATTTGAAACAGGGTGCTTGGATAAGGTTCAAGTTTAATTGATGTTGGTGGGTTCTTATCAGATATTTCGAATTTTGAAATATGTAAAGTGACCTTTGTTTTTGGAGGGTCTGTGTGTATGGTTCCCACTTTTACTTAAAGTGGATTTTTAATAAAATTAAAAAATGAATTTACCGAAGATTTTGGAATATACCAAGATATCATCAATTAATTCCACTACAAAGTCATCAAGATATTCCTTCAAGACTCTGTTCATTAGATCCCAAAAAATAGTGGGTGCATTAGTCTACCCAAAAGGAATTAATATAAATTCATAATACCCATACATGGTTCGAAATTCTATTTCGGAATGTCTTCATTCTTCACATACAACTGATGATATCCTGATCGTAGGTCAATCTTTGAAAAATATTGAGCTCCATGAAGATGGTCAAATAAATCATCAATGCAAGATAGGTGATAATTGTTCTTTATTTTCATAGCATTGATATCCCTGTATCCAATGCACAACCTCATAGATACATCTTTTTTTCTTAACAAAAAGAACATGGGATCGCCGTAGATAAACACTAGGGTGAATAAATCACTTATTACTCAATTCCTCTAGTTGTTTCTTTAGTTCCACCCATTCCACAGTGGCCATTCTATAAGGGGTATTTTATATGGGCCTCGAACCTAGAATTAAATCAATGGAAAACACAATTTCTTGCTCTGGAGGATGTCCAGGTAAATCCTATTGAAAAACATCAACATATTCTTGCACAATAGGCACATCCTATATTTGAACATTCCTTTCCTCACCCATAGTTATTTCATTCTCTTCCACCCCAATAATTTAATTTAGTTGAGATACTAGGGTGGATCTAGATAAGAATTAGGTTGTGATGTTTCTGCTCTAAAGATAAGGTACTTCTTATCATCATCCAGAATTGTAACATCTTTCTTCTTACAATAAAATTTTCCACCATAGTCTAAAATCCAATCCATAATGAGGATTATATCAAATCCAATCATGGGTATAATGATTATATCAGTAGATAAGGAACATTTATATACCCTAATGCGAACTAATTCAAAAACAATTGTTGCAATGATAGTTCCCTTAATAGTTTTTACTGACACTCCCTTGTTAAATCAAATTGGAAATATCTAATTTTCATAGAAAACTGGGAAGATATGAAACAATACGATGATCCAAAATTAGATAAATCATTCACTAAATTTGAGGAAACCCTTAAATTACCTACCACAATGTATTTCAAAGCTTCAACCTCAGCAGTAGTGATCACATAAGCTTGGCCTTTCTCCCTTGTCCTTTTCTGAGTAAGTTTCCTTGGCGCTTAGGAAATTCATTTGCATAATTCCCCTTTTCTCTACAATTGTAGCATTCAACATTGACAACCTCTTTCTTTTCTTTGCAATAACTAGATTGGTGGCCTTTTTCACCACACTTGTAACAGGATCCAATTCCCTTCAAGAAAGTACTAGGGTGTTTCTTCCCACATTTACTTCATGATGGATATTCAACTTTTCCCCTCTTCCCCTTATTTCCATTTCCATAGTGTTCAGCAGATCTCTTATTCTCATACTTTTTTTTAAATTCTTAAGACTTAGATAATTCCTTTTCTGCCTTGATAGGACCTGAGAAAATATATTCGTATGATGATAAGTGTTGTGAGACTAGTGCTCAGTATAGAAATGGTTTTAACCCATCAAATAATCGGTCAAACTTACTCCATGGGTTATGTATATAATCTGATGCATGCCTTGCTAACCTTGTAAAGTTAGCCTCATTTTTTTTGACACTCGCATCCTCTTTTTGCCTCAAACTCATAAATTGCAGTTCCATATCAGCTTGATGGTCATGAGGAATGTATTTTTCTATGAAAATACCTTTAAACTCCCTCCATTACATATTTGATACTTCTTCATCGTCCTTTTTGTTTTGGATTAATGACCAACATTGACCTTCATCTCCCGTGAGACGATAAACTACCATGACAACTTTTTTACTTTCTTTACTCCCCAAAGAATGAAATATTTTCTCTAAGGAACGTAATCATTTCTCGGCTACAAATGGATTTGTAGTCCGGATGAATGTAGGTGGTTATTGACTCATGAAGCGTTCTAACATTGATCCTCTACATTGTGGATCTGAGAGCTTTATATGGGTAATGTTATTATTCATAACCTGAGTTAGTTGTCCCAGTATGGTGATAAGTTGATCAGCACCAGCTACATCACCAACTCCACTATATTTATCTTGAGTAGGAGGGTAATCCCTACATGGATTACGTGACTTGATACATATTCCATTCCTTCCACTAGGCGCCATTTCTAAACAATGGAAAGGACTATATTAATTTATGAATCGCAATACATAATTCCACACTTGTAAAATACTTAAAATTAATTCAATAGTTTATAGATATAATCCATAATCATAAAAAAGTTCTCCTTGAGGAGGTATACACTCATAAATCCTTTATAATGGTTTATAAAGAAAATGTGAATTATCCTAAGTATATCCCCTAATAGTGTCGTAACCAAGAGTGCAAGAAGGCCCGTTGTTGTGCACCAGTTCCCATTCATGTCTTAATCAGATTGGTATTTTTAGGTTTTACCCCTAGGTACATTTTTCCCAGAGCTTCCTCTACCAGCTCGTATCCATATATGGATGTATTTCTTGGAAAATACTCAAAATCTCTACATTACCAACATTCTAGGAAGTTCTTATATAATATTCCTCAAAATCTATCTTAGAGCAATGTTCTATAATCAGAGATTTTCTAAATATAGATTCCAAATATTGTACTAAACTTCATCTGATACCAACTATAACACCTCGACCCTAGTTACCGAGAGTCAATGTATTATTACATAACATTTTCATGATAAAAAAAGATCAAGTCTCTAAAGAATGATTAGTTTAGTAGCCACTAAATTACTAGATACATTTATAAGTTTTAAATTACATTATAAAATGAAAAACGACAACAACATTGTCTCCATTGACCACATTCATATCCCATAGAATATCCCTACAGGTCAGTCATAATATACTTCTTCACATCCTGGAAAAAATAAAACACAGAGAGGGGTGAGATCAGATTCTCAGTAAGGATAACAATATAGCAGAAACATTCCTAAATAAGAATAATAAATTTAAAGAAATGTATAAGACTAAAACAAAATACATTTAAACTTCAAATTCAGTATAATATGGTAAGTATAAATCAAATAATTCCATTTACATATTTACATGGATATTCTACTAGTTGAATAATCTTATGTAATATCAAATATCCAATTTCATAAGGTAGGAATGCATAATGTTAGACTTCATAACCACATAGTCAAGGCCTTGTTCGAAGACAAAAAATAATATTATGTCAAGGCCTTGTGCCAAGACACTTGTTTGTCTCAGGAGACTAACCGATCCATCAAGGAGCTATATCAAGCTCCACCCGTAACTTACTTAGTCTAATGAATTCCTCATATTAAAAGGTTTAAACATAACATAAACATTTTTATTAAAACTATTATAATAAATTTCAACACTTAATCCAAAAAACATGAATGGTATAAAATAAAACATATATAGTCAAACATATCACAAAACCTTCAATACAATATGGAAGATTTATTCATAATAAATCAACTTCAAACAAGTTTAAAATTCATCAAATATGTTGACATAAATTAAATGAAAACTATTTGAAAGTAATACATCATTCTATTTCTAACCATTTAAAAGAAATAATATATTTTTTAAATATTATTATAATCATTTAAGGGAAACTTCGAAGGTGTTATAATGGTGGAATATAGCGACCACTATCATATAAGTTAAAAAAAATTCTTTTATTAATTGTTTTGAAAAGGTCATAAAGTACCTTGTTCGGAAAATGACAGAATGATTCCTTTATAAACATCTAATAAAAAGTCAAACAAGGAAATAAATGAATTTAACCCATATTCTAGGAAATTGTAATTTTTTTTGAAATACATTTTATAAAACATGGATGTGGATGATTAAGAGGTCCAAGAAGATAATTACGAATTAACAACCTCAGATAATGAAGAGGTTGTAGAATTTACCTTTACCTTGTACTTTTCCATGGTCAAGGGTACGTTAAACTCATGTATAATAGTTAAATAATTGTTATTAAATTATACAATGACTATATACATAAATATGATATCATATATGATCTTCTAATATTTCTTTGTTAATAATTTTTTAGTATTATCGTCATTTCGGGTGTTAACTGATTCGTTTTCCCTTATATGTTTTGTTACATAATCTGTGTTTTTAATGGATATGATTTATTTGATTCATATCCATAATGATATTAAATTCTAATTTTTTTTAATCTTCAAAATAAAAGTATTCTTGAATGGTTACGATGGTGAAATGAATCTCATTGCGTTCGGTGAGACGGTAATCTGTACGTACGCACGAGCGACAATATCATTGTTTTGATATTAAAATCGTAAGTAAATAGATGGTATGTAATATATAAAAAATCATTAACATGTTATATTTATGAGTTACATCAATTATACTTCATTATTATACCAATACAAAAAATACTGTATTGAATAACAACTGCACCATGACGTGGAGACGGTAAGTTGTACGTACATACGTATGGTGACTTTTCCATTCATATGATTGATAGAATAATTAATATAGTTATACCATTTTTATAATAACATAATAGTATGTTGAATATACTGGAGTTATTATTTTATAATGAAAAAAATAGAGAAAGAGGAAGTGGAAGAACAAAATAACATGAAAGAGGTGAGGAAATATTTACCTCTTCATCGGGTTCTTCCATTTGATTTGATCAATAGGGCTCCTTAGAGAGGATTTATGACCAATGGATGTACTCTGGGATGAATTGAGGATAGTTGGAAGGATATTATTTTAGGTTTTGGTATATCCAAATGGATTTGTAGGTGTTATTTTGAGAGAAGGTGTAGTTCCATTTTATATGATATGTGAGGGCACCAAAGGAAAAGATTTAAATATTATTTTATAATAAAATAATTTTCGGTTTATAATGGCTCCAAAATGATTTATTTGGAGGATAAGGTTGGTATGGGTTAATAAAATCTCAACAAATAGGTTTTATATAGGTTTATGTTACAATATTAATATTATCCTTTAGATATAACTCTTAGTTAAATAGTTTGACACTTACCATGTCTCTTTGTATGTTTATATTATATAGTTCATAAACACACTATAAACAGCCAACAGAACCCCAAGTGGTTCATTATTGATATAACTATCACATATAATCCCTTTTTCCCAATCCGTAGATTTTTAAGAATATTATATAAATTAATAATATAATATTTGTTTTAAAATATCTTTTATTTAAATTTTGACACTATTTGGTATTTCGTTTTGGTTAAAGTCATAATATCATGATTACTTCGAAAAATATGGATTTAATCAACCATAAAAAGTTATAATATCCGATAAAAATAGTTTAATTCATAAAATTTTTCAAATTAGATTTATTTGGATATTTATAATATCAATTATTTTAATCTTTCATTAATAAGGTAATTACTCCATCATCATTATGTCATAAATAAATTTTGTTATATAATGTCTAAAAGTTAAAAATAAAATAAAATTATGTTGAAAATATTTTTATATTTCTAATGTATATTTATAGTATAATTTACCTTATGTCTATCCCAATATTAAAAATGGTTTAGTTATTAAACCTGAAATTTCACACTTTTAACTCTTCTTTTAATAAAATACTAATAAATGTTATAATCTAATAAAAGTGGACCTAAAGGTTCATATTTTATTCATAAGGTTGTTTTTGGTCATAATACCCTTATTAAATAGAATTAGAACAAGTGTTAGTGTAATAATAATATCATTTTAACCTTTAATTACCCTATTTACATTTAACGGTGGTAAATAAAAGTCAAACGTTACTATTCAAAAAAATTATTTTCATCTTATTGAACCATATTTTACTTACTGATATCAACTGTGTCTCTTGGTTTTTTGAAATTCAATTCACAGAAGTGATAAAATTAGGTTTTATGTGAATATGGAAATGCTCATAGGAGGTGGGTAAAAGATGGTAAAAAGTTCAATAAATTTTTTATGTATCTAAACTTATTATTAAATGACTCCAACGAATTAAATTGTAATTATATTGTGTTTATGTATCTATTTTTATCTAAAATAAATTTAAATAAAAATAAATAATTATTAAAATAAAATTTCGGTATTAAAAAATAATGCAGTTCTTTTCACTATTTATCAAAAATTGATAGTTTTTAGGAAAATACCAAAAAATTCACCCTAAGATAATTTTGATATTCCAAATCCAAAAATGAAGACCGTTTTGAAAAATAAAATTTATAAAATTTTAAAAAGTTGGTAATAATATTCATAATGGATAGTTTGATTGGTCGTGATGTGTTGAAACTCCATATTGCATACATCGCAAGCTATTTCATTATTCAAAGGGAAACATACCACAAAAGATTGGGGTGTTATAGTCAATAAATTCAATGAAGGCATTGGTTGTTAAAGACACTGTCCTAAGTGAAATGAAGAATGGAAATTAGATGATTGATGCCCTGCTCTAATGTTCAGTGAACTTGTATCATGTGTGATACATTGTTTACAACATTAAAGTAGCATCCTCTTAGTGATTATTGGAGTGCTCTTTGGAATTCAAGTTCAAAAAAGAAATGTTGAAGAAAGGGGATGCATCGGATTTGAATTTTAAGATGAAGAGTCATGGACATTGAGGTGTCCTTGCACATATTTTAATATGGACATGCATTTCATGTACAAAGTTTATTTTTGGCATACAAAAAATTGGCCAACCATTGATGCTAGATGAGGACCTCACCTCTATCCTATACGAGACCCGAGGGTCAACTGCACTCGAGGGAGGTCCTGAAGGCCCACCCCACTTGAGGCAGGGGTGTTCATGTCGTTTATAATCCCACAAGAGTGTGTGCACTATGATCAACCCGTGGGCATGGATGCATAGTGGGCGCTAGGAGCGCGCCCATAGGAGGCATGGGTGGGCTCAGAAGCGCGCCCACAGAGAAATGGTGCGGGGAGGCACCGAAGGTGCCAGAGGGGAATTCATAGTGGATGTCAGGGGGAGTTTATTGATAAACCATGCTTCTACTGCATGTCCATTTCGATGTGGGGCAACATTTTAATAGCACAGATGTAATCTCAGCCACTCATCTCATCCCGCATCTCGATCGACCGTCCGATCAGCTGCGAAATCCAATCATCAAATCATCACCGCTCATATGATCTCACGCCAAGTGTGTTTGAACAAGGACCTTCGGATCCTCCCGTAGCATTCAATCCATCCCACACCGTCGTCTTCAACCTCTCGATGTGGCTGCCATCCATATTTGACACTGCACTCACTGGAGAATATGCTCGATCACCATGGATGACACTGACTATCAATGAAGGATCATTTCGACACAATAAAAGCTACTGTATGGAACCGAGACCATGCATGCAATCTACGTCTAGCATGCACGCGATATCTAGAATAAGAAGGATCGGCGAAGGAAAATGGAGTTGTCAAGGCCACGTGGGTTCAAGAGAATCATGCATGAGAATTTTGCATGCGATTTTGACTCCATTTATGAATATAATATCCCACGTTGAAGAGGAAAAAAATCAAGGATCTCGGAATATCTTCACCCATGAGTTTGAAGATTTCAAAGCACCAGATATCCCAAGAATTCAATGTCATGATCTTGACGACATATCATGCAGATCTGAAATGCAGAATAGGTGCACCCCTCTCTTATAAAAGGAGGGTCTCGAGGTTGAAGAATGATGATGCCCCCTTATTCTCAAGAGATCGTTTCTCGAGATATAGGTCGTCTCTATGCATCACTTCATAAAGATCAAACTGAGCACCACGATCCTTCTAGGCTCCACAAAGAAGAGATCCTGCAAGCCTTCGACATGTGCTACACACCCTCGAATTGCATTGTGATGAACCCGCACCTGAACATGTGATAAGTTTTGTAAAACCCTCGATGTGATTTGCTAAAGTTGTTCCATTGTGAGCTAGTGTTTTAGATACACTCTCACTGAGCTTTGCATAGAGGAAAAATGGTTCACCTCATGCACAAAGAAGATCTGTCCATCCTTTCATGATGAAAGTGACCTGTGGAACCCTGGTTTCATGAAGAAATGTGAGAACACCCTTCTATTTGCTTGTTTGTATTCTACTGTGTGCAGGGGTTCATTGTTAAAGAAGAAGGAGATCACAGGTGGTGACTTTTATGAATGTATGTGTTTTATTTGAAGAAACCCAATGGATCACGTGTTTGAAAGTGAAGAGGAAGAATAAATGAAAATATTCTTGTGATCTGGTTGATGGAGATTGAGGCCAAGTACACTTGTGTGAAGAAGGAGATCACACATGGAAAGGGTTTCACCCATTCGGGTTTGTAGAAACATACTCATATAATACAAAATCAGAACCCTATCCTAGTGTAAGATGAATAAGGAGAAGAAAGAAGAGGAATATTAGAAGAGGTCGATTGTGTGTGTGTGATTAAAAAACCATACCCTTTATGGGTTCTCACACAAGATGAAGAATAGGTGAATGCATCCATGCATGCATGCACACGAATATGTGAAGACACTCAAAAGAATGAACCAAAATTTTGTGTGCACATATGTGAATAAAGATAAGGAAGAGGTCAACCCTAATGTCACATGCGTGATCACATGAATAGATGAACAAGAAAGAAAGAGTCAACTCAGATGATGCCCAGGGAACTAATCTTCATTGCCTGAATAATCACATTGGTGTATGTGATTATAGCCAAGAAGAGAGGAGAAGTTTTAGTGCAGTTGTTTTGTTGCACTACGAAGAAGAAATAATAAGTTTAGGGCAGTTGGTGTTTCACATGAGAAGAAGAGAATGAATTAAAGAAGAATTTATAGCCTAATTCTTTCCAAGTAATCAAGTGAAGAGCACTAAAGAAGGCCAAGAGAGGAACCTGCATTTTGAAGAAGGAAAAATAGTCTCTATATGTAGTATAAAGAACCAGCTATAGGATATAAGTTGGACTATGCTATCACTATTCTAGGGAAGAGGATTGTTTCCCACCCCCTCTAAAGTGTAGGGACTCACACTATCTAGAGGATTGTTTTCATAGAAAATCCACTATAACAACATATCACATCATAGTGGAGAATCCAGGCACTTGTCATATCCAATCATGGAAAGAACATAACTACTCTTATTGAGTGGCGAAACATGTAAAAATTTCATGTGAATATTTTTACTACTTTCTATTATTGTATGTGATAGGGAAAAGAGAATACGATAATCAAGATCCTAATAGGTCAAGAGTTATAGGGATATAAAGTTGGAATTGGTTTCAAAAGTTTCCAACATTGATTCACCCCCACTCAGTGTTGGTATGTCCCAAATGTTTTCTCTCAGTGGCATCCATACTCCTCGATCTATGAACACTAGACATGGAATGAGCATCAATATCACAAGTCGATAACCAATTAGAGACAAAAACATCTTTCAGATCAATAGAATTTTCCAGATCGAATGCCATGATATCAAAAACCAAGATACCATAATTTCCAAGAGAGAGATACTTCTGATCCTGAAACTCCCTCATAATTATAATTATAATTATATATATTTAAAAATATATTTAAATATTTATAAATATAAATATATTATTATATTTATTTAAAAATTTATAAAATTAACAAATATATTTATTATAATTTTATAATTATATATATATTTATTCATAATTATAATTATAAATAATTTTATATAAATTTTTTATATAATTATAATTATATTTAAATATGTATGTAATTATATTACAATATATATATATATATATAATCTTAAATAGTTATAGAATTATAAAAAACATATTTATTATCATTTTATAAACATTTAAATAAATAAATATATTTATAATTATAGTTATTGAAAAATACATTTATATTTAGTTATTATTATAAGTATTAATAAATATATTTTAAAAGTATATATATGTAATTATATATATATATTTACAAATATATTCGTTATATTCATTATTTAAATATATTTATTGTAATTTTATATTTATTTAAATATGTATTAATTTTTTTATAATTATTAATATAAATAAATTTATTTAAAAATAATTACATATAAATAAATATATATATAATTAAAAATATAATTAAAATATTTATTATTTAAATATTTTTTTTATAAATTATACATATTTAAATATTAATCAATTTATTTATAATTATAATTATAAATAAATGAATTTTAATTTTTTTATATATTTATAAATATATTTATATAAATAAATATAAATATATATATATTTATATATTAATATATAATTATAAATACAATAAATATACTACTTATTTAAAAACAATTTTTATAAATTTATAATTATTTACATAAATAAATATTTATTTATAACTTTATAAATACTTATTTAAAATTAACATATATATTTCATATAATTATAACTATAAATATATATATATACATCTATAGATATTAAATATTTACTAATATATATATATAAATAATTATAAAATTAAAAAAATATTTATTATTTAAAAAACTAATTATATTTTTGTAATTATGTATATATATATTTAATCTCATAAATTAATTTTTTAAATCATTATATATATATATATATATATTTGAATGATTAAAAAATATATATTAATATATCATATTTATATTAATTATAAACACACACTTTATAATTAATGTATATAACTATACTTTATTTTTGAATATAAACTTAATAAATATATTTATATATATTAATAATATATTTTATTAAGAAACATTATTAGTTCTTAGAGAAACCCTGATAAATATCAATGTTTATGAGCGTTAAAAAAGTGTTGAATAATGTTATACCTTTATCAGTGCTTTTAGCTAGGACTAATTAAGGTCCCTCGTTTAGCAGCACTTTTTGTTTAATGCTGAGAAAAGTCTGGCACCAAATTTGTTTCAATTTAGGTTAGTGGGAACACAATCAAGATTATGTGATCAGGGTGTTTATTGGGGTAGTGAAAAAGCTCAAAAATTAGAAATTTTTGTAATGTTTTTCATTATACTCAAAATGCTCAGTCATGGATTTAGAGACCAAACCGATTACTCTAAATTTATTGGTTAATGATAATGTACAACTGAGGGAGAGATACAAACATGACACCAAATGCTGATAGTGATGAAAAATATCACTTCCTTTCAATTCCCATAGAACCCATATTCTGATGAAATCGGCCCTATCCATTTGGTTGTGGACCCCTTTACCATGTCTTTTATGGGGGTTACAATCCTCATCAGATTCTGATTGAAAGGTTTTCACAAGGATAATGAATTTTTAGGAAAATTCTCAGAAGTTCAGCTATGAATTTTAATTTAATCCAGCATCAATATTAATATTTAGTAAGTACTTGACAACTAAATATTCACTAAATTTGAACACCTCTAACCCCATCAAGGATGAAATAACCTCTATCTGTGAGAAAAACTAATATGTGGATTCCTTATTAATGCATTCAATTGGTTATTTATCTTCCAAGTCTTTTAGGAATGTGGAATTCGTATTCTTATAAAGTGAACTGGTACATTCCTCGTATGAGGTCTTTCCATTGTATCCACAAGAATTCTTCGTATGATCAGAGAAATTTGACAGATATTTCTATTCCATATTTTTACAATCATCCACATTACTATTTAGAAATTCAATTTGAAGCAGGATAGTAGGTTTCCATACTAACTCACATGCGATGGATTAAGGAGGGGTTGTCATTTCGAAACCCACTTCATCCAATGTAATTTTCTTAGATTTAGACATAGACGATGGATTTTTCAATACACTATCAGCATATAAACACACAATAGGAAGATCCACCATTGAAAAATAATCCAAAGGAAGAAAACTATCAACCTCATTGGATCCAAATTGTAATGAAGAATATAGAGATGTTGAACCTATGCTGATAGCATAACCCTACCCATTATTGGCCACTATTTTCTCAGCATCACCCGAGGCACCCATTCTCTTGGATTCCTAATTAACATGTACTTAAAAGAAGAGTTTGGTAGGATACAATCATTGGGGTAATTTAGATTTGGGTCTGGTCCCAAAAGAGGGGAACATGCAGCCACCTCGGAAGGGAAGATCATTAGCCCCAGTTTAGATAGTGGCAGCAACTGGTTTCTCCCTTGAGTGATAGAAGGATATCCTAAAAATAATCTCCATCCAAACTATCGAGCAATTATTCTACCAAGCCATTAACCACCTAACCACTATAATACAACACATCATTGTCCAAAATCCCATCTATAGAGTCAACATGGGAGTCCTAATAGGAGGTTCCATCCTTAACAAAGTAACCAAGTGGAAGCTGAAAACCACTCTTTATAGCTTCCATTCCAGTCATTGGAGGTGTACCAACCAGGTTCTGTCCAGTTCTTTCAGTTTTATGCAGCCCCCCATAGGTTCTATCACACCTGGATTAGCTACAAGACCTCCACTATTATCATTTTCACATTTTAATTCCATATTAATATAATGAGACTTATATTTCTAACTATAGAAAAAAATATCATGTCAATTTTACGTGTAGAATGATTAAAGAATGGTCCTTGAACATGCGTCCAATGAATTAACAATAGTTTTACTTTTAGAAATGATATATAGAAACATATGTTAAGTAAATTGAATAGTCAGTTCATCAGATTTAGATGATATAACTACTATATTAGTATGAATCTGGCTGAGATCCACATCCACCAGTCTATGGTAAAAGTAGTCATACTTTTCCTTCTAGATTTATTTTTCCATATTCTTGAGAAATCCAATTGAGTAGGGAAGATGGAACAATATGTTCAGATGTCATATGATATAATTCAGTTTGCCGATCTAGAACGAGACCTATACAAAGGAGTTCTTGACATCAATTTGATTGAAGCTGAAGCTCCACCTAGGAATGCTCCATAATCATGTCTTCAAAAAACCCATGTGAATGCCTCATTCATAAAATTTCAACTCCTAATTTGTGAATATAATTTTAAATCATCCACTTCCTAGAGGGACATATTTGTAATTTGAAAACCCTATATTGAAGAAAGCCTCAAAATTAGATTTTGGGTTTTCTAGAAATGACCATATTTTGAAGGAATGAGATTTTAGATTATGGAATATCGATAGGAATCTATTAATTCAAATATAAACTAATTACTTAGGAATATACCCACAAAATAACATTTTTTAAAAATATACCATCATCAGTGGTCAGATATAAGGTGAAAAACATAATATTTTTATTTTTTACCATCATTCGCAAGCTGAACCCGATGCGAACGATTATGTTCCTCATAATCCCTAGCCATGTATTTAACATGACTAATTAATTTCTATCTTTGAATGTGAATAAAATGGGTCTAAATTATTATTTTAATAATTAGTGATTTTTTTAGATTTATTTTAATAATGTTGAAGGTAAATTTATGGCTACAAAGGGATATATAATTAATAATTTTTACAGTTTAAATTAGTTATAATTGAAATGGGAAAGAAATTCTAAAACCATTTTCCCCATAGTGAAATAATGTTATTTTAAAAATTGGATGATATTTTTCAATTGTGACAATGGGAATGTGATGGTGCCCCTACCTTGCATCCATGAGTCTACAATCACAAGTCTATATACATGATCCCATGTCCACGAATTCCACAACAACATTGACCATGAATATTTAGTATATATATTGAATCTATCATATGACTGTGAGTGTATTACTATGGGTGTGGTGAAAATGGGATTGAATCCATGTTTCTACTACCAATAATCTCCACCCCTCATACGATCGTAAAAGTGGTTGCGAAAATACCTCACCTGACAACACAACATCAATGTCAATGCTCTGATCATGAATTCAATTACCAAATAGTATTGAAGATATAATACTTCATTTATAAAGACCAAAAATACTAAAAATATGAGTTTATCTAGTGATAGGGATTTAACAATCCTATCTAAAAGCATTGTTAATGGGGGTCTTTAACAACACCAAAAAAAAGAAATCTTATTTGGAGCCCTTTATCAGTGCTAGTAAATATGTTCTAATAATGTAGGGCCCCTTTATTAGAATAATAAAAATGTTCTCATAAAGGTAGTCCATTATTAGTTCTTGAAAAACATCGTTGATAAAAATCCCATTTAATAGTGTTTTTACTAGTGTGGATAGAGGGTATATTTTCTTAAAAAAATATTTTATTAGAAATTATAAATTAATATTTAAATATATTTATGTAGATATAAATAATATATATATATATATATTAAATATCTTTTATATAAGGCTAAATTTGTATTTTCACTTACTATATAAGATATTTAATCAAAATGCATTATAAAATATTAAAAACAATTTTTTTAATTAATACTATTCTAATTATTAATGATTAATAGTAATTAAATAAAAAATTTGATGATAAAATAATGAAAAATTAATAAAAGACATAAAATAACTTGAAAAAATATCTCAAACTTTAGAAATCCGTAACTTTTGATCATGGTGTCCACTTTGGCTCTAAAACTGAGTTTCTTGTCAGGTTACCCCAATGTTTTAACATTTGATGAAATTTCATCGTCATTTAATAGTGTATTTGTTCGATTTTTTATTAAGGAACCAATGTATTCCCAAGACATACATTAACATTCATATTATGGATTTTAAATTTTATCATTTTTCACAGTGAATTTTTTTTTTATTTAAAAATATTATTATTTTTATATATTTCCTTATAATAAAGAACTTGTATAAAAATATAAATCAATTTTTTCATGTGAAATTTTTTTTAATTATATTAAATAAATATTTAATATTCATTTTATTTAAAAAAAGTATCCATTTTCTACTTTACAAAAATGAATTAATATGTATATATTTATATTTATAGAACTAACCTTTTTATATAAAATCATGTGTGTCAAAAATTAATCAATACATATGTATTTGAATATTCTAATATATTTAAATAACTATATATTATAAAACTCTTTTTTAAAATATCTAACCATTGTTTATATTCTAACAATTTATGTATATATATATAATGTTTATATATTATTATATTTGTGTATTAACAAAGAAAGTTATATTTATAATAATGTCTATTATATGTAAATGAATATAATATATCATATATTTATAAATGTATTTTTTGTAAATATATGAATAAAAAATTTAAATGTAAACATATATATAAATAAATTGGAATATCATTACAGAGACCACAGGACGACATAATGCAGTTGAAAAGGCATTCCTTCTTAAAAAAGAGGTATATGGTTTGAATCCAGGTTGGTGCAGGATGCTGTCAAATTTTTAAAGAACATATAAAGGGTTTTTGGCCTGAAAAGGCAAGACAATGGGGGATGGAGCACTATTTAATGGGTCAGGGATGTGATAATAAGGTCAGGATTTGTAGAGGTCTAAAATATATAATTATACCCCCATTGACGTAGATTTTTTTGGCACTGATAAATGGGAACATTATCAGTAATAATAATAGCTTTGTTAAAGGGTTCTTTGAGTGAAAAAACATTGTTAAATGGGTCCTTTAACAGTTTAAAATAACACTATTAAATTGGGCCTTTAACATTGCCTTTTTATCACTATTAATTAACCCCTTTAACAATGCTATGGTGACCACTGTTAAAGCCTGACCTTTTAAAAACCATTTGTAGAAAGGGATTTGAAGACGCTATTAAAGGCCCTTTACTAACTTGGTTAAAAGAAAATTTTGTAGTGGTTCCTTTGTACTGATACTTCTAGATAATCCCTACGCCATTTGAACTGAGGCCAGGAATCCCCATTCGATTTGAAGATAATTATGTTGAGGAAATAGAACCATGATGAGGCGGAAAATGAATTTTGGAAAAAATGGGACTTTGATTCGGTTAAAATTATTTGGGGATGAAAAAGATGGTTGAAGAATAATAATGGGGGATGAGATCTAGCTGTAGAAGCCAAATATTATGGATTGAGGATTCCACCATATGAAGTGAAGTCCGATAAAGACGCTTGATCCAAAAATTAGACTAACTAAAATCTAATCTTACTGCTGAAATAGTTTTGATGATTTGTAAAAATGTGACCTAATTCCATATGAATCTATGACATTTAAGTATGAATCCACATGAATAAATGGATTCCAAGTTTTTCCTAAAACCAATCGAAACCATAAATAGAAGGTTTAACAGATTTGTGCTAGAGTGTTCCCCGTGGGAAATTTTTCAGATATACCAAAAATATATAAAAGAATTCCCAATATATATGTTTGGGAATTAAAATTTCCTAATTAGGGATCCACATGGGGATTTATTCAACAGAATAATTAGATCCATTTAAAAGCATGCCCCTTCAATAAATCATTGAAGAAGATATTGAATAATAAAGCATCATCATCAATGTTATTTTTAAGAATGATATTTATTATTAAGCACCTTAATTAAAATAACTTTTAAGAATATGCTATCTAAAAAATCACCTTATTCATAAAGGTTTTTAAGAGGGAAATATTTGAAATAGTTCCTTCCCTTTTTTTAACGTTTTAATATTTTTTATTGTTTATTTATATATATAGAATATAACACTTTAAAAAAATTACCGATAACAATAAAAATGATTTATATAACTTAAATAATATAAATGAAATAATAATTTTATAATTATTAATTATAAACAATAAAAAAATTAAAAAAATTATAAATATTAATTTTAAATATTAAAAAATTATTTATTAAAATAAATAATAATTTTTTATATTCAAATAAATTTAATCATATTATCTGTAAATATTTTCATTATTAAATAATAATTATGTTCTTACAATCATTTCGAATTAATGATTATTTATAATTAATAGCATTATTAATTATTTTATTAATCAATATTTTTCAATAAAGAAAAAATAGAATATATATAATATTTGACATTACTATTATTTAATTTTTATTATTAAAATAATAATTATATTAATATTAATATTATGGTTATTATAAATGATTTGTAATTATATTATAAATTGTTAATAATAACACTATTATGAACTGTTAAATTTTCTATTCTAAAAAATTAATTAATATTTATTCCAAATTATATGGTTAAATAAATTACTAGTTACATTAAGAGTTATATTAACTAAATTTTTATTCAAAATTATTTTTTTAATTATAGTATATATTTCAAAATATAATTATTATTATATAAAAATAAAATTCCTAATATTTGACATTAATTACATTATTATTAATAGTAATTTATTATTTTTTGATGATTTTTTAATTTTAAAATTATGTTTATTTTCATAATAATTATTATAAATTTCATATATATTTTATTTATGCAATATTATATGCCAATAATTTTTTTTGTATAAAAAATGTAAACTTTTTAGTCAATTATTTTCTTATTATGAATTTTTTTCATATTTATTGATTTGTTTATATTTTCAACTTTTTATTATTGGTTTAATCCATATTTAATGTTTAATTTAGAGAATCAAGCTTCACACCATTAGCTAGTGCATCCATACTCATACGCTTGCCTCAAAACATTGGTAGATCACTGATCCTCTTCTCCTCTAGAAACCATTCAAAATTAACTTGGTCGATGTATTTGGATACAGATGTGAGCACCAAAAGTGGTATATAATAACCAATGTGTAGATATTAAAATATTACAGTTGATAATGAATGAAAATTTTATTTCCCCTTTCTTATTGGTGTAGTTGTTCTTCCGGGGACCATGCTTTCAATAGAAAAAATATACTGCCTAATTTTCCTAACCCTGCCTCTGGATCATCCTTTTTTCGATGAAAAGTGCTCGGGAAATTTATACTAGTTATGAGTCTTAGTCCCATTCACCTTATTTCTAGTTCACCATATATATAGTTGGTATATCATTCCCCATTTCCTTATCCACTTAGAGAATCAATTTAAGAAGTTATGAAATACTATTACCATTATTTCATATATTTTAATTAACAATACAACTAGATAAGGTCATGGATAATAATGAATGTATGAAATTTATGCACAAATCATCAAGTAATTTAATCCCTAATATGCATAAGCATTCAATGTTTCTAAAAATCATGGATATACGAGGAAAAACTAGAATATACTCTCCAATATTAGTAGTAATAAAAAAAATGGAGATCTTATATCTCACATGTCTCATATACTCTTGATAGAGAACCCAAAGGTTAAAAGTAATGCTATATGAATTAATTCCCTCCGGTTTACAAAAAATATCATTGGTTGTGGATGATATCTTGAAACACTAAACATTTTTAGCATCATTCAAATGGTTCTCATATAGTGACAACTCTTTATCAATTTCCTCATTTCTAGTCACTTTAGTAATTTGTTCTTCCAACACATACAATTTCATTTCATGGAGATGGATAACACATAAAATCCTTTTCCACTGTAAGAAACTTGGGATATTGAGAAGGTTTTCCTTATTAAGTAAATATCACAATGATATGATTAAATCCATTATGATTATTGTTTCTATATGTAATATGTATTGGATTCTAGTACGTTATCTAATAAAAATTTGATAGATAAATAAATATTATATTTATTCATGTCCCACTATTTTAAGAAAACACAATATCCCTCACCATATGATTTGGAATAAAAATAATCTTGGACATTAGATTGGAAATGATCGACATTCTCTTTCTCATTACCCCAACATTGGTTGGTCATGAATGATTAATGGTTTTAGGTTGGCATTTCAAATACCAAATGAATTAACTCATAGTTCCTTGATCTGTTGCGTGGAAACCCCAATACTAAAATCCATAAATTTGATTTCCTTAACCCTTTCCTCTAAGTTACATGATGTCTAATTTGGAAGTTAACCCTTGATGTTAACTATGTTATGTCAACCAAGAATTTCAGTTTATAATTCCTCGATAATTGCAATCACCCCATCTTTGGCAGGTCATGCACTTTGAACCATGGTTAAATTTTAACTAATGTAGGGGATGTCTATGTCAACATAATAAATATAATTTATGGATTTTATATTTAATTAGTAAACATACAATTATTATCATTGTCACATGATTATTAATATTAAGTGGATTTAATTAAGTGATTAAACATGTCTTATATAATATCTACAAATAATCAATTTTTTAGTTATTTCCTACATACTTGTTAATTTATTTAATTCATGTGCTCACTATAAGACATACATAATTAAATTACCAAAAATCGTGAAATAAATTAAATAATAAAGAGGTTTGAACATGAGATTTTACTAATGGTTATTTTATCTAGAAGATAATAAACTAACTATCTACATGGGAAAAAACACCATGAATGAATTAATGTTAATGTTATAGCTTTCCACCTCTCCACCTATGTGTCTCTCTTTGTTTAGCTTCTATTTGTGTCCATACACGAGCCTCGTCCATTATCTTGGGAGATCTAACCATTAAATATGATTTTACTCACACATAGGTGAGGTGAAAAAGGTTTACATAAAAGAGACCATGGGAACACTTTCCCTTATATAATGAGATGAGAGATAACATGGAAGACATCAGATTAATTTAATAAAAAATTAAATAAATCAAATCACACACAAAGGTCTAGACTTTTCTAATGACCATCCACATGCAAACAAAAAATTAAAAAATTAACAAAACTATAATTATATTCTTAATTTTTCTTATTTAAGATAAATCATGGCCAAAATAACTAATTGTATTCTTTAATAAATCAATTATTATATCTAAATTAAAATCCAAATTTCCTGGAAATTATCGTCCATCATAATTTTAAACAAATTAAATAATTTTTTTTAAAATGAATTGTTTCATAATTTTACCATTGAGGAAATAAGGAGAATACCCATCCGAATCTACCCAAAATTTATTATAATCATATAGAATTTACTCTTGTGAAATTGGAATATGTGACATATCACGTTCTTTCATAAAGTGTGCTATAAACGGAATGATTACAAAAATTACATTTTTTTATCTTTCATGTGTTAGGATTTCAGGAACTTAGAGTAAAAAATATTATACGACTAATACATGATATAAAGATATAAAAATTTAAAAATAAATTAACTAATCATTTACATAGTGACACAAACACAAACAGACAGACAGACACACATATATATATTAAAACCCATCACATGGAATTTCTTATAAACTCATTGGCCACACATAAGAACATGTCGATAATGTTTACATAGTATAATAAATGAATTTTAATTCTTTATAATTTTTTATAAGTACTTGGTGTGTACATGAGTGAAACATGACATGTAAATTTGTCACCGTATTTTTGAGGAAAAATCATAGGGAATCTACTTTTAATATATGCCTCGAAAAAATTGGAGTACACTATGTGTACAAGGGCTAATTGGTGTGTGCTATTAATGTTACAAGGTCACACATTTGGTAGGAAATGTTTGAAAATAACCTTCCTATATGTGACTTAAATGAATACACATCGTTTAAATGGGATATAAGTAGTTTACTCCAGCTGACCATGTGATGGGTTGGCCTACTCAATTCATAGTTTACAAAATTAAATGTCGCTGATTTATTCAATTCATATGGTTTGAATTAATTATTAATTAATTCATAGTTTATTGATAACTAGTACATGGTGTGTAACTTTGGTTACATTTCATGAACTCTTATGTTATATGGCTAGAATCCCTTAGACTCCTGGATTTTATATTTGATTCTATTTCATTCATAAAAATAATTGATTGAATTTGATCTATGAGAAATAAAAGAGGAAGAATAATATCCCGCTATTCGAATTAAGAGTGATTAAAATTATACTAAAAACTAAATCAAATATGAGTAAATGAATCAATTATCTATACCACATGATAGTTTCAGTCATAGTGGAAGCATGCGATGCATCATTCACCACTTTTTGATTTTCATGATCAATTATCATTCCCTGATTGACATGATGATGAACATCATAATGAATAGAAGTGAATAAATGAAAACTGAAAAGGGATAGGACATTTCAACCCAGAAAAATATCATCACATATAATATATAATTAATTTAATAATTAAAATAATTACCATCTATGAATTCTTTCATCGTGGATGTATCTAATAGAAAATACACATTATTCTGTGAATGTGTTTTAGGAATCAAGAAAATATTCCATATACTGATGATCTATAGGTGATCCAAAAAAGACCGAAAATCACATTAGGAATCTCCAAGAGATACAAAAGCAGAACCTACTAGTTTCTTTGTTCACCTTTGAATTCCAGGAAAATCATTTCCATAGCATTCTCCATGATGTCCCTAGAATCGAGAGTGGGAGGTGCATGCAAATCTCCCATGGTTCTTGGGAATTTTCATATAGAGGAAGCTTTATAGGGATTGAGATGATTCATTACAACATTCATTATGCACAAGAAAAATTAATTGTCTCTATTGGAGATAAAAAATAATTTTCATTAAAAAGAACAAGTCTTTGGAAACAAATATTTTTAAATGATCCATTTAGTAATATTTAATCTTCTGTGGAACCCAATGTCTAAAGTAATAATAACAATATTATTTCCTCGAAACGAGTTCAAATTTCAAATTAAATTAAATATTATTGAATAAAATATTATTCAATATATATTATATCTCACCAGACCTAAAAAATTGATATGCCATCCCCCTATAATATTTATCAGTCCTTTGATAATAATTATTATTTAAAAAAATATCCATACACTATTATCCAATAAAGAAATGAATATTATAATATATAAATAGGATGTAAATATTTATTAATTATTCTTATCACATCATATTCTCTTGAATAACTGGTGATAAAATATATGTTATCCAGTATACCTGAATTTTTTTCAACCATTTTACCCGAATACTATTTATTCATATTGTTCAATAAACAATAATAACATATTATTTAACTAGGATTCTTAATAAAATAGATTTGTGACCCTCTTTGAGTCTTTCTCTGTGGTATTAGGCTTATAAGCCTAAAGTCCAATATTTGCATCAAAAAAAATTGAAGGGGACACATAAAGAAGGAAGTTAATTTCCTTACAACATAATGGCTCATAGAAACACTTATTATGTAATATAACCCATTTTTCATGATATCACTAATTAAGCGGGTTTCATGATGGTGCCATAAACCTATGTGCCTGATGTCCATTTCATTGAGATTATAGATTTCAAACAATATCTCAGATTACTATTTCAATGGATTTATTTTGGACACCTTATTTCCTTCAACGGTCCAGAGATATCATATTTTTTTAATGAATTGAAGGTAAAACGAATTTCTCACATTTTTCATTAATACAATATTTCTTATGACACAACCAATGTATGCTACCACATTATGAACATATCTCATCACAGTTTTTGTCAATATATCAAAGTAAATGGGTCATAACAATCATTAATAATAACATTAAAGTATAAGGATCATTATACATGTTGGATAATAGGAACATCCAATGACATATATGAATGTGGATTTACAAATAGATGGGCTCATTCTCATAATATATTACATAAGATATTACCAAGAGAATACAAAATGAGAAGGTTTATCAATGACCTATCTGTCTAAAACTCTAATTTCCTATATCATTTGTGTCGAAAGAATTATATCATTCGCTTATATAACATATAATTAAAAATAGTTCCACATCACTTCTAGGATCTCATCATAGCATGGAAATTCTTTGACCTATTAGTGTGAGAGATACTCTTATGACATCATCACATACTATGTTATATAGAAGAAAAATCCTGATATGCTAATAAGGGGTATTAATATTAAAAAATATCTATAATTGTAATCATAATGTACAAAGAATTTGATTTTAGGCAATAAATTACAGTAGTTTTATTTAGTTTGAATCGCCAGATGCACATTTCAGTGAATTAAATTACTGATATTGACTTTTTGTTGATCTTGGGAAAATAAAACCTTAGTTTGATGTGATGTTAGTTCGTAAAATTCAAAAATAAATCTGTAGTTGTTTTCAAATGATTTCACTCTAATATGAAAACATTTGGCTGGTTTTCAATATGTGGAGCATTTTTTTAATGACAATCATTTTTAATAACTCCTTACAGTTTTAGTACCTCACATATCAGGTGGAAATTTCATATACTCATTCTCATGAAAAATAAGTCTTAGATATATTTCATAAGATTTAATGTCAATTGTTTGTTTTTTTATTTGGTTTCAACCATCAAACACACATTTTATCAATTTAAATTGCTAAAACTATGTTTTCAGTCCTCTTTGAACAAAGGCAACTCAGTTTGACACACCATGATTTCTTAAAATTAATAAATAAATATAACATTATTTTCATGAGAATTCATAGCAATCTTCACTCATTTGGGATGTTTTCACTCTACAAAGTACATTTTTAAATATATTCATTTTCTATGAACTCCTTATTTTGTTCTTTTAAGCATATCACATGTCAGATTAATGTTTCCTCGAAAATAAAAAATCAATATTAATTATAAGATTTATTAAATAATATTCCACTAAAATCGGAGATTGTTTTTTTCAGTTTTAATCTTCAAATGTTCATTTATCATTTTGTATTACTGAAACTACATTTTGGGTCATTTCGGGAATACAACACCATGGTTTGATTTTTCCTTAGTCCCTATACTTCAAAAAACCATCTCTTGTTTTTTTGTTTGATTTCACTATCATATGAACTCATTTTTATTTTTTTACTCAGTGAAACATGTTTTAGAGTATTAAAATATAGAAATTGTATATTATTCATCTCAATAAAATGAAAACTCGGTTTGGTACGTCATTGTTCCTATAATTTGAAATTCAATCTTTAGTTTTTCTAAGTGATTTGAAAGCAATATATGTTCAATTGGATGCTTTTCACTCTGTGGGTCACATTTTTATTGACATTAATTTTCTACAAACAACTAAATTATTTTTTTCAAGAACATCACAAGTCAAATTGAAATGTAATCTACACATGAAAGTCTAAAATAATATAGGACTAATATTATAATATTTCACATCAATTGAAGATCATTTTATATGGTTTTAACTGTAAAATTCACATTTCATAATATTTATCTATTGAATGTTTTTTCCATTATCTCCAAAAAAACATAATCTCAATTTGATGTGCCAATATGTTTCTATAATTTATAAATAAATATAATGTTATTATATAATTAATTTAAAGGAATCCAAGAACATTTTCCAATTTTCACACTATGTACAACATTTTTTAAGAGATAAATTTTCAAAGAACATCTTATTTAGTCAGTTCCAGAACATCGCATGTCAGACTGTTGTATCATCAGCTCACAAACATCCCAATTAATTTTGAGATAGTTTCAAAAATATTTCATGTCAATTCGAGATTGTTTTGTGTGTATTTAAACTTTAAACACATGTTTTAGAATTTTAAATTTCTAAAACTGTATTTTCCAAGAACTCATTATGTTTCTAGATTAAGAACGTCACATGTTGGATTGACGTGTCATATGAGTGTATGTCATAACAATCATTCAAAAAGGAAATATAATATATTTTTTATAATCTATTATTGTTACCTACTAATTTAAAATTTATGTTATATGGATAATTAATCCCATAAAATCAATTAAAATTATCTCCAATGGAGCCAAATATCTAAAATATTTAATAATAGTAAAAGAAAAATATAATAAAAACACATGAAAATAGATGTGTTCTTATAAAGATACATGCACTCATCTAGAAATGTAAACAATGGATCAAAAAAGAAGGATCATTTTCAAAATCATAACTAAAACCATCATAATCATCAACAATTTCTCACTCTGACTTTGAATTACCATTATTGAGTATCCTAAGGATACTCTCCTTTTAACTTTTATATTATAGATTGAGATATATTTTTGAGGACTTGCATTATGGATTGGTAGAAAAATTCCTGAGAAGATTTGGATAATTATTCGGTGACCTTTTTTGTGGATCCATAGCTAAAAAATAACTACTAATTATATTTCCCTTCAATTTAAATCAACATACTTAATTGAAAGAAATTAATAATGGCCTGTATATTAGAGATGAGTTGTGTCCAATAAAAAAATATGCTTCTCCTTTTCACTTCTATGTTACCAAACATTACCCCATTTAACCGACATTTCTGAAGAACTGAATACATTCAGAATCCCTTGAAGATAATCCACGCTATGTTGCTCTCGATATTTTCGATATTCAAATTCTTGTGGAACATTCCCTAAAATTTCCATGTTTATTGGTATCACAATAAAACCTTTCTCATCGGATTGTGAAGAAGAATAACTGAGAAAAAATCTTACAACCTCCTCTAGAGGGTGCCCTACATCACAAGTGTGATTACCTTCATGGCAATTAAATTTTATGAAAATTAAATTGGAAATGTTAAACTCTTAAACAAGTTCATATAAAGATATTTATGGAATAGATTTAACACCCATAGAAAAAC
The DNA here is from genome assembly GCA_963277665.1 of Viscum album. Taxonomy (NCBI): domain Eukaryota; kingdom Viridiplantae; phylum Streptophyta; class Magnoliopsida; order Santalales; family Viscaceae; genus Viscum; species Viscum album. Next base: position 734,288,494 of record OY728139.1, on the reverse strand, counting down.
AATCACTTCTCCTGCATATCTAGATCCTCATTTCTAGAATCTGGTTAATTGATAGCATTTTCAACCTGAGTTTGGTCCATGCCAGTCCCCATACCATCTCTGGAATACCAAAACCCCCTAGGAGTGGCATGATTGAGCATGAAAGAATATGAGATGTCACCCCTTATACATGTAGTGGCTATTTAAGACCCATTAATGTTCCTATACATATATTCAATAAATGTAGATTTAGCTAGTAGTAGCCAATGAAGTCCATGCCTCCTCCCAATTCCCCTCAAGATATTCAGATTATATGTGGCATCACCTTGGGTTTGATGCTAATTATCTTGATATTCCACCTTCATTATTCCAGAATTCCTAGGTAATGGCTGGTCATGAGGAGAATATGAATTCCTATTTCCATTAAAATCATATTCCTTTAAAGGATACCTCTTCAAAAAAAAGCCTTCCTCCTACATTTCTCATCCTAATGAATAAAATATATTTTTTTTTGACTGAACTCAAAATATTCCTATTATCAACACTAATTTTTATATCATTACTATGAGTGAAAGGAGTCTCATTATCAGTAAGTGTAGAACTCTAATCAATTTCAACCATAATTTTGGCAATGTTTCCACACATGATAGGTTCTTCCTCCTTATCCATGAGAATCGGAATTCTAATAGTGGTGAAAATATCATGCATTATTTTTCGATATCATTTAATCAATTTGGGGCCATGAAACATGTTCCATTCCTATGAAAATTCAATCATGACCCATGAGAAATTTAAGTCCATAATCTATTAATGGAGATAGATAATTTTCATCTTCAAAAGTAATGAACCAGATGACCACATAGTGGGTTTGAATTTATCTGAATGAAATAAATAGAGGATGAATACTCTACCTAAAAAAATACACAGTCACTCTGAGAACCCCAAATAAATGGAATCATTTTGTACATGATTTTCATGTTGCCATAGCATTTCACCTTTAGGGAGAAAAAACCTTAAAATTTACTAATTATTACCCAAAGAAATAAATTCTATGAAGGAATCAAGGTTAGCTTCAACAAGAGATGACGATCCTTTCTTAATGTTCCCAGAAGTAGTGGAACCCTTAAGACCTGAAAACCAACACTGATTGGAAACATCCTTCTGATCAGGGATTTCACCCAATTTCCCAACTACGATTGAAGCCCCTTCAATCCCACATTGAGAGAAAACATGAATCAAAGGTGGTACCCAAGGAATCCCCCTATAATGGTTATTTAGATCTATAATAATTTTAAAACACATAGTATGAAAATACTAATTAATGGAAAATAAAAAATTATTTCATAAAAATAATAAACAAAATGATTAATTTACCCAAAATAAGGATTACTAAAAATATAATTTATATGTTAAAATGTTTTATTTTTAAACAACCATATTTTTTCCTTTGAAATTATTTTTCATCTGATTTTATAGAATTCTAATTATTATCAAGTATTTATTATATTTTTAATAGATATTTTATGTTTCCTTTAGAGTGGTCTTATGGTTTATATTTTATAGGATTCCAATGTTTCCAACTTGAAATGTAATTATATTTCAAGGAGGTGAGTTTTGAAGCTTATGAAATATAAAATATATTACCAATATAAATGAAATATAAAACATGAATTAAAAATATAAAATATAGTATTAAAATATAATATCTATAATAATGAAAAAATAATTTACACCTCAAAAACAATATTGAATTAAAATATAAAATTTATACTTCAATAAAATTATGAGAAATAAAAATTTCAATAAAATATCTACAAGAAATTTAAAACATTGAATCTATAATAAATTAAATGGAAATGAAATCAATTTCATAAAAATAATAAACAAAAAATAATAATTTACAAAAAAAAGTTTTCTATAAAAAGAATTTATAAGTAAAAATGTTATGATTTGAAACAGAAATTATTTTCCATTGAAATTATTTGTCATCAAAATTTGTTACGTTTTATTTATTTTTAATTATTTGTAAATATTTAATCCATGTTTTAGGTTTCATTTAGATGTTTCTTATAGTTTATATTTTATTGTTTTCCAAATTCACCTACTTGAGACATCATAACGTTTCATGTAGGTGACTTGGTGAACCTATAAAATATTAGCAATGATAAAAATCTAAATGAACTTAAAACATAGATATACATAATTGAAATAGCTAAAAACAAAAAAATTAATAAATATAAAAAGTCAAACATAATTTACATGATACAAACATTATTGATTAAAAACATTACATTTACATTTGGAAAAATCTATCAATAAAAATATAGTATAAATAAATCTATATGAAATTTATAACATGGATTGCACATATAAAAATTAACTTAAAGTAAATGGAACATCAGATAATAATGAATAATAATAATTAATTTTTTTATTATTTTTAAATATTATGAATTACATTTGTAAAAATGATAATTGTATTTACAGATATTTACTAGAATTAAAACACTAATTATGAATAATGATGAAAATAATATAATTCATATTGTATGTAAAAATAAAGTTAATAATATAATTTTAAAAAAAATATTAATTAAAATATTAATATAAAAAATATATATTTTCAAAATAATGTTTTTATAAATGATTTTTAATAAAATTATTCACCATTTTTAATAACTATAATAATAATATAATTAATATTTTAATATAAATAAATAAATAAATAAATGGTCTCAATATTAGTAGTATTATAATTAATTATTTATTTAATAATTCTAATGAGAATACAATTAGTAATGTTATTAATTAAAAATATCTTTTAAGTTAAAATGCATTTATATGCATTATTATTATTAAATAATTATAATATTTAATCATATTATTATTTTAATTTATTTACCAAAATAACAAAATATTAATTATTTTAGATTTTTTACATATGATTATATATTTCTAAATTTTATTTAATTTTATATATTATATATATATATTTAGTAATTATAAAATTGTTTTTCAATTTTTTTAATTTAATATTATATAATATTTATTATATTTAATAATTATAAAATTGTTATTTTATTTATTCTATTTTACTCGTATACATTATTATTATTATTATCATTATTATTATTTATTATAAAAATTATATATATATATATATATATATATATAAACAAACCAAAAAAACAACAAAACTCCTCAAAAGATACATGGAAGGTGTGGTTCCAAACAACACCTTATTGAAAACCATTACGAAGAGGGTGCATGATCAGATATAACCCACTATAATTTAATTTTAAAGATGTAACTTAATAAGAATGAACCTTCTTAAAAATACATTTGAAGAGGGTTCTATATTATTAAGCACCTTCCTCAAAGATTTATTAAAGGAGGATCTCTTTAACATGGTGCTAATCATTATGTAGAAGCGCCCCCAAGCAGATTCCCAATTTGGGATTTTTTTTACTCGAACATGTATAATAGGTATTTTTTTATTAGTTTTGGAATATTAATAGAAAATCATTCTCGTTGTATTTTTTTATTAATGAGAGTAAATATTCTATTCATCCCTAAATAACTGATAGTAGAGATGGGTAAATGTGCATAGATGATGCTCATTGAATTTTTCTGATAAACATCCAATCCTGAGAACATAGGTGATCATATAATGTGGAAACTAGAAATAACTTTTGCAGATAAAGTAGTAATTATTGTCAATATTATCATTTTATTACAATGGATTTTCCTTGTGGATTGGAAATGAGGAGAGTAAACAATCGTAGACCGAAATCAACTATAGAAGTTAAATCTCAATGAACACTTGGGTTTTCAATGACAGTACCATGATTGGGAGAGTTACACAAGTTGATGATAATCAGAAAACAATTACCAGGTATAGATTCGAAATAATTGGATTTCAGGATCAAAACTATTCAAAGATATACATATGTTAACACATGCTGCTCAATGAACTACGTTAAATGGTAGGGATGTGCTCATAAAGTTAAAATGAGAAGTCATGTTAACTGTGTGCACATGAAAATTGATTTGGAGATAAAAATATCAAATGATGATATGCTGTGATGAATGAAAATTTTATTGACTTGGTTCATGATAATTAAAATATCTTATAGGACATTTGTGAATAATTAAACATGGTTGACAAGAAATTTTAAAGCATGATTTATTGTGGAATTCATAGAGACTATGATGATTTCAATGGTTGTAGTTGAAGGAAAAAATTCATACAAATAAAAACACCATTCTCCTACAAATGGAGAACATCCAATTCACTGATAAATATGGATGATTATTCTTCTATTGTTTTATATTGTAACAGTAATTACATTTTATGAAATTTTGTAATTATATTTTTAATTTTATTATTCTCGCATTTCTCTATATAAATATCTCTCTATCTATATATTTCTACGTCGTAATATCTTATACAATCTGTCAAGAGTAACAATCTAATGGATAGACTATCAGGGATGCATTCCCTGTGCTTCCATATCCATTATATACAATTATATATTTTTTATTCTAATTTTGGTGAGGGAAAATTTAGTGCTTATTATTAGAGTGATGTTTTCCCATCACTCATTGGTGAGACATTAAATTTACTTCTTAGAAATTCATCTCATCCCATCCCTAAGACACATCACTTTATAAGGTAGAGTCAGTTATGTTTTTGGGATGAAAATTCATAATGTAGAGCCAAGTAATGGAAGGCATGACACTCTTAGTTAATTGGTATCACCAACCATGACAACATAACAAGGTTGATTTTGTTCTCTAAAAAGGTATCATAGGCATACTAAAATTTAAACTCGATATAAGTGGTTGTAGTCCTAATATGTTGTGATGAACAATAAAATATAATTTTGAAAAAATAATTAACAATGGAGGAATTTGAGAAACATACCCTTGGTGTAACAACGACAAATCCAACAAAATGGTGTCTGTGTCTACTTTATTAAATTGTAAGTAGATATAATGAATATAATCAATATGGATATTTTAGGTATTATGTCTTGAAGAAAGAGATAGAAACACTCTTCCCGTTTTATATTGGAAATAAAATATAAAACATAGAGTAATTATATTCTTGTCATCCATAGTCTCAATCAACTATAAATTCATTATATCATGGGAAAGGGAAAAAAATAATGTTGAGATAGAATTCTCTATAAGGGTTGAAAAAAGTAGAATATATCAATAGTAAATAAATAAAAATCAATATTAAAAGTTAATGAACTAAAAACACATGCCATTTAATAAAATATTTGTTCAAAAAATGCATCCACAGATAATATCAATGCCTAATCTAACGGATAATAATAACTGAACTTTCAATAAATGAAATGCATAATGTTGGATATCATGATTTTATACATCATGATATCTTCACCATCATGGACCTATTCCACAACTATTTAATTGATGGATAGATATATATAAAAAACCCATTTACTAAGGCTCGCCAATTGATTTTCCTCATGAAACCTATCGATGCATCCTTGGTCTATATAATTTTGGGCCCACCCATAAATGTAAGTAAAACAAATTAATCATATATTGAACGACCATGTTAATTATTAAAAAATATTGTTTATCTATAAATATCTGTACTTATTAATTAATACAACTTATCATGACTTTACCATGTTAATGAAATAACAGTCATTATAAAAACTGTATATAGAAGAGGTATACAATTTTTAAAAAAAATAAAAATCTCCATTATACAAATAATATAGATATTCAAGAGAAATTTATTGTCTAATGAAACATGATCCTAATAAATTTAATGTTTCATGAGAAAGAAGATGAAACAAAAAAATTTCAAGAGATGAGATATGTTTTTCATTTCATTAGAAAAGTAGATATTGTAGAAAATTCACATCTTTTAATGAATATATGAAAATGCAAATAAAGAAAAATTAAAATAAATTTTCATCAAATAATACCATTTGTAAAACTAATAAAATTGTATATAAGAAGATAATTATTATAAAATATTATTGGTGGAAGGAATGTTTGTTAACAATGTATATGTAAAAATGACAACAATTTTTTTGACTTTTTATAATTTATATTGAATAAGGAAATTTCTAAAAAAATAATGCATATTACGTTATTTATTTTTTAAAAATCATGGATAGAATAAAATTTTCCTAATAAATAATTTGATTAAAAAAGGTCATTTGTAATTTTTTATGAAAATATAGCCATGGAAGACAAATATACCCTATCAATAGATAAAAAATCATCTTTTATTTACAAATTTTCATTGCATGATTCAAGTGAAAAAAGTAGAAATTAAATAATAAAATATTGACATTCCATTTTTTTAGTGTATAATTAAATTTTTAGAGTTTATCTATGATTGAATATAATATTCCTCTAATGAAAAATATAAGAAATCCCAAATGAAATGAGATTGTAAGATAAATTCTAACCTCTTGTGTAACTATTAATGTGAAACCCATAAAAAAGTAAACATGACTGTTTAAATTAATTACAATGAATAAGTACATATTCTAGTGAAATTCATAAAATGGGTAGTATATTCACCATATAAATGAAAAGAGTTATATAATGACAAATTTGTCTCAATAGAGAGGAAATTGAGAAAAAATCACTTAGAAAGATCATATCGTGGGAGTAACAAATAATCAATAAAGAGAATATGTGTAATAAATGTAAATTTTCAAAAAACAAATAGTGTGAAAAAACAATCCACAATCACATAAAACAAAATATTTTCAGAACATAGTCAATGAATAAGTGACATTACCCATAAAACGGAAATTGATTTATAAAATCCCTTACCTCACACTTACCCATAGATGACCTTGATTAAACCACCTATATAATTACCTAAAATAATTTATTAAACTATATTAAATTATTATTCATGTTTATAATATCATAAACGATCTTGTTATAACATATGATCACCAATTTGTTAAATATCAATCCTTATTATCATTGTGTCCTTTGTTAAATACTATATTTTTGAATGAAAAAATTGTCATGGAAGTTCAAGCCCTTGTACTTTGATTTTGGTTTTATCATATTAAAAATTTTATTTAGGATATATACATCCTATATGATCAATATTCATATATAAATATATATTCATCAATAAAAGGTATATATAGAGAAATGATTTACACCGTTCATGGAGACAACCGGTCGTATTTTTGAATGAATGATGTTTTCACTTATCGAAAGATTGAATAAAAGAAGGTAAATAATAATTAAAACTTAAAGAATATTTTTTATATTATATTTATAATATATTTTAATTAAATATGTCTTTATTACCTTCATGTAATGTTTTTATGAACTACATTTCCCCGTTGGGTTAGTAGTCCACATGTACACACGAGTGACATTTTCATTATTAAACATATGTGAATATAATAAGGTAGAGATGATATTATAATTATTGAAGAATAATTATATCAAAAATATGTTATATAAATATTAAATTCATCATAATAACCATACTCTAATTTTGGTGGTGGAAAATATATTGTATCACTATGTGGAGGCGGTAGTCCACACGTACACATTAGAGATACTTTCACACCCCATTTGACAAAAACTATTTTGAATAAAGGTTGTTCCATAACAATAATAAAATTTCATTATATTAAAGATAATATTTAGTTTTATTTTAAATATCATTGATTTAGGACAATAATAAGAATAAAAGAATTGAAAGAATTAGTTAAGATGGTTAAGTATTATTTGGTAGGCCTCCTTTAAATCCCTTTGGAAGTACCCTTGGAATGGTATTTCATGAAGACCCAAACATATAGCTCATTAATAGGGAAGCTGAGAAGAAAAATGGGTTGTGTTTTTTTTGAGATATATGGATCAACGAGGTGTAATGAAAATGTATAATGGGTGGCTTTTTATTAGAGAGTGGAGGGTCACTTTTGGAAATTATGGGAATATTATAGTATAAAATGTGTGTAACAAATGTAAAATGGGAACTAAATAAAATTTATTATATGATAAATTGTATAAGTTCTTAACATAACCATAAAATACAATTATATATGTTTATATATCTTTTTAAAATCTATCATTTTTAACCCCTTGGTTAACCTATTTTAACATTAATTATAGTAACGACCTTTTCAATATTAAAGGGTAACAATTTTACATATAATGTTACAATTGGATCATAAATTTTAATGGGAAGAAATATTATTCAATTTATAATTCAAAACTTTCACCTTCATGATATATATAATTTTTAAATAATTTAATATAATATTATTAGTTTTAAAATATCATTAATTCTATTTTGAAAACATTCATTTAATTTAACTTTGTAGACATGCAGATAGCAATGGAATTAGAATATTTACATTTATCAGAAAATATAATTTGTTATATACTTATATACTTTTTTGGGAAACTATAATTCACCCTAAAAAAACTTTTAGACCTTTTAATTTCATTTACATGATTTATCTACTGCTTCCATATGTACCGCGCCAGCGTAGTGTAGGAATTTAAGGCAATTATTTCATCACTAATATTTAGAAATAAATTATAATGATAAAAAATTATTAATATGTAAAATCAGAATTTAAAACTAATATTATCTTCATTGTATAATTTTTTATAGGTTTTAGGGATATTAATATTAAGGGAGTGAAATTTTGGTGTTTTCATTATGTTAAATAATACAAATTTCAATAAGAAAGGAAATTGGAACTAAAATTCCATATATTATAATTTGGTATATCTGTGTTAATATATTTCCCACCCAATGAAATTAATTTAATTTTTGGGTTGACTTTGAGACATTATGTATTGGTTTTAAGCTTGTTATACCTATTTTACCCTTACTAAGGTGTCAATTATTTACTATGGTAACTATTTATAATGATGGAAACATAAAGGGAAATATTTACCAAATTTAAACCTCATGATTCCAATTGTGGGGAACATGTTTAAATATTTAATATCCAAAAGTTTCATAATTCAATTTTAATATAAATCTATAAAGGTAGAGGATAAAATGTTTTAGGAAAATATATTTGCTGTAACAGCCTGAAATTTTGTATAAATCTCGTTTTCTAATTTTGTGTGTTATTTTATTTCATTTGATAACATGAGTATATTTAAAATGAGACCGTTGGGTTTTGACTGTTATATGACCATTGGTCAATATGACCGCTGGAACTAAACGTTTCAATTATTGTCTCTAAATACAAGTGATCTTCGTTAATTAATATATAATGAAGATTCGATGGCCTCATCCAGTAGTCTTGGGCCGATCGAAGCCCATCTAACAGAACATGGGAAGGAGGTAGCACCACTAGGATTTACTCTAGACGAAACCCAAGTCGAACTTCATCATGTGAAGCTAGAACGGAATCGCCTTTGCGAGAAGTTCAAACTGATAGAAATTCCTACTCATGCGATGTTGGCCAAGCCTCCCTCAGATTCTATCACCCTAGCACACCTTACTCTTAGGTTCTATGTTGGTGTTATAAGGGGCTATGTAATGAGACCAAAACTGCCTTGTGTAATCCTTTGTTATAAATAAATTGTGTTCTTTTCTTATGGTGAAGTTTGTGAATTTTCAAATGTTCGGATTAATATAGTATGCATATTTTTGAAGAATTTTAGAAAAAGGATATTTTAAAAATGTTTATGTAATCCTTAAATAATTAATTATGTGTAATGATTTTTAAAAAATGGTCTTCTACAAAATTTTTCAGTAAAGAATTTGGAGTATAATAAGATCAAATTAATTTTTGATGAATATTAAATTATGAATAGTGATTTTATGCTTAGGATTAGTAATTTGGACAAATGAATTAGTAATCTCACTTAAAGAAAGTATTAATATAATCTAGGCACCTTGATTATGTAATGAGATTCAATAAAATAGGTAAATAAATATTTCAGAAATTATTAGTCAAGTATTAGTGTTTTTGGGTGAATAATGTTTTTTAATTAAAAATTAAATTAAAAATATTTAGAAAATTATTTTTATAAAATGAAAATTATTTTTGAACTCAGAGCACCGATATTATGTTATAGTAACTATTGGGGATTTTTATGAAAAAAATGAATTTTCGATGAATAGTGTGTTTATTTAAAAATTAAATTAAAAAATATTTAGAAAATTATTTTTATAAAATAAAGTTCATATATTTAATCAGAGCATCGATATTTGGTTAAGGTGAAATTTTGTGATTTTTCTGAGAAAGATGAATTTTCAGTGAATAGTAAAAATGCAGTTTTAGGGTTTTGGTATATTTAATGACATCATAACTGTGTCATGATGATGTCATGAGATATTCTAATGGTTGTCCGACGAAAGGTGATGAATTATTGTATTTGGGGGGGGGGGTCCCCATGTGTCCTAACTCCATGGGAAATACTGTGGGAGAGCCCATGGTTTTGAGAAAACCACTTGTGAGGTGTCCCTTGGCCATTAATACCTTGTCCCCTCACATTCCCTATAAATACCCACCCTTTACTCATTTATTTTTCACTCCCAACTCTTCCCCAACGAAGCTCTGGTCTCATTACCTCCCAAGTAGTCTTCTCAAGGTTTCCCCAAGCCCTCAAGGTCCCAACCTTTGAGTTTTAAGAGATAAATTTTAAGGTAAGGGATCCTACCTCTCTCCTTCTTTTCAAGTAATCTCTTTTATGTCATTTCTTTTATGATCCATACTCTTATGTTGGAGGACGATATTTTTTATTCCTCTTACTTCCCTTTTCATGTTAATATTATGAGATACCCCCTCTTTCTCTCATCAATTCGTTTTAAGAAAGTTTAAGTGACGCCGTTAGGCTGCCAAATATTTAAGGGATTCTTTCGCCTTTCTCATTTTTTAAAGTTCTATTTTCATGAAAAGTCATTCAAGTTCCTTTTTATTATGTTGTGGTATGATCACTATATCTATAATACTGATATTTTTTGTTCATATGATGACATACCCTATTTGATCTATTCAATTCAGCATTTTGAAGTTTTAAGTGGCGTCGTTGGGCTGCCGAATTTTTCAGGGATTCTTTCACTCTTCTCGTTTTCAAGTTCTACTTTCATGTCAAGTATTTCAAGTTATTTTTTATTATTTTGGGATATGATCTCTATATCTATCATACTGACCTATTATGTTCATATTAGGAGAGACCCTATTTGATCTTGTCAATTGTTTTTTGAAGTTTAAGTGACGCCGTTAGGCTGCCGAATTTTTATAAGAGAAATCTTATTTTTGTCTTCCTTTCATGTTCTTAATTTCATATGGTATATCTTTTTAATTTCATTACCATGTTCTTAAATCCTTTATATTATGTTCCCCTAATGTTTTATGTATCATTTATGAGTGGGCGACCCTTGTCCCCTCTCTTTTCAATGTTTTCTAAAACCTCGTAACATAGCCGTTATGCTGCAGAATTTCCATCTCAAAATGTCTCTATGTTAATCTAAAATTATTTTATTTTATTAAGTGAATACTAAAAGCTCTCTATTATATATGGGTATTCACATATATTCCGATTTTTTCTATTTTAAATTCTGGTATTTACATACATGAGACCCGCTCTCCCGTTCCGTGGGTTTAAAGTGACATAAAGATAATGTCTTTAAAGCAGTTTTTAAAACGTTATGATTATGAAATGAAACCCATTTCATTAATGCTATAAGGGTTTTTTATGAAATTATTTATGATGATATATGTGTCTCAGATGATGATAAGGCAAATTTAAGGGTGCTCCCTGATAGTGCTCCAATGCATTGGGTAAAGACTTAATCTCTAGAGATGATTTTTTTAATGACGCCTTGGTGAATAACCTTGGTAATTTTTAATGACACCTTGGGGAAGAGACTTGGTGAAACAGAAATGATTGTCTATGTTAAATGCTGTATCCACAACATCATGTTATGAAATACGTTTTTTATTATTATTATATGCCTCATTATTTCTTTCTCATGCCTTAAAGTTCTTTTTCATGACATTGTTGATGTATCTCAAGTTCACATGTTAAATGTTTCCCTTTGTTTCCCTTACTAGGCCTTCTGCTCACCCTTTATTTTGATATATATCCCCAGGTTATGATATGAAGTAATGAACCTAGGTTGAACATAATGATAATCTTTTCAAGTGTTTATGTAGAATGTTATATGTTTTCACGTTTTAAGTTCCTGGTTTCCAAGACACTAATCCTTAAAGATCTTTGGTTTTGTAAAATGTAATGAAAGTTTATGTGATAAAATGCGGGATGCCATAGTTGGTATCAAATGTTGTTTTAGTTATTTGTGGAAATTAGGATATTAAAACTTTAGGAAGAATCCTATAGAAAAGATTAAATATAGAAAATCTTCCTGGTATTTTGGTGAGTATTGAGTAAGGTGTTGCCAAGAAAATACATCCTTGTCTGGATACGAGCAGGTAGAGGTGGCTCTGGCATAGATGTACATAGGGGTAAAACCTAAAAACAACTCTTTGAGATAGACTCTAACGGGAACTGGTACACGACAACGATCCTTGCTTCACTCTTAGTTATGACACTCCCGGGGGATATGCTTTGGTAAATTCATAAGCTTAGTATGAACCATTTTTAAAGGAACAAAGACAAAATAAAATAAAGATTGACATAATAATATATGATCATGGATAACCTAGACTAGGACCTAGGGGATCACAAGTTAGGGTATAACTTTCTTCTACAAGTTTATCCTTTTATGCTTAAAGTTTCCTTTTAATGATTATTGGATAATTATTTAAGCCCCTAATTGTACTTTCTTTTCTTAGTTAATGGTGGGAAATAGAAGAACATGTCCCAACAACCAATGTGATAGGAAATGTGATGATCACCCTATTAATGTGAAAGAGATGACGAAAGATCAAGCTGAACATATTGTGATTATGCCAAACCAGCTATCAAAAATCACAATTAATAATTGGTACCTAGTTGAATGCCCAAATTCATCAAGGAAGAAGAAGAAAAAGTCTCAAGGATGTTCATCTGATAAAGTTGATAAGGGAATGAAGACCCAATTTATTTTTTGCAAAAAGTGTGGGAAGAGGCACCAAGGAGAATGTCAAAAAGGAACCGGGAGATGTTTTCAGTGTGGGAGGATTGGGAATAAAGTATCCAATTACTTTAAAAAGATCGATAATGTGATGAATTGAGATAAGGTTCGATCTAATGTACCTTATACATTTCAATGTTGTAAATGTGGAGAATTTATTCATTATCCATGGAAATGCTCTATTAGAATGGATGAGAAGCATGATGAGCCTCAACAACATTCGGGGACAGGGGAATGATGCAAGTCCTATGCAGAGATGGATCATGATGACTGAAGTACATGTTACTTCTTCACAATAATTGTCTATGTCATGTTGTATTTTAGTTCGTGCTCTATGAGCATAACTTTTATGTTTTCTAAAATCATCGAGTCACTACCTAAGCTGATTTTATATCATTAAGGAAAACATCTATTGTTATGTACCACATGTTGTTGTAGTGAAGTAGTTCTTCTAAAAAAAGGGTGATTAGTGGATTAAAAGATGATTATTATTTTGGAAGATGTTCACTATTTTGGGAACCCTATTTGATCGAGGTAAATAGATTACTATGGAATTTTCTTTGAGGAGTAAAGGTTGACATATATTTTGAAGCATCAATGAATTTAAGGAAGACTTATAGTAATTTAGGTTACATATGGAAATGATTAACCTATCTTGGGGAAAATGTGATTAGGTTAGTTACTTTTGTTATAAGATGATTAGAGTGGTTGATGTTGTTTGAAGATGAACAATAAAGTCTATCTTGGAAAACTATGTTATGAGATTGTTCTTTTAATTGGGTTTCAATCCTAGTTCGGTTTATTTTGAGGAATTTTAAGTACAGTTATTTATGGAATGGTCAATGATGAACTTTGGGTAGTACCATGGAACTTTTAATATTTAAAATTAGTTTCTCTTCCTATGGGATTCTTTCTTTCTGAAGAGTTGTTTTATCTTACCCTTGCTGTTTTTGGGATAATGTTAAAATATAGAAGTAATTGATAGTTAATCTTTTGTGGATTATGTGACTATCAAGAAGATGATTCTTGTGTTTTTATGAGACCAATTGTTTTGAATGCTCATCGTTTGGAGAAAAGATTAGTTTTGGTAGAAAATTATTAAAGGATGAAACTCTACTTGAACATAGGTATATTTCTTTATGTTTTTGTTCTATGTAGTAAATGAATTCCTCAAAATTATGAAAAGGAACGTAAAACAAAAATTTTGTTGGTTTACATTTCCTACTAGGTAATTAAAGACTGTTTACACACATCATAAGTTTTTGATTTTCTTGTGGTTAACTTTCTCCTAATCATGTTTTCAATCACTCTCCCTTAGAACGTTAACCTATGTTTTCTCCTCAATGTCCATGTTTTCCTACCTGGAATTCTAGTTTGGGTTAACTTGGGTGTCCCTTGTACTTCCCTTTCTTTCTTTTAAAGTAATAGTTTTACTGACTCCATTTCCGATGTGGGACTTTCAATGAAATTTCAAAACCCAATTTTAAAAATTGCGAGGATGCAATTTCTTAAAGGGGGAAGATTGTAACCACCCAAAATTTTGAATAAATCTTATTTCCTAATTTTCTGTGTTATTTTATTTCATTTGATAACATGAGTATATTTAAAATGAGACCGTTGGGTTTTGACTGTTATATGACCATTGGTCAATATGACCGCTGGAACTAAACGTTTCAATTATTGTCTCTATATACAAGTGATATTGGTAAATTAATATCGAATAAAGATTCGATGGCCTCATCTAGTAGTCTTGGGCCGATCGAAGCCCATCTAACAGAACTTGGGAAGGAGGTAGCACCACTGGGCTTTTCTCTGGACCAAACCCAAGCCAAAATTCATCGTGTGAAGCTAGAACGGAATCTCCTTTGCGAGAAGTTCAAACTGATAGAAATTACTACTCATGTGATGTTGGCCGAGCCTCCCTCAGATTATATCACCCTAGAACAACTTACTCTTAGGTCCTATGATGGTGTTATAAGGGGATATGTAAAGAGACCATAACTGCCTTGTGTAATCATTTGTTATAAATAAAATTGTGTTCTCTTCTTATGGTGAAGTTTTTAAATTTTCAGATGTCCGGATAAATATTGTATGCATATTTTTGATGAATTTGAGAAAAATGATATTTTAAAAATGATTATGTAAACCTTAAATAATTAATGATGTGTAATGATTTTCAAAAAATGGTCTTCTCCAAAAGTGTTCAGTAAGGAAATTGGAGTCTAATAAGATCAACTTAATTTTTGAGGAATTGTAAATTATGAATAGTGATTTTATGCTTAGGATTAGTAATGTGACCAAATGAATTAGTAATCTCACTTAAAAAAAGTATTAATATAATCTAGGCACCTTGATTATGTAATGAGATTCAATAAAATAGGTAAATAATTGTTTCAGAAATTATTAGTCAAGTATTAGTTTTTTCGGGTGAATAGTGTTTTTTAATTAAAAATTAAATTAAAAATATTTAGAAAATTATTTTTATAAAATGGACTTTATTTTTGAACTCAGAGCATCGATATTATG
Source organism: Viscum album (assembly GCA_963277665.1). Classification (NCBI taxonomy): domain Eukaryota; kingdom Viridiplantae; phylum Streptophyta; class Magnoliopsida; order Santalales; family Viscaceae; genus Viscum; species Viscum album. Next base: position 734,272,902 of record OY728139.1, on the reverse strand, counting down.
TTATGGTAATTTTTGGTGTTTTTTTATGAAAAAAATGAATTTTCGGTGAATAGTGTATTTATTTAAAAAGTAAATTAAAAATATTTAGAAAATTATTTTTATAAAATAGAGTTCATATTTTTAATCAGAGCTTCTATATTTGGTTAAGGTGAAATTTTGGGATTTTTTCTGAGAAAGATGAATTTTCAGTGAATAGTGAAAATGTAGTTTTCGGGTTTTGTTATGTTTAATGACATCATAACTGTGTTATGATGATTTCATGAGATATTTTAAGGGATGGACGACCCAAGGTGATGTATTATTGTATTTTGGGGCCTCATGTGGCCTAAAACCATGGGAAATACCATGGGAGAGCCCATGGTTTTGAGAAAACCACTTGTGAGGTGTCCCTTGGCCATTAATGCCTTGTCCCCTCACATTCCCTATAAATACCCACCCTTTACTCCTTTAGTTTTCACTCCAAACTCTTCTGAAACAAATATCTGGTCTCATTACCTCCCAAGGAGTCCTCTCAAGGTACCCCCAAGCCCTCAAAGTCCCAACCTTTGAGTTTTAAGTGATACCTTTTAAGGTAAGGGATCCTACCTCTCTCTTTCTTTTCATGTAACCTCTTTTATGTCATTTCTTTTATGATCCATGATCTTATGATGGAGGATGGTATTTTATATTACTCTTACTGACCTTTTCATGTTCATATGATGATATACCCCCTCTTTCTCTCATCAATTCTTTTTAAGAATGTTTAAGTGACGTCATTAGGCTGCCGAATTTTTCAAGGATTCTTTCATCTTTCTCATTTTTTAAAGTTCTACTTTCATGTCATGTCTTTCAAGTTCCTTTTTATTATGTTGGGGTATGATATCTATATCTATCATACTGATCTTTTATGTTCATATGATGAGAGACCCTATTTGATCTCTTCAATTCAGTATTTTGAAGTTTTAAGTGGCGTCGTTGGGATGCCAAATTTTTAAGGGATTCTTTCACCCTTCTCGTTTTCAAGTTATACTTTCATGTAAAGTATTTCAAGTTACTTTTTATTATGTTGGGGTATGATCTCTATATATATCATACTGATCTTTTATGTTTATATAATGAGAGACCATATTTTATCTCATAAATTCTTTTTTTTATGTTTAAGTGACGCCGTTAGGCTGCCGAATTTTCATAAGAGAAATCTTATTTTTGTCTTCCATTCATGTTATTCATTTCATATGGTATATCTTTCAAATTTAATTAACATATTCTTAAATCCTTTATATTCTGTTCCCCTAATGGTTTGTGTATCATTTATTATTGGGTGACCCATTTCCACTCTCTTTTCAATGTTTTCTAAAACCTCGTAACATAGCCGTTATGCTGCATAATTTCCGTCTAAAAATTTCTCTCTTTTATTCTCAAATTCTTTTATTTTATGCAGTGAATAATTAAATCTCTCTCTTCTATAGAGGTATTAACATATATACCAATTTGTTCTATTTTAAATTCTAGGATTTACACACATGAGACCCGCTCTCCATTTCCATGGGTTTAAAGTGACATAAAGATCATGTCTGTAAAGCATTTTTTAAAACGTTATGATTATGAAAAGAAACCCATTTTTTTATGCTATATGTTTTGTTTATGAAATGATTGATGATGATATATGTGGCTCACATGATGATAAAGAGAAATTTAAGGGTGTTCCCTGATAGCACTCCAATGCATTGGGTAATGACTTAATCTCTAGAGATGACTTTTTTTTAACGAGGCCTTGGTGTATAACCTTGGTAATTTTTAATGACACCTTGGGGATGGACCTTGGTGAAACAGAAATGATTGTCTATGTTAAATTTTGTACCCACATCATCAAGTTATGAAATAAGTTATTTTTATTATTATATGCCTCATGATTTCTTTCTCATTCCTTAATGTTCTTTTTCATGACATTGTTGATGTATCTCAAGTTCACATGTTAAATGTTTCCCCTTGTTTCCCTTACTGGGCCTTCTGCTCACCCTTTCTTTTGATATATGTCCCCAGGTTATCAGATGCAGCAATGAACCTAGGATGAACATAAGGAGAAGCCTTTCAAGTTTTTAAGAACAATGTTTTATGTTTTCATGTTTTCTGTTCCTGGTTTCCAAGACACTAAACCTTAAAGATCCCCAGTTTTGTAAAATGTAATGAATGTTTATGTGATAAAAGGAGGGATTCTATATTTTCCGCATAAAAATTAACTTATATGAAAATCATGAAAACCATTGATTAAAGTAGAAATAACTATATTATTATAAATTATATGGATAATATTCAAAATCCAAAAAAATTTGGTACCTTAAATTACTAGATTTACTGAAAATAAATGAATGTATTTGAAAAATCAATGTCTTTCCCTATTTACTAAAAAATCTATCTTTTCATTAAAATATCCAAATTTCACCATATGTGAATTCTGAAATATGTATTTTAAAAATAATCTTAATTTTATAATCAATTATTTATAAATTTTGATAAAAAATTTAATAATTCATACATAGAAAATTAAATAAAATACATTTTTGAAGAAAAATGCACCTTTTAAGAACAGAATGACCTTACTAAAATTTGAGTGCATATTTTCATAGTCCTTAATATTTCCATTTTTGAGAATGATAATTGTACATATATTTAATTAAGTTGTTTTTCAATTTCATACACAGTAATTCAATGGCTAGGTTATAATAGTCACATTTAAATAATTATTTTTTAATAAAACTACTTTTCATAATGTTTGGTTTAGTGTGTTAAGAAAGATATAAATCATATTATTGTTTTGTACATAATTTTTGGGTTTTATATTCCCACCCCTTTAAATAAATTACACCATGGAATTTTCATTTTTGAAATCAAATGATCCATATATATAAACACCTTATTTGAAAACACACTTCATATAATGGGATATTAAGACATGCGCTAAAAAGGAGAAGTTGGAAAATTATTGTTTAACCACTTAATACATAATTGGGTTCCAAGATAAGGATAACCATGATGGGAAGCTAAAATATAAACACGAGGAATAATATTTCCATCCAATTCCAAATATAGAGTGACATGGTACATAAAAATGATAAATTTATTGGCCACAAAACCATAAATCTTTTTGGTTGGAGTGAGTAACTCAAGAAGGGGATGAATTAAGTACGCACTAATTTTTTTATTTAAACTATTTAAATTAAAATCCAAAAAGTTACATTTTAAATCCTACTTAATAGGAATCGTAGAATTATATAGGTTTAATTATTCATTAAATTTCACAAAGTAGGACAAGGGATTTGTTAAAAAAATACATGAAATTACATCAATTATTGAAATTAAATTACTCAACTAAAAACTCTATATAAACATATGTTTTTATTAATTATAAATGTACAAGTTTTCTTAATTAATTTTATAAAAAATACCACTGTTACATTGAAGTATTAAATATAAAAAAACAATACTAAAAGCTCACACAATGGAATAAAATTGGTGGTTCTATCTCAAACTGATACCTAATCCCATTCACTTAGAAAATAAATAACAAAAATTATTTTACTATAAAAAACAATAGGATCAAAAACATGGATCCAGATTTTATATACGAATCAAACATGCTATCTTGGCTCAAACCCTCTCTTATATTTAAATGTGCGAAGAAAAATAATATTGGACACACGTGACCACTTCCACAGTTTCTATGGGTAAGTAGGTAAAGAAATAACAGACTGTGTGTAGAACACTATAGTTAATGTGTAGGATGTAGTGTGTACTTATAAAACAAAGTATAACAACACACTGCTAAAATGTAATGAAGAAAAAAAGATAGAGTAATTAAAAAGAGAGAGTAAGATGTTGTTATATTCAGTGTTAATAACATAAAATTATTGAGGGTCATCATATTTTTCATTGTTATAATATTTCCCAACTTTATTGAAATGTGCAGAAAATAGATAGTCATGAAGTGATTCTTTATGTCGGTAGACACAGTGATAAATTTTTAATAGATCTCCTAATTCAATGTATTAAAGGTTCTCGATCTTCTATGAATTAGACTATTTCACATTAGCATATGTATCAACATGTATTATGTATTATGTTATATAGTTCTTTAACTCTATTCATGAAGGAGTTAATCAAAATAAATATCTATCCCGGTTAAATTATCCATTGAAGAGTAGTAATAAAAATTCCATGGATCTTAGTACTGAGCACTAAATTTGGAAACTATTACCATTGTATTCAACAAATCAATAAATTTGTTTATGAATAATTATTAATATTAACACATGAGGATATCATCCTTAAATTCCATAAAACGTGTCATTGGATGAATTAAATTCTATTGAGAAATAACAATGTTATCCCTTAAACATGTTACCAAATGAAGAGGATGGTGTATAGGCCCATGATATGGCCATTCATTATTTGAAAACAATCATAACCCTTCGTATTCCTAAATCACATTGACCACCCATAAAATTATTAAGAACAACCATTCCACTTATATTTCTTCAATTACATCAACCACTCACGTCTCTAGATGATGATTTTTTTGTTGAACTACAACATGACTTGATTATCCACAAGATTTATTTACATGTCATGATTGTTTTAGAGATGAAACCAAGGGGTGCTTCATTCTCACCATTTAAATGAATTAAAAGGCTATGGAAGATCATGAAGAAGTTTGAGGACCTGGAGAGAAAGGAAGTTGAAAGGTTTGATGTGTAGGAGAAGTAGAGAGAGTGTTCCAAAATTGGATTTAAGTTCAATTTTATCATTTAGGTATTTGTGATTTTAAAAATAGTATGAAATATAAATAGATAAATAAAATAAAATTTTAACACATGAAATAATACATGTAGAAAAATAGAAACCGATAGTCGACGAGAGGACTATAAAATAGAGGATCACATAATTTTGGATCTCTAATGGCAGATTACCCAATAAAGAATCAAAAAGTTTGGATCAACAGTGGTGGATCTCCAACAATGGATCACGCAATGGAGGATATCCATTGGTGGATCAACCAACAATGGATCCCCAAATGTGGATCAGCAACGGTGGATCGCCAATTGTGGATATAAAATAGTGGATGAAAAAAGTTGGATAACTAGAGGTTGATCACCAATGGTGGATCACCAATGATGGATCACCAATGGTGTATCCCCAATGGGCAGTCATCAACGGTGGATCACTAAAAATAGATCAGTTATGGTGGGTCATCTAACAATGGATATTTGAATATAGAGGGTTAACAAAAATTTATTATTCCTAATTCATGCTTGATATAGTTTAATATTTTATAATTAAAGGGATTTGTAAAAATTTCGACATCATGATGTTTATTTCCTATGAATAAAAAATTTATACAACCTCTTTGGAAATAATCTCTCAAAAAAGTCATGTATTATATCAATGTGTTTTGTCCTAGATATAGTTACTGGATTATTGGAAATAATTCTTTCACTTATGTTTTCAAAATTTATAAGGCCATTTCTGAATTGATATCCATAGACTAGGAATGTGTTTTTCATCCAAAAAATATGTACACAGAAATATCCAAAAAAAATTATTCACTGTTTCAAATGGATTGTGTGGAAAATGTTTCTTCTTACAACACCATGATACTAGTGAATTTCCGAAAATGTGACATATTCCAGAAGAGATTTTACAATCTTTCTTACATCCACTAAATTCTACATATGAATAACTTAAAATATAAAATTCTTATCCCCTAGAACAGAATAGATGTAATTTGGTTGTATACTTGAGGTATTTAAAAAAATACTTTAATATTTTGAAAATGATATTCCTTAATATTATCTTAAAAATAGGAACAGATATACACAACAAACATAATTTAAAACTTCTTTATAGTTAAGTATAAAATGATTCTAATTTTACCTCTATAACTTATTTGATCCATTGACATTCCAATTTTATCCTGATCAATCTCTCATGTTGTAGACATGGGAGTATCAGAACTCTTATTGTTATCCAAACCGAAATGTTTTAGAGGATCATTTGTATACATACTTTTATTTAAAATAATAATGATTTTAATATATTTTTAAAAAAAATAATGAATTAGATTTCTCCTATTATACCCATTTAAATTCTATGTTTCATTATTTTTGAAGAATAAGAACACATAGGATTTTTATACAATCCAAAAAGATTATCATCATGATAAATTTAAACTACGAAAAAAGATTTTGATATTATTTTTATAAATAAAGTTGGATTAACTATGCCTTTTAATAACATTTAGAAATCAGAAACGTGTTGATCATGTAATACCAAGCTTAAGGAAAATGATTGAAACCATATAGAACATTAGCTAATTTAAAATTGTCTTGGAAAATTAGGATTTTGAAATCAAGGTGGGTTTTCATCAAAACAATCCTCAACTATACAAGAATATAAGAATTCATTATTGACATCCCTTTGATATAGATTGATATAAATGTTTGCTGCATAGGTAATAAGTATTCTTATGACCTCATGGATAGCTATTGGTGATATGATTTCATCATATACAATTCCCTTTTCCTGTCTAAATCCTTAGGAAACAATCTATCATTATTTAATAATATTGTTCCTAACTTTTCATAATTGTTTATAAAAAGACAATTAGTTTCAATTTTATAGTGTTTTTAAGTATAACTACTTGTTTCAAAACATTTCTATTTTTAAATTGATTATGTTCCTCATGAATTTACACAAAATAGATTTTATCATTTATTTTATCATTGATGTTTTCATGTTCAACTTGTTACAATAATTCTTGATGTTAAACTGGATTTTTAATAGAAGCTTTTGTTTGTGTTTCTCTATCGATATATCAAGTTATAATATCTAGAAGATGATGTATATGAGTCCTAAAAGATCTAGTAATATAAGTAAGAGTTATAACATTATCTTCTAAATGTTCAGGTTAAATTATTTTCCTTAGAACTAGATGAAATTTCTTATTTTTTCCAAATTTTTTTAAATTATATAGAATTTGTATTTAGATTTTACAGATCATCCCTAAGGTTACCTCATGGAGTCTCAACCTCATGTGGTCATATTACATAAAATTTTAAATGAATAAATTCATCCAAATTTGTGTTTCTTTTATTGAAAACCCTATATGATTTATTAGGTTATGAAAACCAAGGAAAATTATATCACCACTATTTGATGAAAAATTGTCAAGACTATCCTGAAGATTAAAAATAAAAAATTTTCAACCAAAAAACAATAAATTATTTTACATTTGGATTTTTACCATTCCACAATTCAATGGATTTTTCATTATGAGAGGTCTCATTTAAACACTATTAATTTGGTCACATTCTTTATTCATAGATTTTCCCAAAAATAAACCATAATGTCATATTCATTGAGCATTCTATGGAAATTAATCAAAGGGTTCAATTTCACCTTTCCACTACACTATTCCATTAAGGGGGTACTATGAGTAGAAAATTAATGATTATAGACACATTGTGAGAAACTAATATTCAATGACTTGATTTTCAAACACAGGACCATGATCACTTCATTTGGTCTTCATTCTATGTAAACTAATATTTTCTATAGATTTAGGAAACTTTATAAAATTTGACAATTCATTAAACATGTTCACTATAATGAATACCTTGGTATAACTTGAAAATTCATCTACAAAAACATAAAAATATTTTCCCATTTATGATAGAGACTCTAAAATGTCCAATGTGTCCATGTGAATCAACAATATATGATGATTAACATAAATTTTTTTCATATATTTAAAAAATATTTTGTGTTTCTTCTCATTTTGACATGGGTTACAGACATTATCATTTGGAATTATAGTTTACATAGATCCTTGAATAACTGTTTTCTTAGTTACCTTTCTAAGTGAAAGTATATTTAAATTACATAGTATCTTGTAAAAAATACAAGATTATTTGATAATATATCATAGATAGGAAACATTTTTAGAAACAAGAAATATAAATTAATAGGACTAACATTATCATTTCATAATGTTTTAAAAATAAAATTATTTTTTGAATGAAAAACATTGCAGGAATCATCTTCATGTTTAACATGAAAACCATCATCACATAGTTGTGAGATGATATTTAGATTATACATATGATGATCTAGAAATAAATTTTAAAAAATTAAAGAAGTGTTTGAATATCGAATTTTTCTAGGAATAACATTTTTCTCTTTGGAAGTTTCTGCAAAATTGACATATCCATCAAACACCTTTATCAGATTCCTAAAACTTGAATAATCTCTAGTCATTTTTCTAGAAAATACACTATAATGATACGAAAAATATTTAATATGTATTTTCAATAAGTTTTAATATTAAAAAATTTTACACTAAATGTTGATTTTCCCCCCAAATTTTAATATGTCTAGAAAAATATTTAATCAAATATTATTAACCCGTAATTATTGAACAAGTTTTCTATAAGATGATTTTCAAATTTGAAATGTAATTTTTTTAGATCTATAAGAATAAAAAATAATATCATAAATAAATGAAAATTATCTAGGAATAATTACCTTTTCAATATTCTTCTCTTTCCAGGATGATGCCATCTCTAAGTAGTTTATTATTGAGCAGTTTTCTTTCTTGTAATCTGTATAGGAGTAATTATTAAATTATGAAATATTTATAGATCATTCTATAAATTATCATTATACAATTTTAACTCACTGATCACTTTTAGTTTTTGATGTTTTTTTATTTTTCAATACTAATATTAGTTTTAAAAATATTATTCAATTAAGGATACTTATTTAAAATAACATATTTCTCTTTGAGTATATTGAATGTATCTTAAACATATTATAGTATTATAATAATTATTTATTAGATAGACTCTCATAACTTTTTCATCTCTATAATGATTATAAATAGGCATAGTAGAATTAAGAGATATATTAATTTCCAATTTTTTTCATAAAACACTTGTTGGCTCTATTATGCTTATCTTCTTAGGTTAATTTTAAACCCCTCATGTTTTATCTTTTTAAGAAATAAATGTTCTTTAATTGATTACTTTTACCTCATATAATAATATTTATTTTATAATTTTATCATTGGATAGTCATATTTGACCTAGCCTTTTATTGAATATTCATAGAATATTGTTGCATTTTTAGCATTATGCTCCTTCCAATACATTCTCTTGTTTGCTCTATTTTAATATTTCACTTTATAAATGGGTTACCTGAAGTACTTTTTCCACCTATATTAAATTTTGATTCATTAAACCATGTGGTAATTTTTTTAATCAATTTTACCTGGTGAATATTCAACACTTGAGCTGTCAGCATTGTTCTTATACTTTAGTTTCGAGGATATAGACTCAAAGGATATCAATATCTTCTTCAGTTCATCCTCTTCTTCCCTATTCAATTTATGTTCCTCCTAAAACATCATGATCTTTCCTATTGCACCGTAATAGGTAACTTACATCACATGACTCTCATATTGACACTTAAGTTCCTCTCAATTAGTCTCATAAACAACTCAAAATTAACATCACTAGATCTGTTTCTAGAATTGGTTTTACTAGTCAATTAATTATATTCATAATCCCATTAAATCTGAGACACATATCCGGTATAAGTTCATCATGATTCAATTTAAATGTATCATATTAACATTACAACTTATAATGATCATATCTTTGACATTAGATGTTCCTTCATGAAACAAAATTAAAGCACCCTGAATTTCAAAAGCAGTAATACATACAAATATTCAATTAAATTCTACACCTCCTAATGAAATATTATAAGAAAATCATGGATTTATAGTTATTATTTTATAATGCTTTAGTATCACACCGCTATTTTTTTCAAGAAGTTATTGGTAATTAATATTTTTATTCAATGAAAATAAATATTTTAAAACTCATGCCTTTAATATGATTATTCATTTAAATCATCCACTTATTATATTTTTTATTTTAAAATAAGGATTACTACTCGTAGAAGATCCCTCTTATAAATTAATACACAAAAAGAAAAAATAATAATAAATAATAGAAATTCATTATCATCAAAAGAAAATGAAGTCACAGATGAAATGATATTTAAAAAACATTTGATACCAAATGTTGGTCGAAGTGAGTAAATGATGAGGTGGTGAATTGGGTACCCAACATATTTTTTTGTTAAAAATCAGCAATTTTTCCAAAATTAAATTAAAATTACCAGTTAATCAAAATTATAGAATTATATACGTCGGATCTTTCTTGAAATTTATCGTAGCAAGATTAGGGCACAGATAAAATAATAGTTTAAATTACATAGACTTTTGATATTAATTAAATTAACAAAATACTTTATTTAAACACATGTTAAGATTAAACATCATTGAAGAAGTTTTTTTTAGATAATTAAAAAAACAATTATCTTTGAATTATAAAATATAAATAAAACAAAAAGTTCATAGATCAGAATAAAAAAGGGCTTCAATATTAAGAAAATTCATAATCCCCTCCACTTGTAAATCACCTAATACCATGGATAATATTATAAATGCAATCATATGCCGAAAATGAATTAGGATTTCAAATAAAACATTACAACAGATATCTCGGATCAAATCCTCCTCCATAATTTTATGTGGGTAAAAAAATAAAACATGCCCTACATGAACTATTCCACGGTTTTCTAGGTTATACAAATAATGAAATTAGAAGTGTTTCTAGAGCACTCCATTTAATGCACATGAGGAAATTTATAGAAATCATATAGAGTTGTACAATGCATGTCTCTCATTTAACGAATTAAAAATTGATAGAAAAATCAAGTGATTGAATTATGTGGTTCTACTCAGTCTGAATTGCCTTAGATACTTGAGGGTCCTTGTATTTATCTTGGCGAAGAAATTGGAGTAGATTCCATGAATGCGAAAAAAATTGAGAGTTTTAAAGATATTTTTTCTATCTGTAACAGATGTTTGAAACTTATACATAGATCAATTGGTTCAATGTATGAATTCTGCTTGATCTTCTATGAATTTCTAACTTTATTACTCGAATATGTATAAAATTTTATATGGCTCTCAGCTACCATATTCTTCAACTCTACACAACTATTAGGTCTTTGAAATACCTAGATCTCTAGGTCTAATTATCCATTGAATAATAATAATGACGATTCCCAATAACCCAATATATGGAATTATGTCATGGAACTACGAACTTAGTCTTCAATATATCCAAGGGACAGTTTAGGAATAATGATTAATAATACCATGGGAGCCTTTCTGCATTTAATTTCGTAAACTAACCATTGGATGAATTAAATTTTAATGAAAAACAACCATGGTATCATACTATAGTTAGATTATCTTTGATGATAGTATAGATAAACAATAGTCATGTCTTAAAGAATTCTAGTCCAGTGATAGAGTTGATAATGTTTGATTAACACTAGTGGTGGCACAAAGAAATTTTATCCCATCTGGTAATAAAATATTTACCAGTAGAAGAACTCTGGATGTAGAAAATCTATCAATATAAAATGACTTGTGTTATACATGTCTATCAATAACACATGTTTGGAGGTATTATATAATATGGTAGCATATCTTGTGGTAGTATAACTCTAGTGGTAGAATATTTCTAGTGGTATAAAGATCTATCCTAGATAATGTTACTAGTAGTAGAGCTAGTTATAGATCATTGTGAACTAATGGTGGATCATCACTAAGAACTGTACAATCAGATAAGCTAATAGTATATCTCAATAATTAATTATACCAATTTAATTATCCAAATTTTCATTACAAAATGATATATTATCATAAAACATGAGTCTCCTTTTAAACATAATTATCAGGATATATGAGAATTGAAATTAGAATGTTCTAAGAAAATATTGAGTGGTGAAAATACCATTTATTCATCAAAATTGAATTTAAAAATTTAAAATATTTATTTAAATGTCATTTCATAATGTTTTGGGATATCATTATACAGAAAATAGGAATATATAATTACGTACCTTTTTCTATTTCTAAATCATAATTTTTTACTTTTATTATGCTTCGGTTAACAAATAATTCATATCTTACTCCAAGAAATTAATATAGTAGGTGAATTTATCTTGTGTGATGCAATAAAATAAACATTTATTGGATCATAATATCTATATGATATTGAAATATAAATTTTACAACCCTAAATATTTTCCAAAAAAATGATTTTTACAAGTTACATAATATGAATAAACAATTTTGTGATTGATTAACACATTGTTATTAAAACATCAATGAATACACCCACAATTCAAATTAGATTATTCTATAAATAACTAATATTGGAAACTCTTCAATGGTTTCTTAATAAAATTGGGACCCATATTTTAAAAATAATTGTTCTAAATGATTTATCCTTAATACCAAAATCATAACATAAATCATAATATCATATACTAACATGTATATAACAATAGACACACACTCTACGAAATATTGAAAACAAGTACTAAAATCCCAAAATCATAATATCTAAAAAATAATATATTTTACGAAAAATTATTCTAATATATATTCCATAATAATTTAAAACATTCAGCTGTAAAATCAAATTTTTTCTAAGGAAAAACGAAGTCTAGTTAAGGGAATTATTCCCTTGTTTCCTTTTGGTTGTGAGTTTGATCTATATGGCTATGTTATATGGGTTGGATTGTCACCCTTTCATCGGGCCTACCTATTGTGAGAAAATATCATAAATAAAATATTACTATACGTAGAAAATACCTAAGAAGAAAACTAATATGATCATAATTTACCATTATCCAATAATGTTACCTGAAATATAATGACTGTCTTCCAAAATAATTGCTGTCACAAAAGTATTTTTCAACCTCAATGTTTATCAAATGAGAAAAATATAATTTTCCCCAAAAAATAATTTGTCACTTTAATTAAATCATCACCAAATAATGTACTATGAATAATGTTTATCTATACCTTTCATCAAATATTCCCATAATTCATTTTTTATAATGAATCCATATAACTTATAATATTAAACATCCATAAAATAATCCTTTTATGTTAAAATACAATCAATAAATACCAATAAATCATAATTTTGAAGACCCAATACAAAGGTACAATGATAATACAAATTCCTTCATAAAATTGTTACAAATATTATTGGTTTTATTAAATGAAACATCCTTCCGTAAATTAGAAATTTGAACCATATATGAGATATCTTCAATATCAATCTAATCATATTTTATTTGAAGGGTAAATGATAAAATAATTAACATCTCTTATATGGTATTCATTTATTCTTCATATTTATAGTTATAGAATATAAATTTTCCAATCCTTTATTCAAATAATTTTTTTTTATTATCCCCAATATTCATCCTCTTAACATTCTGGTGGTCAATTTATTTCTTGATTATTTATTTCTCCATAAGTAAAACAACTTCTTCTTTTTTTCTTTTAGATATTTTACCAAGTGCGTCTTCTGACATTCAAAATATGTATCATATTGAATCATTTTCCTTATGTGGGTCTTATCATGTAAAATTCCTTGAAAATTCATCATTATCTTTTCTGAAATGTTAAGTGACTTTTTTAGGTTGTGATTGCAAATCATGAGTTAATATCTATAGTTAGAAAAATCCAAACCATCCATATTCTATACCCAATGAAAATTTCACTCTTAAGAGGATAATAATTTTATATTAAATTATATTTAGTTTTATTTTATTTTCATTTTGGTTCTATTCATTATTTTAAATATAAAATCATATTATCAGAAATAATGATCATAGAAGTATATCATAAAATCCTAAAAATAAGTTATAGGATGTCTGAATCCTATCAAATTCTTTTTATTCCATGAAAAATGATGATTAACAATGAAATTATATGGTCATTCTATACTCAAATACTTCAATATGGTTTATATAAATAAATTTAATTGACCCATGAATTTCCCCTGAGAGCGTCATACTAGGGGGATTATAAGGGAACACTCACTATGCATCACAATGATGGTCAAGATATACCCAACCAACTCTTTTTGGAATTTTTAATGAAAAATGGATAATTTCAAAAACCAAACCACAAGTATTATCTATATAGATATGCATTTTTATTAAATTATTCTAATTTATTACTTATAAAATTTTTAGGATTTTATCTTATACGTAGACTTATGCCCAATGTGTATAATCGAGATATGTTACAATGGTCAGATCGAAATACTGTATGTAGATGCTCAATTATAAAGGGGGGGGGGTATAAGTTGTATGTTTAAAAAATTGCTTTTATACTTAAATAAAACTATGCTTAAAAAGATAAACAAGGTAAATTCACAAACCCTCCATGGTTCTTATTTAATGAAGTAAACATGCTAAGGGTCCAGAAAGATGGTTCTAGAAAACAAACATAAGAAACCTTTTCTTTGAGAATCATTATACCTTAATGTGCATAGAATATTAATTATCAGAGTATGTAAAAGTATAAGAATGTATAAGAATGTTATACATTCATTATTTATGAAAATACAAGGAAAATAAACATGAGACAAAACCATGTAATAAGTAGGAAATATTTTAACCCAAAGTGTAGGGTGCCCAACAACCTTGGATAAACATCCCTTGATTTATAATTTCATGAAATTATTTCTTACACACACTAGTTAGATACATCGATATGAATATAGGAATCTCTCGTACTATCCCTCCAAGCCATTTATCTTTAAGGAACTAGGTTCCTCTATTTTCTTATCCTTCGAATACCTTGATTGTACTCAGCAATAAACGATATCGCATGAAGCAAGCTGAAAAATAAGTTCATGGTTGAACAAGGTGTTCATAAAATGTACATGGCATGAGAGTGTTTATTTCTCTAGAAATCACCTCATAGCATGTAGTCTCTAGGATCATAAGTCCATATATGGACAATTATCTCTTTCAAATGAGCTCTATTTTATATGAAAAATATTAATGGTTGGATCCCTCCTCCAAAGATCATATTTTTCCTTCAATCTCAGAGGGACCTATACATGTGTCACTCAACCAATGGTAAGTCAGAAATAGATTTTACACCAGAGTTTCATATAGTAAAAAAATGTTTTGGAAAAGTGAAGTAGCTTAACTAGATATGAAAATATGGAATCAAGGGAAAAATAGAGTTCATATTCTAATCATATAAAATATCTGATTCTGGAAAATAGAGATATTCTGATTCTATTCTACAAATAATTGAGAGTCTGAATTATAATGAATTTGGAGTCTGAATTCTGAGATAACTGGGTTCTAAATTCTAAGGAAATAAATGTATGAATTCAGAGAAATTTGGATTCTGAATTCTGAAGAATTTAGAGTCTGGATTTCAGAGAATTTGGAGTCAAAATTTAGAGAATTGGGAGTCTGAATTTCAGAGAATTTGGAGATTGAATTTCAGAGAATTTAGAGTCTAAATTTCACAGAATTATGAGACTAAATTTCAATGAATTTGTAGCCTGAATTTTGAACAATTCAGAGTCTAAATTTTATAAAATTCTGAGTAATATTTTTATATATTTCAGATTCTAAATTTCAGAGAATTCGGAGTATGATTTTCGGATTATTTGGAGTATAAAAATAGAATAATTTATATCTACGGAATTATAAGATTCTGATTATTTAAATATGGATCCGTATTTTTGACTTTGTAAAAATAAACTAGAGTTTTTGAGGACATAAAATAAGATAATGAAAACCATGGTAAGGACAAAATTTTATTTAGAGAATGGAAATTTTACATAAGAAAATATTTCTAAGATAATGATAATTTTCCTTATGGAAATGTGTTTTTGATTTTCAAAACATAGAGGAATGGAAAATTCATAAGGAAACCCTGTTGACTCAACAATCTCCCCATTTTTGGAAAGCACAAAAATCCTTTTGAAAAAATATATAAGGAATAAGAGTTTTCTTGATGAACTTTTAAAATAAAAACTTATCTCCCTTTAATTATAAACCACAATGAATATGACTAACTCCCCCTTAGGTTTTAAAATCCCTAAGGATCGTATTTTTGATGTCCTTAGAGAGGTTTTACTTACTCTTGCATAATAATTTATTCTTTAAGAATACCCCCTATATAAAGCATCATCTACTTTTTACTTAATATATTTTTGACCATTCTTTTCTTCCCCTTTTCGATTTTTAGAAAGGAATGGAGATAATGACAAAATAGTTCTAAAATATTATAACTATGTAAAAAAATATAAAGGATAATAAAATTTTAATTAAGATAGGAAAAGTTGATAAATGGTAAAATTACAACAAATGATAGGATTCATATGCTTATTCATCATTCTTTTATTTTTCATGACCTTCCTTAAGGGAGCATTTAGTTTGATGGGCTCTTTATTATCTTCCTCAAACCTCCTGAGTAACAGATCTTGATCCCGATTCTTCTTTTCTAGTGCTTTGATTTTTTTCATCTTGAGAATTTTGGATTTCTACTCAAGACTTCAATACTACTTATTGTTGATTTATCTTTTCTCGAATCTCTTCCCTGAGTTCTCTTTTTCTCTTCAAATTTATTGCAAATGATTTTAACTTCTCATTAAGAGTATTGTCCTCTTACTTTCGGGATACTTGTGTAATATTTATATTCTCTTTAAAACATGTTGAATGGTTATTGATTCTATCATTTGACTTATCAAAAGCATCTTTGACTGAATCTTGGAAGTCATCAAGAATTCTCATGTCTTCAATTGTTCTTTTAGACCATTTTGTTATTTCCTTACATGATCTCTTATGAGCTTCATATCCAATAAGGATTGTTTTGAAATCTTCTACAAGCATGATGAATTTTTCAATTATAATTCTTATGGAATATGATGTATGATTAATAGGGTGTTGAATTAGACGAAATATCAAATCAATACTAGGAATTATAGGTATTGTGTTCACTAACTTCTTCAAAGATTTCACCACGACATCCAAACCCATCGAAGATGAAGATTTGGAATCTCATTACCTTGAAGGAGAGGATTATTTGTCTAGATCATTAGATTTCCTCTTAGATGATCCACCAGCATCATTATTATCCTTTACAACCATATCTTTCTCAGTTGTATCAATAGTCACCTATTTTCCTTTGTCGATTTTGGAAATAACCTTATCATCCCTCAGAGACACATGGTCACTATCTGATGGTTAGAAAATTTTATCTTCATCAACCACTTCTTCCTCAACATCTTTCATAACATCATCTGGTTAGATGAAATCATGGTTACTACTTTCATCATCAGTATATTTATCAACCTATTCCTATCCACCATCATCTTTTCCTTGAGAAAAAATCTTTTTTGACTCAACCAAGAAAATTCAGGATTGAAAGGTTGTCTGAAGGGATTTCCATCTCATGGTATTATTCTGCTTGATTTATCACATCATCACTGTCATCTTCTTTGTACTCTTGTAATTATTATATTTATTCTTCTATGACTATCTCTTCTACCACAACTGGTTTCAGAATTGGAATGTTCATTCTTTGAGTCTCTACTAGTGCTGATTCATGGGGAAAATATTTGGGAACCTGAATCTGTTAAGAGTATTTATCTGTATCCTTGAAAAGATCTTCAATTATTTCAGAATCTAAAATTTTATTCTTTAGCTTCTTCTGTTTTTCTTATCTTTGATGTTCCTCAGCATATTGAATTTTTAGAGACTTTTACTCAGTAGGATCGATCCCAAGCCTTAGATCCCCTTCTTTCTTCTGATTCTTCTACTCCCTCCACTTTTCAAAAACTTTATCGGGAAATGTCTTTTTCTTTTCTATATTTTGAAGATCTGATTGACATTACAAAATTGTAGATTTTTCTTTGGTTTCTAGTTCCCTCCTTTTTCTCTTATTCTGATATTTCTTGAAAGTTTATCATTCTTTCCCTTTCATAGGTAAAGATCCAATCTCACTTTCAAGAAGATCATAAAACTCACCTAATTTATAATGGAATCCAACTTTATTATTCTCAAAGTATCATCACTCAACATCAAGATCATAAAATTTATTGGTTTATAAATACATGTAATTTGGAATGATTCTAATAATGGAACTATGATCTTAGTATAAATTTATAGAAACATGATAATTTGAGACTTTATATTTCCATTTAAATGTTGGTGAGTGTTAAGAGGATGTAATTCACTAATTTTAACATTCTAAGGATAACCAAAAAGTGCATAATAATGATATCACATTTCCTTAAGGATTCCTTTCCCATTCTTGTTAGAATGATGAAACCATGTACCCACAAAGCTAAAAATTATAAATTCGATTAAATATGGTTAATATTAAGTGAAATTACTCCTCTGAGTGCAAGCACTCATTTTACTTTTTCTTCTCAAAACTACCTGACTGGTCTGGAAACTTGTGAGTGATGAAATTTTTTTCACCATTATATTGTATTCCATGAATATTTGTTTCCATAAAGAAAGAAATATAATATGTTTTCCCACCGATGTTTAATGAAAATATCTCTCTTCTAACTTCCTCAGAAATACTTATTGGATTATAAAATTCTATATGTAATTCATGGTAAACCGGATCCGGAATCTTTGGTTTGGCTATGAAAAATCTATCTCATCCATTCGTATTTATATATTTTAGAATCATGGAATTATAAATTGAAAACCACTTTGGCTCAACCATCATTTCTCTACGGATTTTCCAATCCATGATTTCTTTAGTTTAAGACATATTTTTTTGTAGAGAAGCTTCCAACGACATTCAGAGTCTAAAAAAACATGGAAAACTGAACGGTATTTTTGAAGATAGGAAGAGATTCTATATAGTTAGACATGAAAGTCAATGTGGGAAACGAAATAGGGGGTCATTATATAGATGTTGAAGTGATGGTTCAAATTCCCAAATTTTTTCAATGTTAGAAATTAGAAATATCAGATATGACGGTTGAAGTGAATGTCGAAGAAGGATTTATAAGATTCTGATATTTTTTGGTTTTAAGAAAATATCAGATTTAATTAAGGTTAATCCGATAATGTTTTCTTAAAATAGATTAAAAATTATTTCATGTAAAAATTTTATGTAAGAAAATATACCTTTGGTATTTCTAAGAACATCATCAGTAATGAAAAGTATTCTTCTAGAATAAATTTTGATTTTTGAAAATTTTATTATGTAAAGGAAACTATAGATTCTGGGAAATTGAGTTCTACAATAAATATGAGAGAAAATATATTTGGTTTTGAAAAATTTTATTGATAATATTTTTTTAAAAAAAATTTGATTTATAAAAATAATTTTGTTGCGAAACAATATTTTAATAATTTTTTTTAAAAAACAACCAATTATACCCCCTATGAAATATAGTTTCTTAATGTAAGGAGATAGGTTTCAAAAAAAATTAATATGGAAGATTAACTTATGGTTATCCTTCATAACTTTTTTTAAATGTATTGAAATCTATTTGAGGATAATGATTTTGTAAAAATATCAGCAAATTGATCTTTCATTATGATAAATTGTAAAATAATGTCTCCTTTGAGTTAGTGATCCCTAAAATATTTATGCCTAATGTCTATGTGTTTTGAACGAGAGGGATGTGTAGCATTTTTAGTAAGGGAAATGGAACTTGTATTATCACACAGTATCTGTGTTTTGGTAAAACGCATGCCATGGTATGTTAGTGTGTGTTGCATCCACAAAACGTGAGCACAACAACTTCCAGCTGCTACATATTCAGCTTCAGCATTGGAAAATATGAATAAGTGTTTCTTATTGCATGACCAAGAAACTAATGACTCTTTAATAAATTAAAAGTTTCAAATATGATTTTTCTATCCATTATACAACTACTAAAATCTCAATCTGAATTTTTTTTAAAAAAATCATTTCCAGAAGTATAAGAAAGTAATAAATATATAATTCCCTTTGAATAGAGGAAAATTCTTTTCCCATATTTTAAATGATATTCCTTTGTGTTAGATTGTTATCTTTAACATTATCATACTGAAAACTTTATGTCTATATGACTATCTGTAAGTATAATAAACATCCTATCATACATCTAAAAGATGTTTGATTTAATAGTTTCCCAACTTTATCATGATCAAGAGAATTTGAGGTTCCAATGGGAGTGATAATACATTTATTTTTTTTTATCCACACTTCATAATAAGATCATTAATATAATTTTGATGGGATATGTATGTTTCTTTTGGTTTTTAAGAAATTTGAAAACCTAGGTAAAATGTTAACTCACCAATCATACTCATTTCTAACTCCGATTTCATGAGATTCACAAAAAAATTATTTAAATATTTCTTGAGGTGATATGAGTTTAATGTCATCTACATATATTTGAAAAATAAAATCATTTTTTCTATCATTCTTTACAGAAATATTTGGATTGATAGTTCCCTAAACACAATTGTTTTGTAAAAAAAAATCATATAAGTCTATCATACCAGGCATTAGGGGCTTGTTTACGTCCATATAAATCTTTAGTATGTTTGAAAACATGTTTAGGATGTTTTTTGTCTTCAAATCCAAAAATTTGTTCATCATAAACTTCATATAGAACATATCCATTATGGAAAGAACACTTTTTGTCCATTTTAAAAATTTTGAAATTAAAGAATGCTGTAGAGGCAAGTAAAATAAGAATAGATTCACATCTAGCTACAAAATTATAGGTTTATTCACAGTCGATTACTTATTGTTTATTATATCCTTCAGCAACTAATCTAGATTTATTTTTTAATATGATTTAATTTTCATCACATTTATTTATGACGACCTATTTTACTCCAATTATAGATGTTTCCTTAGGTATTTTTTAAGAACTCGGTTCTTATTTTTGAGGTATGGGATTCTTCTTTTTGCTTTTATGTAAGTGTTTTTGAGAAAATATGGAAAACGGGGAAAAATCATAAATTTTGGTACTACATGACGTGTAATTTTTCCACACGCCGTGTACTTTTGGCCATGTTGGGATGAGTACACAGAGAGTGTAGCCATGCCATCGACGAAGGGTGTAAGAATCGACTGCATGCCATGTATTGGTCCTTTACACACTGTGTAGTCAATCAGCAGGCTAAAATAGTAAGGTGGTGGAGCAGCCGCTAGCTGGGCGACAGTACACGCCGTGTAGTCGGGAGTACATGCCGTGTACTCATGTCGACAGATGAACAGTATGGCGGTGCTGCCAGGGGAACAAATAAATGAACAAAGTACGCATTGTGTACTCAGAAGTACATGCCGTGTACATTGTTTTTTGCTTAAATCAGCAGTAGCCTCCCCTGTTCATAGGAAAGTCTTAGAACATGAAGGAGGAGTGGGATAGGGAGGCCAGAGCTTTAGAGATCCGCCGAGCGTCCGTTGGGAATCTGATTTCTGCACCGTCGATCTCCCTGGAACTGCACGGGTGTGTTGTTTCCTCCTCCTGGTGTACTTATAACCAATTATTTCCCGTTGGAGAGTTATTTTTGGTTTAAAAGTTAATCTTCTTCGTTATATCTACCTCTTTCTTGGGCGTTTTTGTAATCAGTGATCATGTATAATGCTTTTTGGAATATAAGGTAGATGGATTGGTATTTGTTTTTCCAACTGTCATGTGTTTTGTGCAGTTTTGTGCCACGAACCCATGTTGGGGCGTCATCTGGATGAGGCCGTTGCTATATTTAAACACATATAATTGATTAGTTATATAAATATGATATTAAAATGATGGTTGGGATCGTTTCTTGGATTCGGAACCACCCCGGGGGTGTGTTCCACTATTTAGCCGTTTGGCCAGGGTACCCAAGGGTATGCCTTTAAAGTAGTAATTGTAGAATTTCATTGAGAGGAATTGATTTTTTACTGCTTTTTTACATGTTGGGCATGGCCCGGTTACCTGTTTAGCTGGAGGAAGTTGTTGTGATTAGCCTGTGGGCACTACACTGTTTAGCCTGAGGGCTGAAGTTATTTCACCTGAGGGAAACCTTTCGTGCCTGAGGGCTTGAATTCTGTGCATGAGGGCAACACTTCATATGCATGAGGAAAATTTCGGTTACGCCTGAGGGAAATTACCTATGGGTTGGGTTCTTTTTACCAGAGGGTAAGGTTTTTCTTTTCTGAGGATGTGGACTATTTACTTAGAAATGTACTGTGGTGATTTCTAATATATAATGAATTAAATAAATAATTAAATGGAAATTTAACTGTTATGTTATATTATTTACTTTTGAGTACTGCTTAGTTTATTGAATTTTACTGCTGCACACTTGTTGCATGTTTTACACACAGTTGACCACAGGACTTTGGGGGATGCCTACTGAGATATACTTCTCACACCCTATTTGGGCCATGCTTTTCGGCCCAAACAGATTAAATTTATGCAAGAGTGTATAGGGGAAGGGTCCCTATTGAGGCACTTGACTGCTGCTGAGGAGTAGAAGGGAATGGGACCGAGCCTAGGCTCACGATGCCTCTTCTAGTTGTTTTGCCATGTTTTCCTATACTCTGCTTTTTGATGTATTGTATTGATGTATAACATGTTTTGGCTGTTTTCTTAGTACATGAGACATGTAGCATCATTATTTATATACTGTTGTTTATTTCAGTTGTGTATGGTTTATTTCTTTTGTTGTTTGTTATATTTTTTATTTCAATTCCGCTGCGCTACACATTGAAAAATGAGGGCATAGTTTCCCCACTATTGGACCTAGGCCCTCGCTACTAGTTGGCAGCCTCTAGAGTTTGGGGAAATGCGCATGAGGTCACGTGGAAAACTGGGTTCGGGGCACCCGTTGCGTGGCACCCAGAACCGGGACGTTACAAAGTAGTATCAAAGGAGTTCTTTTCTTTGAAATAATATTTGGAGCCATAGTCAGGGATAGGATGAACGGTAGTTGGTAATAAGCTGTGCCCGGGCGTAGCTAACCCATGTATAATGAAAAGCCAAATACCTCATGTTCCAAATTTTACTGATTTTGAAATTTACTGTGGATTTGTTTTCACCGTTGGGTGACACACTTGAGATTGTACTATTTATAATTTATCTGTGGGTTCTATTTATTTGCAAACTAATGAGATGAGGGTATTCCATCTCATGCATCATATATTCACATGCTAGATATCACATGCCATGAATAGTATCTATGCCGTGTATGTACATTAGAAATTTCATGTTGTTGTGATAGTTGTTGTGCTAATAAAGCATGTTGTTGTGATAGCTGCTTGATAAATACCAACTTGTGATATGGGATTTTTGTTTGAGCCTGTTATATAATGGACACCAAACTTCGGTTTTTGGGGAGTATGGGACCCCATCGACCGGAATTTTGTGGATCATTGAATGTTTATTTTTGATAACATAGATAAGATGTCAAAAATTGATTCGTGGGGAGTATGGCCCCTCACGGATCGGAATTTGACACTTACGTGTTGGTTTTTAGTATTTTCTGGGTTCTGGGGAAGTTTTTGAGGCATAATGTCCAAAAACCCATTATACACGCCGTGTAGTACTTTATACATGCCGTGTATGTTCTTTTGTTTGAGAAGAACAATGAACTTTTTGAGTACACGACGTGTACTGTAAGTAAACGACGTGTAGTGTCTTCCCGTGTCACAACCCGTGTGGCGGCGACATGATGTAGGGAAAGGCATGGGTAAAACATGCCATGTAGTGTTGACCTGGAGTCTGGCCGTGTAACTAACAAACACGGGTCGGTGAACTCCTGTACAGAACAAGCCGTGTCAATTATGTACACACCGTTTAGTGTGACCTGGGGACTCGACTGTGTAACTAACAACACGGGTCAGTGTCACCTATCCTTAAACGTGTCGTGTACCTGTGGGATAGGCCGTGTAGTCATTTCCGAGGAAAGACCATGTGGTGTTAGCCGTGTGGCTGGGAAACGAGTTGGTGTACACGCCGTGTGCTGGTGTAACACGCCATGTAGTTGTATGCTGAGTAGTCGGCAGTGTCACAGACGACACAGGTAGTTGGAAATTAACACCATACAAGTAGTGTAGATTATATACACTCAGTGTAGTTTTTGTTTAACGGGATCCGTGTGTCTTAGTAGCGTCGAAGAACCCGAGCAGGGTAAGGGAAGTCAAGTACACGCTGTGTAGGAAGTTTACATGTCATGTAGTCTTGTTTTGAAATTCTGAAATTCCTTCTTCCTCTTGTTTCCTTTGTCGTTCCTTCGCTTTTCGGTCTTAATAATATTGAATCTAAGGCATTCTTCTGACCTTGTAGTGTCATGCCGCCTAGACGACCATGCGTTTTTCTCTAGGAGAGCGGCGACAACTATACTCTAGAAATGGTGGGCCATGGGCTACCAGTGGATCCTCCAACAGAGCCAGATACGGCGCCATCTGTTATACCGGACACAGGAGTGAAGGCGTAGTTCTGTGAAGGGTTTATACGGTTCCTGCAGACCTTTCAGGGAGCACCGCAAGCTGCCACATCTATGGCCGAGCTGACACGAATCTTCCAGCAGCAGCATTTACCTACGTTCTCAGGGGATGGTGGACCATAGGCTGCGATGTCTTGGCAGGGGTTGATGCAGACTATTTTCGATCAACTTGAGATGCCTCCAGGGAGGAGGGTCGAGCTCGTGACATATATGCTGCGTGGTTCCACCTTGAGGTGGTGGGATGTTACCACCCAGTCAAAGCATCACCGGGACATGGCATGGGAAGACTTTCAGACAGTCTTCCATGAATTTTTCTTCACGGAGATGTTGAGAGCAGATAGATCTCGAGAGTTCATGAGTCTGCAGTAGGGCGCTATGTCAGTGATGGAATATTCTGCTCGTTTTACGGAATGTCTGCGTTTTTCACCCATGCTGGTGGGTGATGAGACGTTGAGAGGCATACATTTTGAGGATGGTCTTCGTAATGACATCTGAGCGCTGTTGAATGTTTTCAGGTTGCCTTCAGTACAACCTATCATGAATTAGGCGCTGATTACAAAGAGGAACCTGCGGGAATCTAGTAGTGTGGGCCAGGGTGGTTTAGCCCCAGTTATTGGTACTATTTCTGCTAGCAAGAGGAAGAGACAGATGGAATTCTCTCACGGTGGCAGTACTAGCCAGGCATCTTCTTTAGGTGGTCTGGTCAGGTGCTACCAGTGTGGCATAGAGGGGCACAAGAGGCCGCAGTGTCCACGAGACCCAGTGGAGTGCCGAGCTTGTGGAATTATGGGCCATATGTAGTACTTTTGCAGGGCGTTTCCACCAGTGGATTGTGAGAGGCGATATGTGCAAACTCCGTATGCGGGAGAAGGACCAGTGTCTTCTTACCAGTCGGGGAACTGGAATACGTCAGGGCGTGCAGGCAGAGATGGTGGTCATGGCCATGGTAGCCAGACCCCAGGATCTCTGAGGAAGTAGGGCAAGACATCTTAGGTTAGTCAGGCTGTGTCGCAGGGCCATAGCACTTGGCAGGTTTATGCAGTGCAGCAGACCCAGTAGGAGTAGGATCCCGGACCTTCGACAGTCAAAGGTAATATTCTAGTAGCATTTGTCTTATCTTCATTACTTTTTGATACGGGTGCTACACACAGTTTCATATCTGTACCCATTGTGGAGAGCCTAGGGCTTTGGGTTTCTACTTCTTCCAATATCATGATGCTAGACACTCCATTGGGGACTAGAACGGTTGGTGTGCGACTGTGAAAGGAGTGCCCCCTTGAGGTTGGTGGGTGTCACTTCCTATGGGACCTCTATGTCTTATAGATGACAGCTTATGACATCATTCTCAGGATGGACTGGTTGGTTCCATATCAATCCTTTGTAGGCTGCTATCATCGCAGGGTGCGTTTCACATCACCATAGGGTGGAGAGTTTCTATACAAATGTGAATGGGATGTTCAGGAGAGTCGAGCTGGACTAGAGCATCATGGGCGAGGTTGAGTCACAACCTAGATTTCGAGTTTGTATCTGGATGATCAGGGGAATTGTCTGACGGATTTCCCTCTAGTTTTTGATCGTTTCAAGGATGTATTCCTATATGAATTTTCATGTCTACATCTAGAGCGAGTGGTGGATTTCTCGATTGATCTCGTGCCAGGAGAAGCACTAGTGTCCATCCCTCCTTAATGGATGTCTACACCTGAGCTGCAGGAGATCAAGAGGTAGTTATAGGAGTTACAATCAAAGGGTTTTATCCGACCCAATACTTCTCCTTGTGGTTCTTTAGTCCTTTTTGCGGAGGAGGCAGACGGTACCCCTAGACTCTGTGTGGATTATCGGAAGTTGAACCAGTTAACAATTAAGAACTGATATCCCTTGCCGAGAAAAGATGATCTGTTTGATCAGATTCGTGGAGAACGTGTGTTCTTGAAGATTTACTTAAGATCCAGATATCATCAGCTGCACGTGAGACCATTAGATATACCTTTTACAGCTTTTTGGAGTACATATGGACTGTACGAGAACTTGGTTATGCCGTTCAGACTCACGAACGTGCCAGCAGTTTTCATGGCTCTGAAGAATCGTGTGTTCCATCCGTATGTTGATTCTTTTAGGGTAGTATTAATGGTAGACATCTTGGTGTAATCTCGCACTCGACATGACCATTCCACCCATCTTGAGATCGTATTGAGTACACTGAGAGAGCATCGGCTATATGCTATGCTCTCAAAGTGACACTTTTGAATAGACCCGATTCACTTCCCGAGCCACATTATCTCAGATGCAGGAGTTGCAGTAGACCTAGAAAAGGTGAGAGTAGTAGATTCTTTGGAGCATCCTAAGAACGTGTTTGAGATACGAAGTTTCTTAGGGATAACTGGTTACTACAGATGCTTCATACATGACTTCTCCCGCTTAGCAGCACCGTTGACGGGTCTGACTAAGAAGGGTGTGAAGTTCGTTTTGTCAGAAGCTTGCGAGGAATATTTTTAAGACCTTAATGGAAAGTTTACATCAACACTTATCCTGATACTCTTGGAGTAGGGGATGTGCTATACAGTTTACTATGATGCATCGGGGATTGGTCTGGGAGAAGTGTTGATGCAGGGCGACCGAGTTGTTGCGTACGGGTCTCGGCAGTTGAGGCCACATGAGCGGAATTACCCGACGCATGATCTCGAGTTAGCTGCAGTTGTTCATGCGTTAAACTGTTGGATACATTATCTTTTTGGAGAGAATTTTGTGGTTTTCACCGACAACAAAAGTCTCAAGTATATCTTTACTCAGCGTGACCAGAATCTGAGGCAGAGGAGGTGGGTCGAGTACCGACAGTCCTTCAATTTTGAGCTTGCCTATACACCTGGTAAAGGTAATGCAGTAGCTGATGCACTGAGCAAGAAGACTCAGATATAGGCAGTGCAAGAGGCCAGTGGTGAGTGGGAGCTCATGGCCTTGTTCTCTGAGATGCATCTGGAAGTGCAGGAAAGTTAGGGGAAGACTTATCTTTCCTCTTTAACTGTGACTTCTACCCTCCTGGACAGAGTGAGGATGAGACAACTATCAGATTCAGAAGTCCTAGTTCTACGAGAGTTGGTGGCATGTGGGGACCCTTCTCATGGGTTGAAAATATGCGATGATGAGGTTTTTTGTTTCCATGGACGAGTTTGGGTTCCAGTGGATATACACGAGGAGCTGATGCGGGAGTTTCATGCATCAGCCAGGGCAGTTCATCCCGGGGTTACCAAGATGTACCATGACTTGAGGCGTTATTACATGTGGCCGGGTATGAAGAGAAAGATAGCTGGTTTTGTTATGAGGTGTTCCACCTGTCCGCAGGTGAGGGCGGAGCACCAGAGGCCAGCCGAGTTGTTACAGCAGTTACCCATTCCAGAGTTGAAATGGGATGATGTCGCGATAAATTTCGTGACGGGATTGCCGATGTCACCTTGTGGCAATGACGCCGTGTGGGTTGTTGTGGACAGACTCACGATGGTAGCTAACTTTTTTACGATCAAGGAGACCTTCAGTATTGACGATCTCAGAAGTCTGTATATCCGAGAGATCGTTCGTATTCATGGGGTCCCACGTTCTTTCATTTCAGATAGGGACACCCTATTTACATATGGTTTCTGTCAGAGTTTTCAGAGGGCTCTGGGTACACAGGGGCTTCTAAGCACGACATACCACCCTCAGACCGATTGCCTGTCAGAGCGTACGATACAGGTGTTAGAGGACATGCTGCATACATGCGTCCTGGACATTGGGGGGTCTTGGGAGAAGCATATACCCTTAGTTGAGTTTTCATAAAACAACAGCTTCAAGGCAATTATTGAGATGGCACCATATGAGGCTTTATAGGGTAGGCCATTCCGATCAGCTTTGTGCTGGTTAGAGGCAGGTGAGGTAGCTTTAATGGGACCACAGCTCATACATGAGACTTCTGAGCAGGTCCAGTTGATTCAGAAGAGGATGGCTACCGTGCAGTCTCGTCCGAAGTCTTATGCTGATCGCTGCAGACGACCTTTGGAGTTCGTGGTTGGGGATCAGGTTTTTCTATGTGTTTCGCCGAGGCTGGAACACAAGCGGATCAGGAGACATGGTACGCTTTCACCGAGGTATGTGGGGTTATTCGAGAATCTGGAGAGAGTTGGGCTGGTTTCCTATTGGTTCCAGTTACTGCAGCGATACCGAGCCATGCACGAAGTCTTCCACGTGTCTCCGTTGCACCGCTATCATTCAGACCCGTCTCACATTTTTCAGCCTAAGGAGGTTGAGCTAGAAGCAGATGCATCCATTGAGGAGAATCTGATCCGTATCGTTGATAGGAGCACGAAGGTTCTCCGAGGCTGGTCAGTTCCTCTCGTACGGGTGCTATGTCAGCATGCCCGAGTGTAGGACGAAACCTGGGAGCGGGAAATCGATGTGCGTGCTCAGTGGCCAGAGCTGTTCTGAGCTATATCTTCGCAACATTGGAAGGTAAATTCGGGGGTGAATTTCTATAAGGGGGGAAGTTTGTAAGAACCCGGTTCTTATTTTTGAGGTACGAGCTTCTTCCTTTCTCTTTTCTTTAATTGTTTTTGAGAAAATATGGAAAATGGGGAAAATTCATAAATTTTGGTACTACACGCCGTGTAATTTTTCCACACGCCGTGTACTTTTGGCCGTGTTGGGATGAGTACACAGGGCGTGTCTCTATGCCGGTGACGAAGGGGGTAGGAACCGACTACACACCGTGTAGTGGTCCTTTACATGAAGTGTATTCAGTCGATATGCCAATACAGTAAGGCGGTGGACTGGCTGGGTGACAGTACATGCCATCTAGTCGAGAGTACATGCCGTGTACTCATGTTGAAAGATGAACAGTATGGCGGTTCCACCATGGGAACAGTTAAATGAAGGAAGTACACGTCGTGTACTCAGAAGTACACACCGTGTACTTTGTTTTTTTCTCTTAAATCAGCAGTAGTCTCCCCTATTCACAGGGAAGGCTTGGAAAGGGAAGGAGGAGCGGTAGAGGGAGGCCAGAGCTTCGAAGATCCGCCAAGAGTCCTTGGGGAATCTGATTTCTACACCGCCAATCTCCCTGGAACCACACGGGTGAGTTCTTCCACATCCCGGTGTAGTTCATTCCAATTATTTCCCGTGGGAGTGTTATTTGTAGTTGAACAGTTTATCTTCTTTGTTAGATCTACATCGTTCTTGGGTGTTTCTGTAATCGGCATTCGTGTATAATGGTCGTTGGCGTATAAGGTAGGTGGCTTGGTGTTTTTTTTCCAACTGTCCTGTGTTTTGTGCAGTTTTGTGCCACAAACCCATGTTGGGGTGTCGTGTGGCTGAGGAAATTTCTATATTTAAACACCTATAATTGATTAGGTTTTTAAATATGATATTAAAATACTGGTTGGGATCATTTCTTAGATCCAGAACCACCCTGAGGGTGTGTTCCACTTTTTAGTTGTTTGGCTAGGGTACCCGAGGTTATGCCTTTAATGTAGTAATTGTAGAATTTCCTTGAGATGAATTTCTTGTTTACTGCTTTTTTACATGTTGGGAATGGCCCGGTTACCTGTTTAGCCTGAGGGCGTTGTGGTTATTAGCCTGTGGGCACTACAATCTTTTGCCTGAGGGCTAGAGTTATTTGGCCTGAGGGCAGCCTTTCGTGCCTGGGGGATTGACTTCTGTGCCTGAGGGAGACACTTTGTACGCATGAGGGAAATTTCGGTTACGCCTGAGGGCAATTACCTGTGGGTTGGGTTCTACTTACATGAGGGTAAGGTTTTTCTTGTCCGAGGACGTGGACTGTTTACGTAGAAATGCACTATTGTGATTTATAATATTTAATGGATTAAATAAATAATTAAATGGAAATTTAACTATTAAGTTAGTTAATTTTGAGTACAGCTTAGTTTATTGCATTTTACTACTGCACCCTTTTAGCATGTTTTACACATAGTTGAGCACATGCCTTTGGTGGGTGCCTACAGAGATATATTTCACACACCTTGTTTGGGTCATGCTTTCAGCCCAAACAGATTACGTTTCTGCAGGAGTGGATACGGGAAAGGGTCCCTATATAGGAACATGACTACTGCTGAGGAGTAGGAGGGAATGTGACCAAGCCTAGGCATGCGATGCTGCTGCCAGTTGTTTTTCCTGGTTTTGCTGTACTCTGCTTTTTGTTGTACTGTATTGATGTATAACATGTTCCTTCTGTTTTCTTAGTACTTGCTACATGTAGCATCATTATTACTATACTGTTGTTTATTTCAGTTGTGTATGTTTTACTGCTTCCGATGTTTTTTGTATGTTTTATTTCAATTCCGCTGTGCTACACTTTGACAATTGAGGGCATAGTTTCCCCACTATCAGACTTGGGCCCTTGCTGCTAATTGGAAGCCTATGGTTTTTGGGGAAATGTGCTTGAGGTCACGTGGCGAACAGGGTTTGGGGCACCCATTGCGTGGCACCCAGAACAGGTACGTTACATATTTCAACCAACGTCCATACTTTATTCCTTTAATAGTCATTTAGCTCATCATTTATGGCTTTAATCCAATCATCATCACATAATGTTGATCAGTTACTTTTTTATTATAATTGGGAATGGAATGATAGATTTTTTACTTGATTACATAATAAACATCTAGTCCTTAAAAGTTAATTTACATCAGCAATGATACTATCCCTGGGATTATTATTAAGAAACAACTATTTTGGGTTTCATAAAGCCTCTTCATAAACATATGGTAAAAAATACTCTACGGTGAATGCTTTAGAAATATTTTCTTGAAATTTAAATTTATTCAAAGAATATTATATAAATGGTTGGTAATAAGTTTTTGAAAACACATCCACATATGTAAGTTGGGGTTATTTAAAAAGGATCAGTTTCATCAAATTTAATATGCACTGTTTCTTCAAAAGTACATGTATTTTTATTAAAAACTCTCTATGATTTTGAAGCAGTGGAGTAGTATAAGAAAATTACTTCATCATATTTGGGTAAACATTTATGCAAGTTATCTTTAGTAATCAGAATTAATAATTACTTCATCATATTTGGGTAAACATTTATGCAAGTTATCTTTAGTAATCAGAATTAATACCTTAAAACCAAATACATTGAATTAAGAAAGTCTAGGTGTTCGACCAGTCCATAATTCATAAGGTATTTTTTTAAGAAAATGTCTGATTCAAACTCGAGTTATGGTATAACAAGCAGTGCTAATAGCTTTAGTCCAAAAATGGTTTGAAATGGAATATTAACTCTTCATGGTTCTAGTTATATCTCATATACTTAGATTTATTCTTTCCAAAATACCATTTTGTTTAGGAGTTCTTGGATCTGATATGTAACGAGTAATGCTTTTCTTACCAAAAAAAGTTTCAAAATATGAATTTTGAAATTATAATCCCTGATATGTATTAATAGTTATCAATTGAAGATTTTTCTCATTTTTAACATGGAATCTAATAGTTATAAAATAAAAAAAGAATCATATTATATTTATAGAAAATAGACCCATGTATATCCAGTGTAAACATAAACTAAAATAAATATATAGTATTTTCCTCCAATACTTCTAGTCTGTGTTAGGAAAAAAAGATCCTTATGAACCAACTGTAATGAATCCGAAGTTGAGACGCAACCAATTGTTATAATACCTGATTTATATTTATTTCCATATTGAAAAGGATAAAAAACATTTGAATAATCAAATCTAAGATATGGTAGATCCTTAACAAGTCTTTTCATTTAGATTTTTCATAGGATCCTAAGATTACAGTGTCCTAACCATCTATGCCATAACCACGATTGATCTTCCATTGAAATAAGGAAAGGTATATCTTGGATAATAAGGACTTCAATGTTTAGTGTATAAACATTATCATGCATATTGATAGAAATAATAAAATATTTATTAGAATTTTGTACTAAGAATTTATAATTTCTAAAATTCCTAAAGTAAACTTCATCACATAATTGACTTATGATAATGAGGTTTGGCTTAAGAACTTTAACAAATAAAACATTTAAAATCAATGTTATTACATAAATAACAATGTTACCTTTGACACACTTTCTCCTTGAGTATTATTTCTGAAATTTAATTTTCCTACTTTCATCATGACGACCATTTCAAAATTTTTTTTTACCAATCATGTTTCGGGAAAATCCACTATCCATGTAGCATGTATTTCTATTTTTACTTTATTTATTTTTCACAACAATTAAAGGGTTATACTTTTGGAATCCAAACATTCTAGGATTTAGAAATTTCAGTAATTAAAATGTCAGGAATCCACATTTTCATAGAAAATTAAGCTTTATGAAATCCTAAATATTGGTTTTTATTTACCAAACAATTTTTCTCAAAATTTCGACCACATTGACCTTTCGTAAAAAATATAGCACCTACAGGAACAAAATAATTAATACTAAAAATATTGTATGAATGAGTATAACCAATTATAGAAAATTCCTTATAGGAAAAATTTGAGAATACATTTTATCAAATAATTTATTTTCTGAAGTAAAAATTAAAAAAAGTATCAATAAGCAAAAAATTCAGATTTTAGTATAATGACTGAATTATTATCGTCAATGTCATTAGTTTTAGAACTTGAGTTCACTTTTAATAAATTTTCCTAGAAATAAAATTTTCATGATCTTTATAATGTTTATCCTTCACAGAATTAACTTCCAAAAGGTTTTTAGAAAAAACATTTAAAATCAAAAGTTTTCTGAATAATTTCATTCGAAAAATAATATAATTATTTAGTTAAAACAAAATTCTTTTATTTTCATTATCTAACTTCTTTTGTATCTTACAATTTTCCTTTTCAAGTAGTTTAAAAATTCCTAAAAGTTCTTCAAATGAAGGTAAACCATTATCTTCTGATGACGAAGATTCATCATCTAAAGATTCATAATATTCTTCATCAGGAAAATTTAAATTCAAATAAATATTGGTTAAAGATTAATAATTGTGTAACTTGTCCATAAGACAATGATTTTCAATAGGTACTCTGGTTATGAGACCAATATTCTTATGACCAAATGATTCTTAATCTGAAGACTCATTTGAAGAATCACCACCACTAGCTATCCAGGTTTCATTTTCATTTAGTTCTTTCATAGCCTTAGACTTGTAATACTTGTTTCTATTTCCCCAAGAATACTTTTCCTTCCTATATGCTATCTTAAGAATATGTAAATAAGGTCTGATATGTCTAGACATTTTACATTCGTAACATGTTACTTCTGAATGTTTATTTTTCTTTATTTATTTCTTCTAATACCTATACTAAAAATCATTCTTTCCCACAAACTTGTTCATCCTTCAAGAATGATTGGATAATTGATTCTTTGAATGATCACTATCACTTGATTATGATATAACAACATATATCTTTTCATTAGATCTATTTACCCTTTCTGGAGTCTTGGAATCATATGTAGTAGTGAAGATACACTTCCATTACGATTCTTATTTTTCTTGAAATGAAAATCTCTCTTTATACTAGATTAATATTGAAGAAGAGACCCAAATTACTCATCATGATTAATTTTAGATACAATTAGTTCTCATAAATAAATGTACCTTTTGATTCATACCCATTAGGTATGATGTTAATTATTTTATGTACAAGAACTTCATCTTCAATACCTTTGTCTCCCATATATTTATGACTATTGAAAATGGTCATAAATCTTTTTGTAATTTGTAAACAGGTTCTCTATAAGGAAATACGAATCCATGATTTTCATCTCAAAACATAGATCCATTAGTTTATATCAATTTATAAGTCCTAAAGTGTGTAACTTCATGTTTTTTCCAGATACAGTTGGAAGCTTCCCAAGAAGATATTTTACTATATATATTCCTGGTCGTAGAACAAAATTCTGTTTTTCATTCCTTGTTATTTAGTTGATAATCTAATTTTTGTTATTTGATGAATGTTCTATCTTATTTTTCTTGAATTTTTTAATCTTTAGTGAGCATAAAACTGATGTCCACCCCAGTATGATTGATAAAAGTCATAATTATATCTCTCTAGTACTCATAATCATTACCATCAAATATTGGTGGTCTGGAAGGGTTTATATTACCAATGGAACCAAAATTAATGCATGCTATTCTATTAGAAAATATATTTTCCCCACAATTTGATAAAAATAAATGTTTATAAGAAATGATTTTGATATTATAAGAATATTTATAAAAAGGGAAATTTTGAGAAATAAAACTTATATTTGAGAATACGTATATCAGATACATACCCTGATACCAATTGTAGGATCTAAATAGTGTATGTAAATGCTCAATTACAAGAGGGGTTGAATATTAGGTTTATAAACTATATCTCTTGACCTTAAGGAAAATATGTTATAAAAATGCTAAACATGGAAAATTGACAAAACATTTTTGTTTCTTATTTAATGAAATAAACTTTGTTAGGGTCTGAAAAAGTGGATCGGGAAAACAAACTTAGGAACTATTTTCTTAGAGAAAGATTATACCTTAAAGAGTATATAATATTAATTATCAGAGTATGTAAAATTTCAATAAAGTATAAGAACCTTATACTTTTTTTCATTATCAAAATATAATAGAAATAAACTAGAAACAAAAAAAAAGTATCAAGTAGTGTATCTTTTATCCCAATGAGCAAGGTATCTAATAACCTTTGATAAAGGTCCCTTGATTTATAATTTCAAGAATGTATGTTTTTACCACGCCATGGTATTACCTTGAAATAAATATCTGACTCTGTTATTCTATCCCAGAAATCCCTCCATCATTAAGGTAGTCATCACCTCTGTCTTCCTATCCCCGGAATCCCTCGACTCTACTCAGCAACAATAGGAAGCGCCTAAAGCCAGATAAAAAATATGTTCATGGTTGAACAAGGAGTTCATAAAACGAATAAGGCGGGAGGGACTTTCCTTATCTTCAATGTACTTCATAGCATGTAATATCAAGGATCATCTTCCAATATACGGATAATGAGTTCATTCAAACGAGCTCATATTTATAGGAAAAATTTCAACGGCCAACTCCCTTCTCCCATGGTCATATTTTACCGTGAGTCTCAGAGGGACTTGTACATATGTCATTCAAACAAGGTTTATTTAAAAATAGATTATATGACATCATTTCATAAAGGATAAAACTGTATAAGAAAAATGACATAGATTAACCAAATTTGACTATCTAGAATCTTGGGAAAAATAGAGTTCGGAGTAAATACTTATAAAAAATCGGATTCTCGAAAAATATAGATATTAGGATTTTGTTCTACAAAAAATTCAGAGTCTGAATTATGAGGTATTTAGATTCTAAATTATGAAAAACTCATAGTTTGAAATCTAAGGAATTCCGAGTCTAAATTCTATGGAAGTTGGAGTCTGAATACCGAGGAATTCAGAGTATGAACTTTAGTTTACTCAGAGTCTGAATTTCAGAATATATGATGTCTGAATTTCGGAGAATTTGGAGGCTGAATTTCAGAGAATTCAGAGTCTAAATATCAGATAATTAGGAGTATTAATTTCAGATAATTTATAGTAAGCATTTCAGAGAATTCAGAGTCCGATTTTCAAAAAATTCATAGTTTGAATTTTAGAGATTTGGGACTCTAATTTTCAGAGAATCCAAAGTATAAAAATTGAAAACTCAATATATAATGAAACTCTAAGAATATGTGTCTTTAAATAATGATCCATATTTTATTTACTTAGTATAAATAAACCTGAATTTGAGAGGACATAAAATAAGATAATGAAAACCATGATGATGATAAAAGTTTCCTTAGAGAATAGACATTTTACTTAAGAAAATAATTCTAAGAGAAAGATAATTTTCCTTAATAAAATGTGTTTGTGATTTTCAAAACATATAGTAATGGAAACTTCATAAGGAAACCTTATTTTCTCACTAACCAAATATTTTTTTCCTAATTCATATTCAAAATATTTTATCTAAAATTCTTCAAATACATGATGTAATAACCCCATATCTAGTAACCCATAACCAATGTCTACTTTATTACATAAGACGATGATACATGGGAGCTCATCCCAAATAACCAATTTCCTTAGTAGTTCGGAATAACATAATACAAAAATTATTCCAATTTTACATTGAAAATAAAATAAAAAAATAAAGTGGAATTAAATATTCTAAATCCTTAAAAACATAGTAATAATCGATCTTTATATTCCAGGGAACATGATAAAAATAATTCCATGATCAAATAATACGTAAGTGTTATGGAAAATGGAATATATCAAGTGTAAATAACTCAAAATCAATATGGAATGACATATTATTGATAATACATTCCACATAATCAATAATTTTATTACAAAATGCATCCATGTATAATATCAATACATTAATCTCATGCACACCCTTATCTAAATTCAAAATA
The DNA here is from genome assembly GCA_963277665.1 of Viscum album. Classification (NCBI taxonomy): domain Eukaryota; kingdom Viridiplantae; phylum Streptophyta; class Magnoliopsida; order Santalales; family Viscaceae; genus Viscum; species Viscum album. Next base: position 734,236,047 of record OY728139.1, on the reverse strand, counting down.
TTTGAAATTTATAATATTGAATATCAAGGTTTCATACATCATGATATCTTTACCATAAATAACATGTTCTTGGACACATTATTATGTTGGTAACTATGCCAAGAAAACCATTTTCTATGGATAGTGAACTGGTTTATCTCATGAGACCTGCCATTGCATCGAGAGTATTTATAACACTAGTCCCCACCCATTAATTCATATCCAATTCGGTACTCATATATTTATTTGTTAATTTAATAAAAATGTAATATACAGTTTCAAAATATATATTTATTGAGTAAACAATACAAATTGTCAATATTTTCCAAGTGAATCAAGTTACATTAATAGTAAAAAACATATATATAAATGTTATGTAGATTAGGAAATATGAATATCCATGATATGAATAACATGGATATTAAAAATAAATTCATTATCTAATGAATTATAATTAAAATAATTTGAATTTTTTAATATAAATATATCAAATTAAAAATTAATTTTGAGATGAATTATTATCATCATTCCTTCTTAAAAATAGTATTTTAGAAAAATCATGAATCTGAAATAATAATGAAAAAAGAAATAGAAACATTTAAAATAAGTGGATATAAAATAATTTTCTCTATAACACATTTGAAATAATTTAAAAGATTATTAAGAGTGTAAAAGGGTTTTTGTGCTGAGAAAACTCGTTAAATCAGTATCCATTACAAAGAAAAGGTTCCTTTTTAATTTTTATAAAGAATGTAAAAAATGAAACATTTAGAAAAAGTTCATAAGATTCCTTTTAAACCATGTAAAAATTTAAGTACAAACTAAATTATCTTTAATAAATAGTTTGAGAAAATTAAATGGACATTTGTAATAAAATTTTGAAAATATAGACATTGAAGACAAATATACCGGATCAAAATAGAAATAATACCACATTTTCTTTGTAATATTTATTTTCATGACTCAAGTGAAAAATATAAGAAATATTTTTCAAAAAAATTAATATTCTTTAATGTTGAGAGGATAATAATGTTTATGGAGTTTTTGAATGATTTATTATAAGATTTCATCAAGGAAAAATAAATGAAATCCCAAAAGCTATGAGACTATAAAATAAATTATTACATCATATGTAATGTTTCATTTGTTACACATTGAAAGATTAAACGTATATCAAAACATTAGTTACCATGAAGAAATAGATATTTAGTTTAAATTCATCAATTATGTAGTCTATACACAATATAGTATAAAATAGGATCATCATTTTAAATATGTCACAATGGAATTTAAATTGAGATGGAAACCTTTACCATGTCTATATAATTGGAGTGAGAAATAATCAATGAAGTGATGATTTATAAAATATATATATCTTACAAAAATAACTATAAATAAAAAATAAATAAGGAGAAATTCATTTCACACATATTCATTGAATATCATAGTCAACGAAGAAGTTATATAACCCAATGAAAGAAAATTTAGTTAACAAACCCCTTACATAAGGGTTACCCTTAGATGATCATTACTTTACCTTATATATAATAGTTTAATAAATTCTATTAATTTAATATATATATATATATATATATATATATTTATAATATCCTATATGGTCCTCTCATAACATATTTCCAGTTTTACGTTAACAAACTTTCTTTATTATCAATGTTTCTAGTGGTAATTACATTGTTTTCTCAAGTATGTTTTATTGTGGAAGTTCCAATCATGTTATCTTTATTATGGATTAATAATATAAAAAAAATTAATATTTGTATATAGATTATACATATTCATTTTATATAAATATATTCATCCAAAAAAGGTATATTTATAAAAATGAATTATATCGTTCTTAGAGACGGTGGGTCGTACATACGTAGAAATATTTTTTTCAATTTTTGTTGGATTGAATGAAATAAGGGTAAAAAATTAAACATTTCATAATCATATTTATATCATATATATCATATATATCCATTAAAAGTTATTAATTACCATCTATATAATGCTGAAATGTATAACATAGTTTCATGGAGACAATAGTGAAAATTTATGCATGACTGATATAATCATTTTCCAATAGATGATAAGGTAAAAAGTTATATATATGATATTATAATTATAAAATAATAAACACACCATAACTATTAAATATAAATTTCAAAATCAACATAACAAACACCATTAAAAGAAGGATGAAAAACAAATTGTTTCCATACATGGAGGGAGTAGTCCACCCATACGCAACAAATACATTCAATTACCAATTGATAGAATAGATGGTGAATAAATGTGGTTACATAATCATAATAACATTTAACTAAATTGATATATATAATTTATTATTTAATTATGAATACCACATATTTATAGTAAATATAAGAATAACTAACTCAATGAGGCCATGTAAGATGATTACCACTTCTTCAGTAGATAACTTTTATGTTCCTAAATATGGAACATTGTAATGTTTTTTAAGAATGCACACACCCCTTAATGGATCCAAGTAGTTTATAGAAGATAAATAGTCACGATTTGGTCAATATATATGTCTAAATTTTGCGTAATGTTAGGAGTAAAGTGGTGTCATTTTATAAGTGAGGGGAGGGGCACCTATAAAAATTCATGAAATATTATAATAAAATATGTTCCTAACTTATATAAAATTGTTACAAAATGAAATTTATAATATTATAATGTGTATAAGATCATAATATGTAGAGACCCGAAGCCCTACGTACGTGGACATTACATTACTTTTGCCGAATACTTAGTACATAACAAAAACACACACACGAGGATCGTAATAGTTTAGAGTCTTTGGAAACTCGGAACGTAATCTTCTAATCGTGGTGAAAGATCTTCAATATCTCCCATAAATATCTTCCCCCTTTTTTTACCTAAAACCTTTCTTTATATCCTGGGAAAAAGAAAACATAAAAGGGTGAGCTCAAATGGTTAGTAAGGGTAAACAAAAGAAATATCAATCACATCATATTCATAAGAACATTACATTTTGGAAATATTAACCTGCAAAAGAGATCATAATTTTATAACATGGAATAAATCATGGCAGTGAAATGTAATCACAATAATCATAACTTAAATCATGAAACTTTGTGGCATTCACACATAATCATAGATAATCATTTCTTGTTAGTCAAGACTCATTTCCAAGACTATCTTAGTGGACAAAGTCCCTTTCTGAACCGAGTCACCCTCGTCTCAGTCCTGTTTCACTGAACCGGTATAACCTACCATTCCAGCCATGTCTATCTCATGAGATATAAAATCTTTACCCAATGCATTGGAGGGAGATATAGGTCCCACCCATATCATAATGATACCATTCATATGTGTGCCACAAAATCATAAATCATACATCATTGCATAACCCTTTTAATACAAATGGGAATCTTAAACATCATGACATCATTAAACAATTCATACAAGATAAAGGAATTCATAAAAATAATTCCATCACAACATGATCATATCAATGTAATAATAGGGATAAAAATAAAACCCTTTATTATCTTAGATGGAAAATAATTTTGATGAAACACTTGAACTCCATTCTTGAGGAAAATATCCTTTCTTATTCAAAAACATTTTTCCTTTCATAACATGTCTTAAGACTTTAAAATAAAAGAAGTTGATTAAAAATAAACTTGAATTCTTGTAAAGTAAGCTTCTTTGAAATAATTTTTTAAAAATCCATTCATGCCGTATAAGTTAAAAAAAACATACTTTATACATTTGTCGGAAAAGTCAAAAAGTACCTCGTACGAAAAACGACAAAAGATTCCTTTCATATCTTTTACTAAAACTCACCGAAAGGGAAAATTGGATTTAAACAATTGTACGTGGATGGAAATAATATTACATATTTAGGAAACATGGATGTGGATGATAAAATACTCCCCAGTAAATACCAAAGTATAATCAATCTCGGATAAAAATGAGATTGTGATATTTCCCTTACCTTAGGTCCGTTTTGCTTCGTAAGTGTCTGAACCTCCTGTATAATGATTTAAATAATGTCATTGAATTATTACAGAATCATATTCATTGTTATTATATCATATACGGTTCACTTATGTCTTTATATTACCCATTCTTTTGTAAATTCATGTTAAAGTAGCATTTTGGGTAAAATCGTCTCATTTGTCGTTCATGTTTTAGCTTGTAATTATTCATATGATTACTTAGATCATTATTACTTAATTATATAATATAAAACATTATTTATATATAATATATATTCAGAATATACATATATATAATGGATCGACAAATGGAAAGAAATACACCATTCATGGAGACGGTAGTCCGTACGTACGCATGAATGCTGTTTTCATTTCCTTATTGAATTGAATGGAATTAAGTAGATGAAATACATATAAATATAAATAATTACAGTATCATTATTAGGTCATATATTTCATTAGTACTTATTATATATACTTTATAATCATTCATGAATGGTTAATCATTGAGAATGAATCTCATCGCGTCGTGGAGACGGTAGTCCGTATGTACGCACAAGCGATGATATCGTTCCCATGGTCATGGAATTATATTGAAGTGTATGTATACCATTTCAGTATCAATATCACTTTATAATAATCATATATAGTTACTCATTACACCATTATACCCATCCAATTAAGGTGGTGGCGTAAAATAGATTACACCACGGCGTGGAGACGGTATTTCGTACGTACGCACGCGCGGTGATTTCATTTTTCCGTAGGATGGATAGAAGGTGAATTAGGGTTGTTTCATATTTATAATAACATATCAGTATGTAAGTAATACTGATGTTATTACTTTGTCATGAAACAACTAAAGAAGAAGAAGTTGAAGAAGAATGAAATTGAAAAGATCGGTAATGGATATTACCTCTTCTTTGAAACGCCTCTTTGAATCCTCCACTTAGGGAACTAAGATTTGTCTTTGAAGAAGACCAGGACCTCTAGGATTATTATAGGGAAGTGTAGAAGGGATTTTGGCAGGGGTTGGCCGATCTTGAAGGCCCAAAGTTGAGTGAGGAAGAGAGGGAGGAGGTGCCCTTTTATAAGGGAGGAGAGGGGCACCTTAGGAATATCTCAAAATATTATTTTATATTAAAGTCAAAATCGGTTTATAATTGTTCTAAAGGGTCTTATTTCGAAGCTAAAGTGGGGATGGGTCTAAATCCTATCAACCAATAGGATTTAGACAAGTTTAGGGTATTATTGTAACCTTATCAATTAGATTTAACTTTAAGTTAAATAATTTAAATTTTACCGTGTCTTTTTGTTTTCTTACACTATAGGGTTAATACACTTACTATAACATGCCAAACGAACCCCAAATTGTTTATTATTAATATATATATCCTTATCTAAGTCATTTGGCCGAACCTTAGATTTTTAGGATTAAAATAACAATTAATAATATAATATTTGATTTAAAAACTATTTTGTGAAAATTTTGACACTATTTGATATATGTTTTTTGTGAAAGTCATAACAGAATTATATGTTCGAACAAAGTTTTTTAAATAAATACTAATATAGAATAGTAACCTAGAAAATTAGTTTAATTCATAAAAATTCTCAAATTACACTTATTTTGGTGTTTATAACATCAATTATGTCAATATTTCATTAATAAGATAATTACTGCATCATCATTGTGTCATAAATAAATTAAATTATTTAATGTCTAACAATTTCAAATCAAATACCATTATATAGGAAATCTTTTTATCTTTCTAATTAATATTTATAGTCGAATTTATCTTATGTATAACCCTATATTAAAAATGATTTACTTATTAAACTTTGATTTTAACTATTTTTACTATTCATTAAATAAAATAATATTAAATGTCATAATCTAATCCAAGTGGACCTAAATGGTCATATTATACTCATAAGGTTTATTTTGGTCGAATTACACTTATCCAATAGAATTAGGACATGTGTAAGGGTAATAGTAATATCATATTTACCCTTAGTTACCCTATTTACTATTACCTGCGGTAAAAAAAAAGAATAAAAGTTACTATTCACCAAAAAAATTATTTTTATCTCATTGAACCACATTTTACTTACTGATATCAACCGTGTCTATTGGATTTTCGAAATTCCATTCACAGAAGTGGTAAAATTAAGTTTTATGAAAAATTCAGTTTTTAACCTACCACTTAGTGGTTTCACTATTTATCAAAAATTGATCTTTTCAGAAAAATGCCAAAATTTCACCCTAAGCTATAATTGATATTCCGAATTCAAAAATGATTTCTATTTTACAAAATTCCCAACATATAAGTTGCATTAATTAATTTTAAAATTAATTTCCGCTGTCACAACAAATAGCGTGTTTTTTAGAGATAATAACTATCAAAAGATTGACACTTGTTTATAACTGGGTTAAATGTGAAATTACATCCAATGAACAACATTGTATTAAATTGTAAAAATATATTCTAAATATAATTTAAAACCACTCAAATTAATAATTTATCACTATTAATTATTTCGATTAAAAAAGTTGTTTTTAATTAAAATTTAGTAATTTTCACTATTCATCAGAATATGAAAGTTATCCGAAAAGTACCAAAATTTCACCTTAGGCTAAATTCGATACTCCGAATCCAAAAATGAAGTCCATTTTGAGAGCTAAAATTTCTAAAATTTTAAAAGGTGGTTATTACTATTCATAACGGCTAGTTATAATAATATTTTAATAGCATATCATTGTTTAGTGAAACTCGGTATTGTGTACTACACACGCTATCGAGGAAGGTCACGATTGCGTGCAAGAAAAGTCAAGGATGTGTTTTGTGAAAGCTCCTTTTGGTGTAGCGTACAACACAAGACATTAATAAAATTAAAAAGAATATTTTTCATAAAATCTTAGGCTGTTACATTCTACCCCCCTTAAAATGAATTTCGCCCTCGAAATTCGTCGGGGTTATAAATGGTTTACTATTCGAAAGTTTCTTTAATAGAAATCCACATTGTAAAAAGGAATACCAAAACTTGGCTTTAAAAACTAAAGTATGAAATGTAACGATTACCAAAATAAACTAATCACTGGGTTTCCACATAGGTGAAAATATGGATATGGAAGAGAAATCTAACCATCATGTTCTGATGGAGAGTGGTAGAGAACATGACTATGGAAAATCCAACAATCACAAATCCATAAATTTGTGACAATCTAAGGTACCATCTGATTAATCAGATATAAGATCACTAGGACAACATTTTTGGTTTTCAAGATCATTTCCCTAAAGTTGATGAAATTGGAATTAGAAGAAATAATTTCGTGATTTTGGTATAGTCTCACTGTTTGTCGTTCTTTGGACAATTTCTACTTCACCTCTTAAAGAAATGAAGTTGAATTTGTCATTCGTGATGTGTTAGCAGATCATGTGATAGAATGATGGGTCATTCCATCTGTCTCAAAAGGTTAGAAAAGTTATCAAAAAAAAAAACATAAGTCCATCTATAGTGAGATTAATGATATATGGTTCCTAAAATGAACATATACTTCATATATCATACTGCTTAATATAATAAAAACTAGTTTCTTCTAAACAGGGACTTCCTGTAGGCCAGTGGTAGGCGATAAAGGCCAGTCGCACTTCGGTTGTGGGTTCGATTCCCACATCCTTGTCTGACACGATGGGATGTCGCTCGTCCAGTAGGTTGTCCTTTTTCTAAAACTATATTACTATAACATGCCATCAATAATATCGAAAAAAACATCTATCCTTAAACAATACTAACTTTTGTCCAACAATCCTTAGGATTATCCATAATACTTCAGTGCACTCTCATAATATAGTGAAAACGATTACCAGAGATTTAATACCATCGTTGATCCCCATATATCATAAGATATGTCTTGTTGGTCACATTCTAAACATTCAAAGGCCTTAATCATGTATTTTCTTGAATACCCATTGAACCTTGTTGAAAACATGAATGCAGTTATACGTTAACACTTTCCACATACCAAAATCCTCAAAATTCTATATACTCAAACCATGATATCACTTAGTCCTTATATCAATCATGAGCTCATGAATACTGTTAAACATTTAATTTTCTCCTTATCCCTTCATTATGCACATATCATCTAAATTCCAAAAATATCTGAATAACCTTTCATGGATACTGGTAACATTAATCATACACTTTCAAAACTCAAGGAGAGGCAACAGTGTAACAATCCTTAGATGTCTCTTTATTCCATAGTACCATGAGATTTCTTATACAATATTACACATGATAAACATGTAAGCATTCCACTACATTCTTAAACCATTAACCGAACTTCAACAATTCTTTCATCTCACATATCGTTTTTAGTCTCTTCATCATCATCAATATAAATACTTCCCATACGACCATACTGATTCTCTTCATGAGACTTTCCCTTAGGGCATTGGATTTCATAATGCCCGTACATTCCACATTTAAAACATTTAACCATTTTTGATGTCGTAGTAATACCATTATCCTCATCCATGGTGTTAACTGAACCTTTTCCTTTGCACTTACTTGCTTTGTGTCCTTCTTTTCCACACCCAAAGCATCTTCCAGTTCCTTTGAAACATTCTCCTCGACGCCTCTTCCCACATGATTTACATAGGGGAAATTGAACTTTCTTTCCTCTATGATCATCATGAAACTCCATCTTTCTCTTATTAGCCGAGTCAGGAAACTTACCAAATTTTACATTATTGATCATATTATGAGATTGCTGATTCGGCATAATAATGATGTTTGGACTTGCAAATCCCATTTCATTATGAATAATATCATTCCATTGTCCATCATATTCTCCATTATCGTGAATCATCTTGTTTCCAGCCATTTTCTAAAACCCAAAAAGAATACTGTGAGAGGAAAAAATCATAATAAAGGGGGATTAACTTCAATATCTAACATATTAGGTTTAATTCTATGATCTTTAGCGTAATTCTAGTACTATAAACTATACGTATACTTAACCTTAGAGACATCCCTAGACATACCTTAGAAATATCTCTAGGGATCTCACTGATGTTCTCGCATCCTAGTTTCCAAAGGTTGACTAAACCTTTCCTCTGATACCAACTGTAGAGACCCGAAGCCTGACATACGTGGACATTACATTACTTTTGCGGAATACTTAGTACATAACAAAAACACACACACAAGGATCGTAATAGTTTACTGTCTTTGGAAACTCGGAATGTAATCTTCTAATTGTGGTGAAAGATCTTCAATATCTCCCGTAAAGATCTTCCCCCTTTTTTTACCTAAAACCTTTCTTTATATCCTGGGAAAAAGAAAACATAAAAGGGTGAGCTCAAATGCTCAGTAAGGGTAAACAAAATAAATATCAATCACATCATATTCATAAGAACATAACATTTTGGAAATCCTAACCTTCAAAAGAGATCATAATTTCATAACATGGAATAAATCATGGCAGTGAAATGTAATCACAATAATCATAACTTAAAACATGAAAATTTGTGGCATTCACACATAATCATAGAGAATAATTTCTTGTTAATCAAGACTCATTTCCAAGACTATCTTAGTGGACAAAGTCCCTTTCTGAACCGAGTCACCCTCGTTTCAGTCCTGTTTCACTGAACCGGTATAACCTATCATTCCAGCCATGTCTATCTCATGAGATATAAAATCTTTACCCAATGCATTGGAGGGAGATATAGGTCCCACCCATCTCAAAATGATACCATTCTTATGTGTTCCACAAAATCATAAATCATACATCATTGCATAACCCTTGTAATACAAATGGGAATCTTAAACATCATGACATCATAAAACAATTCATACAAGATAAAGGAATTAATAAAAATAATTCCATCACAACATGATCATATCAATGTAATAATAGGGATAAAAACAGAACCCTTTATTATCTTAGATGGAAAATAATTTTGATAAAACACTTGAACTCCATTCTTGAGGAAAATATCCTTTATTCAAAAACGTTTTTCCTTTCATAACATGTCTTAAGACATTAAAATAAAAGAAGTTGATTAAAAATAAACTTGAAAACTTGTAAAGGAAGCTTCTTTGAAATAATTTTTTAAAAATCCATTCATGCCGTATAAGTTAAAAGAAACATGCTTTGTACATTTTTCGGAAAAGTCAAAAAGTACCTCGTACGAAAAACGACAAAAGATTCCTTTCATATCTTATACTAAAACTCACCGAAGGGTAAAATTGGATTTAAAAAATTGTACGTGGATGGAAATAATATTACATATTTAGGAAACATGGATGTGGATGATAAAATACTCCCCAGTAAATACCAAAGTATAAACAATCTCGGATAAAAATGAGATTGTGATATTTCCCTTACCTTTGGTCAGTTTTGCTTCGTAAGTGTCCGAACCTCCTGTATAATGATTTAAATAATGTCATTGACTTATTAAATAATCATATTTATTGTTATTATATCATATACGGTTCACTTATGGCTTTATATTTCCCATTCTTTTGTAAATTCATGTTAAAGTAGCATTTTGGGTAAAATCGTCTCATTTGTCGTTCATGTTTTAACTTGTAATTATTCATATGATTACTTAGATCATTATTACTTAATTATATAATATAAAACATTATTTATATATAATATATATTCAGAATATACATATATATAATGGATCGATAAATGGAAAGAAATACACCATTCATGGAGACTGTAGTCCGTACGTACGCATGAACGCTGTTTTCGTTTCCTTATTGAATTGAATGGAATTAAGTAGATGACATACATATAAATATAAATAATTCCAGTATCATTATTAGGTCATATATTTCATTAGTACTTATTATATATACTTTATAATCATTCATGAATTTTTAATCATTGAGAATGAATCTCATCGCGTCGTGGAGACGGTAGTCCGTACGTACGCACGAGCGATGATATCGTTCCCATGGTCATGGAATTATGTTGAAGTGTATGTATACCATTTCAGTATCAATATCACTTTATAATAATCATATATAGTTACTCATTACACCATTATACCCATCCAATTAAGGTGGTGGCGTAAAATAGATTACACCACGGCGTGGAGACGGTATTTCCTACGTACGCACGCGCGGTGATTTCATTTTTCCGTAGGATGGATAGAAGGTGAATTAGGGTTGTTTCATATTTATAATAACATATCAGTATTTAAGTAATACTTATGTTATTACTTTGTCATGAAACAACTAAAGAAGAAGAAGTTGAAGAAGAAAGAAATTGAAAAGATCGGTAATGGATATTACCTCTTCTTTGAAACGCCTCTTTGAATCCTCCACTTAGGGAACTAAGATTGGTCTTTGAAGAAGCCCAGGACCTCTAGGATTATTCTAGTGAAGTGGAGAAGGGATTTTGGCAGGGGTTGGCCGAGCTTGAAGGCCCAAAGTTGAGTGAGGAAGAGAGGGAGGAGGTGCCCTTTTATAAGGGAGGAGAGGGGCACCTTAGGAATATCTCAAAATATTATTTTATATTAAAGTCAAAATCGGTTTATAATGGTTCCAAAGGGTCTTATTTCGAAGCTAAAGTGGGGATGGGTCTAAATACTATCAACCAATAGGATTTAGACAAGTTTAGGGTATTATTGTAAACTTATCAATTAGATTTAACTTTAAGTTAAATAATTTAACTTTACCATGTCTTTTTGTTTTCTTACACTATAGGGTTAATACACTTACTATAACATTCCAAACGAACCCCAAATTGTTTATTATTAATATATATATCCTTATCTATGTCATTTGTCCGAACCTTAGATTTTTAAGATTAAAATAACAGTTAATAATATAATATTTTATTTAAAAACTATTTTGTAAAAATTTTGACACTATTTGATATATGTTTTTTGTGAAAGTCATAACAAAATTATATGTTCAAACAGAGTTTTTTAAATCAATACTAATATATCATAGTAACCTAGAAAATTAGTGGAATTCATAAAAAGTCTCAAATTACACTTATTTTGGTGTTTATAACATCAATTATGTCAATATTTCATTAATAAGATAATTACTGCATCATCATTGTGTCATAAATAAATTAAATTATTTAATGTCTAAAAATTACAAATAAAATACCATTATATAGGAAATCTTTTTAGCTTTCTAATTAATATTTATAGTCGAATTTATCTTATGTATAACCCTATATTAAAAATGATTTACTTATTAAACTTTGATTTTAACTATTTTAACTATTCATTAAATAAAATAATATTAAATGTCATAATCTAATCCAAGTGGACCTAAATAGTCATATTATACTCATAAGGTTGATTGTGGTCGAATTACACTTATCAAATAGAATTAGGACATGTGTAAGGGTAATAGTAATATCATATTTACCCTTAGTTACCCTATTTACTATTAACCGCGGTAAAAAAAAGAACAAAAGTTACTATTCACCAAAAAATTATTTTTATCTCATTGAACCACATTTTACTTACTGATATCAACCGTGTCTGTTGGATTTTCGAAATTCCATTCACAGAAGCGGTAAAATTAAGTTTTATGAAAAATTCAGTTTTTAACATACCACTTAGTGGTTTCACTATTTATCAAAAATTGATGTTTTCAAAAAAATGCCAAAATTTTACCCTAAGCTATAATTGATATTCCGAATTCAAAAATGATTTCTATTTTACAAAATTCCCAACATATAAGTTGAATTAATTAATTTTAAAATTAATTTCCGCTGTCACAACAAATAGCGTGTTTTTTAGAGATAATAACTATCAAAAGATTGACACTTGTTTATAACAGGGTTAAATGTGAAATTACATCCAATGAACAACATTGTATTAAATTGTAAAAATATATTCTAAATATACTTTAAAACCGATCAAATTAATAATTTATCACTATTAATTATTTCGATTAAAAAAGTTGTTTTTAATTAAAATTTAGTAATTTTTACTATTCATCAGAATATGAAAGTTATCCGAAAAGTACCAAAATTTCACCTTAGGCTAAATTCGATACTCCGAATCCAAAAATGAAGTCCATTTTGAGAGCTAAAATTTCTAAAATTTTAAAAGGTGGTTATTACTATTCATAACGGCTAGTTATAATAATATTTTAATAGCATATCATTGTTTAGTGAAACTCAGTATTGTGTACTACACACGCTATCGAGGAAGGTTGCGATTGCGTGCAAGGCAAGTCAAGGATGTGTGTTGTGAAATCTCCTTTTGGTGTAGCATACAACACAAGACATTAATAAAATTAAAAAGAATATTTTTCATAAAATCTCAGGCTATTACATTCTACCCCCCTTAAAATGAATTTCGCCCTCGAAATTCGTTGGGGTTATAATTGGTTTACTATTCGAAAGTTTCTTTAATAGAAATCCACATTGTAAAAAGGAATACCAAATCATTACTTTAAAAACTAAAGTATGAAATGTAACGATTACCCAAATAAACTAATCACTGGGTTTCCACATAGGTGAAAATATGGATATGGAAGAGAAATCTAACCATCATGTTCTGATGGAGAGTGGTAGAGAACATGGCTACAGAAAATCCAACAATCACAAATCCATAAATTTGTGAAGATCTAAGGTACCATCTGATTAATCAGATATAATAGCACTAGGACAACATTTTTGGTTTTCAAGATCATTTGCCTAAAGTTGATGAAATTGGAATTAGAAGAAATACTTTTGTGATTTTGGTATAGTCTCACTGTTTGTCGTTCTTTGGACAATTTCTACTTCATCTATTAAAGAAATGAAGTTGAATTTGTCATTCGTGATGTGTTAGCAGATCATGTGATAGAATGATGGGTCATTCCATCTGTCTCAAAAGGTTAGAAAAGTTATCAAAAAAAATACATAAGTCTATCTATAGTGAGATTAATGATATATGGTTCCTAAAATGAACTTATACTTCATATATCATACTGCTTAATATAATAAAAACTAGTTTCTGCTAAACAGGGACTTCCTGTAGGCCAGTGGTAGGCGATAAAGGCCAGTCTCACTTCGGTTGTGGGTTCGATTCCCACATCCTTGTCCGACACGATGGGCTGTCGCTCGTCCAGTAGGTTGTCCTTTTTCTAAAACTATATTACTATAACATGCCATCAATAATATCGAAAAAAACCTCTATCCTTAAACAATACTAACTTATGTCCAACAATCCTTAGGCTTATCCATAATACTTCAGTCAACTCTCATAATATAGTGAAAACGATTACCAGAGATTTAATACCATCGTTGATCCCCATATATCATAAGATATGTCTTGTTGGTCACATTCTAAACATTCAAAGGCCTTAATCAGGTATTATCTTGAATACCCATTGAACCTTATTGAAAACATGAATGCAGTTATACGTTAACACTTTCCACATACCAAAATCCTCAAAATTCTATATACTCAAACCATGATATCACTTAGTCCTTATATCAATCATGAGCTCATGAATACTGTTAAACATTTAATTTTATCCTTATCCCTTCATTATGCACATATCATCTAAATTCCAAAAATATCTGAATAACCTTTCATGGATACTGGTAACATTAATCATACACTTTCAAAACTCAAGGAGAGGCAACAGTGTAACAATCCTTAGATGTGTCTTTATTCCATAGTACCATGAGATTTCTTATACAATATTACACATGATAAACATGTAAGCATTCCACTACATTCTTAAACCATTAACCGAACTTCAACAATTCATTCATCTCACATATCATTTTTAGTCTCTTCATCATCATCAACATAAATACTTCCCATACGACCGTACTGATTCTCTTCACGAGACTTTCCCTTAGGGCATTAGATTGCATAATGCCCATACATTCCACATTTAAAACATTTAACCATTGTTGATGTCGTAGTAATACCATTATCCTCATCCATGGTGTTAACTGAACCTTTTCCTTTGCACTTACTTGCTTTGTGTCCTTCTTTTCCACACCCAAAGCATCTTCCAGTTCCTTTGAAACATTCTCCTCGATGTCTCTTCCCACATGATTTACATAGGGGAAATTGAACTTTCTTTCCTCTATGATCATCATGAAACTCCATCTTTCTCTTATTAGCCGAGTCAGGAAACTTACCAAATTTTACATTATTGATCATATTAAGATATTGCTGATTCGGCATAATAATGATGTTTGGACTTCCAAATCCCATTTCATTATGAAGAATATCATTCCATTGTCCATCATATTCTCCATTATCGTGAATCATCTTGTTTCCAGCCATTTTCCAAAACCCAAAAAGAATAGTGTGAGAGGAAACAATCATAATAAAGGGGGAGTAACTTCAATATCTAACATCTTAGGTTTAATTCTATGATCGTTAGCGTAATTCTAGTACTATAAACTATATGTATACTTAACCTTAGAGACATACCTTAGAAATATCTCTAGGGATCTCACTGAAGTTCTCGCATCCTAGTTTCCAAAGGTTGACTAAACCTTTCCTCTGATACCAACTGTAGAGACCCGAAGCCTGACATACGTGGACATTACATTACTTTTGCGGAATACTTAGTACATAACAAAAACACACACACAAGGATCGTAATAGTTTACTGTCTTTGGAAACTCGGAACGTAATCTTCTAATCGTGGTGAAAGATCATCAATATCTCCCATAAATATCTTCCCCCTTTTTTTACCTAAAACCTTTCTTTATATCCTGGAAAAAATAAAACATAAAAGGGTGAGCTCAAATGCTCAGTAAGTGTAAACAAAAGAAATATCAATCACATCATATTCATAAGAACATAACATTTTGGAAATCCTAACCTGCAAAAGAGATCATAATTTCATAACATGGAATAAATCCTGGCAGTGAAATGTAATCACAATAATCATAAATTAAAACACGAAAATTTGTGGCATTCACACATAATCATAGATAATCATTTCTTGTTAGTCAAGACTCATTGCCAAGACTATCTTAGTGGACAAAGTCCCTTTCTGAACCGAGTCACCCTCGTTTCAGTCCTGTTTCACTGAACCGGTATAACCTATCATTCCATCCATGTCTATCTCATGAGATATAAAATCTTTACCCAATGCATTGGAGTGAGATATAGGTCCCACCCATCTCATAATGATACCATTCTTATGTGTTCCACAAAATCATAAATCATACATCATTGCATAACCCTTGTAATACAAATGGGAATCTTAAACATCATGGCATCATAAAACAATTAATACAAGATAAAGGAATTAATAAAAATAATTCCATCACAACATGATCAAATAAATTTAATAATAGGGATAAAAATAGAACCCTTTATTATCTTATATGGAAAATAATTTTGATAAAACACTTGAACTCCATTCTTGAGGAAAATATCCTTTCTTCTTCAAAAACATATTTCCTTTCATAACATGTCATAAGAATTTAAAATAAAAGAAGTTAATTAAAAATAAACTTGAAAACTTGTAAAGGAAGCTTCTTGGAAATAATGTTTTAAAAATCCATTCATGCCATATAAGTTAAAAAAACATTCTTTGTACTTTTGTCGGAAAAGTCAAAAAGTACCTCGTACGAAAAACGACAAAAGATTCCTTTCATATCTTTTACTAAAACTCACCGAAAGGTAAAATTGGATTTAAACAATTGTACGTGGATGGAAATAATATTAAATATTGAGGAAACATGGATGTGGATGATAAAATACTCCCCAGTAAATACCAAAGTATAAACAATCTCGGATAAAAATGAGATTGTGATATTTCCCTTACCTTTGGTCCGTTTTGCTTCGTAAGTGTCCGAACCTCCTGTATAATGATTTAAATAATGTCATTGACTTATTACAGAATCATATTAATTGTTATTATATAATATATGGTTCACTTATGGCTTTACATTACCCATTCTTTTGTAAATTAATGTTAAAGTAGCGTTTTGGGTAAAATCGTCTCATTTGTCGTTCATGTTTTAACTTGTAATTATTCATATGATTACTTAGATCATTATTACGTAATTATATAATATAAAACACGATTTATATATAATATATATTCAGAATATACATATATATAATGGATCGATAAATGGAAAGAAATACACCGTTCATGGAGACGGTAGTCCGTACGTACGCATGAACGCTGTTTTCGTTTCGTTATTGAATTGAATGGAATTATGTAGATGACATACATATAAATATAAATAATTCCAGTATCATTATTAGGTCATATATTTCATTAGTACTTATTATATATACTTTATAATCATTCATGAATGGTTAATCATTGAGAATGAATCTCATCGCGTCGAGGAGACGGTAGTCCGTACGTACGCACGAGCGATGATATCGTTCCCATGGTCGTGGAATTATGTTGAAGTGTATGTATACCATTTCAGTATCAATATCACTTTATAATAATCATATATAGTTACTCATTACACCATTATACCCATCCAATTAAGGTGGTGGTGGAAAATAGATTGCACGACGGCGTGGAGACGGTATTCCGTACGTACGCACGCGCGGTGATTTCATTTTTCCGTAGGATGGATAGAAGGTGAATTAGGGTTGTTTCATATTTATAATAACATATAATTATGTAAGTAATACTGATGTTTTTACTTTTTCATGAAACAACTAAAGAAGAAGAAGTTTAAGAAGAAAGAAATTGAAAAGATCGGTAATGGGTATTACCTCTTCTTTGAAACGCCTCTTTGAATCCTCCACATAGGGAACTAAGATTGGTCTTTGAAGAAGAACAGGACCTCTAGGATTATTCTAGGGAAGTGGATAAGGGATTTTGGTAGGGTTTGGCATAGCTTGAAGGCTCAAAGTTGTGTGCGGAAGAGAGGGAGGAGGTGCCCTTTTATAAGGGAGGAGAGGGGCACCTTAGGAATATCTCAAAATATTATTTTATATTAAAGTCAAAATTGGTTTATAATGGTTCCAAAGGGTCTTATTTCGAAGCTAAAGTGGGTATGGGTCGAAATCCTATCAACCAATAGGATTTAGACAAGTTTAGGGTATTATTTTAACCTTATCAATTAGATTTAACTTTAAGTTAAATAATTTAACTTTTACCGTGTCTTTTTGTTTTCTTACACTATAGGGTTAATACACTTACTATAACATGCCAAACGAACCCCAAATTGTTTATTATTAATATATATATCCTTATCTAAGTCATTTGGCCGAACCTTATATTTTTAGGAATAAAATAACAATTAATAATATAATATTTGATTTAAAAACTGTTGTGTGTCAATTTTGACACTATTTGATATATGATTTTTGTGAAAGTCATAACAGAATTATATGTTCGAACCAAGTTGATTAAATCAATACTAATATATCATAGTAACCTAGAAAATTAGTGGAATTCATAAAAAGTCTCAAATTACATTTATTTTGGTGTTTGTAACGTCAATTATGTCAATATTTCATTAATAAGATAATTACTGCATCATCATTGTGTCATAAATAAATTAAATTATTTAATGTCTAAAAATTACAAATAAAATACCATTATATAGAAAATCATTTTAGATTTCTAATTAATATTTATAGTCTAATTTATCTTATGTATAACCCTATATGAAAAATGATTTACTTATTAAACTTTGATTTTAACTATTTTAACTATTCATTAAATAAAATAATATTAAATGTCATAATCTAATCCAAGTGGACCTAAATGGTCATATTGAACTCATAAGGTTGTTTTTGGTCGAATTACACTTATCCAATAGAATTAGGACATGCGTTAGGATAATAGTAATATCATATTTACCCTTAGTTACCCTATTTACTATTAACCGCGGTAAAAAAAAGTTACTATTCACCAAAAAATTATTTTTATCTCATTGAACCACATTTTACTTACTGATATCAACCGTGTCTGTCAGATTTTCGAAATTTCATTCACAGAAGTGGTAAAATTAAGTTTTATGCAAAATTCAGTTTTTAACCTACCACTTAGTGGTTTCACTATTCCTCAAAAATTGATGTTTTTCAGAAAAATGCCAAAATTTCACCCTAAGCTATAATTTATATTCCGAATTCAAAAATGATTTCTATTTTACAAAATTCCCAAAATATAATTTGCATTAATTAATTTTATAATTAATTTCCGCAGTCACAACAAATAGCGTGTTTTTAAGAGATAATAACTATCAAAAGATTGACACTTGTTTATAACTGGTTTAAATGTGAAATTACATCCAATGACCAACATTGTATTAAATTGTAAAAATATATTCTAAATATACTTTAAAACCACTCAAATTAATAATTTAGCACTATTAATTATTTCTATTAAAAAATTTGGTTTTAATTAAAATTTAGTAATTTTCACTATTCATCAGAATATGAAAGTTATCCGAAATGTACCAAAATTTCACCTTAGGCTAAATTCGATACTCCGAATCCAAAAATGAAGTCCATTTTGAGAGATAAAATTTCTAAAATTTTAAAAGGTGGTTATTACTATTCATAACGGCTAGTTATAATAATATTTTAATAGCATATCGTTGTTTAGTGAAACTCGGTATTGTGTACTACACACGCTATCGAGGAAGGTCGCGATTGCGTGCAAGGCAAGTAAAGGATCTGTGTTGTGCAAGCTCCTTTTGGTGCAGCGTACAACACAAGACATTAATAAAATTAAAAAGAATATTTTTCATAAAATCTCGGGCTGTTACATAATATAACCATCCAAATAGAATCAAATAGGTTTAGATATTTATTATATATTGTTTTCTGGTTTACCCCCTTGCTTAACAAATTTTACCCTTAACTATGTTAGTAAATTTGTCAATATTATGTGTTATAATTATACTTATAAGGTAAAAATTGGTTCATAAATGGAAAAGGGATTAAAATATTGATGATCTATATTCATTATTTTTAGTCTTTAATATATATATATTTTTAATTTTTAAAAAATTTGAAAAAAATAATATTGTATCATAAAATATCATTAATGTAGTTTATAAAACTATTCATTAAATTTTACTGTAATTCCATCAATATATAAATTAAATTGAAATATAAACCATTAAACAACCATTAATATTTAATATTCGTATATAAAATTATTATTGAACTGTAATTCACCCCAAACATTACTTTTATTCTTTTTGAAAACATTTACACGAGGTTTCTACAGCTTGCACAATCACCATATTGGTGTTGTGTAAGCATATGATTTAATTATTTCATCATTAAATATTAAATATATATTACTATGATAAAAAATTAATTCAGATTTAAACTAAATATTTATAACAAAAAATATCCACCCTTTATCCATATATAAAAATTTATGAGATATTAATGTTAGGAGGGTGAATGTTTGGAAGTTTTTTACATAAAATAATTTTAATTTTATTTTGAAGTGAAAATTGAATGAAAATGAAATATATTATATTTATGGACACTCATGATCAAAATTTTAAAATCCAATTAAATTGAGGAAACTTTTGTGTAATTTTTGATAATTTATTTCATTATTTTAAACCCATTATAAACATTTTTCTCTTACAATGGAGAAACATAATTACCAAATTTAATAATTATATTGACCACAAAAAAAATTGATATTTGTTCCAAATTTGAACATCCTAATTCCAATTATCATATCTAGATTTTATAAATAAATATTTATAGTTGGATACAAAAACATTAATTTAAATTCATAAAACCCAATGAAAAATATTTTTTAGAAAATTTAGTTTTAAGAAAAAATATTGTCACAAATCAAAATAAGGAAAAAAGATGATTGAAATAGAATAAGTTATATTATTATAAATAAAATGATTCAAATTAAAAATAAAAAATAAAATGGGACTTTCAAATCACTTTATTTAATGAAAAGAATTTACTGTATTTTAAAATTCATCAATTTTTCTATTTTTTATTTAAAAAAATCATTTTAGAAGAATTACATAATTTCACAAAATGTGATTATTGATATAGTGATTCCAAATAATGTGTTCATTTTATAAAATAAAATTACTAAATGTTGACTAATTTAATTATATATTCAGTAAATTGGAGGTAATAAAAATTATTTTTGATGAAAATAGATTTTTAGAGCATAAAATTACTTCAAAAAAAATTTGAATTATTATTCTTATAAGGATTAATGAATACATTTTTTATGTAAGAACACTAGAAATATATTTTAAAATATAGTTATGGATATTAATACCCATTATTTCTATTTCTTGGTTATAATGATCTCATTTAAATTACAATATGTTTATTATATATCTCAATTCTCTTAAAGCACCATGTTACGTGTTGAGAAGGATATAACTTTTATTTTTATTTTAATCTAATTTTTTTGTCTTAAAAAGGAAAAGAACATCATTTTTAACTAAATTCATTCAATCTAAATCTACATGTTTAGTTTCAATTTTTCTTTCTTTATTATGAAAACCAACATATCGTATTTTTTAATCAAATAAAAAAACCTAAAAATAATATTTTATAATAAATAGGACAATGAATGTAATACTGTAGAAGATCCTCATGAATTATGACCCTGGTCAGCAACTATTTTGTATTAGGAAAATAAATTTTATCTTTTTCATCTCTATATGAAATATATATCAAAACATTGTGCCATTGAGAGGTAATCAAGCAGTTGGTCATTCATTATTTCTTTCAAATTTTGTAAATAATTTTATTTCTAATATATTTATAAAAAATATATTATTTTTTATTTATTTAACTCAACCTTTGAAAATAATATATTTTTTCACTCATTATTGGGAAGGTGATATTAATTTTTGAACCCAACTGTGGAGAGTCGTCATTTGGAGAAACCATGAAGGACTCGAAAGGGGATGTGAAACAACAAGTTTTAGATTACTTATCAAAGGATCAAATTCATATCTAATAATAATTCCTATAATTTCATTAATAAAAAGCCAAGGAACAAAAATATTGTCTCTTATATCTTTCTATATTTCATAAAGACCCCTGCGATGTAAAACAAACAGAGAATGTTGTTTTTCACAATGATGTAGAAGCCCTGTTTGAATGGCTTGGTGAAATAATAAAAACAGAGAGTAAAATACAATAATTAAATGAATATATCATTTTATATGAAGATAAACTATTATCTAATGTCTCATAATAAATACCTTTAAAGGAATTTATATCCCCATTAGACATTCAAGTAAAAGAAAATGAGGAATGCAAGGGGATATTACTTGAATAATTATAATCATCTAGTCTCATTCAACCATTTATATAGGGAATTCAAGAATAATATATTCATAATAATAAACTATTATGATATCCAAAATACAAGGATGATTTTCTAGTGAATATAAATGTATTGAAATGAAACATGATCCTTCACTAGTTAAAGGAGAAAACAATATATCTCTATTTCACTCTCTATATAAAGAAGATGAAACCTCCCACATAGTGGAATTTAAAGAAAGATGGAATGATCCTGAATTCCTACCTCTATATATGAAAACTATAATATTAACGATACCTTCCACTAAATAAGAAATTAATTAAAAAGTAATTCATGGAATCAGTGGTTTCTTGAACTCAATATAATTTAATTCTCCTAAAGTTTATTCGTACATTCAAACCATATGTTTATATTATCAAAATTCAGATAAATTTTTTACTGATGAGGACGAAAATGATAATGATAGTGTAGTAGATGAAGAATTCATGAAACACACTAAAAATGCTGAAAATATAATAGAGGGAGAAACTGAGAAGATTCTAAATGATTTTTTGGAAGAAACTGAGTAAAATGATTCCAAAATTTTTGGTGAATATATTGATAACAATTTTTCATACGAAAATTATATAAAATTTTATTTACTCTCTAAGATTTCCATTGAAAATTATATTTATATAAAATATAAAGAACAATCCTTGATGAATAGAACATTGGCCAATGGAATAAAATCCAAAAATTACGAGGAATCACTCTTTATCCTTAATAAAAATATAATATTTAAATATATGAAATTAGTTTCTATTAGGAATATACTATTCATGTATTTCTATTCAAAAAATGGTCTAAATGAAATATGGAAGCAGTAATATATAGTTGATAATCTAAATGAAAGTCCACCCAGTATGAAATTATGGCTGACCACTAGCACATCTCATAAGGGGGTAGTCATAACGTAGTACCCATATAGTGGTTTAAATAAATATTTACATTTATTATCATTCATTTTAACTTCTTCATAAAAATAATTTTAGTAATATATTAGATTTTTTAAAAATTACCTAATAATTTTGAGATTTACTGTCTTGGACATTGTGATTTGATTAATTTTTTTATGTTTTTTGGTATATAATGATGATAGAACATTTTAGTGAATTATATCGAAAATATAATTTGTAGAAGAGGAATAGAAAGTGATTCATGTGGAAAGTGGAGTTTATTTTTAAATCTATTTTATTTTATGTTTACCACATTTTTTCATAATATTTGTTTTTATATTGATAGATAAATTTCATGTCCCACCATAGAAATGATTCTAATTATCTATCCTTGGAGACAAAATATTACATAGTAAACTCATAACTCCATGTCTTAAAAATCATTTTTAATATGATGCGATGAGTAAAAAAATAAATGAGTTACTAATGGAATAAAAATGAGGATGAATATGTTGAATAATGACTTAAAGAGAAGTGTTTATTTCTATAGATAATATTATTTTTTATTTTGGAAAATTTTTATTTATCAAATTTTTATTGATTTATTTGTTATTTTTGGGCATTACCAAGAGTCTTTAACCCAATATTATATTTTCCCCATAATAGATAGTACTTTGAAATCAATATTTCCCACTATTTATCAAGTAATATTCATGATAAACTTATAAATGTTTTCTTCTAGATCAATCATGGAATCTTATTCAAATTTTGTTTGAAGAAAGTCACTTTTGAAATTATTATGGCTTTTTTATTTTTAGCCCTTCTTCCATGTAACTTCCTGTTCATTTAATCATACATAGACCATTGATTCTAGGATTAAATTTGTTAGTGAATGAGCCACAATACAGGATAATTTTATCCTTTCCCACCCCTAATGTTAGTATATTTACATGATATTCTTTATTAAATGTGTATTTGATAGTTAGTTTGTGGTGGAAATGGGAGCATTCTCAACGGGTATGGAATGTATTTCATTTCATTGGGGTTGGGTGGGACACCATGATTTATCGTTCAAGGTATTTCATTGTACAGACATATTAAAAAAGAAAAAAATGAAAAAAAGGTGGTGTATTTTGTAGTTCTAGAATCACCATTAATAGAACGGTGGCCTAAAGATCATATCTGGTAAGTGGGCGGATTTGAGGTTCTTCCTGAGTGAAAATAAAAAAAAGAATTTTTTTTTAAAAATATAAATAACACAAGAGGTTTAATAATTCATTTAGATTACATGTCATATCATGAGTTTACATTGAGTCTTTGGGATGTGGGGAGATTACTTTTTCATTTATAAATTGGATACACATTGTACATTAATTTCTGTATCATGAATTTAATTTAAGAGAAAATCCTTAATTTGTGACCTATTTTTTTTAATAATTTTCATCCATCCTTAAGTCCCATGGTTATCAAATAATTAATGTGAATCCCTCATGAATTTAAATGATATTTTTGTTGAAATATTGGATATGGTAGATACATTTCATGCCCCTGATATGTGACATGATCTTGAAGTATGGTAAACAACAGTTACATTTATCACCCTGATTGATGAGTGAAAATAATTCAATGTTAGGTAGATTGAAAATGTTATACACATTAATAAAAAATAAAAAAAAATATGTTTTTAGAAGGGGAAGCATTTTAATTTAAAAACACTGGATGTAAAATACATTTTAGGGAATTTTCCTTCCAATTGAGTAGTTGGAAGAGTTTAGTGGTGTGATTCTTGGAAATTAATTTATCATTGAAATACAATTGATTTTTTTTGAATTATGAGGTTTATATATTAGTAAGGTGGGGATCTATTATGACACATTCCAAGATACTCTGCTATGTACAAGAATGATTTTATGTGTATTTGTTTTGCGGGTGTCAATGCGTGAATAATTGATGGTGACCGTACCAGAAAATTTATATGTGAGTCTTTATCAAGGAGTCTACATACAATATCATGTGACCATGACTTCCACTATACCATCGACCATGAAGCATTATTACATGGGAATTCTATATCCTCGGATTTTGATCCTACGAAAATTAGTAATGGGATGGTGGGAATGAATTCATTCTACTTTATCTTGGAATTTCATCCACTCATATAGACAAAACATTGGCCAAATAAAGATGTCATGCAACCGTAGACCTCATGGTCAATTCTCAAATTGTGAATACCATTACAATCACTCCATGAAACCATAAAACTTCATATATAATCTGAAATATGTGATTCACATAAGAGAAAAATATATATTGTTCTTGTCACCGTTCATTGATCGATACCCCCATGTATTGAAGCTACTCGACAATCCTAACATCATCTAACATGAGACCAAGAATTACCATCATAGATGATGATAAAAATTCTATGGGAATTTAACCATTGTGTGGTCAAGAATGTATGAGGGAAACTAGGAAATGCTGATGTGGTTTATAAATTGGGAAGAATAATTAATATGGGGGATGATCTCTAAATATGTAATATGAATTCAATGGATTGAAGATTCGCTAGAAAAGAATGATTCTAGAAGATTACGCTAGTACAAAAGATCAAGAAAATTAAAATTATGGATTATTATTGAAGAAGGTGTGATGATCAGTGATAAGAAGAGATGATTAAAATTGAGAATTCATCATTAAAAGATAAATCCACATGATTCTTTGGATTTCATGTTTTTCAAGAAGTGATGAACTGAAGAAAATACATGAATTAAATGTAAAAGGCCTACATGTTAGAATGTGATCTATTTAGAGGTTCTTATTGATGATGATGATGCCTTCATTGGAAACTTTTTCACTGGATATAATGAAGAGTAAATGTTTATAACATATTATTCTTTAATTTTACAAATAAACATTCAGTCAAGTGGGAGTATGTGAGATGGGATATTGGAAATTGTTGGAATCTGTGGAACATTATGGGTTCATTATGGCGAGGAGTAGTATTTCATAACCCTTGATTTCCATTGTGGATGAATAAGTTAATAGGTTTAACTATATTTGACTGAAATAAACTCAATATATTAATCCTTGAAGTAAAATAGGGTCAAAATGTTGATTACAAATCTTGGGTGAGTCACAAATACCGAAACTGATATGAAAGATGATGTTTGTTTTGGTTTGGATATGGAACAATTTGATATCATGATCAAAAATATTTTATGATAAATACCACTACCTACATAATTCTCAAATAACAATATTAAATGGGGGTTATTCTGTTGTGGAAGTTAAAATTTATCACTATTGATAGTAATATGTGTCATGACACCAAGGATGATGACAATTGAGATTAATTTATAATGAGAAGACATAAGAACTACACACACATGAAAATATAGAGGGTAAAAAATATTACACGATGATATAATTTATTAGTTGGAAATTTTAGAGTCCCGGGTCACACGAATTAAAACTGAATCCAAATTATAAAGAGTAATATTAATCGTGTTTATCTAAGACTTTTATTACCTTATTTGAATAGTAACCTTCTAATACTTGGATGATTTCAAGGGTGGAATATAGATGATTTTATTCCAATAAATAAAGATACTATGCTCATGTGATAAGAGATTCTCCTCTTCACTATGAAATATGGATAAAGATACCACTATAATTTTCTACTATATTTTTAATTCTTCTTATATAATTGAATATTCGTATTTTTAATTCACGTGTTCTAACATTCTGTCATATCCCTTTATATCTATATTCCTATATCTTTTTGCTCCCCATGATCTATTATATTTATGGTGATGATTAATTAAATTCATATTTTTCCTTGAGGGTTTTTTCTGAGTACCCCAAAATCATTTATTTACAATTTTTAATCATTTTATTCTATTTATTGTGATGGAGAATGGAATTGATAAGATTAGTGTGGTAGGTATCAATTAGTATTTTCAGTGAATTTATAAATCCTTATATTACTTATCAAATATTAATTCCTTCCAACCTCATTGGGGAATATTTGTATAATATAGAGTTCAGTGTGTTTAGGGGTTGAAAAGGATCACAATGGAGTCCGGTCTTGGAAGGTATCACACTCTGGGTTAAGGTGTTTCATCAACAATGGCTACTATATGAGGTTATGTTTTGAATTCGGAAGAGTTTTATTAGTATTACTAAATATAACAACATATATTAAGGGTAGTTATGCATATATGGGGGTTTAAATATCAAATATAATTTTGAAAAAAATAATGGATAATATAGTAGTCCATGCAATCGAACCAAGGATGAGTACATTTCATTATAAATTAATTAATTATTCATTAATATACATGTTTCATTTTCTATTATCCATTTCACATTTTCATATCCCATATTTCTTCTTCATTAATAAAATAAAAAAAAAATCAAAAGAACAATAATTTAATTAAGAATATTGAATGAATTATTACAAAATCTCATTATGTGAGACGATCTAGTTAACCATTTTTCTGTATTAGGAAAAAAAATTATAGCATTTTCAAATCCCTATGACATCCATGTTTTGTGATAAATGATGTGTAATCATTGAGTTAGTGCATAAGAGATTACACTCAATAGTGAGTGATACGATGAATAGGGTAATGGACGATGGAATAGAAGGGAGGTGAATATGATAAGTAAATTTTACCAAATTAAGCGATTACTTAATTAACTATCAACGTTAAATATTATAGTTAATTATAAGTGGAAGTAAAATTAAAAATAGATATATTTTTATACTGGTGCTATCCAAAGTAGAAAAAGTCAATTATTATACCTATATACTCTTCCATAGATATGTTATTAACTATTTGTTTTTTAAGTAGAATCATAACCAACTTATATAATCATTTTTTATAAATTAATGGGATAATAATGAAACAAATTTTTTTTATGGGGAGTCACAATCCAATTACAACACCACTTTAGATATCAGGAGTCACAACCAAAATGGTTTTAACTTTATAATATGATATTTACAAACTTGAGAAGTGAAAGACAAAAACATAGAAACTAACAAACAAACAAAGTGATAATAGAAGTTATGAAGTAGTGTAACAAACATAAAATTAGAAAATTGAATATAAATAAAATGTGTGGCTACTAAAAATAACAAAAGTGTGCATGAATGTTAGGAAGTAGTGTAAAAAACATAAGAAACCAGATGGCGTTTAATAAATAAGAATATAATGATAGCTATTAATAGTTGATTATTGGATCATATTAGCTAGGAAGGATATGTTTAAAAACATGTAATTTAGTACTTGAGACATCATCCAGATGATGAAACAATGTATCATAGAAGACATTATGGAGTGTACAACATAATTAATGTTCAAATATTTGTCTCAAAGAAACACATAGTCTTGAATATTCAATAGCCTATCATATAATTTAATTTAATCATAGAACCATTATTAAGGATCATTAATAAAACTATCAAAAAAAACTACAATAGTTTAATGGAATTAAAATTCAAATGACACAATTATTTATAATAAATTAGAAATTAATTCCTAGAATAATCATAACAATAATCATTTTAATTCGAAACATAAAGGCTAATTCAAAAGAAAATTGATGTAATTTGAATAGATATGTATAAATAATTAAATACTAACACGTTAGTAAATTATATTTTGAAAATAACTTATTTGATTTTTAAATTTGAAATTAAAAAACTTTCCACATATAATGATCAGTAAACATATAAAAATATTAAAAACTATGAACACTATATTATATAAATTAATATAAGTATGAATGAAATTAATTTCAACTAATATTAAATTAGAAACAATAAAATAAATGATGAAAAAAATATGGGAAATTGTTTTTTGAGGTTGATGCTCTTTGTTTTAGGAATGGGAATAAAAACAAATTAATCATCATGAAAATATTTTTAAATCAATGAAAAACACATAGAATATGATAGAAATAATAAATATGAATTTATAATGTCATGATAGAAATTAAATCATTAATCAGAAATAAACATCAAATCTAGATCTACAGTTTTATTTGAAACATAGAAGAATTTACTCGTTTTAAACAATAATAATTAATTTACACCCTACTTGAGTACCCTAATTGTGGGGAACAATAAATTTTAAGTTAAATTTACTATGGATAAACCCTAATTATGATTAAAATTATTATTGATGATCCATACTTTTGGAAGATCTACTTTTTGAACCCTACTTTGGGAACCCTACTTTTGAAAACCTACATTTGAAAGCCCTGCTATTGGGAAGTATGACATCTACCATTGCTATTGACTTACCATTGTAATATATTGCCCTTTACTATATAAAATTAACTAAAATTTATGTTTTAAAAAATAAACTACCATTTTCATTAAAAATTGAACTATTGTTTATATTTTAAAAAACAAACACTATTGATCATAAGACATCAGTTATCTATAGTTGGAGAATATATGATCTAGAATTGAGACTTAAGATCTTCCATTGAGGAAATAATTATAGAACATCTACTGTTGGAAACATAAAAAAGGGATATAACATTTCATCAAAATATATTCTACCTTTTGGATTTATAATAATATTATGATATGAATCAATAAAGTGAATGGTACTACCTAGGTGAAATATGGGTTGATATAAGATATGGTTGTTAGTAGTTTATCATTCCATGTAAAATATTTTAACATAAAATAAATTTATGATTAAAATATTTGATAATAGAATAAAATATTGGTTTATAATAAATAAATATATATAAACTCTAGATATTTACATTGTATTAAAACATGTTTCAATACGAATAGTATATCAGGATATATTATTGAATTTATTTGAAAAACATAATGTAAAACTTCAAAAAACGAAATTTAAATACTTCATAACTAAGATCATTTTATGCAATCTTTTCAATATCTTAATATTTACATATATTTAAATGAATTTTATGAAAACATATTAACATCCACACTTAAAAAACAACAAGTGATTCTAATTCAAATTTTAATATATTTCATTGAAATAAAAATGATGTTGAAATATTTATATACCATAATACGTGATTCTTTGTATAAACATCAGTAAACTTTCTCACCACTTGAAAAAACATATTAAGTATTAAATTTATGATAAATAAATATGGATAAATATATATTATATCCAATAGAACATGTTTTTTAATAATTAAATTAGTATAAATAAATTTATAATACAATTACAAAAGAAAACAATAAATTAGTTTCAACTAAAAATAAATATTGAAACAAAAAAATTTCAAAATGTTGTGTTAGACTTAAAACATTATATTGATAAAATTTTACTTCATCTTAGTCCAATAAAATGAATATATACTTATTAACAGTCATAAGAAATCATAATTATAAATTTTTGTTTTCAGCACAACTTAAAAAAATATAGCAATCTAGTAAGACCAGATTTACATCTAAAATAATGTGAGGGGTTTGGAAAGAAATTCAAAATCATAAACCAACTACATGAAAAATATAGAAATAAATGCATGGATTTAAAAAAATGAAATGTGTTTTCATTGGTGCTTTAAAATTATAAGTAATTTTTTTTCTATTTTATGTGCAGTAGTGTGGCTGGCCAAGGTCGTCTCTTAAAGAGGTAATAAATAAAATCGAATAATAAAGGTATTTTGAAAATAAAACAAAATAACAAAAAAAATTACTGAAAAGGATAACGTTTTTTATCATTTATAAACACAAATAAGTATTATTGAAGATTCCATTTATTTTTTATTTTTTTAGATGAGTTTGATAATACATTGGGTGAAGATGTTTTTTTGAATTTATTACCAAAAATATCTAGTCTGACACTACCTATTAACTTAGTTATTAGTCCATATTTTTCTAACTAAAATCATACTAATTATAATCCCCTAATTTGTCAATCCCTATAACCAATGATAATTTACCCAAATGACAATAATGAAATTAATTAAACCTTAGGCTAGCTTCGTAACATGCAATCGTAGAACCCTTAATTGGTTATCTTTCCATGGATAACATATGGTATGTGGTGAATTAAGGCTCATATATATGATAATTTTATGATAAATTTAGTGTAGGGATTACATTTTAACTCTAAAAATTGAACACATATTGTGTTTTTTACGGATTAAGATTACACTATCCCAATTAATACAAATATCAACCTCATATATTTTGTGTTAATTGTTCAATTGATTTGTTTATGTAGTTTAAGAAAGAAAATAATTTCAAAGATAATATCAAATAAATTACCATAGATCATCTATTCAAAATAAATAAACAATTAAGGATAGAGTTATATAAAATATTAGATAAAATTACCCTTCTATGGGTGGTGCAATCATCATAGAAACGTTTTTATTAGAAAATGTTGTGTAATGGGTATGACCACGTTATATTTAAAATCCTATTTTCCTTAATAAATATAAGGATTATTGGAGAATATTAATGAATAAAATAGAATAAGTATATAATAAACAAAAATTATTATTATAAAAACAAAAACATTATAAAGTTAAGAAGAAGAAGAATGATTCGATGAATGGATCTTTGAATTAACAAATTTCAATCATTAAATTCAAGGAGAAATGGAGTGTAAAAAATTATCCACTTCCATAAATCTCATAATAAATTTCCTAAACAATCCAAAATATGAAAAGAAATATTTATAGAGTTGAGTTGAGGTTGGGGTTTTATGACTTTTGAAGTGTGAATAGAAAAGTGTGTAAAATATTTGAATCCAAATTACACCAATTGTTTCACCTCCATAACCTGTGAACCAGATATCCTAATAGAAGAATGATTTATTATAAATTGGTTTCTGTAGAGTCATTCAAATTTTTTTCACAAATAATTTAATAATAAATACGTAATGGCCTGAAAAACTGAAGTGGTGTCCAATATGGTGAGTCTAGTCCAACATTGAATTTGCAGACCATTTAATCTAATAAAATGATCAATCTTGATAAGATGTAAAAAATGATTATTGAATCATATCAAGTGAGGAAGTCTAATAAAAATTATTAATTTGATATAATAGAAATAAAAATATTATTTATAGAAATACAATAGTTCACTTTAAGGTTGAAAACTAGAATTTTTATAACATTTAAAAATGAATAACCTATTCCAAAATATTTCATAAATAAAATTATTTATCGAAATATGATAAAAAATGTCATCTATTATCAATAAATATTCAATAAAATTGGGTTTTATTAACTCCCACAAACTTACTCTTTTTCCTTCGAGAAAAAGTCACTTGTTTTGTGTTCTAGAAAATCATGACAACATATGCATATTCATATTTCCCAATCCACAGTGAAAAAATGTTCAATGTAAGAACATTATAAAGCATCAATCTAAATAAATATAATTCTTATTGTATCATTAATTATACTAAAAAAATCTACTGATATTAAAATAACTAATAATAGTGAAGTAACTCATCAGTGTACGCTGTCACTAATTCCCCATGAGTGTGTTCCAAACATTTGAAACTCGC
The DNA here is from genome assembly GCA_963277665.1 of Viscum album. Classification (NCBI taxonomy): domain Eukaryota; kingdom Viridiplantae; phylum Streptophyta; class Magnoliopsida; order Santalales; family Viscaceae; genus Viscum; species Viscum album. Next base: position 734,203,374 of record OY728139.1, on the reverse strand, counting down.
ATCTCCACCCATTATTCAATATATTCATGTCATATAAATTTTTTTACTTGGTTTAATTCCACTGTACCTAATCTAAAATTCTTTACTCACAAATTTGATGACCCACTCAAATTAGAATTCCCAAAAGAGAAAACTTAAGATTCTGAACTTGATATCCCCATATATTTTATATTCTATCACTCTACTATTTATTATATATATATATATATATTGATTTATTTTTTATTTTTTTATGGTTTAAAACTATTGGTTATAATTTACATACAAATATGTGAATTTGAAATTTTACTGAAATATATTTGTTGAGAAACAAACGTATGAATTTATCATTGATATATGTGGATTTTTTACCAAATTTGGTTATACCTTATATTGAGTATGAAAAATTTCAAAATTTGTGGTTTCATTAAATTATTGTGGAGATATAAATTACACATTATACCATGGAACAAAAATCATAAATAATGTTTTCAAAATCTAAAAGTTTTTATAATTAGACAACCAATCAAATCATCAATGAATTACAATTTTATAAAAATATATCATTAATAATTAAATATTTCTTATCCGTTTCAAGCTATAAATAAAATTTGAAAACATGAATTTTTGATATTTTCGACATGTAAATGAGTATGTTAAAGGATATGTTTTTTAAATTTATTTTTGAAAACAAAAAAACTATAAAAATTAAAGTCCTAAAAAATATACCCTAAAATATTGTCCCCAACCAGATACATAAAATATTTCATTTTTCTCAATGTGAACCTATGATATGATAAATATTCATAAAATATAGAATTCAAATTGGAAAAATATTATAAAAGTGAAAGGGTTAGGGGCTTCTTAATAATTTCAAGTGATGATTAAATGATATAGTGTGACGGAATCAACTATATGGGTGGGGAATCTTTCAATATACCACTTCAAACATTTCCCATTGACTATAATGCAACTTCATGTGTCATCTTCTATGATCTCCACACCACCATATGGGAATATTTTATATAGAATACAAGGGTCTAACCATCTAGAACACAACTAACTGGGCATCACCATTAGTGATGAAATGTAGAGTGGGACTTTCTCCCCTATATGAAACTCAATTTTTTGGATCATTATATCACAATCCACATTTATATCATTCCTTATAGAGCCCAGAGTTTTTATATGATAGAAACAGATTCTCCTCAATCCCATGAATTTTCTGCTTCTATAGAATTATAACTTGAGCTAAATACATGATGATTTTGTTTATATCCCAATATGAATAATTTTTTATCTCCATGAGAAGGTGAAATTATTTCCAAAAAAAGAAATTCTGTAGGGTGACATACAAATGAGAGTCTTTTCTCCATCCTATTAGCCCCAAATACATCATCGTATATTTTCCTCCAATTCAACCTATTTGGCATCATGATTTTTTCAAAAAACTTGTTCCAACTCCCAATTAGAATACTTGTCCTGAATATTAGTTTGGGGGTGGTATGGAGTAAAACTTTTATGTATTAAACCTTACATCATAAGAAGGGAAACCAAATGAATATATCAAAAGTGCGTCCCTAGGATACTGATTATGGAATTTGGTACTCCAAACCTACATTAAAATTGGTCCTTCAAAAAATACATGACCACATGAGAATCATTAGTTATGGTGGACCTGAAATCCACCCATTTATTAACATAATAAAAAATGACCAAAATGTATAGGAAATCGTATGATCATGTAGAAGGTCCCATATAATCAATTTTTGTAACATTAAAAATCAGGCAAAAAATATGGTTTTTTGGGTCATCTCGTGTCTCCTAGAATTGTTTCTAGTTTTTTTCGACATGTGAGATTGAATTATAAAATACATGGCCACCACGGAGCAAGAAAGGGTAGAATAATTAATATTCTAAGACTATCCTACCAGAAATTTGGGGTTCAATGTTTTCAGCGAAATAATGTGTTTGAAAAAATTTAAAATAAACATAAACATATGATAGGGAACAAATATCCTAATGAAATGGTCACTACACATGCAACAGAGGTAGGGATCTTCCTAAAAAAACATACACTCCAATTTAATTTTTAAATTGATGTTTCCTCAAATTTAGAATAATTTTAGATGTAACATGGTAGTATAGTAAATTTTAATTCCCATGATTCGTACATGAGTTTAAGAATTTATCTTCATCGGCGAAAGTGACTCGATGTTGTACCAATTATAAGGTTTTATCCTCTAGTGTGAGCATAAGAATACTCATGTGTTTCACCAACAACTTCTATGACCCCTACTTATCATTTATCTCAATATCAAATTATTGAAAAGCATCATCCATAAGATAAGTCTAGTCTTTTCATCTTACTTCATCAAGAAGAAACTCATAGCCAAATGGTTAGAAAAAATAAGTACTTTAGATCCCAATAAATATGAATAAAATTTATCTAATGAAAATATAACAGAAAAAACTCATGTTGCATTGTGGTGAAACATTCCTAGGATGAATACAAAGTTGTAAATACATAAGAAATCATATTGGAGCACCCTTGAAACCGATGAGATGAGACATATCCAACTAAAATTTGTATGAGTCACACATAATCTTGAATGGAATATGCATATGTGGTAGTTGTATGATCGATGATTTGGTTAAATTCCTATTTATCTCATCAAATTTTAACCTGAATGAAATATAAAGAAAGAGATATCTTTTTAAAGCATTCAGGGTAGAGGTAGAGAGACCATAAAAATTTATATTATGAATAATGAACAAAACCATTGCATCAAAGGTATGTTTTAACATCATACCCTCATGAAGGATATAGTAAGGATGAAATAATACATACCATTGATCTATCAACCAATTTTATATTTTTAAATACTACATATCATATAAAAATTATTTTCTCTCATATTAAATGACATTTCTCAAAGTTCAAAAAAAATTCTTCACAATACAATGATTCATCACCTTTCCCAAAATATTGAAACATTTATCAAATGATGATACATAAACTATAAAATCATTCATAAATATATTCACATAGGTGTAAATGAAATATGAAAAATTATACTGACCATTTTTCTCTAGAAGTTACATGGGGAATCACAAAGCCCAAATGGAATCCTTATATAGGAAAATTAGCTGAATTGACTAGTGAATGTTGCCTTATCATAATACTTTGGAGCAATTTGAAATTGAATATATACTAAAATGGAATCCATAGAACAATTTTATGACTTCCTAGAGTGTTTCTGAAGCATTTGATCAATAAATTGGAAGGTCAAATAGTCCTTGCAGGTGGATTGATTTAGTTTCCTATAATAAATACACAACCTCGAATTCTTTTGAACAATCATTAAAAGTAAACTATCCCCCCCCCATTATTTATAATAGTACCATAATGTTTTTTTGGAAAAACATTAATATGAGACAACCATTGAGAACCCTAAATTAGATATATGATACTTTCTGTGAAAAAATTTCAACTTATTTTTTTAAAGACATCAATAATTGATTGACTAAGTATCTTTTTTTTGGACTCCAAACTGATTTTACCCCATCCTAAAAAAGAGTCTTATGCCTTAAATTGGAGGGGATAAAATCAAGTATTTCTGCCATGTTCCACCCATTTTCTCTAATGTTTTCCCAAAAAAATAATCAAATTCTTTTCTACATTTTAAAAAGGGACATTGATAAAAATAAGAATTGGAAATATCATTCCAATCATACTGTTTGAGATTTTATATTTTTTTAAATGTATTCCGTTCCAATTTAGATCGGTGATGTACATATAGATACAATGATGATAATCAAATATGTGAATAATGAACAACTGTATTAGGGTCTAAAACATAAAAATTAGAGGATAATGCATAAAATCTATCAGCATACTCAATATCCATGTCACAATCAGATTGATCAAGATCAAAATCAAAATTGAAATCTATATCAAAATCAAATCAATAAGTGGGTTTGGAATTGAAATGGGTGTTGAAGTTCTTTTATACATGAAAATTGAATGAATCCCAAATACCACTCTATGAAAGTAATCATCCCCATTTGAAAAATATTAAAAAAATTATATTGAGATGCATCAAAAGATGGGTTAGAATGGAAGATGAAGAAATTATGACTGTCATAAATTTTGTAATTCATGGATTCTAAAATATTAAACCCTATGGTCATATATCCATTCTCTAGGGTATTTGATCCCTCCTTTAAATTAATGATTTCATGGTAGTTTTGAAGGAAGGGTAATTCGTGAATAATGTGATCATGATAACTTACATCATCATCCACCATATTCTACATGTTAAAATCCACAGAAAAATTCATGCCCCTTACCCAAATAAGGAAATCATCGATGACTCCCATCAGTTGTGATATGGCCATATTGGATAATTTCATTACCACCCTTGTCATATTCAACTCACCAACCCGCAAGGAAGTTGAAATAGAGTGAGGAGAACTCTATAAGAGTCACCAAGACACCATAAAACATTAGAGAAAAAGAAAATCTATATGTTTCCTAAAATGGTGAATTTCTTGTATTCCATGCACTTTGTAGGCATCAACAAGGTTGGTGTAATGAGAAAAAAGTCAATAAACCCATTATTAATCAACTAACATCCCTTTAGACCTCTTTTATTTGTATACAATTATTTCAACAACATGGAAGACATTGTAATTTTGTTGATTGCTTTAGGAAGAGGTATGTTGATCTCAATACGCTTGAATGTATTTGAAACCTCCATTTTCAAATCCTCTTCATCTATATTCCAGGTTTTCTATACTCTATTTTCAAATGGATTGGGTTTCAAAGTAAAATCATCATAATGTATCTTACCTTTTCCTTTATCCTTGGGATCCTCATCAATTGTACTTTAATTGGGCTTATCAATAGTTTTAGGGAATCCCATCAGAATTATCTGTGCATATTTATCAGTCATGTTCTTCTAACATCTCAATGTGATGTAATTGACACCCCCTTTAGATTTTGAGTAGGATGGGAAGGAATGTGTCCAGAGTTATTACATACCATTTCATGGATGGTGGTGTAAATTTGGCATATTTGTGTCCTCAACTTCCTTAGCTCTGATCTCGGGCTCTGATGCTCATTATATTGACTAATGAAGACTTGTTTCAAGAGTATACCAATTGGATAGCCATACTTTGGTTGATAAATACATTATTTTTTTGACATGTTATTGATTGGGCATCAAATATCATCTAGTATTTCTGAAAAAACATGTTGTTAAGTTAGAGGATGCTGCATCTTTTTTTGAAAAGGGGGACATCATTGTTGTCTATTAGCATACATAATATTCAATTGATCCTTACACCATTGGTTGTATGTTTCTGAAATGGAATCATACTTATTATCGGTATGTGGTTTTTGTTTCTACTAACATGGTTTCTGGGGAATACTTCAACTCAATCTTTCAACCATTGTAGTTAGGTGAAATAGTCAGTTGGCTGGCCAATTTTTTGGGAAGGTATTTATAGACTCATGGGTGTGGGATGTGATGTTTTTAGATCCTAATCAATCTACCTCACCATAGTGATCAAGTTTTACAACACAGAATGAAAATATTTTTAAAAAAATTTGGTTTTGTGGGAATTTTGTAGAAAACATTATGAATCACTGCCAATACAAATACATTGAATCCATGTGGGATTTCATAAATCCTTAGATCTATTTTAAATGGTATTTTTTCTTGAATGTAGAAAAAATTTCTACCAAAAGAGGCTTTTTAAAATCATTCCAACATGTTACATTTTTATGTTGCAAATAATATAACTAGTCTTTTTAGTTCCATTATTTGAGAGTAGTAATACTTATGTTTTTTTAATATTTAGACACATTTCTTGGTTTCATGATTGATGATATCACATTAAATTATTTAAGGTCATTTTTTAGAATCCTCGCCAGATAATCTTTGAAAATTTTGAAGAAGGTGATTTAACCCTGATTACAGTTCAATGTCTAATTCAAGACGTGGTTATGCAATATAATTTGGCAGATAGTCAATGTCTAGTGCATCCAATTCTAAAATGGTTATTTTTAATCATTTTTTATTTTTATACCACTGGTTCTATTTTTAATTTTTATTTATATATGCTTCAAATTTTGTTGTTTCCATAATGGAGGAATTCACCAACTGGTTGAATGTTGAAACTTATAGTACATTAAAGCTATCTAATTCATTCCATAAGGATTTTTTCATTCTCAATGATATGGTCATAGTGATACTTATTATTATTTCTTTTAACAAATAAAATAAAAATGAAATGAATACAATTAGAGCATAATAAAAAGATAAGAAGTTTGATTTGATGGTATAGAAAAGAAAAAAAATGTGAATGGGGGATGAGGGAAGAGAAAAAATAAGAAGACAATGAAATGAAAAATAAATTAAATTCCACTAATTGGTTGAAAAAAATCACTTTCATCCATGGATACAATGCCAATTTGAATGGAACTGTCATGGGATCTCTCAAAGAGGATGTAATTAAAACAACAAACTAATGTTATTTTGTAAAATAAAATAAAATAAAAATATCATAGAAAATGATAGGTGTGTGGGGTTTACTATTTTTAAAACACAATGACTTACAAAAAAAATAGGTTTTTATTTTTCATTTCATTGGTCATTGTAATCATATTGATAACGCACAAGGAGAAGAAATTTTTTGAAAAATATTTTTTAAATGGGGTAATAAATCTCACTATAACTATTCTCATAATTAGGAATAACTATAATTAAAATTAAAATAAACATAATTATCATCCTGCAATTTTTTAATCCCTAAACCCTATGGAAATTTACCTCACAAACAATGATAAAATGATTTGATCCCTATGTTAGTTTCAGAACATCTAATCCAAGACCCCTTCTATTAATATCATTCAAATGATAGATTATGGATAATGGTGATTTTTGGATCTTATATATTGTGGGAGTGATGATAAATTGAGTTTAGGGATTATATTTTAGCTATAAAAATTGACCCCTTATTGTTTTGTTATATCGATTAAGATTGTGCTCTCCCAATTCACAAAAATCATGACTTGACATACTTTATGTTAAATTTTTAATTGATTTCATAGTTTCATTTATTTTAAAATATAAATTCATAGATCATATTATAGGAATTATATTAGCTCGTTTATTTAAAATAACTAAATGAATAATGATAAAGGTAGATCAGTTACAGTGAAAAATCACATGGGTGGTTTATTCATTGTAGAAATGTTTTTTATTTGAAAATGTTGTGGATAGGGTATAGCCCAATCAAGATTCTAATCATGACTTCCAGACAAAATAAGATCATTATAGAGTAATAAAATTAAATAAATTCTAATAAATATAATATAATATTAGCATTTTAAGATGAAAATAAAAACATTTCAACAGGAAGACAAAAAAGAAGTCGTTAATGAATGGATACTAGCTTTAGGAAATGTCAATCTTAAAATCAATATATAAGAGTGAAACTAATTATCCCATGCCTTTAAAAAAACTAATTAATGTCCCATCACATCCAAAGGAGAAGAATAAATATTTACATAGTGGTTATGAGTTTATGGTTTCAAGACATTTCGAGTGTGAATGAGAAATTTGACCAAATATTTATTTCCATATTTCCCCCACCTATTTGACCACCAAAATGCATACACCAACTACCATTATAGAATGATTATTTTTGTAAAATTTGTTCTAATATCTTCCCTATAAATTTGGTCCCAATCTAATCATAAATTTAGAATTTATGGGCTAAATACTAAAGTGGTTTCTTATCTAGCAAGCTGGTCTAAATTTGACTACATGGTCCATTTACTCCAATAAAATGAATGGTACATCTTGAATTTAATAAATGGAAGTTGTATCCCATTGTGATAGGATCCCTTTTACAACATTTTATGTTCAAATAATGGGAATAAAGAATTTCAATTTCTAAAATACTATATTTCTTTTTAATGGGGGAAAACTAGATTTTTATCATATTTTTGAATGAATGATATAGTCCCTAATATTATATCAATAAAAATATTTTAAAAATTATGGGGAAATTATGAATTTTATTATAAATAAAGTATTAAATAAATAAAATTTTGTTTTATAAACTCCCCCACACTTACCATTTTGCACTCCTGGGAAATTTTACATGTTTTTTATTCTAAATAATTGTGACAAGATATACATTTCCATTTTTCACAATAAACTATGGAAAATATGAAATGTATGAATCCCATAAAGTGTCAACATAAAAAAAATGAAATTTAATATCTTATAAATTTTATCAAAACAAATACAATGATAACAGTAACACCAATCATAATTAAAGAAGTAATGGGTCTATAATGTAAATAATTCCCCATGTGTGTGTGACAACCATTTAAAGCTCATATATCAACCCTTTATTAATTATATTTCGGTAAATTAAAAAAATTATTCTAAACTTTATTAATTCCAAATAACATTTTGTACATTTATTTGCAATCATATTCAAAGAAAACTCAGTTAAGAATTACTGATAGTAAAACCCTAATATCCTAACCTAAATATCCGAACATGATTGCTATTTCATTGCTCCCCACATTAGAAAGATAATATATATATAAATATATATGTGTTGGGTTATTTATTTTTGATTGGTTTTTTAGGGTGTTCACCTGCTAGATATCATCTACACATGCATTTTTTAATTCAATATTTCATTGTATCTGATTGGAAGTGAAACGAATGTATCAATAAAACCTTGATATTTTATTATTTTTAACATAAATTTTCTATAGCATAAATTATGTAAGAATAATTTTTCAATTTGTGGTTGCGGGAAATGTTTTTTGGAGATATCAATGGGAACTTTTAGCATGATGAAATTTTACAAAAAATGGTGTCAAAATATAAAAGTTTTTATTTTGAGACATCAATTAATATCATCATAATATTAATTTTTATATAAAAAATGACCATTAAAAATGAAATGTTACTCATTATTATCGTCCGACCAACGTATTTTTAAAACATACAATTTTTATATGTTCTTCATATATATGATCATGTTACAAGAATTTTTTTAAAAACACACAAAATAAAAAAATATAAATCCTAAATAATCTACCCAAAAATTATTTCACCTCCCCCACACTTGAAATATTTCATTATCCTAAATGTTAATATATGATTTGATAAATTCAAATGAAATGAATAATTTTAAAAAGGAAGAATAAAATAAACGTTGAACGGTTAGGGACAACATGATAATTTAAAGTGATGATGGGATCATGAAGTGTGATTGAATCAACAACATTTGTGGGGAATCCAAAAATTTACATATTCAGATGTTTCATATCGAATGTAAAGATACTTACTCTGCTGAGTTTTGATATCTCCACTGTGCTATAATGAAAAACAATAGACACAGCATACAAACATAACCATCAGTAATGAAGTTTACCAAGAAACAACATTATTTATGAACATTAGATTAAGAATTTATTCCAAACATGCAACTTTTTATATCATTAAAAAAATATTCACATTGTATCATTCCTTGTAGATCCTTATATTTTCTTAAGATAATAAAATGTTTTCATGCCCTGGAATTTATAGCTTATAGTGAATTCAATCATGGGACAAATCCATGTGGAATTTCTTTATATCCAAATATGCCCGGCGAGAAACTTCAATAGGGAGACGAAAGGATTTCCCAAAAATTATCCAGCAGGGTGACCTACCAAAGGGAGTCTTATATTCCATCTTATAAGCCGAAAGCACATTATCCTAGCAGTTATGTAAGTCTCTCTATTCGGCTGTAGAATATTTTCAAAAATTAGTTTCAACTCAGGATTTGAAATATCATACTAGAAATTTTTTTATGGGTGGTTTATATTAGATGTTTTATGAATCAACCCATAAATTCAAAGGAGGGAGGATAAATTCCAATTGAAAAAGGGTGTCCCTTTGTATCTGATGACTTAATTTGTTACTCCAAACAATCATAAATCTGTATCTTTGAAAAAATCCACTAAATCATGAGAATCATCAATACAATTAGACTTGGACTCCACCCATTTTCTAAAAAAAATAAACAGTGAATAAAATTTACTAGAAACTAAATATATTTGAAAAAGGTCCTAAAAAAATTCCCCAAACACTAAAAATATCCCACAATAACATGGTTAATTGGGGAATCTCATGGATCTAAAAAATTGTTCTAGTGGGTGGAAAACAAGGGCATGACATACCAAGAACATGAGGATCATGGAATAAACAATGCCTATATTATCCAGAGTTTCATACTTTCATAGTTGTCTATTGGGGTCCAAATTTCAACCACAACCAAGTGTTTTCCAAAAATACAAAATAGTCTCAAACTAAGGATCAAGAAAGCATGTACAAATGAATTGGTCCCTACACCAGCGCCATAGGTACAGATCATATCACACATAGATAGTATACTCACTATTTTATTTTTTGACATTATGTATCATTATATTTTATCTAATTTTTGAGGCAACAATGTAGTTTTATAAAACTATATACTAAGGAGGCGTACATGAGAATTCATAGAGATGATCAGTGGGGAAGGCATCCTAAAATGGTACTTGGTCAATGGTATCATCCTATAGTGTGTAAGTAATCCTTAACATGTGGTTTGACAACATGTTCCATTTCCCCTTTATATCATTTATCTCAATATTGAATTCATAAAGATGGATCACTCATAAAATAAGCCTAGGCCATGCATTTGGATTCTTTAACAGGTAACTTAGAGCTGTATAGATAGAAAAAAATACTTTAGAGCCTAATAAATATGAATGAAATTTATCTAAATAAAATATTACTATAATAAATAAGTTTTCCAATATATTATAAAATACATTGTCTTGATCTAACGTACTAGATGCATAAGAAATCAGATGGGACCACCCTTCCACCCTCTGAGATAAGATAACTCAAGTTTAGAAGTGTTATGTGTCACACATAAGCTTGAAAGGAAGCTAACAATGTGGGGTTATATGATCAGTGGAGTGGTTTGATTCTCCTTTATCCTATAAAATGATACCATTCATGAATAATAAAAAATGAGGTCAACATATTTTTGATGAAAGAGAGATAAAGGGGAGCATTATTACAGAAATATCTGATGAATCATCGATAAAAACCAATGTATTAAAGGAATGATCTAATGCCACTCACATATATATGATCTGAAAAGTATTAAATAAAATCTATGTTGGATCTATGAACCTATATTCCATTTTTTGAAACTAAATATCCTAATAAAATGCCTTGATCAATCATAAAATGATTTTTTTCAAAGTTCAAAAACATATTATTCTCAATATAACAAAACAAATACGTTCACAATCCATATTTAAATTCATTATATAATCATCCATACACTATAAAAGCATTAAAAAATTCCCCCATAATGGTCTCAATGAACTCAGAAAAAATTCTCATCTTGCATCTCTGGATGGTACCTAGGGAATTAAAAATTCAAAATAGAATCCTTTAATAGTCAATTTTACTGAATGAACAAGTGAATATTGTCTTCTTTGGATGAAATGGAGAAATAGGAACCTGAAAATATCTAGAAAATGCATTCAAGAACAATATTGTTCCTCCCAGCTAGTGCCTCAATCATTTTATCAATAAATTGGAGGTGGAAATCGTCTTTGCCAGAGGATTGATTTAGATTTCTATAATCAACATACACACACAAACTATTTTTCACCCTCATAAGAACTAACTACACTCAATAATTTGTAATAATAGTAACACCACATTTATTTTGAACAACCTGTATTTTACTCACCAATAAAGAATCTGAAATGGGATATATGACAACTACCTTGAGAAATTACTCATCTTCTTATTTACAAACTTCAAGAATAGCTGGATTAAGTCTTCATTGGGGATACATAAACATTTTATCCCCATAATTTAAATTAATCCAATGTATAAATTGATGCGGAAAAGTCTATATATTTCATCCAAGGTCCGCTTGATTTACCAAATTTTCTCTATCAAAATATTCCAATGTTTTTCTTCTTGTTCAGAATAGATATTGTTAGCAATTATAAAAGGTAAAATTTCACCACTCAAAAATTATAAGTATTTTTGATTTAGTGGGAATGGATTGTGTTCCAATCTAAGGGGGTGATTTATGGATGGATACATTGAAGGAACTAAAACATGTTCAAAACTAATATTCAAATCTGAATAGAAATCATCAAATTTATATAATAATGCCTCAAATCCATCATCTGTCTCAAAAACCATGACATAATCAGGGTGAACATTATCAAAATCAGAATATAAATTGGTAACAAAATCAAGTCCATCAAAGGGGTTTTCATTAAAATAGTTGAGTAAATTCTCATAGACATAAAACTTGAAAGAATCCATTTCATATCTCTAAAGCATGGAATGATCAAAATTTGAAAATGATTTAAATTAATTATTTTTAGAATCATCACAAGATGGGTCATAATGGGTTATGAAGAAAATTGTATGGTCCTCAAAGGGGTAATTCTTGGTGTCTAAAATATTAAATTTACAATATCAAATCCAAAATCCATGGAATGTGTTCCCTTAAAGAAATTAATGATTGTATTTGTAGTTTTAGGATGATTTTTTAAATAAAATTGTTCCATGACAACATAACTGATCATTCTACATACTCATCACATATAAATATGAAGGAATGATCACATCCCTTATCCTAACAAGGATATTCTCAATGAAACCCATGATGTAGATTGTGGCCCTATTTTCTAGTTACACCACCACTATTGTTGGCTTCATCATTACTACATTCAATGAATAGAAAATAAAGTAAGGAATGGCATTAATTAATGCTCCCAAATCATATAAATCATTAATGAAATGAAGCATCCCTATGGTTTATAGAAGGGTGAATCTCTGAGGGTCCTTTAACATTTTAGGAATCACCATGTATAGTTTGATATGTGAGAGATGTTCCTCCCACGGTTGATCCACTTTTTTCCCTTTAACCATCTTCTATTTGTATATAATTATTTGAAAAATAACATACCATGGAATTTTAATTATTTATTATGTATAGGGATATTGATCTCAACATGCTTGTATGTATTCAAAACAGATTTTTTTAATCGCCTCTTCGTACATCTTAATAATTTATATAACCATATTTGGAAAAGGAAGGGGTTTAGGAATAACATCATCAACTTATTTCTTACCTTTGTATTTTTCTATAGGCATCTCATCATTTCGATGTGAATGGGGATTCTATAGTGTTTTGGTGAATCCTAGAGGAATGATCAGTGAATATGTATAGATTGTTTTCCTCCCACATCTAAATGTGTGGGAACTAACATTAACCTTTGGATTTAGAGTAGGTTTGGATTGACAATTTACAGTTTTATTACTTACCGTTTTATAAAGGCACGTAGAAATGTTTCTCATTTATGTCTTCATCTCCCATAACATCGATCATTAACTCTTTAGATCATTTTTTCATTAATAATGGTTTGTTGCAAAATGTCATTATTATTATAATATGCCTTTGATTGAAAACTCCCTTTTTTGACTTATTGGTGTCTGGGATTCAAATATATTTTGGGTTTGTTGAAAAATTTGTTGGAACGGTCAGGGCTAATAGAATTTTTGTTCCAAAGGGGCCCTTTTTTGTTGTATAGAGTTATAAATCATATCTGATTGATCTTTTTACCATTGGTTGTATGGTAGTTGGAAGTGATCATGCATATTTTGGAGATGTGGTAATTGTTTATATGGATATAGTCTCCTAGAGAATACTATTGTGAAATCCTCCATATCTTGTAGTTGGGGGGGACAATCAGTTAGGTTGTTTATTTCATTAAAAATTAATGAAGGCCTCATAAAAGTGGTTTAGGAAGTCTTTTGATCCAATGAAAATTTATTCAATATTTTTGTTAATTTTTGAATCATTGTATCATCTAAATGATTATTATTATGATATGTACATACCTGATGTACTTCTCAATCATGTGGTGTAGCTCTATTTTGATATTACTAGGAGTTTGGCACTATTTTTTTCGATCAATACATGTGGAGTTACTAGTGTTTTTCAACCAATTCCCTTATAGATGTAGCATCCACCATAATTATCTCCATAGGTGTGAGGCCATCATATAAATATTATATGTGAGGTTACTCAATAAATTTTTGATACAATTAGCTTGCACACAGCTTCTTGAATCTGTCCCATTACTCATGTATTGAATCCCCTTAGAGATGTTCCACTCATAAGAACACATTTTGAATGAAAGTTGTTCTTGGGGATGGAAAAAGTCTCTTAAAGTAAATTTTTTTCAAATAATCCCAAAATTTTACGTCTTCTTGTAGTAAATAGTATATCCAATCTGTTCTAGTCCCATAATTTGAGAATGGAAATTACTTTAGTATGATTTTATCTTCTGAAACATTTCATGGTTTCATTGTTTAGTAAACGAAATTAAATAATTTATTAGGTTTTTTTTCATCCTAAATGGATAGTCAATGAAATTTATAATGAATGTTAATTAACCCTAAATGTAGTTTAACTTCCAATTCAGTATTTGGATATGTAATACCATTTAGATGACAGTTAATGTCCAGTTTAGCCAATTCTTGAATTTTTTCATTAAATTAATATTTTTTTTTCTATTTAATCAGATATAGTTTTATGTTTGATTAAGAAGTGGTTACAATTTCAATGTTTCCAGAATGGAGGAATTCACCAAATAGTTGAATATTGAAACTTTCGATAGACTGGTATAGTCTAACTCGAGCCTAAGATTCCTTATATCTGAAAGATAAGATTTGAAAGATCCTAGGGATTATTTCATTTCATAAATCTAATAAAAATTTAATAGTGAAAAGCATACCTGAAATAAATATATGTTTTTTGAGGTGATGGTCTAAAAAAGAATAGAATTTGAGAAAGGGGAATGAAGGAAGAGTGAAGAGAAGAAGAAAATAAAATCTAAAATAAGATAAATACCTCCAAATGGATGGAACATATCACCTGCCTCCATGGAAATACAACCAATTTGAATGGATATGTCAATGGAACTCTCAAATGATATGTATTTTTTGGTTATTTTAGGTGAAGTATTATGGCTGGCTAAGGTTATCTCTCAAATCAGCATTAATTAAAACAATGTATTAAAGGTATTGTAAAAATAAAATAAAAAAAGTAAACACATTAATTTAATTTATTGGTGGGGTTATTGTTTATAGAACATGAAAACATATGCTGGAATAAGATTTAATTTTCCCATTTTTTGTTTTTAAAATGTGATTGATAAAACCCAACGAGAACATGTTTTTACCAAATATATTTTTTAGGGAACAATCGGTCTAACTCGACCTAATAAATTAATTATTAATCATTCTCATTAAAATTATAATCTAGTTAATTATGGTCCCCAATTTTTTTAATACCAATACCCTATGATAATTTACCTATTCCACAATGTTGAAATTAATTAAACCTTATGCTGGCTTTGGAGCATGAAATCATAGTACCCTACTTTGATTATCATTGCAAGGATTGATTATAGATTTTGATAAATTATGGACCATGTCAATATTTTATGTGAGCATGAATTTTGTTTTTAGATAATATTTGCACTCAAAAAATTGACCCAACATTGTTTTTTACTAATTAATATTGCACTCTCACAATTCACACAAATATCAACCTCATGTGTTTTGCATTAATTTCTCAAATACATAATCTATTTAAAGAAAAAAAATTATATAAAATACTATTTGAATTATAGTAGCTAATTTATTTGAAATAAATAAATTAATAATGATATATCTAGATCGATTACTAAGAAAAATAAATCTTCTATGGTAGTGTAGTAAACATAGAAACATTTGCATCTGCAATGAAATTCGAAAGGGTAAAACAAAATCAAATTTTTACAACTGATTTCCTGCCCAAATAGGACGAGTAGAAAAGATGAAAATTGAATAAAATAGAATAAAAATAAGAGAAAAAAATATAATTATTATGAAAACACAAAAATTACAACATGAAGAAGAAGAAGAATCATTCAATAAAGGGATACATGTTTCATTGGGTCACCCTCTGAAAATGCCTACAGAAAAGGATTGAAACCCTCTATAAAATTCCTTAAATATCCCAATTCATCTTCAAAAAACTTAATAGGTGAAAAATAAATATATATTGAGTGGATTGGAGGATAGGTTTTAAGACAATACACGTGTGAATGGGAAACTCAGAAAAATATAATAATCCAAATTGAAAATCAAGTCCCACTATAAGAACAATTGAAACAGATGTCTTTATGGAAGGATTATTTGTGAAAAATTTAATAATATAGATTATCTACAAATTTGGTCCTAGTATAAGAATTTATGAAGATTTTATATCTGAAATACTAAAGATGATTTCAATTTGGTGAGTGTAGTCATACTTTAAATTCATAGACCATTTACTCCATTCAAATGCACGAGCCAAATTTCCTATCCTTAATTAATTTTTTACCCATTAAGTGAGGAATTTTTTATCAAAATTTCAATTTCAAATAATTCAAAGAAAAACATCTGTGGTCGAAATACTATAGTCCACTTTAATGGGAAAAATTTGGCTTTTATGAAATGTTCAAATGAATGATATTATAAAAAATATTCAATAAATAAACATATTTAATACAATGTTATAATGTTAAGTAATTTATATTCAATAAAATATTAAATATAATTTTGTTTTTAAACTCCCCTATAATGACCCATTTTCACTCTTGAAAAAATTCACATTTTTTATTGTATAAAATTATAACAAGATATGAATCTTCATATTTCCCAATCCTTAGTAGAAAAATAAGAAAATTATAAATCTCATCAGTAGTCAATATCAATAATTTATGTACATATAATCTCATAAACTGTATCAAAATAAAATCTTGTGATATATATAAGACTAATAACAAAATATAAGAAGTGGGTGTACAATGAAACTAATTCACCATTTGTGTGTTTTCCAACCATTTCCTGCACATTTCTCCACCCATTATTCATTATATAATGTTCATACAATGATATTCTTCATACCTTGATTAATTCCAAAAAAATACCTTCAACATTCCTCTCTAACCAAATTTCATTAACCACTCACTTATGCATTTTTAAGTGTCAAACTGTATGATATTGGATTAAATATCCACATATGTTATACATTTCTCCACTGCAATTTTTATTAAGATAATATATATATATATATATATATTTGAGTCAATAAAACCATCAAATATCAGGAACACACAAATAGACCAATTTGGTATAGTAATAGAACCGATCATAAGAGAAATGAATATATGGATTACCTATTAATATAAGGTGAATTTTTACCTCAGTAGGATATAACATTAGTTGATTATGCATATTTTGAAATATCATGTTTTTATGAATTTTTTTATGTAGAAATAGATAACACAATGTAACATTAAATTCAAGACACAAATAATGGTGAAAAAATTCAAAAGGTTTTATAATGACACAACCAACCATATCATTGATCAATTAATTTTTTTTAAAAAATCAACACATAATTAGGATATGTTTTACATTCTTAAAGTTATACTAATTAATTTTAAAAACATGAATTTTCTATATGATACACTTGTAAATGAGCATGTTACAAGATAAATGTTTTTTGAATCTTCATTAGATTTTTTTTTGGAAAACACACAAAACAGTAAAATTAAAATCCTATATAATATACGATAAAATATTTTCCCCTTCGGAATACATAAAATGTATAACTGTACTCAATGTTAACCTATGAATTGATAAATTCCCATGAAATGTAGACTATAAAATTAAAAAAATATCATTGTTAAATGGTTAATGACATATTGATAACTTCCAATGATTATGTGATCATGTTGTTTGGTGAAATAAACTGCATGTGTGGGAAATCCCTCATTGTACTACCTCAAATGATTCCCATTGATTATAAAGATCCTTCATGTGTCTTATTTTTTAATATCCATAACACCATATAAGAAACACTATATAAATTATAAGGACCTAAAAATCCGGAACAAGAATTAATTGACATTACCATTAGTCATGAACTATATAGTATAACGTTATCCCCAATAAGAATCTCATTTTTTGGATTTTTCCTTCCTAATCTAATTTTGATAATTAGTTATAGATCCTTGATTTTTAATTTGATGATAATCAACTTTGAAAAAGGTCTTTAATTTGAAACGTTTGTTGAATTACTGCTTTGGACAAATCCATGTTTCATTTCATTATACCTCAATATTCTTAATGATCAATCTATATAGGGAGATGATAATATTTATCAAAAATGATCTATAGGGAGTGAAACTAATATGTGTCTTATATTCCATCCTATAATTCTGAAATGCATCATCGATGTTCATGATCCAATCCTTCATATTTGGATGCATGGTTTTATCCTAATTTTTTTTCTACTGCTGATCTCAATACTCAACATGGTCATTTTTTTGGGGGTGGTATGATGTTGAATCTTTATCAATCAACCCATATTTATAATGTAAGGAATCCAAATTCCAATTGAAAAAATTAGTCCCTTGGTCACTAATAATGGGCTTTGGTACTCCAATCCTACAAAAAATTTGAGCCTTGAAAAAATCCACTATAATATGAGAATAATCAGTACTCATGGAATTGGAATCCTCCCATTTTCTTCCATAATCAACAATGTAAAACATTAAAAGTAACCAATAATTAATTATAAAAGAACCCATAAAATGAATTCCATAAACATTAAAAATATTTTTGAATAATATGTGTTTTTTTGGAATATAATGTATAATCAAAATACTTATAGTGTATTGGAAATGTGATAATGAAAAACCGAACTCACGAGCATCATTGATCAATCTAATCCAAAATAATATCGAGTCAAATAATTTATTTTCTATCCATTGGGGTCTACAGTATCCACAAAAAACAAGCATAAAAAATGTGAAACATAATCTAACCAATTATCAGTAACACATCTCCTAATGACATAGTCACAACATATGCACCATAGTTAAGGATCAATCCACCCATAATACCAAGGATCACTCTTAAATTTTTAGACATTATGATTCATTAAATTTTTAGGAATTTCAAAGGAAACATGGTAGTTCACACAATCTACATTCCATGGATACATACATGAAATTCAATAGAGATTATCATTAGTGAAAGTGTCCCTATGGGTTAAGTTTTCATTATCTTGTGTATGAGTAATCCTAAACATGTGGTCCTACACTATATTATTCAACACATTCTTATCCATTATCTCAATATCAAATTCTTGAGGAAGAAGAATCTTCCAGTTATGTCTAAGATTTACATAAAACTTATTCAAGAGGTAAGTCAGAGATACATGGTCAGAAACAACAATAAATTTAGATCCTAATAAATATAAACAAAATTTATATAATGAATATATTACTGAAATAAACAATTTTTCCATTAAGGTTTAAATTTTTTGATGAATCCTAGGCCCTCAATTCCTAATAAATAACATGGGACCCCCTTCCACCCTATGAGATAATACATCTCCAACTACATCATTGGATGTATTAGAAATAAACATGAAAGGAAGCTCCCACTGAGGGGGTGTATGATTGGTAGAGTTTTCAGACACTTCTTTATCTCATCCAATGACACCTGGAATTAATCAACCAAAAATAGGTCAATAAATTATTCGATCAGTCCACATATTGGTAGAGAGATATTTCAAAAATATATGATGAACCATCGATAAAAAGTAGTATTCTAGAGGAATTATATAACATCATTAACATATAATTATATGGAAATGATGAAAAAATATATACATTAGATGACTCAAACACTATTTAAATTTTTTACACTATATATATTAAGATAATGCCATGTTATACTATTAATTGAAAATTTTCAAAGTTAAAAATCATATTCTTATTAGCACAGTGACTCTAAATTACTCCCAACCCATAGATAAATACATCAAATGATGATCTATACACTATAAACTCATCCATAAATACCACCATTTATGTCTCTACAAAATCTGAAAAATTACTCCCCATGAATCTCTATAAGTTACTTGGGTCACTAAAAAGTCTAAATGACATCCTTCGTTAGTACAATGTACTCAATGGACAAGTGAATATTGTGTTCTCCTAATTCATCAGAGCTATATATATATTAAAATATCTAGATAAGGCATTCAATAAATAATAGTTTTTCAACATATCTAGTATCTCATGTATTTGATTAATAAATGAGGGTAGAGGATGTTCATTGTGTGTGTATTGATTTTATTTCCTATATTCAATACAAAAACACCAATTATTTTTCACCCCCATTAAATCGAACTCATTTTGTTCATTATAACAACATTAACACCACATTGTTTAAGAAACAACTCAATGGGACTCACACATTGGTAATCTGAAATGGGATATATGATACATTCCTCATGAAATTATTCAATATAATTTTTAAGAACATCCCCAAGAGTTGAGTTATTCATATCTTGTGGTTACCTAATTTTTTTTCACCATCCTCCAAAAGAATCGTATTAAAACCGGTGGTGGGGATAATATCATACAATTCATCCATGGTCCACCTGATTGGCCTAATTTTCTCCCTAAATATATAAAAATTTATTTATTCATGTTTAGAAAGGATATTATTAGAAACAATAGTTTGTAAACTCTCACGACTCAACAAGTATGAATATTTTATATTTATAGGAAACAAAATGGGTTCAACTGTAGGGGGTGATGTATTGGTGGATACATTGAATGAAATAAATGATGTTCACAATGAATATTTGTATGATAAAGAACATCATCAGAATCTCAGAATAATATATCAAATACATTATCATACTCAACAACCATGTCATAATTTGAGTGAACATGATCAAAATTAGAATATGAATCCATATAAAAATGAAACCCACATGAGGTTTTTTTATTATAAACTTGATTGGAAGTGATATTTCACATCAATCTATAACAAATCCTAAATATCTTACAATTCCTGGAATGATCTCCATTTGAAAAATACTGATAATAATTATTTGGATAATCATCACTAGATGTGATAGAATGACCAATAAAGGAAGAAAAGTAGTCCTCATAGAAGTGCTTAATGGAGTATAACATATTAAATCATACAATTTCATATCCAATCACTATAAAAAGTGTTCCATCATAAATATTAATGACTGGCTTAGTAGTTTCGGGGGAGGGTCTTCCATGAACAATGGGAGCATAAGAACCTACAAGATCATCCTATATATACACCAAATAGAAATTACATTAAATATCATGTATCTTACTAAAATAATGATATCATTGATTACACCCATAAGGTAAACTATACCCCTATTTGATTTTTATACCATGAATATTATCGTATTCATCTTTCCAACCTATAGGAAAGGTAAAATTGGTTGTGGAATGACATTATGGTAGGCACCCAAATAATATAAAAAATCATAGAACTGTAACTCCCTATGGTGCATTGAATGGTGAATGTCCTAGGGTCTTTACACTCTGTCGGCATCACCATGGATGGTGTAACGAATCCAGATACAATACTCCCAAAATTTGTCAACATGTTTCCATTTAACTTTATTCTATTTGTATATAGTTCATTTAAAAACATGACATACCTTGGATTTTTTTTGATATATTCATGTATAGGGATATTTATCTCAACATGATTGAATATATGCATAACATCTTTTTTCCACCATCTCTTCGTCTGTATTCTTTTTTTGTATAACTAGGTTTGTAATGGAATTGGGTTTTTTGGAACATCATCAATATTTTTCTAACACTTGACTTTATTTTTTAGATTCTCATTAGTTGGCCTTGAATGGGGAATCATTGGAGTTGTGGTAAAAATCAGTGGAATGATCACTACATATGTCTCATTAATTTTATTACCACTTCTCTATGTATGGGAACTGAAATTCCCCATTTGGATATAGAGTCGGTTGGGAAGGGAGATTTCGGGATTTCTTACATACCGGTTCATGGAGGGAGGTCTCAATATGCCTCTTTTATGTCTTCAACACCCTAAACTTCCATTCGTAACACTTCAACTTGTTCTGTTGATTAATAACAACTTATTTAAAAAAAATTATAGTATTAGAATTTATATTTAGTTGAGAAATACCTTTTTGTTATTTACATATTGATTCTCAGAATTCAAATATCCTTTGGGGTTTCTTGAAAACAAGGTCTGTAAGGGGGAGGATACAAAAAGATTTGATAAAAAGTTGGTCATTTTTGTACTTTAAATCAATAACTCAAATATTATTTTTATTTACACTATTGGTTTTATTTTTATAGAATGGAATCAAAATTTTTCTTGGGATGCTTTTGTTTTTACTGGTAATATGGTCTCCTAAGGAATAGTCCTATGCTATCCACAATCTCTAATAGTCGGGAGAAACTTTCAGCTGGGTTTTATATTTCGATGAAAATTACATAAGGCCTCATAGGAGTGGTTGAAGATGTATTTTGATCTAAGGAGATATTTCACACCAAAGTGGTCAATTCATCCAACTTTTTATCAACTAGTTTATTTTCAAGAGAAGTAGGAAGTAACTACTGTACTCTTATCACCTGTGTTGTAAGTCACTTTCCAAGTTGTTCCCAATGTTTTTACCTATTTTTTGATGAACACACATGAAACAAGTTGTGTTTTTTTGAAAAAAATTACCCTCTTAATTCAAATCCACCATACACCTATACATAAGTGTGAGGGAATTATAAAGGAATTGTATTATGAGGTTTAACTAATTTGGTGATGTGGGATGCTTGAACACAACTTTTTGAATCACTCCCAATAATCATACATTGACTCCCTTGGGTATTGATTGATTACTGAGATCTATTTTGAAATGGTAGTGGTATTTGACTCTGGAGAATATCACTACAATGAAGGTTATTTTAAATCATTCAATCATGTTTCATATTCATGTGGTAAATAGTACATCCAAAATTTTGTAGTTACATGTTGTGAGAATTTTCATTCTCTTAGTTTTACTTTATAATCTAAATTATTTGTTGGTCTTAGTGTTGTGAAACACACATTAAATTTGTTAAGTTATTTATTTGGATCCTCATTCTATAATCTATTAAATTTTAGAAAAGGTGAATTAACAATGATTTTAGTTCAAAGGCCGATTTGTGATTTTTGTATGAAATAAAATTTGAATTATAGTTAATTTATACTATATCCAATTATAATAAGGTTCTATTATGTTCATTTTTTTATTTTTAACTATTGCCTATATTTTAATGTTTTATTTAGAAATAATTCCAATTTATGAGTTTTTAGAATGGAGGAATTCCTTACTTTGTTGAACGTTGAAGCTTCCTATAGTTTAAGTAGATATGATTAGATCCATAAGGATATTTTCTTCCTCAAGGTCAATATCTAACCGATCCTTGGGATTAAATCATGTCAAAAATATCAAACAAACCATACGAATAAATCTAGAAAGTAATAAAAATATAATAAGTTTTGGATGATGTTCCAAAAAAGTAGAAAAATTGGGAAAATGAAATGAAGGAAGGGATAAGAAAATAACATAATTAAATGAAAAATTAAAAAATACTTATAATAGGTTGAATAAATAACTTTCCTCCACCTCAAAAATTTTTATTTTAAAGGAAATGTAGTGGGTTCTATGAAAAGATACTTGTTTGTTTCTTAATGTTAGGTATAGTAGATTAGATTACCATGATCATGTTGAGTCAAATGTTTCTCATTTCTTTTCCTTTCCATATTTTTTATAAATCACAAAATCATTATTAGATAATTAATTACTAAATATTTTATTTCAAATGTATTTTAAGATTTTTTGTAGATAACATATTTCATTTATCATACACATAATTAGTTTAAAAGTATTAATGAATATTAACCTACTTTATAAATTACAATTTTTTTAATGGGAATGGATCTGACAATGATCAAAATCACCTTCATAAAATCAAATTTATAGATATCATGTATTTTCATCATACTAACCAAGGATTTATAACAAAACATGACATCAAAACCGATAGAATCAGAATCAAACACATAATAAAAATCGAAATGTCTAATGTAATGAAATTCTTTGCATTAAATGATGTTTAAAACCTGAATGTGAAAAAATATATTATATTTTATTATAACAATGTATACAATGAATGAAACGACATTGTGAAATAAGTTTTAATATGACCATTGAATCACTATATGTATAAGCCCTTGTGAAAATATCAGAGAAAATATGACAGTAAGAAATCAAGATGAATGTTGGAAGGCTTTCGTAAATTTACCTTTCCATTTGATGATTTCGCAACAACAAGACAACAACGATAGTGAAAAAGATGAGATAGACTAATGTAGAGACAATATTTTAATTTTTCTATGTGGGATCTCTAAATCATACAAGAGTGGAGTTCTTGTTAATTGTTCTTGTAACCTTTCTGAGTTCATCATTGTAATTAATTTGTTCATTAGATTGAGTAAATCTAATAAAGGGTTTGACAGGGATAGATAGATAAAGAATCTGATTTTCTAATTGAGGGCTTTTGAGGATAGAAATACAAAAAATCTAGTAATTATATCAATGGATCATGGGTGTAGTGAGATATACTGATCATCATATCAATTGAATTTTTTGGTAAGAGAATGACATACTTTCTTATAAGTATAAAACAAGGGACATTTATCCTAAATTATTAGATACCCTACTCTTTGGGTTAAAATTTTTTATTCATTTTTATTACATGTTATTTTATTTTTGCTAAATATAATAGAAAGTTATACATTTATTTTCATCATTATATTTTTATAATATTTATCTTAATATATTTGATTAAGATACATTTATAACTATGTATTAATTTATGAATAAAAATTTACTCTAAATATGATTCTATAAGCTCTATAAAAGACTCTCTATTTTTTGTTACTCTCATATATCATAACCACTATAATTAAGAATTTTTTATATTTGTTTCTTAGGAATATAGTTAATATCTGATTATATATCCACCAGATACTGAATATGATTATATAAATTGTAAACATGGAATCATGTTATTTAGACATGTGACATAAATTCAAAAATCTACATGATAACAATATTATTTTCATCAAACCGATGGGAGAAGTCTGATATTTGTTTACATATTTATGGGGTGTTTTTAATACTATTTTTTTAATATTGTTAAAGAATGTTTCATTTAAGGTTATAAATTCATGTTTCGAAACTCATAATTCACCCTATCCAAATTTTATTGATCCATCTACATGTAGACATCAATCCAAAAAATAGTATCAGAGCCAAGTATCTATAATACTGATTCCATAATTTGGTATCATGAAATGATTTAAAATCCTAATAAAGTTCTGATTCATTATTTTTTTTAACATTTTCATGTTATTCTTGATTTTATTATATATTTTTTTATAAAATTGTTTTACACTAACATGTATTGTGGGAGGGTTTTTTCATCTGTTGTAAAAGATAGAAGGATTAAAGGTCAGATCTATGTGTAATCTCAAACCGACATAAAAACTAATATTTTATGGTATTGGGATTGCGTATTAGACATATATAATGATGAATTTTGTGATCAAAAGCGGAGTAGATAATTTTTTCATGCTGACTGGTGATTATAAATTTCTTCTTAATGAAGTCAGATCCTTTAACAATAATGAAAAGTTGGAAGATTAGTTGAATTGCAAGGTATGAAGTAAATTATTATGTTTTATGACATGAAATATTTATATCATGATTTCTTCATTGGATTCAGATAATTTAATTAGAATAATTTTATATATTACCCATTTTGGAACTTCTACAGTTGTTGAGACTAGAAGGGAAATGCATAGAGAAGGCTATCATGAATTTGAATATCCACATGGTGAAACTATTATAAAAGTAAAAAAAAAGATCTGAAAAATTTTAACTAGTTCATATTCTATGGGAGAATAGGGATTAGAAGTTGAAATTCATGTTGATAGGATAATTAATATCATGCCCAATGAGTGGGAATGTAGGAGAAAAAAAATTGATGAATCAAGAAAGATAAAAAATATTACCCTTTATGATTTATTCAGAAGTCTTTTTCAATATAAGAATATTTTGAAAAGATATTCATAGAAAAAAGGAAGAAGAATGGTGGAATTTCATTCAATTTTACTATAGTTACCACTCAAGTTCAGACTCATAAAAAATGATATTATCATCCAAAAATAAAAAGTTTTTTATTCAAAAAAAATAAATTGTATTTGAACAATCTGAAAAGAATTGGTAAATATTGTTAGAATAATGGAAAAAATTGTAGGTAAATTTTTTTTAGTATCGTTAAAATAATATTTATAACGAAAATAATGAAAATAAATAATTCTAAGATACTTGTTATGAATCTAAGAGAGATAGTCATATATGACCATATTGTCCAAAGCCTAAAAATTAAGAATGGACAGAATGGAATTATAAAAGATACAATAAAATTTTTTATAATTCCAAAGGAATGAATGTTTTGAAATATAATGAATCATGTAGTTCTAGTGAATGAGACTCTTCATATGTTTCTTTTGATAATGAAAATTCTCTACTGAAGAATATTGGTCTATTTTCAGGAATACCTTCAAAAAATCAAGGATTCATGTCAAAGGTATTTACGACTAAAACCCTATATGAAACATCCTTATGTACTAATGACATTGATTGAAAAAATTATAAATCCACAAAAGAATAATTTTCCTCAGTAGAGGATAATAATTCAACCTCATACAGTGAGGTATCTTGTTTTTTGAATCTTCTTGAAAATTAAAATTATAATTTTTGTAAACAAATTGATATGAAAAATTCAAGGATTAATATTTTAACAAGATATGTATCATATATTTATAAAGATCAAGATAAACTATTTTTTGAAAAGATACTATATATAATGATTTACATAATTTAATTCTGGAAAAGAAATATTTACAATGTAATTTTGATAAACTCACTTCTAAAACAAATACTTGTTAGGATAATGATAAGGATTTAGTTATCAAACTAAAACCAAGAATTTAATCACTAATGAAACTCTTATATAACATTACTATTGGAAATTTTAATTTTGATACAATGTATTAATAAATTCATCCTCATGGTTCTAGTTCGGGAATGTGTTATACACATAAAAACCCATTTTTAGAAATAATTTCACTATTACAAAAAATGAACCCTTATTCATTGAATTAAAAGTGGACAAAATTGGAAATATAAATGTTCTCTTAACAATTTTTGGTATTTATGTTTCCACAATACAAATATTTCAAAAAAAAATTATATTCCAAAAAATTTACTTAATGACATTTCTGGACCCAAGAATGTGTGGGTTCCAAAATTCTAATTTTTTTAGGGAAATAAAGTAATAACAACATGAATACCTAGAACAAGGATATAGGGTTTTATCTATATATATATTATAACAATAATTTCATTAAAAATATAATCATGTTTAAATGTGGAAAAGTAACATTCAGAGATAATTATCAAGGATAGATTATATGTATAGGTAATATAGTTCTTCTAGGAAAATCTATAATATAAAATGTTTCATTTGTTAATGATATTAAAAATAACCTCAAAGAAAATGTGAATTATGTAAATAATGATATCTTGTGAATTTTAGGACTGATAAATGTGTTGTGCTCAATTGAAAGGATGAATTCATTCTTTTAATAAATCAGTATTCGAATTTATAAACACTAAACATAGAAGGCCTTAGAAGAAAGGACATACTATGACTTAGTGAAATTGATTTTCAATCATGGTTATGGAATATAAGGATAGGAAAATTAAACCATATAAAATAATAAAAATTGACCGAGAATAGAATTGTTAAGGATCAACAGATTCACAAACTAGATTCTTCAAATGTATGTGTCCCTTGTCAATATGGTATGAAACATATGTTGATATTTGAATAGGGTTTTGATGTCTCAAATTTTTATATATTATAGTTAGAGAACATGGATTTTATGGTCCTAATCAAACTACAATTATTGTTTTTAGGAACTACTAATTTATCTTAGTTTATGATTACCCTAGATATAATTTGGTCAATTTTCTGGAAATGATACTTGAAACCTTTTTTTATTTTAAAAATCTTTTAGCAAAAGATAAAAATTTCACAAACCTTCGCTTAATAACGATGCATAGTGATGATGGTGGGGAATTTGTAATTTCTGATTCTGAAACTTTTTGTAATAATAAATCCATTATAAAAAACATTTCATCTCATAAAACTCCTTAGAAAAATGGTATTGTAAAAAGAATAAATTGTATTCTTCTCAAAATAAAAAGAACCCTATTGATTGAATAAATAGTTGTTCAAAATATTTGGGATAAATACATTAATACAGTATGATATACTATAAATTTATTTTTAATTTGACTCATTATTAATAAAAATCCATATGAGTTTTGGAAAGGGCAAAAGAAATTTGTTTCTTACTCTAGTGTATTTGGTTGTATTGAATTCATTCTAAATTTTAAACTGAAATTACCTAAATTCTCTCCAAAATCTTATGAATGAATATTCTATTGTTATTCAACACCTTCTCTTGGATATAGATCTTTTAATAAAAATTATTACACTATTTAGGAAACAATACAAGCTAAATTTGATGAAACTGGTCATTTTGTTTTTAAACAAACCAACAAATATCATCAGATGTTTTTTCCAAAACTAATTTTGATCCTTAGATAGTAGATTCTTTCAATAAGGAAAATAATAAAGAAAGAATTTATAAATTATTTAATCTAGAATATTTTCTACCATATAATGACGAAAAAGTTTTAAAATATCCATGTCAATTGTTTCTTAGGAATCATCATAGTTGTAGTGTCATTGGTGATGTAAATCAACCCAATAAGACTAGAAGTTCCTTAAGAAATTAAGTAGAACACCTTTTTTAGATTAAAAATTTGAACCTAAAAAACATAATGAGGGTTTAGGTGATGGGGATTATATTAATGAAATGAAATAAGGGCATAATGAATTTGAAAGGAATAATGTATGTACCTTGCTTGAAAGACCTAAAGAAACTTTAGTAATTGGATTAAAATGGGTATTTAAAGACAAATGTGGTGAAAATGGAATAATTATTACAAATAAAGAAATAATTTTTTTAAAAAATATAATAAATAAGAGGTAATAGATTATGAATAAACCTATTCTCTGGTATCTATATATGAATCTATTCGTATTCTATTAGCCTTTAAAACATTATTTAATTTCAGACGTCTTCAAATGAATGTGAAGTGTGATTTTATCAAAAATTATGGTCAAGATGAACTTTTTTGTTGTAGGAATCCTAGTTTTGAAGAAACCAATCATCGTGAATATGTTTATAAGAATACCAAATCATTAGATGGACTTAAAGAAGGCCCTAGATCCATATATGATAGATTAACCCGATTTTTGTTACAAAATAATTATATTAAGGGAAATATTGATAAAAATATATTTGTAAATAATTTCAATAAAAATATTATCATTGTTTAAATATATGATTATTACTTTATATTTATATCAATTACACAATCTTTAATAGATTTCATTGTGAATGTTTTGAAATTTGCGATTGAAATGAGTATGACGGATGAGTAATGATTTTTAAATGGTTTTGAAATTTCTCAAAAACCATAAGGTACTTATATATCTCAAAATAAGTATATAAAATATAGTCTTAAATATTATCGATATGACAATAGTAAATGTACTAGTACCCCAATCGATACATCAAATACACTTTTTATTGATGAAGCTAGCCAACCAGTTGATATAATAATTATCAGAGGTGCGACTGTAAGTTTACTATACTAAATAGATATTCATCTAGAAACAATTATTTTATATTTCGTATGTTTAATATATCAATATACTCCAAAATAATCACATCTAAAAGTTATAAAAATAATTTTTCGATATCTAAAGGGATCTATGGATTTAAGAGTTTTTTATTCTTATGAAAAAAATTTCAATTAAAAAGTTTTTCATATGTTGACTTCAGTGGTTTAAGAATGGATAGAAATAGTAATTTTGGAAAATGTTATTTGTTAGTATATTAATTAGATTATTGGTCTTGTATGAAATAACACTCAGTTTCAGTTTCTAGTATTGAAGATGAATTTGTGGTATTTGGAAGTAGTTGTGCTCATGTTTTGTCAATGTAACACACACTCACAAATTATGGCACGATTTTTACTAAAACTAAAATACTATGTGTAACATAATTTATATTACATTAATTAAATACACTTCACATCACTCTCATATAAAACACATATATATTAGGAGTCACTTTATTAGGGATCACACACAGAGAAGATATATCATTTTACAATTTATCAAATCTCATGAAAAACGTGCTGATTTTTTTTACAAAAACATCTCCATTTGATAGATTTTCATAAATCAAACAAATGTAATCAAAGATCTCTATAAATTAATGTATCATATATTCTTCTAGTTTAAAAAATATCCTTACATTAAGACACCCCTTTTCATAGGGGGAGTATTTATGAATTTTTTACAAAACCATTCAATTTTTGATAGAGTTAGTTTTTTTGAAACGTTATCTAAATTAGTTTTCTAGAAAAAAGTAAATGATTGAAATCATATTTGAATTTTTTTGTATATGATATTAAAACAAGAATTGAAATTTTTTTCATATTCAATATTGAAATATTATTTGGAATATTTATCAAATTGAAATTTGAATTCATAATTCAATGAAACATTATTCAAGATTGAAATTTGATTTGGAATGTTTTCCATATTTATGATTTTAAACATAATTCAAAACATATTGTTTGTGAATTTTCATTAGAAAATTTATCATTATATAGATTAAATTTTCATCGTTCACAATAAAATTCTAATTAAAACTTTTATTTTTAATATATTCTTTTATAAAAACACGAAGAACAAATTATCACATAGATGATTCCATTGGAAAAGGTATTCTTCATTCATTTTATATTTGAACTCCACTAAATTATGAATAGTTATAATCTTCTCCTTCGGAAATTTATTATTTCATATTCACCTCATAATATAATAAAATTTTATAAAACATAAAGTGCATAATTTACTTTAAAAATATTTCTTGAGATATTTTATCAACTGGAAGACTAGTTGGATTAAATATTAGATATTAGATGTTATTTGAAAACTCAAATGACACTTGAGACTAACTATATATAGGGACCCTCCCCCACATATCCCACATCAAAATTTTATGATTTCTAATTTGAATAATTATAGTGTATAAGTCTCTGGGTCTGAATTATTTATCCATATCTAAATCCTAAATTTATTCTGCAAACAAAATAGTACTCATAAAGGACTACAAAAAATGGTTTGTTTTCATGAGAGTATATTAGAAATATCTTTTTGCAATAAGTATAATTCTTCATGGAGAATCATGAAATATTTTCAAGGATGGAAAAAATAATGAGTGGAAAATTCATAACCTGAATATTATTTGTTATTGATGGATTTTATTAAATACTTTAATAAATATATTAGGTTTTTTAATGAAGATTTAAAATTAATATTTTCATTCCAAATTTATGAGAAATTATAAAAGCTGACACCAAGGGAAGCTGTTGGTTTCTCTAAAAATATACATGATAGAGTTGTATTTTTCCCTTTTTCAGAAAAAGAATATTAGGGAAAAACTAAGGAAAATCATTCACATTATTCCATATCACAAAGTTTTTCCCATTGGATGCAAGGATTTTTGTTTCTGAGAAAAGGTGACAGAGGTACACAAAAGGTTTCTAATAATTTCATTCTAGACAACATGGTGAATATGAGAAGAAATGTTATGGAAAGCGTTGATCAATTAAACAATAAGAACATCATATCTATGTTAATCACATCTTAGATCATAATGGTTTGAGCATTGCCTAACATGTTTATTGTATCATGTATCAAGTAGTTCAATATTGCGATCATGTATGAGCATATGAGATAAATTATTGTAAATAAAAGTGATAATAAAAGTAGAAGAATGAAGTTTTTTTTTATTCCAAATAATATTGTTTGTTAAGAATGCCCAAGTTTCTATATTTGAGGTAGAAAATTCACAAAAAATGTAAATATATAATTTTGATAAAAACATATAGGCTAATTATCTTCCTTATATGAATGAAAAGATATAAAATTACATTTCTGATCAAGTATAAAATTAATGGAGAGGAAACAATTAAAAAAACAAAATTATGAGATCCAAAATTCGATATTAACCCTGCTGAATAATTTCATTAAGATTACATTGTGACAATTTTTTTAAAAAAATAAAGGAAAATAAATAGAATAAAAAGTTATCAAAAGAACTATTGTGTGACAGATTGATGAATGGAATAGAATAAGATTATGAAAATAAAAGTTTACAAAATATGAACTCCAGATTGACTTTTCCTGAATCATATATTGTTTATGTTGATTCTCCCTCATTCGGAGAAAGTATAAAAGTTCTTGTTTTTGGATAAAGAATCCATTCATATTAGAAAATATTATTTTAGATCAGAGTCTCAAATTCATGAAGAGTTTTATGAAGATATAGAGATACATGTTGAAGGTTTTGAAGAAGAAAGCATCATCAAACAAACAGAAGAGTTTGAAGAAGAAAAACAAGATGATGATGACGAATAATATGGTGAAGAAATTCAATAGAAAAATATTCAATAGATTTGGAAGAGAAGAATAATTTTGATAAACCATCCTTGAGAACTACAGAAGCCTAATCAAAACAACTGTCTTATTTGGTAAATTTTAATGAGAAGTCTATTAGTCAACCAAAAAAGTCAGAATTGAATCCAAAATTTGTATCTTCATACAAGGGGGATAATAAATCAATAATTAAAGGATGAATGTAAATGATTTATTGTTGATGCAATAGAAATATCTGATATAAAGGAAAAATATCTGTCAAAAAATGATAAAAGGAAATCAGTTCGTGTTTATTTCAGAACAACTCACAAAAAAATCCATCAATATCAGAATTACATAATATTATTATAGCTCAGGGTCTTCATTACATATTTCATACATTGATAAGATTAGATAAAACAATACCTTACTTTCTATATTTTGAAAAAATGTTAATTTGGTTGTGAAAATCCATACCAAGATTAGAATTCTATGAAATAATTAACAAATAGGATAATTTTTTTAGATGTGGACTTTATGATTTTTAAAAAATGTTCTGAATCTAAAAGGAGGAGTTATAATAAAATAGTTAAATGGTCTTATAATGTTGACGATGATATCAAGATTCATGATGATAACAATGTGAAATCACGAATTCTCTATATAGAACTAATATTTCATTCTGTAGTGTTGAAATTGATATATCCACCAAGGTTAAATATCATGAACAATTTATAAGAACATATAAGAAACAGATTCAAGATATCAATGATATACAAAATATCATAATGTTTTTGATTGATGGGATTTCATAATTCAGGTGAAATAATGATTATATTATTGATCTAAATAATCACAATGATGCATTTCCAGAAAGGATTAATTCTCAGGAAGACCAGAGTAAGCTTCCTGATGAAACGTTCAAAGGGTAAGGATGAAAAAATGTTAATTCATTATGAAATGATACATTTCCATGAAAAAAGTCTCCAGAAGTGATGATTACCAATGTTGAAGAATATTGAAACGACTTTAAGAAGATTAGGATAATTATGATAGAATTAATTCCAAAGAAAGATTAATTTCATAAAAATATTGTTCTATTTTTTTTGGGCTATCAACGATTGACTTTTTCATCTCCATATATCATTTATGAATATCATCTAATTCATAGTTGGTTGAGTGTTAATTCAATTATTTTATAATATGAAGTACATTATTATTGTGTTCTGTATAGTAGATTGTCTAATCCTTTTCTAGTATTTCAATACTTTTCTCTATTCTTCTTTCTAAATCCCAAATGGGGAGAATGTTATAGATAGAGGGAATTTTATAGTAATGGGGAGATTATTTATTTATGAGGGATATATACTTCCTAAATAATATAGTATGATCCTTATTGGATTTTTTATCAAAAGGGGGAGCAATTTATATACATCACTATATTAAGATGAGTTACAGACTTAAGGGGGATAAGTATTTTTATCAGTACGATGTATCTAAAAGATAATGGAATTATCTTTTATTATTCAAATTAATTTCATATATATTTCCTCATCTTTTTAATTTAAAAAACCTGGGATATTATTGCATCAAAATATTCTCTTTAACTTTTCCATTTAGTTTGTTTTAGAAATCAAAATATTTTTATTAAATGACTAATTATTAAATATTTTATGTCTAAATTATTTTAATATTTTGTTAGAAAACATATTTGTTTCATCATATATATAATTTTTGTTAAATTATACATGAATATAAACCTACTCTATATATTAAAATTATAGTAAAGATAATGGATCTGATAATTATTAAATCCCATTTATCTTAAATGATTTTAATAATTTCTATCTTATATTCATATTGATAGATTTTTTATAGTTGAACTTGGCATGGGAACTGATACCACTAAAATCATTCTCATAAAGGAAATCATAATGAAATATGTAAAGAAATACATTGTCTTGAATGATGTTTAAAATATGAATATGGAAAACTATACTCAATTGTATTAGAACACCATTTATAACGAAACAAAACAATTTCATGCATTTTGTTTTAATATGATCATTCAAGTTCCAAGTGTCTAGGTCCTTGCATGGAGAAAATATGACTTTTGGAAATAAAGATAATAGTTATAAGTATTTTCTTTAAGTACCTTGTAATATGATGATTTTGAAACAATGATACAACAACAAGACGAGATATACTCACATAGAGACACAACAGATTTTTCTATGTGGGAGATCTAAATTTTACAGGAGTGAAATGCTAGTTAATTGTTCTTGTAACTTTTCTATGATCATTTATTTAATTTTTTAGGGAATATGATCTAGTGATTATAACATATTAATAATGGGGATATCAAGACATAGAATATGATATTCGGATAGAGGAATTTTTTGAATTGAAAGAAAGAAATGTGATAATCATATTGAGGAGTCACATGGATGGTGAGTCTATACAATCATAATATCGGGGGGTTTCTCTATTATCAGAAGGAGATAATTTCTTTTATGTATAAAACATGGTACCTTTATCATATGTAATTTTGTAACCTACTATTTTGGTTAAAATAATTATATTCATTTGTATGACTTATTTTATTAAAATATATTTTATTTTGATGAATTTACAAGAAAGTGATACATTTATATTCATATTTCTATTTATATAATGTTTATCATAATATATTTGATTAAAATACATTTATTACCCTATCCTACTTTGGGAATAATTTTTTTTTCTAAATACAATTCTATAAGCAACAAAATAGAATCTCTATTTATTGTATTACACTGATATATCATAACATATGTGATTAAGATTATTTTTATATTAATTTTCAATCAGTATGATTAATTTATAATTATGTTACAACCACAAACATAATATGATTATATACGCTATAAATATTGAACAATTTTATTTGTACCTTTGAATTTCATATCGAAATCAACTTGATTACGATATTCTTACAAACAGAGGCGAGGGCCATGTCTGATCATTGTTTAAATACATAAGAGGTTTTTGTAATACAATTCGTTTAGGCTTGTAATTTTTTCAGGGTTAAAAATTATAATTTTTAAACTTACAATTTACCCCCTCATGTATTGATCCATCTATATATACATTTCTATCCAATAGATAGTCTCTCAAAAAAAAGTAATAATTTAAAAAACATATTAACGATATTTTGAAAGTAAAATAAAATAAATGAAAAAGATTAAATAAAAGTGTAGGATGGTTTTGCTGGTTTTTTTATTTTTAAATCATAAATATTTATGGTGGAATATTATTGTATTTTTTTAATGAAATTGTTAAAACACAATGGGAAGATATTTTTTAGAATTTTTTTATAAGAGGAATAGTCAATTTAAATATTACTCTTCACTTAAGTATTAATTATTAGCATTAAAATAAATATCCCATTAATTATGATCCCCAATATTGTTAATTTCCATACCCTACAAGAATTTACCACAACCATAATGGTGATATGAATTAAACCCTACACTTGCTTCAGAACATAAAATCAGATAAACTTACTTTGTTTGTTGTTCTAAGGATATCTTATGGAAAATGGTGAATTAAGGATCATATACATGATGTAAATGAGTATTAATTGCGTTTAAGTATTATATTTTATGTCTAATATTTGATAAATGTTTTTCCTTTTATGACTACGCACTCACAATTTACACAAATTTTGACCTCACGTGTTATTTGTTAATTACATAATTACTTTCTTAGTTATTTTAAGATAAAAACATGAATCATATACCATAGAATATGAATTATAATATCTCATTGAATTAAAATAAATAAATTAATATTAATATATTTTTATGGATTACTAAGAAAAATTACACTTCCATTGAAGGGGTAGTAATTGTGTAAACGTTTTTCATCCAAAAATGTCATGAAAATTGTATAACCCAATTATGATTCTAATATTGACATTCAGACAAAATAATATGACCATAGAAGATGAAAATTTAATAAAATAGAATAACTATAAGATAAACTGTGATTTTTATTATGAAAAATCAAAAATTACAACATGAAGGAGAATAAGAAGGCTTCGACGAAGGGATCCATTCGTCAATAGTTTTACCTATTGAAATTTCTGTTCAAATGTATTGAAAAAAATTATCATCAACCCCAATCTCTAAATACATCCCTAATGACTCTAAATTAGAAAAATATGTATTTATAGAGTGGATGAGAGGTTTGGGTTTCATGTGTTTTGAAGTGTGAATAGGAAATTCAGAAAAAATATTAATTTATTTTGGTCCACCTATTTCACCTCACAAACTCATGATCTACATTTACTTAAAATGAATTATTTTTTGAAAACTGGTTTCTCCAGCTTCTCTCTAAATTTTATCCCAATAGAATCCTGAATGAATAATTTATGGCCCCAATATTGATGTGCTATCTAATCTTGAGTGTCATTTCCAATTTGGATATCATGGACCATTTACACCAATAAAATGAACAATTCAATTTGTATGTCTTACATGGATGTTGTATTCCATTGAGTTAAGGAACAATTTTTCAAAATTATAATTTCAAATAATTCAAAAAAAATATTAATGGATAAATACTACATTTAAACTTAAAAAATAAAATAAAAATATTTATCCAATTTTTAATTCAATGATATATTCCCAAATATTATATAAATAAACATATGTAACAAAATATTTGAAAATTATGTCATTTATATCATCAAAATATTCAATAATGTTTTTTAATCCACAAATAATGAGAGTTTCCATAATAAATATATCGGTTTACAATATGACTTTCAATTCATTGTTATAACCCTTTGAAAGGGATCTCATGATGGGAGTGGGATTGGGGGAGAAACAAATAGGTGGGTATAGACCTTATGGGGTTGAAACCATTAGAGTAGCTTGAGGTAAGACATATTGTGGGGAGTGATCAATTGTGCATTAGTAGATGTAAAAAAAGTGTCCCTAGTGTTCAGAGGATGTATAGTGGATGGGATAT
Organism: Viscum album; assembly: GCA_963277665.1. Classification (NCBI taxonomy): domain Eukaryota; kingdom Viridiplantae; phylum Streptophyta; class Magnoliopsida; order Santalales; family Viscaceae; genus Viscum; species Viscum album. The sequence goes on along the minus strand of OY728139.1, from coordinate 734,165,582 downwards.
CAAATTGCCACCTAGTTACTATCAAGATGGACACATTCATTCATTGTGTGTTGTAACAGATGAGTCATGGGATGTTGGGATCAATATGAGACTCATTGGGTCATGATTTTCGTACAACTACAGTGGGGAGCACTGTATCAAATGTGGATGTGGGGATTTTACTTCATAATGGTCACGTATGTGATAGAGAATGATCATAGGGACACTAGATTATTAGTTTGTGGTAATACCCAATGTGATATGGTTCCTCAAAAAATACCAGAATTTGTATCTAGTAGTTTTTTTGGTTGGTGTCAGTACAAAAAAATTATGTAAGGGTGGTTTGAGGTGATATAAATGTGATTTGGATCATGTGTGTCGAATTACATGTCATTAGAGAATGTTTCCTTGAGAAAGGGGTTGGTGTTACAACCATGGAAGTAATGCCCCGACCCTAGATACCCAGAGTTGGTGCCTTATTACATAACATTGGCATGACCACAAGAAAGATAAAGTCTTGAAAGACCGATTAGTTTAGTATCCTTGGAAACACTAGATATATTAATAATGATTATATTACATCAATAAGTGAAAAAATACAACAATATATTGTCTTCATATCCCTTCAGGTCATTCATAAAATACTTCTTCACATCCTGGGAAAAATAAAACAAAGAAAAAGGGGTGAGCTCAAATGCCCAGTAAGGATAACAATATAGCGGAAACTTTCATAAATAAGAATAAACATTTAAGGTAATGTATAACTAAAACCAAAGACTTTTAAACTTGAACTTCAACATAGTATGGCAAAAATAAAATGAATTAATGCCATTTACTTATTTATATGGATGTTCTACTAGTCGAATAATCACATGCAATACCAATAACCACTTTCATAATGATCGAATTCATAATGTCAGACTATCATAACCACATAGCAAAGGCCTAGTGCCAAGACTACAAATAAGATTTTTCCAAGGCCTTGTGCCAAGACACTAGTTTGTCTCATGAGACCTACCGATTCATCGAGGGGCTATAACGGGCTCCACCCGTCACATATTAAGTCCAATGCATTCCCATATGAGAAGGTTCAAACATAACATAAACATTCATATTAAAAGTATCATTTGAAATGTAAATACTTCATCCATAAACCATGTATGGTATAAGAATAACACATCCATAGTCAAACACATCACAAAAACTTAAAAACAATATGGAAGTTTTGTGTCATAATAAATCAACTTCAAATAAACATAAAATCCATCAAAGGATGTTGAAATATATGAAATCAAAACTATTTGAGAGAAATATATCTTTTTTTTGAAATCATTTAAAATTCACAGATTTATTAAGGAAGTAATTTAAAAGAGATTTTTGTATCAAAGTGTCCCATACCACTTAGAAACTTTTGCAAAGAAATATCATTTCAAATAATTCATGTCCATATAAATAAATCCTTAAAATAATTTTGAAAACATGGAAATTAATTAAAAAGATTTAGAAAGATAAATCTTTAAAACATTTAAAATTATGATTTTGATAAAGTTTACCTTTCATAAATTCTTAAAATATTCATTTTGAAATCATTTAAAAGTCACATAATTATAAAATAAAACATTTACTTTGAAAATATCCTTATAATCTTATAAGGGAAGCTTCGAAAATTTTATAATGGCAGAACATAGCCACACCCTCCATATAATTAAAAAAACATTCTTACCTTAATTCTGTCGAAATGGTTAAAAATGACCTTGATTGGAAAACGACGGAAATATTCCTTTATAAACTTCTTATCAAAAATCAAACAAGGGTATAAATAACTTTAACCCATGTTCTGTAAAATAGTAATAATGTTTTGAAATACACTTTCAAGAAACATTGATGTGGATGATAAAGAGGTCCTAGTAGATAATTACGTTTAAACAACCTCGGATAATGAAGATATTGTGAAATAACCATTACCTTGTACTTTTCCTTGGTTGGGGGTAGGCTAACCTCCTATTCTTGGGGTTATTCCTTTTGATTTGATCAAAAGGGATCCTTAGGTTGGATTTCTGATCAAACTGAGGCCTCTAGGTTGTAGTGAGGGAAGTTGAGAGAGTATTTAGGTAGGGGTTGGCCGAACCAAAAGGCTTTGAAGGTGTGAATTAATGAGAAGGGGGAGTATCCTTTTATAAGAGGGGCGAGGGGAACCATTGGAAAAACTAAAAATAGTATTTTATAATAAATTCATATTTGGTATCTAATGACTCCAAAGTAGATTATTTAAAATTTAAGGTGGGTATCAGTCGAAAACCACTCAACCAATAGAATTTAGACAGGTTTGGTATATTATATTAACGTTATCTTTAAGTATTAACTCTTAGTTAATTAGTTTCACTTTTACAATATCTCTTTGTATTTTTATATTATATGGTTAATAAACATACTATATACATCCAAGAGACCCCCAAGTGGTCCATTAATGATACATCTATCATGATATAAGTCTCTTGGCTGATCCTTATATTTTTAGGAATTTAATACCAATTAATAATATAATATTTGTTTTATGAACTCTTTTATGTCAATTTTGACACTATTCAATATTTGATTTTTGTAAAAATAATAATAGAATTATTACTTCGAATGAAATTTAATTAAATCAATCCTAACATGTCATATTAATCTAGAAAATTAATGGTATTTATAAAAAGTCTCAAATTACATTTATTGGGTATTTATAATATCAATTATTCTAATTTTTCATTAATTAGGTGATCACTCTATCACCATTGTGTCATAAATAAATTAAACTATTTAATGTATAAAAATTATAAATAAAATACCATTATGTAGTAAATCGTTTTAGCTTTCTAATGAATGTTTACAATCGAGTTTATCTTTTGTATAACACTATATTAAAAATGTTTTTGTAAATAAACACTGATTTTACCTCTTTTAACTCTTCTTTGTGTTAAATAATAATAAATGTCCTAATCTAATACAAGTGGACCTAAATGATAATATTTTACTCCTAAGGTTGTTTTTGGTCGAGATAAACTTGTCCAATAGAATTAGGACATGTGTTAAGGTAATATTAATATCATTTTTACCCTTAATTACCATATTCACTTTTAACCATGGTAAATAAAAGTAAAAAGTTACTATTCACCAAAAATTATTTTCATCTCATTGAACCACATTTTACTCCTTGATATTAACCGTGTCTCTCAGATTTTCGAAATTCCACTCACAGAAACGGTAGAATTAAGTTTTATGAAAAATTCAGTTTTTAACTACCACTTAGTGGTTTCACTATTCATCAAAAAATGAAAGTTTCCAGAAAAATACCAAAAATTAGGCTTAATCTATATTTGATATTATTAATTCAAAAATGATGTATATTTTACCAAATTCAAAACATATCAGTTGCATTAATTAATTTAAAAATTAATTCCCGTTGTCAAAACAAATAGCATGTTTTTAAGATATAATAACTGTCAAAAGATTGACACTTAACATTGTATTAAATGGTAAAAATATATTCTAAATATAATTTAAAACCACTAAAATTCATAATTTACCAATATAAATTATTTTTATTAAAAAAGTTGTTTTTAATTAAAATTTAGTAATTTTCACTATTCATCAAAATATAAATGTTATCCGAAAAGTTCCAAAATTTCACCTTAGGCTAAATTCAAAACTCCGAATACAAAAATGAAGTCCATTTTGTGAGATAAAATTTATAAAATTTCAAATATTAGGTATTACTATTCATAACGGCTAGTTCGGTTGGTTGTGGTGTGTGTTGGAACTTGAAGTTGCGTACAACACACACTACTATATTATTCAAAGGAAAGCGTACCGTGGAAGATTGGGATGTTTCACTGTAAATTTTTTGATGTCCCCAATCTAAAAAGTAAATTTATTTTGTCAAATTTAATATATAAAAGTTTAAAATATCAGATTTAAAAAGGGTTCACTATTAAAAGTTGGTAAAAGTGAAATATTGAAAATGAATTTGTTCTTAGATTATGTCTATGAAACTCATAATATGGATTCTAAAATTATAAGGATTATATAGAGTTTAAAATTTAGTTAATACTATTCATAACCTCTTTTGAACGGCTTGTTTGGTAAGTCATGGTGTGTTTGAACTCTGTGTTGCGTGTAGTGCAAGTTATCGAATTATTTTGAAGAAATAACACACTCTGAAATCTTGGGGTGTTACATTCTCCCCTCCTTCAATAAATTGCGTCCTCGCAATTTGAAACTGTTCTTCAAAAATAAAAGGTTGAATATAGAAAATATCTTTGTGGGAAAACCCACATCGGAAATTGGGTTAATAAAATTTAGTCTTAATAAGAGGAAAAGTGAAATGAAAGGGTCATCACCAAATTATGATCTCTATTCTGAGAACATTGGTGGCCATTAGAGACATATAATTGGAGGAAAAACGTAAATATTTATAGGTAGTGATTGAGGTAATCAATCACAAACATGTGTAAAATTGAGGGCCTTAAATGCATCAATCTATGATGATTTAAAATACCATCGGTTCAGCAAATCATATGTTATTCGGATAACACATTTTTCTGTTTTAAGACCCCTTCAGTAAAGTATAAGAATTAATTTCTTCATTTAATAAGAGAAGAAGAAAAATATATACTTGACAAGTCGAGTCTCATACTTTAACTTAGATCTACCACAAACTCATCTTTCACTCTAAAAGATAATAGAACATAAAAATAATATTCTATTTATCCTATTCGTATATGGATAAAAAAATTAATTTTAAATCATCTAGCAGAACCATTAAAAAATGAAATTATTCTATCCAGGATATCATGTGGGTCAGTAGTAGGTGATACACCCTTGTCGCCCATTGGTTGTGGGTTCAAGTCTCGCGGCCTTGCCGGACGCGACGGGTTGCCGCCCGACCTTCGGGTTGTCCTTTTTATGGAAATCCAAAATAATCCAAACTAGAACTATCCAAAATACTTCAGTCCAAAATTTATAAGGAAGGTAAACACAATGAAGATCCTTTTTTTTGCGTAATAACATATGAACACCTTCATCATGTATTATTTTAAAACACTACAACATCATGAATTACCATAAAACCTTATTGATTACATTCCTGATCCCTTATTCCTTAAAGAATAATAGATATACTCATTGAATCCAAAAATGTTGTAAACCCCAACAATGGTGGAATATACAAATCATTAATCAGTTTCAAGGTAGTCAAGAATATCTAATATAATTTATCCAAATAAATCATGTATTATTCTAAAAGCACTACCTCGGTATCAGAACCATATTAGTGTTTATCTTTCTCTCAACCATATATTTTCCAAAACTTTAACCTGCTATTGAGTCACTTTTCTTTTTTCCACACAATCTCATGTCCTTAATGAAATAGTACTGCAGTACAATCCTTATATACTCCATAATTATTATAACAAGTACATTATTGATACAACACTCAAATGACATAATCAAAATAAGAACTCTAATCATTCCTCTTCATCTGTGGTAGTATCATCACTTGATTATTATCCAATAGCATCATTTGCGGCATAGTCTGATGACTGGGACATAGGTTCACATAGTGTCCAAACTCCTTGAAAATGAAGCATTGTACATTCGAAACCATTTTCTTACCCTTACAGTCACGTACTTTGTTCCCTTTTCCTCCACACTAATAACAAACTCCCATTCCTTTCAGGAAAGTAACATGGTGATTCTTCCCACAGTTATCACATATGGGGAAATTATTCTTTTCCCTCTTCCCTTTATCCATCTTTCTCCCTTCCATACTTTTCTTCTCTTACTTCCCTTAAAATCCATAGGACTTAGTAAACTCATTACTTATCTTATGAACACATGATATTATTTCTTCATATGATGGTAATATATGGGATACTATTTCTCTTATAAATTCTGGCTTAAGACCATGAAAGATATGATCCTTCTTTCTCTTTGGATCATGTTCATTGCTGGAGTTCTCATTCCTTCTACTGGGTGACATTTCTAAACAATGGAATACACTATATTTTTTTATGAATAAAAATACCTAATCCCAAACTTGTAAAACACATAACAAAAATTAAATAGTTTATGGATATAATCCATAATCATGAAAATGTCTCATTTGAGGAAGTATATACTCATAAACCCTTCATAATGGTTTTTAAAGAAAATGAGAATTATCCTAAGCATATCCCCTGGGAGTGTCATAACCAAGAGTTCATTAAGGCCCGTTTTCTTGCACAAGATCCCGTTCGAGTCTAGCTCAAAGCGGTGTTTTCGAGTTTTACCCCTAGGCACATCTTTGCTAGATCCGCCTCTACCTACTCGAATCCAGACAAGGATGTATTTCTCGAAAAACTCACAAAATATCTACAATACCAAAAGTTTTGGATGTTATTCTATAATAATCCTCAATGTCCATCTTATATCTATGTTCTCTAACAGGAGTTTATCTAAATCTAGCTTCCAAGGTTTGTACTAAATTTCCCCTGACACCAACAGTAACGCCCCGACCCTAGATACCCAGAGTCGGTGCCTTATTACATAACATTGGCATGACCACAAGAAAGATAATGTCTCGAAAGACCGATTAGTTTAGTATCCTTGGAAACAATAGATATATTCATAAATTTTATATTACATCAATAAGTGAAAAAATACAACAATATATTGTCTTCATATCTCTTCATACTTTCCCTGCAGGTCATTCATAAAATACTTCTTCACATCCTGGGAAAAATAAAACATAGAAAAAGGGGTGAGCTCAAATGCCCAGTAAGGATAACAATATAGCGGAAACTTTCATAAATCAGAATAAACATTTAATGTAATGTATTACTAAAACAAAAGCCTTTTAAACTTGAACTTCAACATAGTATGGAAAAAATAAAATGAAATAATTCCATTTACTTATTCACATGGATATTATACTAATCGAATAATCACATGCAATATCAATAACCACATTAATAATGATGGAATGCATAATGTCATACTATCATAACCACATAGCCAAGGCCTCGTGCCAAGACTACAAATAAGATTTTTCCAAGGCCTTGTGCCAAGACACTAGTTTGTCTCATGAGACCTACCGATACATTGAGGAGCTATATCGGGCTCCACCCGCCACATATTAAGTCCAATGCATTCCCATATGAAAAGGATCAAACATAACATAATCATTCGTATTAAAACTAGCATACGAAATGTAAATACTTCATCCATAAAACATTAATGGTATAAGAATAACACATCCATAGTCAAAAACATCACAAAAACTTCAAAACAATATGGAAGTTTTGTATCATAATAAATCAACATCAAATATACTTAAAATCCATAAAAGGATGTTGACATAGATGAAATCAAAACTATTTGAGAGAAATATCTCTTTTTTTGAAATCATTTAAAAGTCACACATTTATAAGGAAGTAATTTAAAAGATATTTTTAAATCAAAGTGTGCCATACCACTTCGAATCTTTTGAAAAGAAATATCATTTCAAAACATTCATGTCCATATAAATAAATCCTTAAACTAAATTTGAAAACATGGACATTAATTAAAAATATTTAGAAAGATAAATCATTAAAACATTTAAAATTCTAATTTGGATAAAGAGTACCTTTCAGAAATTCCTAAAATATTCATTTTGAAATCATTTAAAAGTCACATTATTATAAAATAAAACATTTACTTTGAAAATATTCTTATAGTCTTGTAAGAGAAGATTAAAAAAATTTATAACAGCGGACAATTCCTTTACCCGCCGTATAAGTAAAAAAAACATTCTTACCTTAATTTTGTCGAAAAGGTTAAAAAGGACCTTGATTGGAAAACGACGGAAAGATTCTTTTATAAACTTCGTATAAAAAGTCAAACAAGGGTATAAATGACTTTAACCCATATTCTATAAAATAGTAAGAATGTTTTAAAATACACTTTCAAGAAACATTGATATGGATAATAAAGAGGTCCTAGTAGATAATTACGTATAAACAACCTCGGATAATGAATAGATTGTGAAACAACCCTTACCTTGTACTTTTCCTTGGTTGGGGGTAGGTTAACCTCCTCTTCATGGGGTTCTCCCTTTTTATTTGATCAAAAGGGATCCTTAGGTTGGCTTTCGGATCAAACTAAGGTCTCCAAGTTGTAGTGAGGGATGTTGAGAGAGTATTTGGGCAGGGTTTGGCCGAACCAAAAGGCTTTGAAGGTGTGAATTAATGAGAAGGGGGAGTGTCCTTTTATAAGAGGGGTGAGGGGCACCTTTGAAAAAGCTATAAATATTATTTTATAATAAATTCATATTTGGTTGATAATGGCTCCAAAGTGAATTATTTATAGTTTAAGGTGGGTATGGGTCCAAAAACACTCATCCAATAGAATTTAGACAGTTTTGGGATATTATATTAACCTTATCTTTAAGTATTAACTCTTAGTTAATTAGTGTCACTTGTACAATGTCTCTTTGTATTTTTATATTATATGGTTAATAAACATACTATATACATCCTAGAGACCCCCAAGTGGTCCATTAATGATACATATATCATGATATAAGTCTCTTGGACGAACCTTAGATTTTTAGGAATTTAATATCAATTAATAATATAATATTTGTTTTAAAAACTCTTTTATGTCAATTTTGACACTATTCAATAATTGATTTTTGTTAAACTTATAACAGAATTATTACTTCGAAAAAATTTAATTAAATCAATACTTACATGCCATATTAACCTATAAAATTATTGTTATTTATAAAAAGTCTCAAATTACATTTATTTGGGTATTTATAATATCAATTATTCTAATTTTTCATTAGTTAGGTAATTACTCCATCACCATTGTGTCATAAATAAATTAAATTATTTAATTTCTAAAAATTATAAATAAAATACCATTATTTATTAAATCGTTTTATCTTTCTAATGAATATTTACAATCGAATTTATCTTATGTATAACCCTATATTAAAAATGTTTTAGTAAATAAACTTTTATTTTAACTCTTTTAACTCTTCTTTAATTAAATAATAATAAATGTCCTAATCTAATACAAGTGGACCTAAATGGTAATAATTTACTCCTAAGGTTTTTTTGGTCTATATACACTTGTCCAATAGAATTAGGACATGTGTTAGGGTAATATTAATTTCATTTTTACCCTTAATTACCCTATTCACTTTTAACCGTGGTAAATAAAAGTTTAAAGTTACTATTCATCAAAAAATTATTTTCATCTCATTGAACCACATTTTACTACTTAATATTAACTGTGTCTCTCAGAGTTTCGAAATTCCACTCACAGAAGCGGTAAAATTATGTTTTATGAAAAATTCAGTTTTTTAACTACCACTTAGTGGTTTCACTATTCATCAAAAAATGAAAGTTCCTAGAAAAATACCAAAAATTAGGCATAAGCAAAATTTGATATTATGAATTCAAAAATGATTTCTATTTTACCAATTTCAAAAAATACCAGTTGCATTAATTAATTTAAAAATTAATTCTCGTCGTCAAAACAAATAGCGTGTTTTTAAGAGATAATAACTATCAAAAGATTGACACTTATTTATGTCTGGTTTAATTGTGAAATTATGTACAATGACCAACATTGTATTAAATGGTAAAAATATATTCTAAATATACTTTAAAACTACTAAAATTCATAATTTATCAATATAAATTATTTTGATTAAAAAAGTTGTATTTAATAAAAATTTAGTAATTTTCACTATTCATCAAAATATAAATGTTATCCGAAAAGTTCCAAAGTTTCACCTTAGGCTAAATTCAAAACTCCAAATACAAAAATGAAGTCCATTTTGAGAGATAAAATTTATAAAATTTCAAAAAGTAGGTATTACTTTTCATAACGGCTAGTTTGGTTGGTTGTGGTGTGTGTTGGAACTCGAAGTTGCGTATAACACACACTACTATATTATTCAATGGAAAGCGTACCGTGGAAGCTTGGGATGTTTCATTGTAAATTTTTTGATGTCCCCATTCTAATATGTAAATTTATTTAGTCAAATTGAATATATAAAAGTTTAAAATATCGGATTTAAAAAGGGTTCAATATTAAAAGTTGGTAAAACTGAAATACTGAAAATGAATTTGTTCTTACATTATGTCTAGGAAACTCATAATATGGATTATAAAATTATAAGTATTATATAGAGTTTAAAATTTTGTTAATACTATTCATAACCTCTTTTGAATTGCTTTTTTGGTAAGTCATGGTGTGCTTGAACTCGGTGTTGTGTGTAGTGCAAGTTATCGAATTATTTTGAATAAATAACACACTATTAAATATTGGGGTGTTACAATGGATATACGACAATAACTATTTCCATACCAAAGTTTTAGTTTTTAAATGAGGTTATGATTCATTTAAGTGATAAGACAACATGTTCGATTAATCAGTTTTTCGATGCACTGATGGTTGAGAACAAACATTTGGGGAAGGTCGGCTAGAGGAGGTCTAAATGGGGTAATTATGAGACCAAATGTGAATGAATAATGATTTAAACTCGAGTTTATCAATAGGATGTGATTTTTGGGAAAATTGACTATATGTGGGAGTATTTCCTATAGGAAATTCCTATGCTAGGGAGAACCATGGCTTGAAATTGGTCCTTATGAGTGGAACATTACGGCATGGAGAACCATAATCCTTATAAATAACTATATGTTGAAACCAAGTTGAGTTGGGAGAGACATGTATGGAGAGTTATATATCTTTAGTATTTTTTGATAATAATGGGTGGGTCTCCTTTTGGTGCATAGTCTATTGGTTTTGGAGTTATACAGTAGAATCCAAGTAATATTTTAGGGATGAAACATGGGGTATTCTTTATGAGCCGATGACCGTGATAGGATATGATAAAAGGATCAAGTTTTACCATGGATTCTCAAGGATAAAAACCATTTTTATAGTGAGACCAAAATACACTATGTATTTCAAGTAGTATTTTTTATAGGGAATTTATGTTTCACATTTATATGATGACCCAATTTGTGAGTCAGGTTTTTTCTTGGAGTTCATAGCATTTCAACAATTTTAAATGATGGTCATTTACATTGAAGGGGCATTAAGAGGACTTAAAAAATATTAGATGATTATAAGAGAAATGGTTGTGGTGGTTAAGGGTAATCAATAATCATAAGTGAGCTGATATCCTAGGAAGTAGCCTAGGAGCCCTACTAGGCATATAGGGTAACTGGTGGCACCTATTGTCTAGCCCATGGAGCATGTTTAGTGGTTTTTATTGGGGTTAACCACATAATTTCCCAATCAGGTTTTTCTAGGATTTAGAGGGTGTTGGTGAATGCAAAGGCCATTTTTGGATACCTCCTTCCCTCCCTTTATCTCATGATACCCCATGGTGCAATTATGGATCTAGATTCTATTTTGCGATGACTGTGAGTAATTTTCTGATCTAAATCATCATTTTTTATTTCTCATTCACATCCATTATTTGTAATAAAATTTATGATTTTTTTGGCAACTATATCTCTAGATCATAGTGAAATCATCAATGATTAATTGTGATTTTGTGTAGGTTGCAAAATAAATATCACGAGTTGAAATCTTTTTATTTTTATTGTTATTTCAATGGTGGTAATCCATTACCCTAGATTCTTTCACGAGTTTGTTAATATCATATGAATTTTATGAATTCCTAATTGTACAATGAGTTGTTTTCTATGTGGGATGGTTCTAGGTGTGTGCTATAAACACTTCAGGAGTAGTCGGTTGAGGTTTTAGGGATATAGTGCTTCGTGATGAGTCTTCCAATGAATATGTTATGTTTATTTATATTAAATAAATTATTATATTATTTTATAATTATTTATTTATGTTTCAATGAATGATTCTAGTGATGAGGAGTGAAATTGAGCTTTGGTTAGCTTGGATGGGGGCATGGTAGAGGTGTTCATAGGCTGAGACAAAGCTTGACAGCGAATAGTGGGGGTGGTAACTCAAGTAAAGTGACATGTTGTCCATTTAATACCAATATATATATATGTGTGTGTGGGGGGGGGGGGTGGTGGGTGGGTGGGTGTGTGTGGATGTTTATACATGATTTCATTCTCAACTGCATGTAAATGTGATGGAATAAACCAATAGGGAATAGGTATGCCTTTAGAACTTGTGATAGGGTACATATCAACCTCCTTACCATCGAATAACTATTAAAGATAAAAGAAGGGTTTGAGTTATCTCAATCAATATGATCCTTTGGGTAAAGAGTGATGATGATATTGTTAATGGACTTTAATATTTTTTGAGGTTTCTGAAGTGACACATATACACTAGTATGGGTTCCCTATGACTATTTTTCCTTATTGATAGGGATTATGACTTATGATGATGAATGAGATGGTGAAAGTCTTGAATGACATGGATTACAACCCTTAATGTGGAGTGTAATCTATGTCATTGATTCAAGTAATAAAATCCCATATGGGTTGGACATACAATGATGGGACAGTATCCTCTATGTGTTAACTAGGATACCTCGATTCTGAGATATGAGACATAATAAAGAATGGGTTGTAGGGTTTTATCGATGATATGGATTGAGGTTATGAGATAGAGATAGATGTGGTTTTTCAATGACGATGGAACAAAAATTGGGGTCTGGTTTATATTAACCTTCAGGGTGTCACATCATCGTTAGGAAATGAGCATGAGAAGGTATGAGTGAGGTGGGACCAAGAAGGGTCCAGAGGACCTAGTAGATTCCCTTATGGGTGATGTGTGACTTGATCAAGATGAGGGGATACGTCCTAAGTTTATATCACCTAGAAACTAGATGGTGAGATAGATTTTAGGTATTATACCCTATGTGATGCTTCAGTTTCTAAAAGAACTTTTCATGGAGACCTAGGTCCATTTATCGAATAGAACATTCACTGAGGAGGCTTTGGTCAGTGTGCATGAGGTGACCTCACCAGTGTTTACATGGATTGATCACTCCGATGAACATTCCTTGTTTCTGCTTGTATTTGGAAGAGAACCATTACCTATGTTAATTTGGTTTATGCAATGATTATGACATCGTTCATCAAATAATGGGTTGATAGATGACTGTGACATAAAGACCACATCTAGGTTTGAAGACCATTCAAGATGTTCCTTTCATTATTGTATAAACATTTTATCATATTATGAGTGGATTGAGTAGAGGATCTCCCTGTTATATTGGTCATGGGATGATATGAGATGAGAAAAATAGAGCTCCCTTTACTGGGAAGGTATGGAATATGGTTTTTACAGGTATGGATATTCTTAGTGTCTGCATGTATTAGTTTGAGGTATTAGATGCCACCATACCCGAGTAATTTGGAATGGTTTGGGAATCAATACATTGTTACATAAGATGTGTTGATAATGAGACTATAGTATAATGGGAAAGAATTTTTATGAGGTTTAATGGTGGATCATATAGCACATGATAACCTGATCCACATATATCTATGGTAGAGTTATTAGAAACGATATCCCAAGAGCTTGTGTGACTTGTTTATTTTATCCATTTTTCATACATTTTTTTAGATGGAGTCCACATGTGGAAGAAGGTGATACCCTAAAATGATGTATTTCTCACAGCATTCATGGTGACCTCAGTGCAGGCGTAGACCTTATGTATGCTTTCAAATTCAGCACGGGATGCATTGAGGATTGGGCTAGTGTAGATCTATCTATTATAGAGTTTGGGTGTGCGAGGCCCTAGGTGGGAATTATGTATGGTGTGCATGAATTTTTTTTCATTTATAGTAAGGATCGGCCTAGTGGTGAATTGGTGACTATATTGTTATATTATTATGGATAATTCATTTGATATAACACAATATTTATTCAAATTTGAATACTATGATTATGTGATGCGGATGTTATTGTTATTTTTATAAAACTTCATCAAATGTAATCAAGGGATTTATCTCCCCATTATATAGGTTATCCCCTCATCATTAGTCAGCATCCTTATGCATATCAGTTAGAATTATTGAGGCCACATGCTAACCCCAACTCCAAGCACTATTCGAGTGGCCTTATGACCTAATGTTACTCCAATCTTGTCACATCAATGAAATGATATCTCTATGAATGAAATACTTTATAAGATAAAGATTCCCTATCATGAAAAATCACCCCATAAACAGAATCCCTCCTCATTTTCTTATAATTCTTTTTCCTGAACCAGATACAAGGGTTTCATAAGCATAATAATTATAGATAGTTCTTTAAGAACATTTGGATTGTTACTCATAAAAAGGTATATGTCCTTGAAATAAAATCTCAAAAAAAAATTTCTTGAATACATATAAATATTATGCACTAATTTTCGTGTAATAAAATTAATGTGGCATTGTAATAGGTACATACCCAGTCTCTCATAATTTATAAGTCCCCAATTAAGTTATAAAAATAAATATTCATACTATAGAGTTTATTAAAGACTTATATCAAAATAAAAATTTAAAATTTAAAAGATTTTATGATGTAATTACTGATATTTTACCTGAATTTCCATTCTATTGAAACTCTCCTATAAAAAATTAGGTAAAAAATTATTTCCTAAATGGCTATTTAATTCACATATCAGTTGAATTGTGTTCTTAATTCAATGTTCTTGGTTATGGATTCATTCAAAAATGATCAGAGTCCTTGCATTAGGATTTTTTAGTCACCACAACTCTTTTTGTTTACCTTATAGAATAAGAAATGAAAAACTAAATATTTATTTCTATAAGAATAATAATAAATAAATCCCATATGTGATGTATTTTACATATGGACATAAGATAATACGTAGATGATATATTTATAACCTCGAATAAATCATTGAGGATCCTACTCACATAGGAAACATTGATAAGTTTACCTATCTATGTATTTCATTAATATCTAGGGAGTGGTTAACTGTAATAAATATGTATACACAAAATATGTAGGACCCCGGGACACCCTGAGAGGGGCGGGGTGAATCAGCGTGTCAACTGTTTCTTTTAAAATCAAGGATCTTGTTCCCACGTTGGTAGGAACTAGTTAAATCTGTATGATAGATATGATCAGCAATGAAACATTCACATGCAAAGAGATGACACAACAATTTTTACTTGGTTCACCACTAAGGTCTATGTCCAAGGAGCATACGCCGACAAGTTTTCAGTCATACCAAATTCCAATAATCATCACTAGTTGTGGATTACAATAGTTCGGGAACAGTCACTTTGTCCCAGGCTCACTGCCTTTACAAAGGTTTAGGGATAGCTCACTGCTTCCCTCGGTCACTCCTGTTGACTCCCCCTGGCTCACTGCCCTTGGTGAAGTCCCACTCAGTTTATATAGATGCTAGTCTCTTCATCATTGAAAAATAATACATGCTATGTTGAATGTAGATGCTCTGTTTGTGTCCAACTTTCACATGTATACTAATCCCACTTTGCACCGAATGTATCGAGCAATCTTCCAGTTTTTGTGCATCTCCAAAAGATCCGGCATAAAACAACCTCACCTAGCACGCTTCTCCAAGACCGGTGCACATGTTTCCAAAATAGAGTTCAAGTCACATGTACGGTACACAATCGGCACGCAAGTGACACCAACACAGTTGCACGACACTGCCTACTTTAACTCCAAACTTGCATGACTCTGCACGTTTAACTCCCAAACCGCCTTGGTCGCGCATCCAACAACGGGCGCGTAGCCTCTACTTGTGCGACCCAACAACCACTTGCATGACTCAACCACTTTTGCGACAAGATCCCGAAAAATAACTATGTCTTGAACTTCGTTACAAATGAGGAGGGGTGGTTCTCTATTTATAGGCAAACTGGACCCCCTGCACAGTAGCACCATGTGACCTCACGGTGCGCAAGTCCTGGTGCGCAGCTCGAACTTCCCTAGCCTCTTTCGTGTAACTCACTTGCATGACCAAACCAATAATTGTGTGACCCTCTTCCCTTTTCCATATTTTTATGTTCTGATCATAAATAACAATAGGCACGCAACTTTCCAACCTCCTTGGCATTGGCGTGCAAGTCCTTTCTCAGCGCGCAGGTCACTTGCGCAACCATACCAAAACTTGTGAAACCTTTATCCCTTATCCATTTCCATGTTATGATATTGAAAAACATATGGAGCACAAGTTTCCTCTCCTTCAAGTACATGACGCGCAAGTCTCTTTTCCAAAATCACTTTTCTCAACTTTTCGATTTTCAGGCTAAACAATTTGGCAAACACTTGGAAACGGCGCCACCTTCAATACTATTGTCTGGTTGAACTGTATGATCACTTTACTGGTACACATTCTGAACATCCACTAAGTATTGAAAACAAACACAAACCATACTCCAAGTCAGGCATAGAAGGCCATGGTTCCAACAAAATATAGGTGCAATTATTTTATTAAACTAGAAACATTTACCCTCCAAAACAAATAATATAGAAAAATACATATAACACTATAAACGATCTGAATAATGAAAAATATAATTACTTTTCACATGTAATGTAATTACACAACAATAACCTACACAATACTTGTCCTAAAATAATCATACATGTCATTATAATTGAAAAATGAATAGAACTATGTATATTTATATTGGTTATTGATGGTGTATTTTGTTTGTTTTTGATACTTTTTAGGTTGATCAAGGTGTTTGAATAATAAAATAGATTTTTTATAGAATAATTAATCCCTTAATCAAATTTTTAGTGTGTTTGTTTCCAAGAGTCTTAAGAAATTAAAAATTATAAAATAATCTATCCAAGGATGGATTACATATGATTGGTTTGTATACTATGTGGTACGTAATTAATAGATGTTTTTAGGGGGAAACCATTGAAGGGGGTGGTGATAAAATAATTACCACATGAACATTTAGTATAATCCACAATGTTTTTATCATGAAGGCGTGAATTAATAGAGAATATATAGACCAAATAGTTGGTTTCTAGAGAAAATAAAGTGATTTCATATAAACCACGATTGATGGGACACAAGGTTTTCTTGTGACAGAGAGCTCAATGTAACTCCTCAATATTATAGTATATGTTTTATTTTAATAAATTAATATATTTAATTAGTGGTGTTACATTATATTGATACATCAGGTATTAAAACAAATTTTATTGGTAAAAAATTTCAAGTATTAAATTTGATAGTTATAATATAGCTGTAAAAATGGATAGCATAAGAAGAAGTAACTTCATTATGGAATCTATATAGAAAATTTAACAATTAGAATAAAAAAGTATGATTCTTATTTCTATATATCATTTTTCTAGGATTGTAACAGAAGTAACATGACTATAGTTTCCCTGCACCAAGTACAATCTCAACATCAAGAAATATTGTTTGAGTGAAATAATATGGGGAAGAAATTTAAGCTCATATATTTCACTAAGAGATTCATTCTAACTGAACCACCAACTGTGACCACACCACTACTTATATCACTCTTATATTGTATGAAAAATACCTAATTGGGTTTTATGAAGGTGTTATGATGATATAAATAATCTCATATTAATGAAATAAATTATTATGATAGTGGATTTATTAGCTTTATGATTATGATTATTCATATAGAAATTTTATTTCTAGATTATATTTTCTTATAATAAAATAATTTTCATCAACTTTATATTTTTAATTAGATAAAGTGAACTTCATTTTTTAATTTAGGATATCATAAATATCTTAAGTTGAAAATTTTCTATTTTTTGTAAAATTTTGAATTTTAGGATAATAGTGAAAAATAATGTTTTATGAATATAATCACTTTTAATACATCATTATATGATAGTGGATTAATGAAACATTTTTGGTAATAAATTTCTATTAATTTTATGGAAATATTGAATTTATAAATATTATTTTTGATTTATAAATTAAGGTTTATAGCCGTGGTATATATGTTGTATTTTATTTAAATAAAAGGACTATATTTTATCATTTTATTTAATCATATAACTACATGATTAAATTAAATTATGATTTTTTTAAAATTAAAATAAAACACCATAATGAATTCATAAATTAATAATTTTCATATGAATAAATTTTATACATTATATTTGTGATAAATAATTTTTATTCTTATAACATTGTTTTCAAAACACTATTTTTGTAGCACTTTGAGTAATTATATTAAATATAAATTGTACTACATTTTGGTTTTTATTTAATTAAAATTTATATAACATTTTAATTAGGATAATAAATGGTTTTATATGTTTATTTCTTTATTTCTAGGCATAGAAATATGTTACCATGGAAAAATTATTTTCATCATAGTAAGGGAGGTTAAAGGGAATGTGGGTCAAACTAAAAGGTATGTCCAAAATTATAAGTAAAACCTACCCAAAATGGAGTTCATGAGTGTTATTATACCTTTCCCAATATTTTATTTTAAATTGGTATAATTTGGTTCCACCTTCCCTTGAAAATGGAATTATATTATTTTAATCTTATATATATTTACAAGAGTGCAATTACCCGTACTTATAAAATGATCTTTCGAAGCCATTTTTGAATACACTAAAAATTAAAAAACTCTCTCATTTCAAAAAAAATTCTTTAAAAATGAAAATATCCAAATTTTATTAGATTACAGTCCCTAAATATTTCCCAAATCACTTGTAAATGAATAAGGTTTCCAAGAGAAAATTTCATTCTTCTATGTAAGTATTTTATCCATTGTTATGATTTGTTAATTTAATCCTTTATTACATGTTAATAAATAATATTTATCACTATATAATCTTTTTTATAAAAATAAAAACATTTTACTAATGTAGTATTACCACTACTAATCTTATTTATCTTATTTTTTAAATCATAAAAACACACTCTAGTTTGGGTCAGTTGTACCAGCATCATGTAATGTGTTGTAAATATTATATCATGATTTATTTAGCAATAAAAACTAATAGTAATATTAAACACAGTAATTATGGTTTTATTATTTTATAATAATTATATAATGATTACTTTATTATTCAGTCATTCCATAATTAGAAGTAAATAATAAATTCTAGAATTTTCTTTTTTTGGTCTGTTTTCACTTCCTACATGAGAGATGTTATGAATTAATATAAATGACGGTTATGGGAGCCTAATAACTCATATGATATGATATTAATTTAGAAATTTTTTTCTTAAATGGAAATAATAAAATTTAAACACAATATTAGTTTAGAACCTTTTTTATTATTTGGTTTACCGAATGTAACATGTTTTAAAATCTTCCTTTATGAATCTTACATCTAAATTGGATGGGATAAACATGGAACTACATGAAACATTATGGTAATTTTATGTATAGTATATAATAATTTTTATTGGATAGAAAATTTTAATCATTAAGTGAAAATTAAAACCATTATACCATAACAATCATAGAATGGTTAAAACAAGTAATTACCAATAATTAATTTTAACAAAAAGGAATTAAAAATTATGCAATAAATGAAAAAATACTATTAAAAAAGTAAATAAATATGAATGAATTTATGTTATATATGATTAATGAATCTATATTTAATATAAAATAACTTATAATAAGTCTGACTGATATAAAATCCATGTTATGGTAGTTTCAAGACTTAACTTCTTTTATAGAGTTATAATTATTCTTATTAAAAAATGATTTTACAAGATTATTGTATAGTATCCTATGATGATAATATATTTTATGTACTCCTAATTATTTTTTTATTACAATTTTCAAAATCAAATTAATCTTCTTTGATGAATTTATTTCTTCATAAGATTTTGGAAATGTTATGAATAATTCCCTTCATCTCTTATTGAGCTCTTTATCTTAGATGTCCTTATTCATTATTCAAAAATTTCTTTTATATTATAGAATTTAAATAAAATATTATATATATATATATATATATTTTTAAATTTCCGTTTTACTATATTTTAATGTAATATTTATCACACTTTTTACAATATCTGTTCCAATAAATGAATTTTTTATATTGAATAGAGTTTTCTTATTAGGGTCATATATTTTAATTGATTTTATTTATATTTCAATTAAATTTTCATTTCAAAATGATTTATTTTATAATTTATTAAAAATGATCTTCGAATGTGACCAATATCTTCAAATATTTAAAATAAGGGAAATTATTGTTTCCGAAATATAGTTTCCAGATTTATTTACAATTTTCATCATTAAATAATCATTATAAATAGAATAGTGTTATTTTTGACATATCACAATATAATTTAATTTATGAAATACACATTCTTGTTAACTGAATTTTTGGTATCATTCCTTTTAGATTTGATATCATCTTATGTGATACCATATTTAATTGATTTTAGACCTATTTTATTTACATTGTTCATTATGGATTTATGACTGATTAATATTTTATAGAGCACATATGTATATATATATTTGAGAGGAGTCATATATAGACCATTTATTTAATAATTTTTGTTATATATCTCCTAAGATAATAAAGAAAGAACAAACACATATTTATTCAAAAGCTAAAGTGTGAGATTTATTGGATATGGTTACCACATAAAGGGTGGGCCTTTATGGATACACTCAAAATGTGCTGATTTCATGTGCTTATATTTTCACTATAATTCAATGTTATTCAACATTTCCAGGGCATGCCAAATTTTTTATGCCATATACCTATGACTCTAATTCATAGATCAGATTAATTATTTCACATTTTTATGTTATGGTAATATATTGTTCGTTTGAGATTACATGTTCTTCTATGATGTATTATGGGAAAATTTTATTTTTACACATTATTTTAATAAAATATTTGTTGAATTCTCATATTTTCTAATATTATTATTATCTTACCCTTTATGACTTGTTGAGATGTTTTGTATTATTGAGAATTGGAGCTCACCACTTTCTTATGTCTCCATTATGCAGATTATGAAGATGAGAACAACTTATGAAGAGTCTTGAAGGTGGACTATTTCTTATGATTTTTTAAAAATGCTTAAAAGTGATGGAAAATATGTGGTTTATTAACCTAATCCTCAATGAAATCAAACATTTGGGTGTTATAGATTATGATATTATTTGAGAAATGAAAATTTTAAATAATGAATATGATATAAGATATATATATCTTATTGGATAAGGTCATATCGGTTGGTATCAATGCAATGTCTAGTTATTTTTGAGGATCAATTTAGTTTCTTTAATTGATTATAATGATAGAATTTATTTGAAATAATGTAGATATATCTATATATATGAAACCAACCTATAATATTTTTAAGGAATATAATGCATTGTTTCCTAGAAATTACATCCATATTAGGATATGAATGACTTGATCCATTCTATAGGAAAAAATAACCTAGATGCAATGAACCTAAAAATTTATTGTTGGGTATTAACTTGATCTAAATGTAGTGAAAGACATTGAATCCTAACTACACAAATTGTTTGACAATCCTATAATATAATCTTTGGTTAATTAAAATTATATTTTAGAAGAAATATATTAGATTTTAATATATGTAATACTATAATCCAAACAAGAAATGACAAAATAAGATTTATATTAAATCACATAATTTCATTAGTTGGGGAATAAAAATTATTTATGAGTTATTTTCTTTTTTTAAATAAGTTTCCATTTAATATTTTATCATACCTAATTTTATTTTATTGTAAATTGATTGAACCACGTGAAACCATTTTAGAAATGTGTGTGAATGATAATATAGTGATTATACTAATGAAAAAACAAATAGGATTAGAGTTGGATGGAGAAATATTTTAGTTATTCTAATTTAACAATCTCAAATTATTATAAAAAAATAAACGATTTTGAATTAAAAAATGAGTGAAAATTGGTATTTAGGAATGTTCAGGTGATATAATCATTGATTCAAAGAATATTGAAATTTTTACATGTAAAGAATATGGGAAGAACCACCTAGTAAATGTTCCAAAGGAACATAATGATACTTTATATATAGATAAGGTTGTGTAACATCCTGGACTTTTTACAAAGTTATATCGAGCATGTGTTTAGGTAATTTTATTCGTTTTTAAGTACATTTGTTTAATATTTGTGACTTCGGTGCTTTCAAGAAGGTTTTAAAGAAAATTTCTCAGACATAGGGATATGCATGGTTTTCACATTTTTTTGAAAAATAGTGTGCCTAAACAAAGGTAACCGTTCGAACCATGAAAACATAGATAGAGAGGTCCTCACTATTGGAGAATAGTTTACCCGAAAACAGTATCCCTATCCAGGAAACCATGTGGCATGTTTTTTTATTATCCAAAAATTTGTTTTTAAATCACATGACCCCATAAGAACCCTCTATTTCAAACTAGGCTCAGGCTTTATGAATACGAGGCAATCCCAGAGCCTTCTAGAGGGATTACAAGGTGATTCAAACACCGGTCCTTGATATCTAATCCCATGATTTAAGATCCTCACTCTTCCTGGTAGGTGGATAACATCCTATCAGTTCTTCTGTTATTTCCTCTATCATTCATTGACCATTTCATGGAATTTCTCTATTATTTCCATGGATTTAAACCAATGTATTGAGATCTAGATCCAGGATTGTGGATCTATATCTATATTTTCATGATCATGATGCTTGTGATATTAATTTTGGGTTTGGGAATTTTGATTTGGTGCTTGATCAACGTCACTGTGCCACTCAGATTTTTTGGATTTCCATTAGACTAATATCCATAAACAAATTGAGGCCGGTGGGATAAATTAAAATCTTATATTCTTGGATTTTATATGTGTATGTTATATTATTGATTTTATTACTTCCTAAGATAATTAATTTCTTGAATTAGAGTATTTAGGAATGTGGAATTTACTTTTGGTGTCCTTGGTGGCTAAATTGATGATTGAACCATGGTGATAAGGGGAAATAGAAATATATGATTTATTTGGTGCAATTGTTTATGTTTTGGAATATTGTATTTGAGATATTGATTTTAGTTGGGATTTATATAATCAATCTAGGGGAGTTAATTATGAAATTCTATTTGGCAGTGTGAGATTATTAATGGTGAATAATTTATCTTCCATGATACATACTAATGATAATTAATTATGAGATTATGTATGAAAAGATGATATTTCGTCTGTATAATTAGTTTTGAAGAATTAATTATTGGATAAGACTTGTGTTGATTGATTAATTAATTGATGAATTAATTAATGGGTTGTGTTCTTATTTAATTGTTTTGTTAACTAATGGACATTGATAATTTTACCTAATTGATGGATTTTTATGGGAAATATGTGGTTATTTATTTTTAATTAATTAATTATTTAAATGATTGATAATTTCTGTGTTAGACATGGAATTCTAGACTTAATTAAAATTCTACACTTAGACATGAAATTAATCTCAAATAGTTAACCAAACCCTTGTGATGTGGGGTGATAGACATGGTTATCTACACCTAATGTGATGAAGGATGTTAGAAATGGAGATATTCATCGAATGAGTTTTGGGGAGTAAGAAATTTCGTTCAAAACAAAATGAATGATAATAATGAATTATTATTTAAATGGGAATCAGTATTTGAAATCGGGTCTAATGTCTTGATTAAATATTAAATGAAAATTTGATTACTGTTTAATTATGAAGTGTATTTATGATTTCATAGATTTTTATACACTATATTTTGACTGGATATATTTTAGACACCGTTGGTGGTGGCCTACTGATTTGTACTCACACCCTATTCGGGAAGCATGATCGACACCCGAGTAGACATTGTTGTTGCAAGACAGGATAATATAAAGGCAATGTAATAGATTATTGTTTGTTAATGGAACATGGGTGAAGGAACTGAATATTGTTTGAGACCCTCTTGGGATTCTTTGTGTCTTTAAATTTAGTTTCATTGAATGAACTTGACACTTTCATTATCATACCATGATTTACCATTTTATTTTATTTTTGTATATCCTATTTTGACTATTATGTGACTCAGTATAGTTTAGGTTATATATATGATTCTCAAATTAATTATTATTGCTTTCTTCTGTTGGTGTTTCATTCTGATAAAATTGGGCATAGTCTCCCCATGAGTATCTTGTAAGAGATTCGCTGCTAATTGGCACCCTCTGGTGTTTGGGGATGCACACATGATGGCATATGACCAACTAGCTTAGAGAAATATTTAGTGGCACCCAGGTCAAGATGTTATAAAGTGGCATCAAATGTGGTTTCCTTTTTTTCTTCTACTTCTTTCTTACTATTTTGGGAAAGCTAGACAAAATACTATGAAGAGTCAAGGATTGGTAATGATCTCTTTCCTAGGATTTTCAAACCCATGTATGGGGGAAATTTGGGTACTCATTGTGGGATTTTTATCATTTCAATTTGATGTAACAGTTCTATATTATTTCACCTTGTGTGACACACTTGTGGTGTGATGTGATATTTTTTTTCACAATTATTCGACTTTGATTTATTCTTAAAGTGCCATGAGAGTTGAGTCAGCATGCATCATTCAAGTCACTCAGTGTTATTGTGACATGCATCATTCTAGGAACACATGGGAAATCATGTTATGGGTATGTTGTTGCACTGGAACTATCTATAATTTTTTTGATATTGAAATAATGATGAAAAATGAGGATAAATGGGTTCCTAATGAGAGACAAAAATAATAATATGGGTATCATTAATTAGTTTGTGAATTAATTAATTTGAAATGATGTAATAAATTAATTGTGTGAATTAATTTATGAGTGTGTGTACCCTTGTTAACCATGAACCAGGAGTAGGATGGTTAATAGTAGTGATAAGGCCTAAATTTTGACAGTGTGGTGAGAATGGGGGAAAGGGCATGTTGAAACTTGTTTTGTTTCCTTATCCTCTTACTTAAGTGTTAAAACATTGCATTATAGGTCATAAGATGTCTTTTTTTTAATTGTAATGATATGCGTACATGACGCTTGTTGATAGGGATACCGATGGGTTTGGATATGATTGAACTTACAGATATGTAACTTGAGGCACCATTGGTGAATGAATAGGATATAGGGGAGTAGTTCCATGATAACATTTGTAATTTCATGCATTTAGTATAGAGAGATCTAGGAAGGGTTCTAAAATGCATGTCTGATATGACAATGGAGTTTCACCTATATCCTCCTCCGACTTTTATTAGATAGAGTTGAAAAAAGGGAGATGAATTGTGGATTGAATCCATAGAGATGATTCATGACCATTTAGAGACTCTATATGAGATGATGGTCAAGATAGATGATTATATGATACGGGGGTTAGCAAAGCACTGGTCGGACATTAAAGTATGATATGGACTGATAGATGATACGTTATGGAAGGCCTCTCTAGAGATGTTCATGGAACACATCTTTCTAGAGACAATAATACAAAATAAGGCATTAGAGTTTCTGAAAATGACCCTATGAATCATTTTTTTAATGAATTGTAATGAAATTTTCCTAGATTTTCCGCATTTTGGTGCATCATTAGTGGCAGATGACGCTTCTTCGGCAAAATGATTTTTCAACAGACATATGTGTGAGATTAAGTCCTAGGGGAATATCTTTATACTAAAAATGTTCCCAATAGTGGTGAATATGGCTGTCATTTTGGAGGGGACCCTGTAGGAGGCTTCTAGTAATGGATTGGTAGCTATCACTGGATGAGCAGGGAGTGTGCCTTCTGAGAGAAGAATGAATTGTTAAAAGAACCTTATTCAGGATAGTTGATAGAATGGTGGATAATCACAAGGAAAAGTTTCACTAGACCTTACTCATGTTCTTTTCCACCAATGCGGTAGTCCAGGGCCCAATCACACACATAATCCTCGACCACCAGTGGAGTGCCGATTTTATGGAATGATAGGACACCTAACCATGTTTTGTAGGATGTAGTGATAGGCTGGTGCTGAGGGAATGGCCTCTCAGAGTTAGAGTGTGGGAAGTGGCTCTTATACTTCCTATAGGTATGGAAGATAGAGTTCTACTAGAAGAGGTGGTAGAGTTAGTGGATATAGTGCTTCGGGATATGAGTTTTTGCATCAATAAATTGGTTCTACTCCGGGGAATCAAAAAACACCATAGGTAAGATTGGAAGGATAGTTACATGTAGTGCATCTTATACCTGTGGAAAGTATGGATGGGCCATTTATAGTGAGATGTACTATTCTAGTACCTTCTACATTAGCTGGTGCATTATTTAATATTGGGGCCTCTCATTCCTTTATATCTTCAAATCATGTCAATAGTTTAACCCTAAAGGTGCAGTCCATAAGAAGATTGAATATTATCGATACATCATTGGGAACATAGTCTTGAAATATCTGATTATGCTAGGCATTTTCACTAGATATTATGGAGTATCATTTTCTTTGGGATCCCTATTTCTTTGATATGATTGGTTTTGACATGATTATAGATATGGACTTGTTAGTTACATATTGATCCCACATCGATTGTTACCACATGAGAGTTACCTTTGTATCTCCTATGGGTGACCAATATGTTTATCCTGGAGAATGGGATATCCAGGCGAGCCGATCTTTGCCAATTAATCAGTAAATGGGGGAGATCACAAACCATGTTTTTAGAATTTTTCTGGATGATGGGGGAGGTAGGCAAGACGTCCTTCTACCAATTGTATAGTTGTTCAAATATGTCATTCTAGAAGACATCTCAGGGTTTCCACTAGAAAGAGATGTTGAGATCACTATTGAGATCATGTCAGGAGCTGAGCCAGTCTCTATTCCACCATACAGAATGGTAATGACGATCTTCTAGATGTTAAGATGCAATTTGTAGAGTCGTAGGATAAATGGTTTATCCGTCCATGTATTTCGCCTTTGGGATCACCTATCGTGTTTGCAAAAGAAGGCCAACCTGGGTTTTACTCTTGTGTTTCAGTTACCTCAAGTTGAATAAAATGACCATGAAGAACCTATATCTACTTCCTTGTATCGATGATATATTTAAACAGCTAATAGGAGCTTGTATGTTATCAATGACCGATCTGAGATCAGGGTATCATCCAGTGAGAGTTCAAACTTCTGATATACTAATAACTACTTTTATAAGTAGTTGTGGCCTTTATGAGTTTATCATGATTCCATTTGGGTTGAAAAATTCTATAACATTGTTTATGGACTTGATGAATAGGATCTTTTATTCGTACCTAGATCGGTTTTTTGTGGTGTTTTTAGATGACATCATGGTGTAATATATTTCTTATAACGATTTTCTCTAACATCTTGACAACATCATGAATACTAAGAGGGATAACCTATTATACGCCAAGCTATATAAGTGTTGGTTTTGGATTTAAATGCTACACTTTATAGGGAACATTATTTCAGAATAAGATGTGGTAGTTGACCTAGAAAAGGTGCATGTAATGGTATCTTGGAAGCACACCAAAAATGTTTTTGATATACAAATCATTTTGGAATTAGTGGAAGATTACAAGAGGTTCATCCATGACTTTTCCATATTGGTACCGATGCCTACATGTTTGAAAGAGGAAGGGTTTAATTTTTATGGATGAAATCACGCAAGAATGATTTCCAATATTTTAATAAGATATTGACACCAGCACCAATCTTTATCTTCCGTAAGATAGGTGAGGAGTACACGGTTTATAGTGATGCCTCTAGGATGGACTCAGAGAGGTGTTTATGCAAGGGGATGAAGTCATTGAATATGGGTCTCGAAATTTTAGGCAATATGAATTAAATTACCCCACGCACAACCTAGAGTTAGCATTAATGGTTTCTTCTCTTTCTTTTGAAGATAATATATTTTGGGTGAAATTTTTACAATATTCACACACCATAAAATCTTGAAGTATATCCTTTCACATCATGACATGAATCTTCAGTAGAAAAGATTGGTAGAGTGTATACAGTCCTTTTATTTTGAACAAGCATATACAACTTGAATGGGGAATAGTGTGGAAGAATCATTGAGGATGAAAACCTCAACTCAGTTGGTACATGAGTTGAGTCCGGAGTAAAGATGATGACTTTGCTGGCTGAAATGCATATGGTGGTTCATGAGAGCTAGTAGAAGATGCCTCTGGTTTCAGTAGTAGTAGAGTCTACACTATTAGTTAAGGAAAGTGTAATTGACTAGTGGTTTACATGTTGATTAAATGGATGATTTAACCACAAAGCTAAGGGGATGACCAAATACATGATTGATTTTGGGATTTTTTTTATTTTGGGTTATTGTATTTGAGATATTGACTTTGGATAAGATCAAGAGAACTATTCAATGAGAATTATTTATGAGATGATTTTTGGATATGTGAGATAATTAATAGTGAATTTTTTATGTGCCATGATGTTGATTATAGATAATTAATTGTGAGATTAATTATAAAAAGTTGATATTTTTTCAGGGATAATTAATTGTGAATAATTAATTATCGGATAAGAATTGTTTTTATTGAATAATTAATTGATAACTAAATTAATAGGTTATGTACTTAGTTAATTATTTGGATAACTAATTAAATTTGATATGTTTAAATAATCCTTGTATTACAAAGGGAATTATTTGGTTAATTCTTTTCAATTAATGACTGATTTAAATGTTTGAGATTGTGGGTGCCAGAAATGGCGTTCTAGACCAAATGAGATGTTTGGACATGGACATGGAATTCATCCCCAATGGTTAACCATGTGCATGGGATGTGGGGTGCTAAACATGGTGATGTTAACCAAATTTAATGAGGAGTGTTAGACATGATGATCTACACCGAATGATATTGGGGGTTCCAGAAATGGTGTTCTACATGAACTGAATGGCAATAATGAATTATGATTGAAATGGGAAACATTTTTTGAAACAAGTTTTAATGTGTGGATTAAATAATAAATGAGAATGTGTTAACTTTTTAATTATACAATGTATTTATTAGATATTATAATTTCATACAATGTCATTAGACATGACAGGAAATAGACACTATTGGTAGGGGCCTAATGATTTGTATTAACACTATATTCTGGATGCCTGATCGGCACCCAAGCAGACATTTTCATGGAAGGATAGGATAAGGGTAAGGCCCTACAATATATTGTTGATTGGGAATGGAGAATGGGTGAGGGAACTAGACATGGTTCAGAACCTGCTTTTGAGTCATTGTGTCTTTACCATTAGTTACCTTGTAGTCACTTGACACTTGAATTGTTATTGTTGGATTTCCTTTTTTAATTGAGTATTCTATTGCTTGTTTTTACTATCATGTGACTAGGTATTATTATAGTTATTTATATGATTATGCACTTACTTATTGTTGGTGTCTTCCATTGGTGTTTTATTTTCCTATAATACTATATAGTCTCCCCATGACTGACTTACCATACCCTCACAGCTAGTTATAACCCTCTAGAATACATGGAGGGACGCTTAAGGGCATGTGACCAACCATCTCAGGGAACCATTTAGTGTTTCCCCGGGTCGTGACATTAATGGCGGCCATATGAAAACTGATTTCCAGGGATAAATTATGATTTTAGATAAAAAAATGGAATGAAATAATGTTTATCTAAGGTACCATAAATTTTTCAATTCCTTAAATTTGTGTAAATTGGAAATTATCTTATTCAATGACATAATACAAGGGATATAGAGGAGGATAAGAACCACAAAAACCCTAAACCAATAGGCCAATCAATGGCCAATGTTATGATAGTCCCTGAGGTGGATCATGATAATTAAGGTTAAAATATCCTTCAATATATATTTATTGAAATCATATTATATTTTGGTTTTATAAGATATTGTAGTTCTAAATTGTTTGTAAGGGAATAAAATAATATCCCCAATAATTTAATGTTGAATGATTGAAGAAATCATATTATTTTATTTTTATTGTATCCATTTTTTATGATTTAGGGAATGTAATTTGAAAAAATCTATTAATTATTTTTTAGATAAATTTGACTTGATATTTCAAATTTATTATCTATATGAACTGATATTACTTATCAATTTTTATAATAAGGGACATTTATTTTATTTTCTGAAGAAACTTATTATCATCTATTAGTGAAATAATAACTATGAACTGTTTATTGAGATTAACTCCCTTACATGGGTCGTAATACTCAATCATGAGATTATTTTCTAAGTATTTCCCATGTTAGTGGGGTTTAACTTTCCATAAAAATTATATCTTCAATCAATAAAATTTTGATAAGACCTTTATCAATTCTGATCAGTTAGATAGATTATGATTTCAAGGAAATAATTTATTTAAGGGTGGTAGAATATAACTCCAAAATATTATTGTATATATTTTACCATAATTAAATAATATATTGAATCAATCATTTTACACACTATATAGAATAAATAAGAACCATGAAATGATATATTAATACATAATTATCTATATTACATTTGACCATTTTAATATAGACATTAACTTGGAAGGGATAATGAAAAGTAACCACATAATGAAATATATGTAGAATAAAGAAGTAATGTAATCATGTAATATTAGGCTTTCTATGTATGATAATTTTTATAATATTTTCAGGGATATATCATATCTAGTATTTTCCCTATATAAATTATAGGGTTAAATCCAATTTTTATGGTATTAATTAAATCATATGTGGGAGAAGTTATTGTTATTCGAAATCATTCGGTGATCCATACTAGAAAAACCTCCACATGTGAGGGAAAAATTTCATATCTTAAACTCATATATGTGGAATACTTCTTCATTAGTTTTATAAGAATCATTTATGATGACATAAAAATGTATCTATTAGTTAAATATTTTTTTCCAATAAATCATTGATTCATTTTTTATAATGAAATTATATTAGAAATTATATTCCCACATTCTGAGTTTGTATAATAAAATTAATTCTAATCATGTTAATATTTTGAATATAATAAAATTGAATTCACCTTGAAATTCACCATATCAAAATAATAATATTGTTTTTTTAATTTTTCAGAAATGGATGATTTTTTGTTGAAGGGTGAAAAAAATAATTTAACAGATACAGTCACATTAAAGGATAAGTAATATAATAATTAATTAAAACAACATAATAATTTATAATATGAATTCAAAAGGGTTAACAATGTGACTTTAAAATATTATTTTAGGTTTTCAAATTAATTTATATCACTTTATAATAGAAGGGGTATTTTATTATAATAAAATAACTAATTTTGATCCTTTTATATATTTATTTAATAACAAGCTTATATTTTTACTTATATTGTTTTTAATGCCGTATAAACTATATTTAAGTATACATAAATCCATAAGAAATTTTATAATCAATTTTATAAATTATTTTGGTGTAAAATAATTTTTATTATTAGAATTTGTTTTTAGACAACATCTTTGTTTGTTAGGTCAAATTTCTATTAAAATGTAATTTTAACATGGTAAGGGTAAAAAGTGTTATGCGGGTTGGGGGGGAGGGGGTATGAAAAATATGGATAAACTTATAATGGGAACATGGGATAAATTAATTGTGTGATAGGATGTTGACCCTCCCACACCAACAATCAATATTAACATTATTTAGTGTTATTTTACCTTGAAAATGAAATCGTATTATATATATATACATTATAATAATGAAAATGAAATCATTTTTAATTATAAACTATAACACACACTATAAAAACTATAAAATTTTTAATTCCCCTTATAATCATCCATATTTTCTTGTAAAGTAATCATTTCTTATGTTATAGACCTTCTGAATCATAGGGATTTTGCAAATCGATTCTAAATCATGAATGTTATCAAGGGAATATAAAATTATTTTATATAAGTATATTATCCTCTATTATTATTATTATTTTAATTATTATTTATCTACCAATTACAAAATCTTATTTATCAAAATATTATAATTATTTCGGAATCACTAATCGTTTGGGTATGTAATATTATAGTTATTATAAAATATGATTTATTAATTTAGACATCATAATAAGCAGCCATTTTGGTTTCTTTTACCACATACATAAAAAAATTTATAATTATAATATCATTAATTATTATTAAATATTAAATAATAGTAATATTATATATTAATAATTAAATTATAATGTTCTCAAATTTCTTAAATATTGATACTATAATAAAATCATTCCACTATTATATTTAATAAATTAATTCTATCATGTTCTTATTTAGGGTGTTTTAGCATCCTATATGAATAATGGTATGAATTTTTATAATAGAGTATTATTGAAACATAATTTATAGAATGATATAATAATAATATTAAGAACCTATTATATTGTTTATAGTATGTTAATAGTATGATTTAAACTCAATAGTAATTAACAATATTTTTAGGATAGATGTTACAAAAAATATATTTTATATTTATTAATAAATAGTTACTCAAAATTACATGAGTTGTAAATACAACTACTTAAACGTTTCTTTAACATATATTTCTTAGTGAACGTCGATTCTAGAGATGATAAACCAACAAATATTGAGTAAAAACTAGAAATGTTGTACCAAAACAATTATGGAATAGTTTAAACCCCTAATTACAATTAAAAAATATTAACCAAAAATATGTAAAAATTATATAATAAATGGAAAAATGGTTTTTTTAAATGGTAATAAACATGAATGAGGTTATAGAACAAATAATTCTCAAGTCCATGATTATTATACAATAATTAACAACACGTATGATTGAGTGAGAATCCACAGTAAGGGGATTTTTTAAATTACCATCTTTTCATGAGTTATAATAATTCCACTTTTACAATGGATCTACAAGATCTTTCTCTTCAATCCTATGATGAAATAATATTTCCTTCATGCCTTATTATTAAGGAAAATTGATTTTAATAATAAAATATAACTTCTCTTATGAATTTAATTCTTCTTAAAATATTAATATGTTATAAAAATTTCTCATACCCTCTAAATGAGATATTTGTCTTTCATATACAAATTCAATCTTCATGAAAATTTTCTCTATTATTTATGTTAAATTTTAATATGTATTATTTTTGGTTTGAGTTCAAAATTTTCTCGAATACTTTTCAAATCGAGGATTTATCAATCTTTTTATTATGTGTGGTTTGATAAATGTGTTTTCAGTATATAAAAGATTATATTTCATTAACAATCATATATTTTATAATTCACTACAAATGTACTTTAGAAAAAAAGTTATTACATATTTATGGATCTATTTTTTGTATTTTCTTTCAAGTGTTATTTTAAAAAAATTTCATTTTCCATTCTTGAATGTGATTTTTAAAGTTGACTCATAACTTCACCTATGTACAATATGGTTAAGAATGTATTATGA
The DNA here is from genome assembly GCA_963277665.1 of Viscum album. Taxonomy (NCBI): domain Eukaryota; kingdom Viridiplantae; phylum Streptophyta; class Magnoliopsida; order Santalales; family Viscaceae; genus Viscum; species Viscum album. The sequence goes on along the minus strand of OY728139.1, from coordinate 734,132,217 downwards.
AATCTCTCTACAGGTTTTCATTACAATTTTCCTCATCATCTCTAGAATAAAAAACTTCATTGGATTCATATTTAATGAATCAGTCTAAAAATTTATTTAATAAATAATTCTTTTTGGATATTGAATTTTTCTTATCAAATGATTTACTTTTGATATTCTGTTAGGGGGTGACTTTTTGAAATTATATGAAATAGATTTTATTTATACGGGTTTTCATGAAATGATGAATTAATGATATATTTGGGGACACATATATATGAATTATAATTTGTGTGGTCCAATATATCCCTCCAATTAATTGGTTAATGTTTTATATCTCATAAGATAAATATGCATGAAAAAATATGTATTTTTTACCTACTTAAAGGGTGAACCTACATTGATATTATCAAAATTGTGGTTCATATTTGGTATTCTCATTTTTTTATGATTATATGTCCTTATGTTTGAGCTATAGTTTAATAATATTCCATATTTCCTTGGAAATACACACATTTATATCATATTTATATGATTGTGCTCCATGTATAATATTCTTATCTCATAATCTTATGACTTGTTACTAGATTTTTCATTTGAGATTAAATGTTTTTATTCTATGAATTATAAAAAATTAATAAGGTTTTATGCTATTTTAATAAATCATTTCCCTATTTTCTAGTTTTCTCAAATTCTAATTATCTAACCCTTGTTGAAAAGTGGATTTCTTTTCCTTTTCTGAGTGTTTGAGGTCACCTCATTCTTATGATTCATTTACCTTGTATATCAATAAGGTTATAATATTTAAGGAGTTTTTAGAGTGGTCTAATATGGTCTAATTATAGATAAATTATCATAAGTATTATAAAATTAGTTTATTATGTAGTTAAAAATCAAAATATGTAAACCTTTGGGTGAAAAGGATTATGATATTACCTATGAAATATAATGTTTAATAAAAACGATTTATAATTTATTTATGTATATCTCCCTATATGTGTGTGTGTTTGTATTGGGACATCTCACACACAAAGGATGATCCACCATGTAGTAGGTTCACATTAGGAGGACCATAAGGGGAGTACACATATGGGATTTAGGAAATGGTTGAATATAAATATCATGGTTATGTGGATTTTGGAGAAGTATGTTTGTTAAATAACTCACTGTTCAAAATATTAGGTAGAGATAATAGAATAACATGAATTATGAGATATTATTTAGAGTGAAAATAATATTCCATGTGGGTTGTGGTTGATAATCAAGGTATTAATATGAATGTTTTTGAGAAAGTGTCAATGAACGTAGTAACTAAATAAGTTATGTGTGTGGGTTCTTCACGTGTCAAGTGAATGAGAATTTAGTGTGCATGGTCAGTGTGAATAAAGGTGGGTCATGAGAGATTCATAAAGAAGGACATGTGTTGGAAAGTCATGTAGAAGTCACTGCAAAATGGTATCACAAAAAATAAATTCACAAAGGATCTCTGTTCATGGGTAGCTCATGTGGTTCGTACATAGTAGAAAAAAAAAATTAGAATATTTTTGAATTATTTTCAAAATTACTATACAAAAAATAGTTTTTAATTTTTTCATCACATTAATATTTTTCTGGGGGGGTTTTGGAAGTCTAGGGACAAAATTGGGACATCTTAATTTGGGTATCATGATGGAAATAAAACCATATATTTTTGATGATATAATAGAAATATTATTGTTTTTAAATTGAGTTAGACATCATACAATATTGAATTCAAGGAGTATTTGACAAAAGCGATCTAATAAATGTGGTTCTGTATCCATTAATTTTTTAATGTAGTGTTCTTGGAATGGAGTAATTATAAAAAAGAAATTAAATCCTAAATATATTGTTATATGTAATGGGTTCATGTACAACTAATAAATCATCAGCATATACACCTTGTACATTACCTTTCAAGAGAGGTAGGAAAAATTTCAATGATATATTTATATTTTAGGATTTTTGTGCATGGTGATTTCATATTTTAATTATATAGGTTTAATGAGTTATAACCAACTTGGTGACATTATCCATTTAAATGAAATTAAAATATGGAACAACAATTCAATACTATACTCTGAAGGACTACCTAGGATAAACATGTTTTATTATATAATATGTGTCATTAGTTAAACATATCATCATAATTTTTATAGATGCATAATGGGGTAAATGATAAATAAGTTACTATATTTGATTGAAATAATATATATATTTGGGAAAACATAATGATATCAAATCATAAATCTCTTAGGTTGGATGGGATTATGAAATTTAATGGGATTTTTCTAGTGATATAAAATCAAAAGTCCATCAATAATGCTAAATGTAAAATGGATGTATAGTAATAAAGAATCATAGAAATCATTATTTGGAGCACTATTTGATCAGAAATATATAAAATCACTGAGAATTACCTATGACATGTCCATGTTGGAGAAATTTAAAAAGATATATAAAGGTTATAATAAGTTGAAAATGCCATTCTACATATCCCATATAATATATTAAATGATTTGAGAATTATTCCCTATGATACTGAAACATCTTCTTCAACCAAATAATCGAAGTTATTATTGATATTTAAGGTTGTTTGTCATAAGTCTGTTGGATAACAGTGGGGGGGGGGGGGGTAATCCATGATCTCTTTTTATTTTAGTATTTAAAACATTTTTATCCCAAACACATTAAACTATTAAATATTTTGATCTACTCAATGATGTATCATAGCCTCACCTTCGCGTGGTGTAATAATGAATGAGAGTAGCAGAACATATTTAGAAAAATTGACTAAAAGTCCCACTCATTTCCATTTTGGGTATTTCCAAAAAAATTGGATTCTAAACTATAATAGTATTCTCAATTACTATGGAATATGGAGTCCACTATAACAAGATTGGTTACACCACCAATCAACTAATCTTTCTCGATTTCTTATACCCCCAATATTGAGCCTCTCCATCAACTATTTATTCACCTCAGTTATAAGATCCTTCACATCATATGATTTTTTAATAATAGAATGTTAACTTTATTATTCAGAGTTATCTTATTCGACAAGACTATATGATTCATCTGGGATATGTACTACCTATTGGGCTTCCATAGTAGTGTCAGTCTCAAGAGACATTCATAATTGGTGTGATATGGATTCTCATCAGAATCATCAAATACCCAGGTCTCTCTACTTTGAGGGCTCATCTTTTTGATACATCATTTTCCCTCTACAATTTTGACTGTATACAACTCCCATAAATCACATCACACTATGTATATGAGTTCTCTTTTATTTCCATTCACTACGATTCACCATATTTATCAATTATCATATATTTATGAAAAAGAACATTTCTCAGAACTAGTTTCCATTGATATGTGAAAACTACATGATCTTTTGATGTATATAAAATCTTCATCCATTTTAATTAGTCAACATATTTTCTTATTTATTCTTAATTTTAATTTTCATGGAAATATACTTTTAATACCCTTGATGATTTAGTCTTAATTCCTTCATAATGTATATAAATATCTACATATATAGATTTCATTTTAAATATTTTTTATGTGTCTTATATGTTGCTTATTCAAAATCATTCGAGGTCACCATAAGCACATATTTAGCATATATTCCACATAGAACTTCTATTTTTTAGAATCAAGTATTATAAATGTCCCCACTAGTAAATAGGGATATTATCCCTTTCATCATTTTCAAAATTCATACATAAATAAATCATCTACATAAATTAATAATATATGTCAATCTATCTAATTCGTATATGTTGGAGTAAGGGTTTGGGTTATTGGTAAGAAAACTATATGCTTGAATGAATGAACTAGTTCCTAATATTTATGGGGGAATAATTTCTTGTTACTATATGATTGATGCAATAATAACACTATTCTACCAAATTGGGCCTTCTGTCCACATAATTACGCCTCTAGGACAGAGGGTCTCAGGGTTATCCATGGGCCATCAAGAAGATGATCCTACAGACACAAAATATTAAGGGCCTTTAGAATACATGAAAACTTATACGGTCAACTTCATCTTATGAGGGAAACACATGGAAGATGGATAATAGAAGGAGTCACTATGTGTATGAAACTGAAAACATGACTGGTAGAGGGATATGACACTATACATTGGCCTATGGATATCAGTATAAGTGAGACTCATGTTTTTAGAAACTTCAACTTGTGAGGTCATTTAGACTTGAAGTGCTTAGGGGGAGGTGTTATTCAGGTTTAGTTGAGTCATAAAGAAGTAAATCAATTGTTCCCAAAGGTTTCCAAACTATGTAATTCATGCTTTAGGGATGATGTATTCTTGGCCAAGTAAGGCTTACCTATCATCATAGTATAAATTGGTTATATCTGATAAAAAATAGATAATTGGAGCCAACTACCTTCATAACAAAAATTGCTTAAGTGAACTATTCAACAACAGGTTTTTATATCATTGTGTTATCATACATCTACCCAAAAACCTATATAAATCGTCAATTCACATACATAGTGGCATTGAATTGAAATATTATTCTTATTTATTGGTATTCATTTGGGTTAATATGGATTGTCTATTACATCACTGAAACAATATCATCTCATCCTTATATAATGTACAAGACTTATCAACCACATTAATACTCCACTATAATGATTTTTACAATGAACATCCTTCTATTAAATTGTTTTTAATAAATTTAAATATTAGATAATAATAATAATATTTAATGTATTAAAATTTTTATTCAATCTATTCATTTTATCCTCAAGAAATAATCCACAAAATTTGTTACCCACTTAATACGGATAGACAACAATTACATGAATTTTTAACAACATACAGATTTATTAATATGAGTGAATCTTAGTGACTTTCCATGAATTAATTTTAATCCTCAAAGCATAATTATTACCACACATATCAATTATTGAATTAATTAACAAAAAATATAATACACAATTGGGACAAAAATAACATATTTTTAAATTGTGGTAAATACCATAATTTCGTAATTTCAATATGTGTTCTGAAAATAATTATTTCTTAACCCCCTTGTTGAAAAATAATTCCAGGATTAATGTAGTGGTATTCTCATCACATCTTATTCCTATCATGGTAGCATCATTGTCTTTTTAATTTCAGAAAAAATAATAGTAATATGATACGAGAATGATGAATTATAAATGTTCCTTTTATTATTCAACTCTATGAAGACAAGGGATAACATGGTGTATAAATTAAGATGGATATAAGCATGATTTTTCAATAAATTTGATAAACTCAAAATCGTTTTTATCATCCTCAAAATTATTATTTTTGATAAACTTATTATATAATAAAATATTCTTTTTAAATAAACTTGTATCCTAAAACCATCTCAATAAAGAATCCAGAATGTTCACATAAAATTCATGTAACATCCTCTTTTCACATGATTTTTATATCCAAATCTCCCACATGATAAATGAATTTAATATAATATTAATAAATTAATGTAAGATTGATTGTAATAAACTTCCCTTTAGGTTTTCAATGATTTAATGCAATTACAAAATTTCTAGAAATAAATAATTAGAATCAACCAACATAGTTTATTCGTATTGAAGTGACTCACTATTCTTCTTATTTTACTTCATGGAGTATGATATGCTCCATGAAGTATAATATCTTCCAGAAATATATAAGTGAAAAACTTCAGCATCATATTTAATATAAATTATTTAAAACAATCAACACACTCATTTAATTATATTCTAGTTACGTCACAAATAACCCATAATATATAATAAAGTTGGAATTATATATTTGTTTTCCTTTAAAGTGTCACTCAGGATGATAATTATTATTATAACTTGGCCATTGTGAAATTTTATTTTCAAAACATTTTTATTTTCCAAAATCATAATGCAATTTGAACTAATTTTTACTTTATGACCTATCATCATTTTAGAGACAATAATAATATCATTATAAATTAAAGAAACCTCCTCATATTTTATTTTGAAATAAAATTACATTTACTAATTTTGATTAGAAAGAAGAGTCATGAAATTATTTATATCATGATCAACCATATAACACATGTCGATCATCTTCTCAATCATGGTGTAACCTTTTGTGGATGACTGGTCATGAAATTTATGATCATATTATAAAGGTATAAGATTTAATCTATCATTAACAAGTTTTTCATTTTCCTATGATATTTTACTTAATTTATATGGATATACAAAAATGTAGACATTTTCATTTTCAATCAATGTATTGTCTAAATTTTAAAATGAATCATTATTGTTTTTATTTTGAAATGTATTTTATTTATTATAATAAGAATATTCTCTATCAAACCATTTCAAAAATATCTCTTACGTGTGACCGTACAAAATTCATCTATCATAATCATTTTCGAGAATGTGAAATATGTTTTGTTTTGACAGTTTCTTTATAGATGTGGTGAAAATTTTCAACTATTAGTTTTTCTCCATTGAGGATCATAGAAACTATACCAATATTGTTTTCCCATTAAAAGAAGATACATATAATATTGAAAAGAATATGATTTTTCCTAGCTTACCACAACACCAAAAAACCATTGAAGCATTTTTTTTATCCAGAGTAATTGCATATATATCTAGATTGTGTTTCCGCTATTTTGTGGGAACCCAAATCACTCATTTATTTTGGTATAATTACCATTTTATATTCTTCCTTTTTTTAAATAGATAATTTAATTTGAGTATTCCTTCCCTTAATGTAATTAAACATTTTCGACATCTACACTATTAGATAAAACCCATCTATTTTTTGACTAATTAAGTGTAAATTTATCATGTTCAAGTGAAATATTATTCTAATTTTCATGAAATTATTCTCCATTAGACATAGTAGTCTTAATGAAATATTTTCTTCCCTTATTCAACAAATGATGAACAGTGAGAGATAATTATTAGTTTTTAAATATTTATTCATCCATTAAATCTATTTTTTTTACTCAGGACCACACACTAATTTTACTTCTTCAAATATCATTAATTTTTATATCCTGATATCATCAATATTAGATACCTAATTTCTACACAATTACATTTCCTAACAAAAAACATTGGTTTTCCTATTCTCATCAACTTTAGTTGAGATATTTCAAACTTATTTTATGAGTTTCATATTTTCATTCATGACATATTTCAATTGTAGAATGAATAATTATATTTTTTGTTTTTTCTCCCCAACAATGATATCCTCTAATATACATCATAATCAATAAATAATGAAATAAATAAATTCTTAGCATGAGAAAAGACTTTGAAATAATTATCTGAGTATGTAAATGATTTATCCTTTTATTTTTTCTCATAAATATTGATCTTTTTATAGTAAAGCAATTATTAATTTGTTTCATTTGTCTTCTTATAATATTAATATTGTTTTGAATATTCAACCTATATCTTCATGAAATTTGATTCAAATTTTCCCGTATTTTTACAATTATAACATCTAGGAAGGTTTTTTATATTTCCCTTTTCATTTTACTCTTCATGAATATTTTGTATATAATAGTAAAAATATGGTTGTTGTCTTGTTCATCCTCAAATGTTTATTATTCAAATTCTTCAGCCCCTTCTTCTCTAACATTTACATTTATCATGGATGTAAAATACATTTCATAATTTTTTTTCTTTTTGAAAGTAGGTGACTTTCTAATGTCAGAATCTATTAGAATATTATGTAGATAATCAATTTTCATGTATTTTTCTTTATTGAGGGATGATATTTCTGAATGAAATCAACTTATAAAATTCCTCATTAATGTTGGGACATGATTGAATCCTCCATCTTATTTCCAAACCTCTAAATATTTTTCACAATATCCGTAACGAGGTTATACGACTATCAACATCTTTATAATCCTTCATATTAATGTTACAAAATTGGATCCAAAAATTTTATGGTTAGCATCCCTAACAACGAAATTATCTATAGGGAAGATTCAAAATTTTTCTAAAATATCGTTGGAAGTTTGTGGACCCATTACCTTTGTGTATAGATTCTCTGATTGAGACATTATGATAGTATTTTATGAAATTACATCTAAAACAATACTCCTCTTATCATCTTTATTCAAAAAAATGTGATAAATATTGGTTTAATAACACAATATTTAAATATCTGTCATATGTATGTCAAGCGATAGGAGGTTGTGTAGCTTAATATTCCCCCAAATACAATAACTCTTGATAGTTAATGTGGTAACACATAATATATTAAAATATTTAGGATTCCATATCTTTTATAATTCTCTATTTTTTCATTAGTGTTATTTTTCCTGTGATAACACTTTTTTGTTATCGATATGTTTGATCACTGGGAGGGGGATGTGTGAATAAGTGATCTCATATTTATGAGACAATAAATCTTTTTTTAAAAAAAAATTGTTTTAATCCAATTAACATCCTCAACCCCCTAAATTATTTGTAACAAACTGTCCTTCATGTGTAACAATAAAGAAATAGAGTGTACATTATATTGACATGATTTAGATGAATTTAATAATATTTCATTGTTTGTTATTAGCCTAACATGTATTATCCACAATAATGTAGTTATTGACTACAATGATCTCTAGAGTCTGCAGGAGCATGATGGATTATACCACCCAATTACATTCTCTTCCTCAATTGGTTATAATGCTTAGTTCCAGTTCACTTCAGTAAGTAGTTATACCACCCACAGTATAAAGATACATAACTGTATGTGTTGATCAGGTAAAATAAAGTCTTTTTTCTTCATAAATGTAATAATTATCTAAAAGGATATAGGATAATACACTAACAAAAGAACATATCAAACAATGTTGTGCTAAATACTATTTATAGATAGGGTGTGATCTAGAATCACCTTAGATAATTTGAATATATTTGCCTATGTCATTCAAGGACTCCTGATATTAGATCTTCTTCTTATCAAGACAATACTAGTTTTATTGGGATCTCAAAAATCTACTCACACAGAATAAGAGTTATCAATTCATTGTATTTTCAATATAATACACCCTCATTCACTACATGTAATTATTTTTAATCATTAATAATCTTTAATCCTATTTTACCTTCATATTTGAGCACTAATTGATCTTTAGTAGAAAGTGTAATATTCTTCCATGTAAACTACTCAACCAATTTCTTGATTTATTCCTAATTTTAATTCTCGTTCAAATATGATTTTAATAATCACCGTTCCTTGGTTTTAATTATACTATGAGATATTAAATTATTCATATTCACCTGTTTTTTAATCATTTTAAATTCCAAAATTCATTCATCTGCCAAATTATATGAGATTTCCATGTTCTTGAACTCAATCTTATATCTAATATGGAATTTCCATTTTTCAAATTTTTTGATTTTAGATATATCATTTAGTATATAGGGTTATGATGTCTTATATAGTTCATAGGATACTGATGAAGGTGAAATGACCAATGTGTATTATTCGGCTACGTGGTTCATTCCAATTTTCATATATAGTAAAAAAAACCCTATAATAATTATTAATCAATGTGATTTGGATAAACTAATATATTTCATTACATGATCCCAAACACTTATGTTAATAATAAATTCATAAATATAGTATCATTTGACTACATGATTCTTCTTAAAAGATAATATTTTCATATGTGAATATGCAGAGTTCCATACATTGGTAAAATGATTTTAGATCACCATTAGGTGAACTCGAGGCCTTCTTATCAACTTTAGTTATCCTAAATAATTTCTTATCTCCCGAACCATAATCCATAAAAAAAATATTTCACTATTTTAAATATCAAAACAATAAAATTAATATTTAATAAAAACCAATTTTTATTGAATCTGTCCATATATCATCAATAAAGAAACTCCATAATTAATTTTTCATAGAACATGGAATCACATAATCAAATTAATTTGTTGTCTTAAATGGATTATTTGACATGCATGGAATCCAATTATTTTAGATGAATTCCTAACATTACTCTAACCACTATTAGTACTACACTAGACAAACATTGAATCTATTGAATAAAATCCAATATACACATGGTAATAAGATATATCTTAGGTACGATATGAATGATATTTATATTTTTATGTATATTATTTAATGGTTTATAAAATTTAATATTCCAAATTACATTTCTCTAGAAGTGGGGTATTTTTTCAAATATCTATAGAGGTTTTGGTAAGTAGCGTAGTGTATTATAAAAATATATAAGGGAAATTATTTCATTATTTTAATGAGATTAGATGTAATTGTTTTAAGAATCATTAAATTTATAAAGGTGTAACATAATTTTAGGTTATAGATGATTATAATTCTCTAAGAGTTTCTAGAAAACTAGAGAGAGGAAAGGGTAGATTCGGTGGAAATATCACTTGGAATGTTTCAGATGTGGAAACGTTGAGAATATTGTAATGGGTTCCTAAAAAAACTTGATAAGAATAAATTAAATCAAATTTTGTTATATTTTAACAAATAATATAGAAATAATATGATCAATGAGATATGTTACTTTTTGAAGAAGTTAATATCCGCAACACACAACCAACATATTTCATTTCCCATTGAATGAGAGGGAATAAAGGTGAACGATACTATCCCCTAAAAATAATAATAATAGTATATATGTTAAATTTTACATTAAATTATATTCATATAACTAGTGGAGAGATCAAGTGGTGTAAAAAAGAAGTTGTCAGCTTGCGGAGGTGGTAATCAAGAAAAAACATATGATCATTATTCTTTTGTTTTTTCAAGTGGATGGGAAAGGAACAATAATAATTTTATCATTAATATAATAAAAATTTAAAAATAAAATGGATAATCATGTATTAATATTATTATGTTTACAAGATATTTTTATGCGAAAGGTTTAAAATAATAGGTTATGTATTAAGTAATATTCCTATTAGGACAATAAACATTGTCATGAATTTATTCATGGAAATGAATGGATTAAGATAACAAATATCGATATAAGGATTAAGTTTATTTAAGGGACGTTAATGAGTGGATACATTTCTAGTTGTTTAAGGATATGTAAATGTGTATGTGTAACATTGACTGGGGGTATGTAATCCCATTTTATATGTGAAGAAAGTGAACTTTTGTGAACACTCATTATTTTTCAATAATAGAAAGTAACTATTCAAGGATAAATGGTTCCAAAATATAGATACAATGTATGATGGGGGAGATTTAGTCAAAATACATATAATTTAAATTTTTATGAATGTCCTAATCATGTTTTAAGCCCATTAAAATTATTTATTTTTCACTCTTCCATTTTAGTTTTTATCATGGTAACTAGTTTTTACCCAACTAATTAATGCTTATTTTAAAAAATACTTACACCCATATTAATGTATTTTTATAAAAACTAAACACCATTAATACACTAAAATATATTTCTTTTTAAAAATACATTTAAATTAACTTTTTAATTATAATATCAAATATAGAGGAAACTATTTTTTATAAAAATTTATGTTTCCCCATTAATTATTTTTAATATTATTTAGTTTGTATTATTAATTTAATAAGAAATATTAAATATATATATACATTTTTAATCATTTTATAAAATTTTATTTTTTAAAATAGAATAATTTGTAAAATTTGTGAAAGGTTACAAAATATTAAGAAAATAATTATTTGAAAATAATAGTTTAACCATTATCATAGTCATTAACTTTAATATTAGAAACCATACATTTATTACCAAATTTAAAAATGAACATATTAAATACTATGAAATCATTTATCTAAAATAAAAAATCCATTTTAAGGAATTACATTATAGAAGTTGTAAAAACTAAATTTTAATATAATAAAATAAACAACCATTTTTAGAATAAAAAATAGTTTTAATATTAAAATTTCACTGATGATTCCAAAAAGTTACAGTTGTGTTTCATTAATTAATTATAGAAATTTTAAAAGAATAATTTTTTCCTACACACATATATTTATATGTTTGTTAAAAAAATATCTAAATCCTTCTTGAATAAGGGTGATGGTTTTTGAAAAATCAATATTTTTTCTACATTCATCAACAAATCATTTATTTTAGAGAAATATAAAATATTCGCCTTAAGATAATATTGATATGAGAAATTTGAATTTCAATTTAATTTAATAATACTTATCACCTAATATTTATATATTAATCGTTTAAAATAATTATCCCAACAAAAGGAAAAATGATTTTACTAAAAACGATCAGCAAAAAACATTATTCATTTTCAATATTATTCAATACTAATGATGAAATTTATAAAAAAAATTGATTATTTTTAAAATTAATTTATTTTATATTATCAATATATTCATTTTAAATTTGTTTTAAAATTACATTAAAACATTAAAAAAATTATTTTTAATGGAAAATTATTTTTTATATTAAAGAAATTAATTATATATCTTATGAATGTACGAATTCTTAATTGGTTAATATACTTTTATTTGATAGATGTAATATTATTAATATTATAATTTCTTGATAATTTTTATTTAATTATCTACGAATCAATTTAGTTCAGTAATTAATGTGGAGTAAGCTATCGAACATATTACATATATTTAAATGAAATATAAACAGTGAAAAATCAGGGAAGTACTTTTTCCCAATTAAATATGTTGAACAATGTTAATTTTAAATATTATATACTAATGAAAATATCTAAGGGTAGGTGGGTATCATGATTAATTTTCGATATAGATATCAACCTTACAAAATAGTAATCATTTCAATTTTCCTAATAATTAACATTACCCTATCATTGATTTTTACTCTAACCATTTGAGCCAAGAATAAATCACTATTGTGAATCCTAACCCACATTATATAATTTACTTCTATAGGTTGTTTAGAGTCATACATGAATTGGTAGAAGACCACCTATTGATATGAAATGTGATTTCATTATTCTAAATAATTTTTGAATACATATAGGGTATTAACACATTTCTCAAATAACAATACATTCTTCTATTCGAAGGATATTACAACTTCCATAGTGATGGTTACCATAACCATTAACATGGGATACAACAAAAAATATGTGTTTTTTGATAATGAAATAATTGGATTTTTGATCTAATGCTATTAGAAAATTTTCAAGCTATACTCATGTTTATAAAATCAAAAACATATAAATCATTCAAAACTCTAGAGTAGAGGATAATTTTTCAATAAATATTTTAATCTTAATCAAATATATTGATAACATTGGATTCTCATTTTCAATATTATTATGGTGATACATCAGAATGTTCTCCTTATTATCAATTTTATTATGGAATCTATTTGAAAAGTTACCAATTTACATGAAATTGATGAATTGGAGAATAAGTGGAAATTCTGATGGAAGCATATATTCATATGGGGTGTTAATTTTTCCTTTATTTCAATACTTTAGTAGTTTTATTCAATATATGATGCTCAATAATTATTTTAACATCCTTATATCCAATTTATACAATTACCTATGTAATTTTTACTACATCCTTGGTATATTGTTAATTGGAATTTATTTCTTGAAAAAGATTTATCCAATAATTTTTAATAATATTTTTTTTTTCTTTTCACCTGAATAATAAGAGTTTCCATCATTCATTTACAACTTATGAGTTCATTTTTTCAAAAATAAAAACAAATTTGGATAGAGATTTTGTTTGGAAGAACTATATTTAGGTTGATAAAGAATAATTATATTTTAATATGTGTCTTAGTATCAAAAATTATAGTTTACATAGAGAGACACAAGATTTTTTCTTCATTAGTGGATGTGGATTCATCATCGTTATTGTTCAACTCCATAAATTCTCATTCCATTTTTTGCATGAACAGTTTAATGGAAATATTTGGTGAAAAATATTTACCTAAACTACTACAAATATATATAGTATAATACATAATTTTACATTTAATTATCAATTATACTCTACGATTTTTTATCATCACAATCATATAGATAATTCCCCAAAACAACATTCTCATGTTTAAACTCAGGAGAAAATAAAATATCACATCTAGTGAATTGATCCATTGAATTGTAATAAGTACATTAGAATAGACATTGAAGAAGGGTAGGTGTTGTTTCATGAATGATATGATATAAATATTCTTCTTACTTTTTGTGATTTGGAGCGCAAGAAAATGATTTTTAGAATTTATATCTTTGGATTGTTGAGTGATAATCCGAAATGATTATGTACTCCTACTTCTATCTAATTTTTTTTTTGGGATAATAACAATGTTTCCCATCACACCCATTGGAAAATAAATTTCACCTTATTCAATTAATTATTTAAATAACATTGGTCTTTCATTGGTGATGAAAAGTGACATCATTATAAAATTATCATAAATTACATAATTGTAAAGACTCCACCTGAAAATGTATTACTCTTCATAACACTCCCATTTACATTAATTTAAATCTAAATAAATCTTGTTTCAATATAAATTTCTTATGATTTTTTCAATCACACTTATTTTCCCAGTCCATTAATTTAAATATGAAATAGATTATTTCTAATGAGTTGTAAATTGAATGTGATTAACAAAATCAAATCTCATGGGCGTTTCATGCATAGTGTGCAGTATTAAGCCCAATCATCATACCAGGGCCTGTGCTGCAACTACCCTAACCCCCTCCCAATGGACAGGGGATAATGTCTAGTGACGAATGCATTATCCTATAGATGGGTGTCATTTTCCATTTACATGTACACATGCACACTCAAAACCACATCCCAAAAAGTTAGAAAAGTAAACAATATGTAAATGATGCATGCTATCACTATGTTTACCAAAACCAGAGGAAAATAGATGGTAAGGTACATGGTGGAAAATCAGGATATAATACTTGCTCACCAAAAGAAAGACAGAACACAAGTAAGACATCGTGTCTTTGAAACCCATCCGCTGAGAACCCTACCAGAAGGGTTGGTAGGGGTAGCTTCTAGAAGCCGTAGTGGTATGGCTCTTCTGTCTATTATCACTGAACACCACCTGGTATTTTACCTTCCTAGACTCCATCAACATGTCATTTTTTTTCATAAGACATGACACGTGCAGGAAAATCCCATGTTGGGGTGAGTAAAACAATACTCAGTTGGGGACCCCGAAACAACAAAGGTAAAACACAACAGATAAACCACAAGGAAACACATAGTCATCCCTACCTAGTAATATAACCATACATATACCAAGTTCATCCTAATATATTCATATCAGCCACTAAGGAATATGTGGCCCTAACCTTATAACCAGTATTAAGATTCTCACCAAATATTCCAAAGGTAAAAAATAAACCACAAGAACATGTTCCACGAGCATAGCCATCCAAGATAGCTTTGTTCGAGAGATATACTAAATCAAGTTCAACTCTATTAGGTTTAGATATAGTTCCTAACACTAGATGACCAAAAATAACACAATTGTTCCCAATGCAAGAATAATGAAACCCAAGTGAGGATGCACTCTCCTCACCACTGTTCTCTATTGAGGGGGGAAATACTCTAGACTGTCCCGTGATACCCAATTAGATTTTGTAATGAGTGGACCGCACCTCATACTGATCAAGGGAGAACTTGTTTCCACTTAGGAATTGATCTCTCCAAATGGAGGGGCCTGATCCTTGAAGTTGTTTCCTACAGTTGAGGGAGAATTAACTCCTACGTAGGATCCGCTCCCGGTCGTTATTCAAAGTCGGGGGGAGTACTATTATGTAAGAGAGGACCTGCACCTTTGTTCCAATAGGGGAGTACTACTAAAGATATACCCACACCCTGTTACGACAGGGGAGTACTACTTAATATATCATGGACCTGCACCCTACCCTATAGGGCTTTACTACTCAGTGACTAGAGGACCTACTCCCTGGTACTATGGAAGTACTAACTTTATCACTTTATTCACTATGGGAGACCCTCCCCCTAGTACGTTAGTGGAGTATTGACCCCATCCTATAAGACCCGGTCCCTGGCACGATAGGAGAGTACCGATTCTACTGGAATAATGCATAAGGAGGACCTGTCCCCTTTAACAATAGTGGAGTAAGTACACCAATGTTTGGGAACCCACCTCGTCATCTCATAGGAAATTATATACTCTTCTATCATGAATATCTCTAAGAACATGCACCCATGTCCTTTAGGAGGGTGACACCCCTAGAGGACATTGTCAAAAGAAAACAAACCCACACCCATGACAAGGGGAGTCCCGTGGCTACCTATGCAGAGGGATAACCAATACATGATCCTTGAGTCCTCAAGGTAGTATCCTTCCTAGAATATAATCAATAGAACTACCCATAATCTACTTAAATTCTACTTGTATCGGGAGGTCCTACGCCTTAGATCAACTGGTCATCCTCAAACATACTTAAAAACTCACACAGTGTGTTTCAATAGGACAACATCACCGTAAGGGTCCCATCACTATAGATGGATTGTAAAAAAGATTCTCCATTTGAAAGTTTCAGGTGTTATAGAAAAATGAGGGCCGATGGGGTACGATTCTGGTTCGACCAAGTTTGACCAACCCATCCCAAGTCCTACTTGGTATGCTTGGAAGTGGGTTTGTATCGGCGGGCAGTGGGTCCGGTCCACCAGGCCATGCCTGCATCACACCAACAGAAGATTGAACTGCAATGTCGGGCCACATTATCCAGCCCAAACACGGCACTACCTAGAGCTATCTCCATTGTCAATCGGTCCACCCATGTGAACAATGTTTTCCAGACTAACCTGTGGCCTTTTGGGGTTCCAAGTCATGATTTGGTTCCTCTACGCTGGCATATAGGTATTGTAGATACCTATGCCACCACGACTATGGTGCCCCGCCCCACCAACCTGCATGTGACTTCCGTCGTGCCATCAGATTCCTCTCGGGACCACCGTATGCATTCTAGTGGTCCGTTCCCTGATCTAGACGGTCATCCGGAGTTCTCGAGTTGTATTCATCATCACATGGTGTTCAAACCTATAATATGATCCCTTTTACTAGAAATCATTTGATCAACGGTATCACCTAGACCTCCTCGATCCACATATCATCATCATAATCACACTTAGGTAATGTCGTATCAAATTCCAGATCCATGATTTTGGATCAATGCACCAGGAATGATTTTGCAACGATTGATTGTTAGTCTACCAATTAAGAACACGACCAACACTTGGTAAAAGTGTATAAAAAATCCATATCATAAAATTTATGAACAAAACATCACTATCATTATTTATGGTTTTGATTCAATCCCATTAGATGGATTAAATGTATAAATTCAATCTAAATTAAATCATGAATTGATTAATTCCCAAAGATAAACCCGATAGAAATCACTCTTACAAGATCAAATGATCCGAGGTTCAACCAATTCTGTGGTTGATCAACAATTCATTATTTAAAACCAAGAACATGGAAATAATAAAAATAAATAACAACCCATACATGGAGTTTTGGTCATTTGAAGTCATATATTGAAGTCATGTCGCCACATCGAACATATTTCTGCTAACCTTTATCGATTCATTGTTGATGGCGAGAGAACCTCCTCCTACTCCATAGTGAATGTCAAGGATTATAATGATAAACCTGGAATTATGCTGGGGGTTGGTTTAAATGAAAAAATTATTGTGTCATAAAATAATTTCATTTAAGAATATTTTAAGGATGCTCACGTCCGAAAACTATCTTCTTCATCTAGCCCACATTATAAGATGTTATTTCGTTCCAAAGGTTATTTCATTGTTATAGACACAACAACACCCTGTTATTTCTCATATGAGAATCTTTTTTGGACATATTTTAATGTTAAAAGTTATATGATGATCATTTTTATCTAAAAACAAAACCTTTTGAAATGATCAATTCAGGAAACATTGATCCTCGAAATCAGAAGTCGTCTCAGCGTCGGGTTGTGGAATTTTCCCAAATAATTTCTAAAAAGAAATTAAGGAAAAATTGGAGGCATTACATTCTCCCCACCATAATGATTTTCATCCCAGAGAAATAGAATACTACATAGAAGGGAATAAAAATGAGTTCTTTGAGGTTCCCTGCACTGCTCACAACAAAACACATTGAGGAGCCATCCCGATCGACCAACGTCATTTCTAGATTCTATTAGGTCAACATCATGCAATAATGAGAGCATGTCTCATTAGATGTGAAAAGTGGGAAAGAACCATTCCCTATGGTCCATCTATAGTCATGGGGTCGTTTAGCTCACCTCCATGCTAACCTGACATTGAAATAGACATAACCCTATAGTTTAGATCCAACCTTGGAGGAAAATTTATAAAGCCTCCATAAGCGTTACATGTTCGTGGTTGATGATGAACATTCATGGGAATTTAAAAATGAAACATGGTTTCCCATGAGTGAACATCGGGTCATACTAGGAAATCTGTCTACAACCTTCAACAACCACACAACTTGCTGAAATAGGTACACTACCACTATAGAAAAATCCCATGAATGACTCTTTGCAAGAGTCTCCATTGTGCTGACAATAATTCCCTTTCACCATAAAGGAAAACACTTTTTCACCATCATTGATAGACCACATAAGTTTCCTAATACATGCAATTTTTGTATTAAATGTAGTATTCCTTATGAAGAATGATGTTGTAACTCCTTGATGCCATAACTAAGAGATCCCCACTGCAACTCTCGCATCCACGTGCGAGGTCACACTATCAGTGCCAGTGTGGGATCTACAGGTCTAATCTATCATGTTCCTCTATGAGTTAGGGTCATGTCTATAGTCTATCTAGGAGCTTGAAGTCTCAAACAGAACTCAAAGAAAAAGGAGAATGAATAGAACCCGTTTCTATTAAAAAAAAAAGGAAAATACACAAATCTTGGCATAAATATATCCTAAAGATTCTCTGTCATTATCCATGACCACATGAATCTATCCTTAACCACATACTCTGGCTCCCTGAGCTTGTTGAGGACCACCTACGAGTTTTGGTGGAAATGATGCAAATAGTCTTCCACCATCTGCTACTCATCTAGCTCCACTACATTGCCCACCATCTCGTAGAACTTCTTTCTCCATGTGATGTCTCTGCCAAAGAGGCTCGTCACCCGGCTCCCTCTCGGCGGCATAGTGGGTCGGACAATCTCTAGGGAGATGCCTCAAGCAGTTGGATGTGTACCAATGCCACTCTTGTGTTTGATTTTCTCGTTGATGTTTCTCTTGAACCACTAACCCATGAGCCTATCTTTAGGAATGGGTATGCCTCATATGATGTTATCCTATCGCATGTTCTTTTCTATCTCCCAAAGATGCCTTTACCTTATGATCTATTCTCTAGATCATATCTATATTCTCATATGCCAGGAAGATCTCAACCACTAGGGATCTCTCCAGCACCCCAACATATTTTGTAATGCAAAGGGGTATCACTGATACTCTGATCTCCCAAAATTGTCCATTCTCGAAGGTACATGCCATGAAGTATGGTTCCATCACCATTTCCATAGAGAAGCGAGAAAGATCCGTGAATATTTTTGAGCACTCAACTATCATAATGATACCCTACTATAGGTTCACCATCTCATGTATAAGCACATAGCATAACATCACTAGAAATAATGCATCCCAGAAGAGGTGCTCAAATTATATCTCAGTGAGGGTCACCTCGCCATGAATCTTGATCTTCAAGCTCCATAATCTCCTTGGTGATACCTGATGAAGGGTTGCATCCACGAACACCATATGTTCGAGAGGTCTCCTCACTAGGTGGAAGACTCACCTAACCACCTCAAGCCAATCCTCAGCCAGTTGAGGGACAATCACACCCCATATCCAAGGAGGTATCATCCCATGGAACATAGGTAGTGCACTCATCATGCATGAATCCTCTAATGGTAGTGTTGGTAGAAACTACTGATTAACATGTGGTAGTATGACTTATTCACCACAAGGTAGGGATATCTCTGTTACTGGTCCTTGTACAAATGCCTCGTCAATCAGCGGACAATCATTGTGGTCATTTCCCAGAATCCTGACTGGAGATCTTCATGGTGGTATCCAAAAATGGATCAAGATGAACCATGGTTAAAAGATTATATCTGGAGAGAACACTGAAGGAGGTCATGGAAAGGGAAAAACATTCCTATATGATGCATGTAGAATGCATTTCCCTGTGGCCAATTTCCAAATGTACTGAGTCGAAAAAAGGATATCAGAGTTCCAGTGAATGGATCCGTCTGGCATCATATCGATAGAATAACCTAAGGCCTAGTAGTCAAACTTGAAACCTCTTAAAACTATCGCTATGAAACCCAACCCCAAACTCACAACTATCAGTCCCAAGGTGGAATCGAACCTCTTATGATATAAAATTTTCATGACCTTTCCCCCATGGCCTGTTCCACGACTACACCAATCCCGCCTCCCAAAGGGCATGGGCTAGATACTAGCACCAATGGAATTATCCTGCTAATGGGAGGACTTTTCCATGTACCCATACACATGCACATTCACAAACCCATTCCAAAAAGTTAAAATGTAAACACCAAGTAAACGATACATGCAATCACTACGTAAACTACAACATAGTATGACTGAATGTAATGTACAAGGTGGAAAATGGTAAAGTGTAAAATCCCACCAAAAGAATGATAGAATACATGTAAAACCCCAAGGATCTAAAACTCATCCGTAGAGAACCCTACCTGAAGGGTATGTGAGGGTAGCTTCCAGAAGATATAGGAGTACGCCTCATCATTGTGATCCCTCTGAACACCACCTAGCCTTGGTCCTCCCAAGACTCTATCAATGCATTGGTCATCTAAAAAAGATGATACACATGATGTAGAATCTCATGAATGGGTGTGTAAATTAATACTCCTTAGGGGACCCCGAACCCAAAAAGGTAAAACACACAATGAAATGACCAGTCAACTCTACCCAGGTATATTCCGATACATATACAATGGTCATCTAGATATACTCATCTCATCCACTAAGAAACATATTATCCAAACCGTATAGCCATCATCAGTATTCATACTAAATATTCAAAAGGTTACACATAAACTAGGAGAACATGTTCCATGCATTTAGCCATCTCTGATGCCACCTTCCGAGAGATACACTCCATCAGGTACAACTCTCCTAGGTTCTTCTCTAGTGCCTGACACTAGTGGTCCATTTATCTCTTTCTGACACCCATTGCAAGAATAAGGAATCCCAGGTGAAGAGGCATGTTCCTTGACATTGTGCTCAGTTGAGGGATCATTTCTCAAGGGAGTGTTGCGATACCACAGTCGCTCCCATAAGGAGTGGCCCACACCTCAGTCTCGTCGAGGGATCACTTTATCCACATAGGTATAGATCTCTTCAAATGGAGGGGTCTGATAATCGTAGCTAGGTCCTACAGTCGATGTAACTCTAACTCTTATAGAGGAACCACTCCTCATTGCTTCTCGGAGATAAGGGAGTACTATTCACATACTGAGGACCCACACACCAGTTTAAATCGGGGAGTTCTACTCATGATGGACCTGCAACCTATTATTATGAGGGGGTCATAATTTTTATATTTAGGACCCATACCCTAACTTGTAGAGGATTACTAATCATTGACTATAGGACCCACACCCTGGTACTAGGTGTGTACCGACTTCGTCAGTTTATTTTCTATGAGGGACTCTCACCCTGGTACGTCAGTGGAGTACTGACCCCAGGCTATTGGACCTACTCCCTGGAATGATGGGGGATTACCGAATCTTCCAAAACAATGCATAATGAGGTCCCACACCACAGAACGGTAGGGGAGTAATGGCTCCAATTTTAGGGAACCTTATCCATGGTCCCATAGGGGAGTATCTACTCATCCATCACAAACATCTCTGAGAACCTGCACCATTGTCCTTTAGGGGAGTAACACCCCCAGATGAAACCATCTAAAGGAAATGAACCCACACCCATGTTGTGGGGAGTCCCATATCTAATTATTCAGAGGGATAAGGTATACACTCACCCTGATCCATTAAGGGAGTAACCAACCTAGCATCTCTTCAAGAGAACTACCTCAACTCTCCTCATTGTTTACTTGTATCGGGAGGGTCTACTATTAAAATCAATAGGACATCCTAAAACATTATCAGAAACTCAAATAAAGTATCTCATAAGGTATTTATCATCACGAGGGTCCCAAGGCCACAAACATATCATCAAAAAGATGCTCAGTTTGAATGTTAGGGGTGATTTATCGAAACCGGTGCTTATGGGGTCTACGTTCGGTCCGAACAGGTTAGACCGCCCCAACCCAGCCCATTGGGCCTAGATTTTCCTACGAGCCACGAGTCCGGTACAACCCACCATAATGGGTATGACCAGCCAGCACCAGCCAAGATGTGGCTCTGCCACGTCTATCACGCACCATGAGGTTCCAGGTGGTGACGCCTCCCTGGTCAACCAGTCCGCTCACAAAGACCACGTTTTTCGATGTGACCCATAGATTGTTCCATGTCATGGTCATGATACGGTTGAAGCCATAGACAGATCCTCGACTCATCCCCATGGGTAGCCGTGTATCATGGCATCCACCATGACTACTGCCATGACACGCCACTGTGGTGCTCCGTCGTGGCATGCGACCCTTCCATCCAACATTTTACCGCTTCCTTTTCCTGCAGCCACGCCAGCAGATAGACGATCAGACATGCTCCAGTGGTCCATTCTTCAATCCAAAGGGTGTTTCAGTGTCTTTAGGTTGCGTTCATCATTGACTGGGGTTCAAATGTCTATTTTGATCTCTTATGCCAGAAGGCATTCGATCTGCGATATCTTCAACACCTCCTCCATTCGTCTGTCATTATCATAGTCACACCTCCATCATGATGTATCCATTCTGAACCCAAGATTATGGATTGATGTGCCAATAAAGGCTCCAAAACCCCAAAATGTTCGTTGACTCATGATGAACATGAAGAATAATGGGTAAAAGATGAGAATAAATCTACATCAATGAAAGTGAGGAACGAATCTTCACCATCATCCATCACATTGTTGACCCAATCCTATTAGAAGGATAAAATGGGCCAAATTAAATACAATTAATTCATGAATGGATTATTTCCCTAGAGATAAACCTAAAATAAACCCCTTCTACAAGAACGAACGATCTATAGGTCAACCTATTTGTGGGTTATTACAAATTCATCATTTAAAACCATGAGTGGGGAAAGAAAAAAATTAAATAACAACCCCTAACAATAGTTTTGGTCATGTGAAGATGTATATTGAAGTCATGTCACCACGTAAACCCTTGTTCTACCGGAATTCATCAATTCATAATTTGTAGAGTGAGAAACTCATCCTTCTCCTTATAGATACTCTAGGGTTATGATGATAACCCTGGATTTCTGACAGAGGTTGGTTTAAAGGAAAAATTCTTTGCATCATAAAATATTTTTATTTCGGAATTTTATATTGATGTTCACATCCAAAAACTAACTTTTTCATTTGATAAGCGTTGGATGATGTCAGCCCTTACCTAAGGTTAAGTCATTGTTCTACACTTAATCATGCCCTCATATTTTTCATTCGACCATCCGTCTATAAAATTATAAAGGTTAAAGTTATCTTCCTGATACTTTTTACAAAATATTGAACATTATTCCATGATTTATTTTGGGCACACCGATCCTTGGAATCATGTGTAGTCTCATCTCTCAGTCTCATAATTTTCCCAAATAAATTATAAAAATAAATTCATTAAAAATATGGCCCATTACAAAACTAGTCATAAATAATATTTGAACCCAAATCTATTAAAAAATGTAGCACCCTCGAACCACACTCCCTGGTTCAATGAATACAATTCATGGGACACTTTTTATGATACAGTGTGAAATGATAAAATCAATATGTTACATCTTACCATAATATAAAACTTAAATATCATAAATCATCTCAGAATACAATGGAAAAAATTATTTTTTATTTCAGTGACAATTTTATAGAAAATTTATTTAACAATATAATAAAAATTTATCTATAATAAATTTGAATTACACTTCCTTCTAATCACCACATAGGTTTTAGTTATATTAATATCCAAATGAATGGAACTATAGTAAAGTGGTAATAACAAACAAAATGATGGAAAAAATCATCAACATTAATTCATGTGATAGATTATAAGAATGATTTAAAACATTAATAATAGATAAATGTAATATTAAAAATAATATATAACAATAAGAGTTTTCTATAATCCATGATAATAATACTTGTAATCTCAAAGCAGTCATCATACACCATGAAAAAATTGTTTGGTAAAATGATAAAATAACCACGATCCATATTCCATAATAATAGGCTAATATATATAAAATATGATTGAATTGAAGCTTAAAAATAAAATATGAGAGTAACATAGGAAGAAAAAATTATAAAATAGTGGAGAGAGAATCACAACATATTTTCCATAAACATAGTAGAGAGGGAAACACTACCTGTTTCAAATAAGCTTCGAGGAATAATATATACTACCTAATTACAATAAACATATTTGAACAAGAAACACTATTGGATTATAATAAACATAGATGATCATATATCACTACTTGATTCTCAATAATAGATTGGATCATGTATAACTACATGATCCTCATAAACATAGTGGATCTTGTATCACTTCCTTATTCTTGTTGCCAAGAGGGAATCAACAATTGATTCTAATAAAAAAATCAAGAGTTATAAATCATTATCTATTAAATTGGAGGGTTATATGGGATCCCACATGGCCCATATTAATCATCAATCCATATACAAGAAATTATAAAATGAAACCATCCATTCTTGAAACATATATAATTTATTTATATAAGAGACAAGTTTCATGAAATTGACTCCTATAAACATCCATATGAATTCTAGAGAAAGAAGACATATTGTGGATTAAAACTATCCCTATTGTAATATATTGACCATAATGGTTGTTTTTAGAGTTTAATGTTATATATTAAGGTCTTTGGAAAAATCACATGAATCAAAGGGTAGAATACCCCATTTTAAAATGGATTGAAAACTCCATAAAATTTTTTCTTTAAAATGAAATACGTGATATTGATAAAAAATTTACAAGTAACTACAAGAAAATTATTTTTAATAAAAAAAATTATATGATAATGATTCTTTAAAAACAATCAGTCAAAATAAATATAAATAAATGAAAATTCTTTTTATAATAGAAAATCCTTTTAAAACACTTTTAAAATTTAAATTATTTAAAAATAATAATTTTATTCCTAAATATTTAAGATTATTTTAGTTCATTTTCAAAATCATCAAGAGTTAAAATAATTTATAAAACAATTTTCAAATAATGAATAGAAGCCTCATAAATAGTAATAATTATACAATGAAATAAATAGTAAAAGAGTTTTTAGAAATGGTTTCTACCATTACAAAGATATATGAATTCATAAATCTATTTATAATTTAATTTTCCTCATATAAAAAATAAAAAAAAAAGTAAATATTTTTTTGAATCCATTCATGGATTTAATAAGTTCCCGAAGAAAAATTTTAACTCAATGAAGGGAGTGAAGTTAACAAAATAATTTACAACAGTAGTATATTTTATGTAAAAATAAATTTTAAATGACAATCATAATTTGATATTAAATCCCCATGAAAATTATGAATACGGAAAAATACATTAACTATGATGTAATAACACCTTGTCAATTATATGATGATACATAATAAGTAATATATCTCAAAGAACTATATTCAAGAAAAAGAACCCCTTACCATGTATCCTTTCATAATAAAATGTGACCCATAGTCCTACTAAACAAACATAAATGTATTAAAATAATATTTCATAATCATCTTCACATATTATATTTTATATAATTCTATGATGATCACTTATTAGGAATATCTTATTCTTATAATCAAGTGGTAGTAACTTTAATTGTTTCACACATGCTTTATGATGCTGATTTTAGTACCAATTATTTGACAGTATATTTGTATTACGAGATAACAAATGGAATTATAATTGTTAAATTATATTTATCTATAAATATTTAATTTCATTGCATTATTTCTTCAGCAATTAGGCCTGCTAATTGATTTTTTTGTGGTATATTTTGTTAATTTTAGCAATCAAAGATGATATTTTAACAACTAGTTAAATTCATAAAATAAATTTTCTATAAAGATATAAAAATAATTATCATATTATTAAAATATAATAATAGTATTTTTCTTCAATTTCCTTCCAGGAAAACATTTTCTATAGTTTTAGTAGTTGGTCAGACCCACCAAAACATGGGAATACGATAATTAATGGATAAATATGGTTATAAAAGTTGTTTATTTTTTTCATATTATATGTATTATAGATTAATAATCATAGAAATTATATATTTTAAGGGTTTTAAAGAAATTTTAATGGATTATAAAGAACTATATAGAAACTATTTATAAAATGAGATACATTTCCTCAACGAGGTTGTAGTATGCATAATGCGTAATAAACATATTAATTTTGGAATTAATTAGAGGGAATCAAGTTGGATTATTAATTTTCCACTTAATAGAAAGAATTTTATTGTGAATGTCACTTTTATTATTAAATTTCTTCCTTATAAATAGTGAACAGTGGTGGTGGTGAAAAACAGAAGAAGTCACTAAGAAAATGTAGTAGTCTGCATAATCACTTGATCGATGTGTTTTTGTTTTCTGAATAGATGGTAAAGTAAAAAAACAATGATTGTATCATTAATATAATAAACATTCAGTATAAAAAATATAATTAGTTACATAATATTAATAATTTTAGGATAGTTCTATAAGGGAAAAATTTAGAATAAAAGGAATAAGATAATGTAATAATCACTCAGAGACGATAAACATTCCCTTAAAATTCTAATTAGAAATGAATGGATTACGATAACATTTTGTAAAAATGGTGTTTCTTTCATGAAATGTATTTTTTTGAGTGGAGAATTAGGTATGGTTTCATAAAATGTTTTATGTGATTGTGTATCATTGATAAGTTGTAAGCGATCACCTATAAAAGTAGTGATAATGGAATTTTTGTGAACTAGCATTGTTTTTCTATAATGAAATGACCCTATTCAAGGGTTAATGGTTTTGAAAGTGATAAATAATATTATTGGACTGATATTATATGGATATAAATTCTACCAGAAATTTTCACGAATGTTTTAAATACGTTTTAAGCCTTTTTTCACACAAGTTCAATATTTTACCATTATGGTTTTTACCATGGTAGATAATTTTTTACCATAGTAACTTACATTATTTTTAAAATATAATGTATAAAGAATTCCAAAATTTTGTTTTTGTGAATATATAAATAATATCGATATAATATAATTACACTTTAAAATATTTTCAAATTTACATTGTAATGAAATCATATAATATATTGGAAAATAATTTTGGAGAAAAAAATGATATTTTCACTATTAAATGTCCAAATTCATTTTTAGTATTGATCACCAATAAAAATAATGACAATATATTTATATATATAATTAAAATTTATATTAAATTTATTTTTATAATATATTAACTTATTTTATTTAAAAAAAATCAAAAAAAGTAATATAAAATAACAATTTAAAAAACAAACATTTTACTATTATCGTAGACATTAACATTTATATCGGTAAAAATACTATTATGAACAAAAATGATAGATAAATTATTACAGAATATGATCATGTTTATCTAAATATGAATTCTATTTTGACATATTGGATAGAAAAAATATATCGAATAATTTTAAATCAAATTGCAATGTTTTAAATTCGAAAAAATGTTATTTTAATAGAAATTGTCACATTTAATGATTTTAGAGATATTTTGAGAATAATTGAAAAATCGACCATTTTGGATTTTAATAGTTTTTAATTATTTCTATATTTACGCCATAACATATTATACACTGAAAAAAAAAATTAAATTATATATTTTTCAAATTCTATGCATCATGGGATTAATTTAATTCTATCGGACCAGAAGAAAAATCCTCCCCAAAACCAACTCACATGTTATCCCATGGAAACTATGAAAAAATCATTAGATTTTCTATTTGGGGACCATAACTCCATCTTTGTCCAACCAAATTGTATGAAATTCAAAAGAAATATGAGCTTGAAAATGGTGGACCTATTTTATGTAAGAGTATATGCGTGAATCGTCCATTTTCATTATAATTAATGCTTGATAATCCGATGATTTAAAATATACAAAGTCTTGAAGGGAAGAATAAAATATCAAAGTAAAATGGACATAAAAATCTCTACACATGGTCACATATTATACAATTTAAATGGGATATTTCCAAGATAGTTTTAAACAAATTTGATAAATTATAAAACATTTGTATTGATTATTTATTTGGAATAACACATGGAAACATATAAAAAAAATTGACCCATAAATGGAGGATAGATCCAGCATCCCAAGGCATTACAATACATCCCACAATATCTATTCAATCACCTTGGAGGAGATCTAGACCATGGAGTCAAGCTTCATCACCTAATTTCTCCCCCCGTTTCTTAACCTTAATTTTGTAATGCATTATTTTTCCTCATTCATCACGAATACCCTTAAAATTATGGGTAAACACTTGAGTGTTTGTGGAAGGGTTGATTTTATATTTTTTAAAGATTTAGTTCATTAACATTATTGAATAACAATTATACCTCTATTGAGTAATGTTTTTGTTGAATTTAATTTATCTGTTTTTAATTTCATATATGTCCGTATTTTTGTTTTTATTCCATTTTTGATTTTTTTCATTAGTAAATGATCATTATCTCAATCAACTATGTCTGGGTTTATATATGATGGAATAGATAAAGGAATATTGGTGAAGTACACGACAATCATTTGTATATGTGATAGTGGTAATGGATGTTCTTAAATTTTTATGGTATACAAGATGTTGTTGGTTGTTTCCAAATCTAATTTAGGATATTCAAAGATACTTTTTGACATATGTAAAGAGATTCATCCCAACTAATATCATCGTATGGGTTTCCCTGACAATAAACATTTAACCAAGGATGTGAGAGGAAAAATTCATGGAATCACACATTAATAAACTTAGAATAATAGGTTTGAATAAAATAGAATTAGTATTGCATTGAAATTGAAAAAAACCTGACCTGATCACCATTTTCATTTCATTGTTTTAAATCTAATGAATTTCCTATTTATTTTCAATAATTTTCACAATTTATTTTATTTTGTGTCATTAATTTTTTTTCCAAAACAAAATATTTCAAAAACAATCCCATTTTCTATATAATTAAAAGTGGAAAATATGTTTATGTACACTATACTTTGGGAGAGATCCTATGTCTAATCAAAAGACTATACTTAGTTAATATTAAATACCATTTTTCCAAGACCAATACTAATGTGCATGAAAACTGGAACCATATTCCTAGAGTTAATCCATTGTTTTCTATACTTATTCTAATTTTACATTTTAGATATTTTTATTGTTTTCCAAATTTCAAAAAAACATGTAGCTTTTTTTATACGATGATTTTTTTAAGTGATAATTCCTTTAATACATGGAATGATAACTCCCAGGTTCTAGATGATGAATGATATTATAAATTGTAGGCATTCTAAATAAGGGAAAATGCACTTAGGATAATTTTCAAAAATAAAAAAAGAGTCATAACAACATGGATCTCATCTCGATGATCTTTATTGATAAACATCGATTTGACTTTCAACTATTCAAAGAATGGAATGATGTGACACTAGTAATTCCTAATTACACTAAATAAATCCATGAAGTTGAGGCTAAAATTGATGAATAGTATCCCAAATACATACCCCCATCAATTGATAATCATCTATGTGAGGCATATTCCATCAAAGAAGAGATTCAACCCGAACCGCCATAAGGAGGTGATACATTAATGAACTCAACCCGATTTAATTTTATTAAAAATAATTTCAATATTGCACATGACTATTTTGAATTTTTAAAATTGGATAACTCTTATTATACCATATAGAATAAAGAAGAAAATGAAATTTCACATACTGAAGAACTTCTAGTTCTCCCTTATGAAATTGAATATTTAATATCGGGAGCAAAAGAAGTGATCCATGTGTATTTTCCTGAAGAATACGAGACATAATTTTCCAAAATTAAAAGGGTATATTTTTATATTTATACATAAAATATAAATTTTGAATATCCCATTGATTATTATTATAATGAATCTCATCTAGAGAAACCAGTAGAGAGTGAAGATAATGTTGCTGAAGTAGAAACCAAATAGGAGGATGTTTCATTCTAAACCCTAACCCCATTAGGAAAGAAAAACCACATAGGGAAGGGGGTGGATTTGGTACACTATATCCATTGAGTACTCCTCAATATAAAAGAATAAGTCCAAGATGGCAGGAACCACATGTGGTTGTTCATATCCACAATAATCTAACCACTGAGAGATTATGGATTAATACTGGTACTTACCTTTGGAGGTAGTAAATGAAGCTAGGTCCTACATGAATAATTGTATCCATATTTATCTTTACATTCATTCTAGGAATATAGATTTTAAATTTCATCTTAGATATTAGTCCAACATCTAGCCCATTTCCGATTTTATTTTTTGATCTTAAATAATATTATTTGTTTGATTGTCTGAGGAATTTTATTTTATAGTTTTTTATGGCCCATGGAATCCATATATATACCAGGAAGAATGAAGAATGAGTTTAATTTCGAAAGAGGGTTCACATTTAATATTATTTTTTTAAACTCTCAAACTGACTTTTTTCAGAAACTATTTTTTAGATTTAACTAGAAATTGTATTCTGATGCTTGAATTATGCATTACATGACTTATATAGGAGACATGAGTTTATTAGGAATACATTGATGTTGTGTTATAGATTTCAATTTTAAAGATATTTAATTATAAAATTGTAAAATTAAATTATTAAATTGATGTGTGTATATTAGAATTAGTACCGATGATTTGAAGAAAATATTTGATTAATGTAAATGAAATTTAGCTATCATTTTTCATTCATTTGGTATTTTTATCTTCATGTGAATTTATTTTTTATTATTAATTATTACATGAATGATATTATGAATCATATATTTAATTCCTTAGATGATTTATCAAACAAAATTTTCCTATTTTAATTTGATCAGGTTTTATGAGTGATATTGGGACATTTAACTGACTATAACAAGCATTTAAACTTGTGAAATCTATGATTGTAAAAAAATAAATTTAAATTTAAAGTTTTATGTTTTGATAAAACACTTATCCAAAAAATTAAACCTTTTTATAAAACATTATTTATCTCATATACATTGTGAATAACCATTATAGGGATGTGCCATGTTTCATGACATATTCCTCCATTCCTTCCATACTCCTGTCATTTTCATGATATTTCAATCTTGAAGTGTGGAGGTAAAGGGATTCATGGTGTAAAAGTTGTTATATTTCATAGGGAATATGTTTGGGGGAGTTCTATTTTGGGTAATGTTAATGGTCATTTAATTCATTCATTGAACTATTTATGTTTTTCCCCAATTGAATAAAATAATTAATAAAAAAATAAAACGAAATAAAAATGTGTTGTGATTTGGAAAACCAAAAAAACAAAAAAAAACCCATTAGAATACTTTTTATTTTTAACATATGTGGTTAAGTGATAGATTTTAGGATTGTTTCAGGAAAAACTTCTGAAAAGAATTAAAAAATGAAAAACAATATATGGAAAAAATTCTAGAGGGTTCACAAATTATTAATTCATGATAATTTGATCACCACCATTTAACGTGTTTCTGGAAAGTTTGTCTTACTATGTTGAAATGGGTAATTTCATTAAACATTTATTTTTTGATATCATGAATTTTAAATAAGAGAAAACCCCACCATCTAAATTTATTTTTAAATCATCAAATCCTACCAACCATAAAACTTAGAGTCATTTGAAACATTATTATATTTCTATGATTTTATATAAATGTTGAATTTAAAAAGTGGATAATGTTGTTTAATTACATGAATATAGACTAGGAGTATGTTATCGTGATATGAAAATAACACTACTTGATTTTTATCATGAGAGATTTTAAAAAAGAATCAAATATGAGATAAATAATGATTTGGAATGTTAAATAATAATTAATTGATGAGCATAAATGAATAAAAGTACAAGTTCTATAAATTCTCAATGGGGAAAATTAAAATGAATTATTTTTGTGTTTTGTGGAAAAATAGCATATTAAATTGATATTTTAAGTGGGTTTTTAAAAATTTTATTTTACAATGATAATTTTTTGATTTTATTTCATTGAAATTTGAATATTTGAAACATTCGTGCTCCTTGAATTCCCTGATGAGATTTTATGCTTGAGGATATGAATGGTTTATGTGTGGGGGAATTTTTATAGAATATATTTTTAACATTATTTATGTGTATTTAAAATATTTATACCTTCCCAATTTATCAAATATGACCTTATTTACAAAAAATTTGGATTTATAGTGTGTCTTGTTATAAAATGTGAAAATTGGTTTATTATAAAAAATACACAGTTTTATGTAACTTCAATATATAAATATTACAATATAAAATATCAATAAAAATAATAAGAAACTTTTTTACTGTATTTCTAAATTTATTGTATTCAAATTTTTATTTCTGGTACATAGCTGCTTCGAGCATCTGGAGGCCCAAAAATTCATTATCGTTGGAAAACCTTCCGGGTGGACAGTGTGACCCAACATCAATAACTCAAGTATAACTCCACCTAAATAACTCAAATTAATATGGTAAAACATTTATTTGAACTAGAAATCATATATATGTTTATTAGGTAATAATTATGGAGTTATGAAATTATAAAGGTGGTTAATGACTGAAATACATTAATGAAGAATTTATAGAATTTTCAGCCAGAAGTAGTCATAATAAATATATACACCATAAAATCTAATATAAACATCCGATTAATGTAAAATTTAATGGGAGACATAAAATGTAATTTGGAACAACGTATAATAAGGGCCCCTTACCTGATTTGATGATATGGTGTTCCAAACAAGAGCCATCTTCTGGAGAACAAATTTGAGAGGGGAAGATACTGAACCATTTTTTTCTTATTTTCTTTTAATTTATTTTCATTATAGATAGTTGTATTTAAAATGTAACTTCACTTTTTTTCATTTAAATAAATTCTAAATTATTTATTATTTTTTTCTTATGTGTCTTCTTCCCATCAACCACCCTCAGTTCGTATAATTCTTTTTTTTTTGTGATTTTATGTGTGTATTCTTTTTCTTCTTCTTCATTTCTCATCGACATTTCATTCATTTATCATATTTTCATATCATTATTTATCATTACACAACATCATATCCCCATAAATGAGGGGCTAACCCAAGGATTTCCCATGGGGACGTATGTGGAAATTCCATTCATTCTATGCTAAAATTCTTTGTTTTATTAATACTATATTGATCAAGAGTGATTTTCCCTAGTGTGGTGATCATCCAACGATCACTAATATCAAACAAATTTATATTATTTTACTAAATAATTTCCCTCCCTTATATTGTATACAATCTCTTCATACATTGGAGTTGAGATATTTAGTGGGTGAAATGACATATAATAGAACTAGTTCGTGGGAGATGTCACACTCTCAATAGAGTTTTTCCACAAACCTTGATTATAGGAGGGGGTGGAGTTAAGATTAAAAAACTAATTCATGAAATGAAAATATAAAACAAACAAATAGTAATTTACTCATGAGATATTAGTATTTAATTATGGATCTTAATCTATATAAAAACATGGAGAATAATTGAACCGACAAACCAATCCATAATGGCCAAGTTCATTCTTCACTAGTTAAATTTTGTCATAGAAGTTAGTATAATATTTATTTTATTTTAAATTAAAAACAAAGATTGAATAAATAAAATCAATTAAAAAGAATTACTTTAGTTGAATTTTATTACGTGAGTGAACAAATGAGAATGATCCACATGTGATACAACCTCGATCATACTATATGCTGCATTAGGAATATAAATTTTCTTTTTACACACCAAATGAGAGGTGTGAATTAGAACTGATGTTGATTCATACCTATCATGTAGCATGTAAAACAATAATTCATATTATCTTAGTATAGTATAGTGGTTAACCTAAGGTAGTCACTTGAAGAGGAGTGCACACAATACAATTTTCTCTTCTAATTAGAGGGAAAATGGGGTGGTTTTGAATTCGTATAGTTTTGGTAACAAATGAGTGAGATGGAAAATAAATTAATTTAGAAAATGATTGTAAGTAAATTTTAAATTCAACAGATTTAAAACAATGATATCATAACAGTGATCAGGTCGGGTTTGGCTTTCCAATTTCAATGCAACCCTTGATATATTGCTTTCAAAAAATTATTTTAAGTTGATTAATGTGAGATTTCATGATATTTTCCTATCACATGCATGGTGAAATAGTGATGGAGAGATAAAACCCTACCAAGATCCTAGTTTAGTCTACTCTCTAACTATTTTTGAGAATGTTTCATTGAATATTCTCAATTCACATGAGAAATTCCTGAATGGGTATTTTTTTGAAAAAATTAAGAACATGAATTGCCCCTCTCACATGTATAGATGATCATCAAGTACTTCCCCACTAATCCATTTCCTATTCCATTGTATAAAAACTAAAATGAAGTGCAGGGAGATAATGATCAATTAGTAAAGAAAAAATCAATAATCGAATTAACAATAAAATACTTTTTAAAATTCAAATAAAAAACGAAATATTATATTTGAATCAACATTATAAAATAGAGATAGAATTTTTTTTTCAATAAAGATCATGAACAGATGAATTGAAAAATAGAAAACCAACACTACCCCAATCACTCAAATGTTTACCCAAAAATGGTAAGGTTAATCAAGATGAATGGGGAAGAATAATGAGTTACAAAACAATAAATAATAAATGATGGTAGTAAGAAGATGGTGAAGTGTGTATCCATGGTTGAGATCACCTCCTTGATGGTTGACTAGATGGCGTGATATGGATAATAATTCCTTGGGAGGGAGGAGTTATCCTCATTTTATAGGATTGAAATTCATGTCAAAATTTTCAGTGTATTATCACAAATAAATTTCAAATTCATGCATTGTAACCTTCATGAGAGTAGTTCAAAATTGACCTTACTGTCTTCTCTCAAAATTTCAGCATATTTCTGTAAATGTAAAAATGAGTTATATCTGTTTTACTTTGAGAATTTATTCTACCTTGGCAGACCTTGCATATTTCAATTATTTGGTGAAGTTCCCAGTCAGGATCCCAGTATCACTGAGAGGGGGAGGGGGTGAATCAGGGATATCTTTTTCTATTTATGTTTTATTATTTTTGAAACAACATTCTCATCTTGTTAAGTAGTTTATTCCCTGCTGAACACACACAACCACATGAAAATAAGATTAACAAGTCTCGTTACTCAACAAGAGTAGATATGTACTTGGTATGGTGCGGAAACAATCTAGTACCACACAGTCCACTAGAAAACAATCATTTTATGTGTAATACAATGAGTAGGATATGACATGACACTTGGGTAACATGTGGAAAAAAATCTTCAAGTGTGTATGCACCCTCTTATCAAAAATAGGGATTTATAGTATTTAAGTGCTTCTTTATAATTGAAATGTTTTATTATCTGAAGTACAAGTCTCTACTCTCTTACCTAGTAGCTGGTAAAAACTATCGTACACACAACCAAATACGTGCAAAGACCAAAACATTTTTGATTATCCTTTAGGGTAACTTCCGCGCAAATAAAATGTCTTGCACGTAAAAATTACATTTTTGTGCGAAGAACATTTTTGTGCAACAGTCCTTTTTCGCACAACATTTAACTTTTCGTGCAACTTCCTACTTTTTCACGGAAACCACTTTCATTTTACACAACTCACTTAGTGTATAATTTTATGCACTTTAGAGATCGAGATTTCTCTAAGTGTCAAGCCTCCTAAAAATGAGAGGGGGTCACCTCTTATTTATAGTCATTTTAACCATGCGCGAAAAACAGTAATCCACGTGTAAAACCCTATTCGTGCACGTAAAAACTCTTTCACGCAATATCAAATTTCATGAAATTCTCCAATTTTTCACCCACCTCATGCCTTTGCCAATTTTAGAGCATATGATCTCGAAAAACCTCTTGCGCTAAAAACGTCATTCCTCTAATACACACATAACACAAATATTTCATGCACTTCATTATTTTTTTGGGCACCCTACTAATATTTCACGAACCAGTTTATTTTTCTCGCACCTTCCTTTTCCAAAAACAAATCTCTCCATTTTCCAATTTTCAGGACCTACAAATTGGAAAACACTAGAAAATGGTGCCACCTTATACTATTCTTTTGTGCCGCCTCCAGATTGTCTATTCATTTTTCATTGCGCTATTCACTGATTCCCACAACCATTCATAATCTTTCATCATGAACTCCACTATCCTGATATATATCCTTTCAAAGACCTGATTTAACATAGTCAGAGTTACAATGAGACGTACAGGAACATCCTTATCTTCCAGCAATGTCATTCCTTCTAATCAAAACTGTATATGAACAACATTATCATTTCTCCCCCTTTCCATTATAAGTCTTTCATCACATGTTCTCCTAACTTATGATATTTGTGAAATACATATCAGAAAATAATTGTATGGTTTACAATGTTCTATACAATGTGGTTTGATATATCTCCATTGACAACAAAACACAACACTCTGTAACGCCAAACTATTCTTACTTCCTTCTTCATCCAACTTGGTCCCAACATTTGGAATATCATGAATTAATGACCACGAAAGGGTCGATTAACTCATATAAACCTTAATAAATGATTTTCACCAATGGTGCGAAAATATCACTTTATAATTCATGATCATTTGGTCAGTCTACTTAGACATTGTTTTCCACACCTAAAAGATATCCAGATCTATGCACAATTGTATTTTTCCAACATGTGAGTTTGTTTTGTGATTCCAAAGGGAGGATTTAGATTTTGGTCCAAAAACTTTACAATTTTATTTAGTGTTGAAAATATTATGGTCTAAATATATAAATAATTTAAAATTATTAATATTCAAAATAGTCCATTTTTTCTATTAAGATCAACATACCACAAAAATCATTAAATTTTTCAATATTCACTAAAATAACACAATAGTGGAATTTAAAAAATTTAAATTATATTTATACTTAATGAATATCTTTTTTATATCAATTCCCCCATTGATTTTATTTCAAAATTAAGACATCTAAGCATCAAAATAAATTCAAAGCAAATCAAAATGACATACAAAAAAGATCCACCAAATCCAAACTGTGAAAAAATGATATGATTATTCATATAATTCCATTAATTCAAGTTATCCATTTAGATAATTTAAAAAATTTCCACTTCATTTTTCCTTCCACACATAAAAAATACCTACCTCACATGAATTGTGTTTTCTCATCTCACAAATCTACAATTTCAACAAGGATATTCTCATAGAAACTCATCCATGAGTCACAAAAGGTTTATTAAATTCAGAATTATCCACCAGATAAGAGTAAATAAAATCCCTTTGTCATGAGAAATTTGTATTTATTTCTATGTCTTTCCATTTTCAAGATATATATGTTAAATATTCTGAGGGAGAATGTGGAGGGCTTGGAACTTTTTGAAGAAAACTTTCGTGATTATAATTTTCACTCAATTATGGTATCATCCTCACTCACTTTATTATAAAATCAGGTCTATCTTTATGAAAACTCATAGAATGTTTACCCAATTCATTATTTCATCAGAAAAATATCAATATTGTCAAATATAATTTTTCTCGAGAGCCTAAGATAGGCATAACTATTTTTCTCTATTGAACGGTCAAAAAGGCACAACTCATCATATCTTGAATGACCCAGACATGATCAACATTCATTAAAATGATACTTTAAAAAAAAATATCTTGAACGTTTTATTTTCCCCCAAAAGTATCACCAAATGTGGTAGTACACCATATCCTACTTCCCACACACTTATTATTAAAAAGATCATGCAATTTTACTTCATGAAAATGTTGTATAGGGAAAATAATCTTGTCTTATGGATAAACTGATATATATTCTCTGGAATATAAGGGATTCATGAATAAAATGTTTAATGAATTATAGTATAAAAATTATTCTTTGGAAAAACTGGGATTTTGAATAAAAAAATACCTCATTCATTTAAAACTCAATTAACTGAAACAATATTGTGTAGAATTGATTAAATCAAATTTTGTTTAATTCAATATTTGTTTGGTAGTTCCATGATGTTAGGTGAACATAATAAAATGACCAAAAGGTTCATATTCCCATTAAGAAAGTGATGTAAATGATAAAAAAAAGTGATTTGTGGCATGGATTTAAAATTAAGAGTAATACTCATGAAATTATCAAAGATATGAACAAGAAACAAAGTCATTTTCTGCATTCATTTATGCTTAGTTTCATCAAATATATTTTTTCAATTATGGACATGGGCGTAAAAAATGGAAATGATATTCTTTTTAGCTCAATATTTTTTAAAATAAAATAATTTTTTAAAATAAACACAAAACAAATATGAAATAAAAATTTTATAGAAAAAATATTAAAACAAAAAAATGGAAATAAAAGGCTACAACAGTTCCCACACCCACACTAAAATTATGTTTTGTCCTCTATCAATTAAAATGGATTTAACATGTAAGAATATTTGAAAATGATTCAATGTAAGGAAACATCCGTAAAAGTGAGGTGCTACCTAATGGATTATATTGATAAATAGTTTGGAGGAGTTTGATATCCTCTAATGTCTCTGTTGGAAAGGTCTTTGGGAATTTATTTAACTTATTCCTATTAAATGTGAAAGCTTCATTCTATTTTTCATACAATATTTCATTATCATGAGTCTTGAGATTAATAAAATAACATTATCTACAGGATGAAATTCTTTTGGTTGTATGAACCTGTCATGAGGCACTATTTTTCTCTCTTTTTAAATACTAGAATTTTCAAATGATCCACTTATAATTTCATCAAACTATTGAAACATCAATCTTCTATCATTCCCAATGCTTTCATGATCCAAATTCATTTAATTCACATCCCAATATGCCTTATTATCCAATTATATAGCTAGGTGACAGCCTTTCCCATAAATTATCCTATATGGACTCATTATAATTTTGGTTATATAGGTTGTCCTATAGTCATATAATATATCTTCAAACCATTGGCTCAAATCCATCCTATTTTGATTAACATTCATTTTCAAAATTCCTTTTATTTCCCAATTAGACACGAAATCTTTCCCATTAGTCTATGGATGATAGGGGGTTGATGTTTTATGACTCACACCATATATCATAAAAAAATCCTATAATATAATATTGAAAAATATAGTCCCCTAATAATTGATTATTTATCTAGGCACTCCAATCCTACATAATATATTAGCTTAAGAAAAATCTGAAAAAACATTATAATCTTCAGTCATGGTGGAATTTTCTTCAACCAATTTGAAAAAATTATGAATTTAAAGAAATATATAAGACATTAAAAATGTCTTCAAGAAATGTCCCATTAAATATATCCCCCAATCATAAAAAAATTCACAAAAATAATTTTGTTTTATTGAATATCATGTCACTTTGAAATATTTCTAGAAAATTGACATTTTTCACAGCTTTTGTAAAAATTCATGAGAATATTTAAAAAGGTTGGTCCAATAATTTCAATATTCAAAAACCATCATTGCTGACCATTGAAATCCAATGTGGCCTCCACAAACTATTTTGTTATAAAATTCAATGATAGAACCAATTAAACACTTAGGAAAACATCTTCTTATTACATGGTAATTTCAAAACATTCAAAGAAATTGGTCGTCCAAAATGTATTAAAAAGATTTCACATTCAATTTAATAATTTAGTGAGAATTGAAATATGATGGGACTTGATATATTATTAAATAATTGACCATGTTAGTATACAAAGTCACTTATCCTTCAATCAAATACAGCTTCTCTCAATGAATGCGATCGTTCAGTTGATCTTTGTCTAGAATTTCATCTTTAGAATTTTTGGGTAGTCTACATAAGTTAACAACAAGTTGGTTCTAAAATCCCATAATGTATTATATTTATATGTATAATTTCAATAGAAGTAACATCAATCTCACTATCCTTAGTTTAACATCATCATTCTTCATCATGTACCATATAACTTCATGAGTAGAAAAAATAGTAACATTAGTTCCATGAAGAAACCCGAGAAATATTTATATTTAAAAAAACTTCTAAAAACTCTTTTTCTATTGAATTGTAATATAATTGATACACTTACAATGTTCTGGAGTAATATGCAATAACTTGTGTTTTCCCCTCAATTTTATTAGAAAATAACACACAAAAATATTGGTTGAAATAATAACAAAGTAACTCAAGTGGTTATTCCCAATTTGGTGGCTTCATCTCTAGTGTTGTAATAAATCTCTTATTTAACACATCAAATGATTCCCTATGTTATACACTGAAATAAAAATTAGTAGCTTTCAAACAAAACCTAGAGTGGGGGGGGGTTATCTTACAAAAATCATTAATAGACCTTATGTATAATCCTACATGTCTTAAAACTGACCAAACATGTGCCACATAAGTTGGGTAAGGAAACAAACTTATCTCTTAATTTTTTTGTACATTTCAATTCCTTTCAAATTGAATTCCCTAGGAAAATACCTCTCTAAATCATGAAATATAAAATTTCAAAATTCAAAACAATATTCTATACAATGCAGGTCTTCAAAAAACCCGATTTTTCAAACAATGGTCAATGAAATTTCCAAAAAACTATGATATCATCTAATAATACCTCTAGTTAATCATCATTGTTATCAGAAAAACAACATTCAATGCACCTTATAAATGTACCTTGATCAATACCAAATCCAAATTACATACTTATAAATGAAAAAGTATGGAATGGGCAAGAAAATGTTTTCATATCGTGATCCTTGAGAGTAATGGGTACCTGAAACTCAATACAAAATGAAATAATGTATTCTCCCTACCAATATATCTGACATGAATTCAATAAATTGGATGGGTAAATTATATTACTAAGTTACATGATTCAACATCCTAAAATCAATTAAAACTCTCTAGCTATTATGAATTCTATTAGGGATTAATTCATTCAATTTATTCCTTACAGTGGTTAGGAGTGTTTTTTTGGAAATACATGAATTTTGATTATCCATTGGGAATATGAGATGGGAAAGTTGATCCCAAATTCCAAGAACTACTTTATCTTATTTATCACAACATCCAATAATGTGGGATTTATCCTCCTTTGGTGAAATCTTATAGGTTTGGAATATCCAACAAGATGAATTTTATGTGAGATTATTTTTTCTTTTATTCCATGGATATCAACTTAGCTCAACACTGTGTGTTTTATGTTTTCTCTAAAAATATCAATAAATGATTTTTCATGGCATTCATATTGATTATTAGCAATTACCATTGGTAATTTGTCTCCCGCCCTAAGGTACACTTATATCAAATTAGTGGGCTGTCTCTTTAATTACATATGAGG
Source organism: Viscum album (assembly GCA_963277665.1). Classification (NCBI taxonomy): domain Eukaryota; kingdom Viridiplantae; phylum Streptophyta; class Magnoliopsida; order Santalales; family Viscaceae; genus Viscum; species Viscum album. Next base: position 734,090,419 of record OY728139.1, on the reverse strand, counting down.
GTCTTCTCAAGGGATGAAATTAAACTCACATTACACACTTCTAAAGGTTAGACCTCTTACAAATAAAAAACCATATCATCTTCCCCATCATTTAAAAAATAATCAAATAAATAATATTTTACCTATTCTTCCCACATGAAGTTAGAATATCTTGTTTTTCCAGTCTATATTTTCAGTGGGATTTTCAATGGAACATTCGCTTCTAAGGCTATGAAATCATGGAACATACATGATTTTTCAGTTGTATAAGTTTCAACATTATGGGAGAGTGCATAGAGTGAGTGATCATATGACGGATTCCTTAATGATTAATTTTTTTGATGTGGGTTGTGCTATCTCTGAACACCATAGCTAGTGTCACATTAGAGATATTAATTAAGGTTTTGTCCATATTCATGAAATTTATCCCAAAAATGAAGGGTGATAGTGAAGGGATCGTATATTCATAAATGTGATGCACATAGAAGTCAACTAGGGATAAGAGAACTTTGACATTGACTAGGAAATCCTCCAAGAGTCTTTCTAGGAATTTTGTGGAGCAACTAACAATCAATACCATCACTCTTATTGGATTTAAGTCTCAAATATCATAATAAGTGTATAGTGAGTGGGAAAATACATTAATTTAAAACTAATACTATATATATAATTATTGAAATTTAAATAACCAATGTTTCATAGAATGCGGAACACCCTCGGATCCTGACATTTGGTTGGCAGATCTAGTGTGATAAGAGCTGAGACTCTTCCTCCCAAATTTATACATTCATTACCCTGAAGTATCATATTATTGGTGAAAATATCCTTCAATAATTTTGAATAAGTTGGAATAATTTTGAATTTTTTTTTGAGTGTCTCAGGAATACAGATTTTTATTTCTAATTTCTTGAAGGTTTCCAGAATTTATTTTTGACATGATTCTTCCTAAAGTTTATTTGTTTTAATAATATATGATGGAAATGGTGGGGGAAAATAATTGTTCTCAATTTGTTTCTTTTTAAATTGTCTATTGTCAGTTCCTTTTCATCTTATCTTTATCATAAAATTTATTCTCTTCTTCACGGTGAATATTCAAATAATTTTATTCAATGATAAAATCAATTTCCCTGAACTCATGTGGCCATTTTTAGGTTAATTGGATGATGTTGGTGATATTAATTTTAGAGTTATTATTTTTATCATAGTGAAATTTTATTTTGGGTTTGGGGTTTTTTAGGACAGAATTTTTCATGGGTTTGTTGACATAATTTCAAAAAAATTTCCCACATCATTTTTCGAGATTATAAATCCTATCCACTAGGTATTCATACTTGGATTATTTTTTTTTCATTAATGGTTGTGTGGAGGTTGATGATTACTCATATTTTATTGATTATGATGGTGGTGGCCAGAATGATTTTTACTATTAAAAGGGTAATTATATGATTTTTGGAATGAGGGGGTTTTTTGTATTACTATTGAAAATGTGTTCTATCGGGGATCTACTGGAATCCATATCCTTGTTGGGTATGGGTTTGACAAGACTTATTTGGCAGGAATTTCCTTTGCTGATAGGTAGTAACATAAAATTAAGTCCCCTAAAATTTAGGACATTGAAATGTGTAATGATTAATATAAGAGAACAAAACTCATACCTGTGTCAGGACATATTATTTATTTAGTTGGTTAAAATCTTTTTGTATCATAAAAATAGTCATTTCCGGAAGCGTTTCTTCAAGTAAGGGTGAGGAAGAATTAAAACAATCTTCCTCATGGATGCTTATGGTGCCCATACCACTAGTTCTGAATTGCTGAGAGTTTTTTTTGAAATATATTCAATCATACCTTTAGTATCAACTAGTGAATTTTAAAACATAGATCCTACATATAAGGAATCTGGAAAATTATGATCATTTTTTAGTATTCATTGGTAGAGGAAAACAAGAAAGTGGTTTTCTTCCATAGAATGATGTGGGAAGATGACACAATTACTCTAGAATCTCTCCCAGTACACATAATTTTCTATAATGTTGATTGGAAAATAATGTAGAAATATTTAAACATAGTTGTTCTTTAGGATGCCAAAAAAACCTGTACATGAAACATCTTGGGAGATATTCTCATTCTTGGACCTCTCCTAGTTGTATATTTTATAACTATTACATTCCCAATCCCTCAAGTGACAAGGGAAATTTCCTCCACATTACCCATTATTTTGTATCTCCTCAGGCTTTGAAGCTAGAGAACACATAGTTGAACTCATCGATGTTTCGATTTGGGTCTTCACCGGGAAGGCCAAAAAATTTAGGTTGCATATGGATCAGGTTAATACAAATTTCAAAATCATTTTCTATTGAAAGGATAGTGAGATAGTTATTTAGAGTAGAAAATTGGGGTGCACTGATGTCTCAAATTGTTTTCTTGGGATTTACAATCATTCATTTAGGTTTTTAGTGTACACATAGATTTTAACTTGAATATGAGATGTTTATTTCCAAAAAAATTTCCTTTTTTGGTTTGTTTTTATTATATTGTTTAATAATATTTCAATTTCTGGATCAAATTCAATAAAATGTTCATTTTATTTGAGGTTCATTCATTATGAAAATACTTTTTATGTTATAATGTTTCACTTCCAACCCAAATATGTTGCCATGTTTTAATAAATTCCTCTCATAGGGCATGTAAAATGAAAATTTATAATGTAGCATAGAGTATGATTATGTTCATCTCACATGAGAAGCATTCTCAGTTGTTCACTCACATAATATAATTCATAAAACTAATTCTTATTGATTATTATATTTGATATAAGAAAGTGATGAAATTTAAATGAAATAAAATATTACACTAACATGAAATGAAAAATTTTAATTAGTGACTAGATATAATTGTATTTATGTTTTGGATTATGGATTCCAAAAATCTCCTTTTTTTGTGTTTCAATTAAGTTTTATAATTCAATTTTGACATATCATGCATGAATTACTATTCTTTTATTTAATGGTACAAAACCATGAATGCCTTTATAAATCATAACATCACATCCTCTTAGAGTCAAGTTTGATTGAACACCTCGATCATGAGTGTGACATCTCCAAACACCTAGCTCCATTGTATGATATATTAACCACTTAATGGATCAAGTCCATCATATGAATATATTGTGTCTATTAAGAGGATAAAAAATATTTAACAAAATAATAATTATTAGTTTGAGATTATTTTCATGGTGGATGATCTCCACACCCATGAACATCATTATTTCTCATCAAAAAAATAATAAAACATAAGAATTTACGCACACAATGAATGGAATTTACCCTTAACTCCCCTATACCAAGCATCATGAGAGCCCTCATTTTTTAGGGTATTAGGTCACGATAGAATAATAAATAAAGTTATTAAAATAAAATAAATAAAAAAATGAGGATGATAGTAGAGAATGAATAAGAAAATCAGACACATAAAATCACTATAAAAAAATAAAAGAATAATTATAAGAAAATCAGGTGGATGGGTAGAGGAAAAAACCAAATTTAACACTATGGATGTAATATATTATATTTAAATTAAAATAATTTTGAATAATTTTTTTTAAAAAATAAAGTGTAAAAAAATGAAAATAAAAGAAGAAAATAAATGGGTGCAACAACTTTCCCTCTAGAATCTATCCTCTAGATGATGGATTGTTTTTGGTATACCATATCTTGTAATAGCCCCAATGAAACTTCTTATAGATTTTTCCAAATTACATTTCCTGTATCCCCTACTTATTTCAATATAATTGGACATGTGGAGAGTATATAATTGAATTTTTATTAATAATGACTTTTCAGGGATGAGAATTCCAGAAATATGTCATAAATATATTTTGTACAATGACCCCCATTATTATTTCAATACTACACAATATTTTCTAGAGAAATGAATATATGAGTCCTAATTCAATTACTGGTTCAATCACCTCAATTTTAGGTGTGTAGTCCATGTTATGATTCAGTTACGGAGGAGGGGTCCACCCTATTTTCCCAAAAGAGTTTCCAAATTAAATGTTATTTGGGCATCTAGATGTTTGAATAATAACTTTTACAATAATAAAAAATATAAAACAATGAATTTAGTTGTCCTATAAAAATTGACCTTGTATATTGGATCAATATTTTAAATTTTATGATCGAAATATCTAAGATTCATAAAACTGTTTAACTTCTAGAATTAACAAATTTTCACATTTTATCCCAAAAAACACTATATATCCACAATTATTGTAAATGATATCAAACTATAATATTACTATGATTTTAATATTTTAAATTCATATAAATTTTTTGGACAATATTATATTTATCAATATTTTATTTATATAATTGATGAGAAATAGTTGTAAATTTAAGTGAATAAAAATGGGTTTAAGAGTAAAATTTTACATTTATTTCCAAAAATGTAACACATGGGTATAATAAATTGAATAAAGTATTTTTAAATAATTTATTCTAATTTTTATATATTTTCGTATATAAATTTATTTTCTAAAAACATATATTTTTTTGTGCTATTCTATTTTCATAAATGTGAGAATTAAAAAAATCATAAATTTATTATTCGTCTGAAAAATATTTTATTTTAGAAAATTATAAAAAACATAACCATAGTCTTATATTGATATGTTAAATTAGAAAATGAATTTAAAATTTTTAATAAAATATATATAAAATTTATAATGATTTTTTTCAAATTAAAGTGAAAAATATAAATAAAATGTACATGTATTAAAAATTGGACATCTTAACCATAATTAATTCTAAATATTATTTCCTAATAATTTTATAATTTTAATTATTTTAATACATTCAATAATATTTTTAGATACTAGTTATTATCATAATAATCATTTTAATGTGATTTTTCAATTTATTTATAATTTAAACATTTATTTGAGAATAAAAAAATCATTTTTAATATTAAATGAAATTAATTATATATCCTCTAAATGTAATACTTTTAAATTTGTTAATAGATTTTTATTGATGATAGGTTTTATTATTATTATAATTTTCTTGATATTACTCATCAAATATTTTGTGGCTTGTTTTAGTTTGGAGTTTTGTGTGGAGAAAGATATCAATCACATTATATAAATTTAATGGAATGGTGTATAGTAAAATCATGAGGTGATACTTCTTACTCTATAAATAAATTACCTCTACTAAATTTTTATTATCATAAACTAATGATAATTATAATTTTTATTTGGAATATATAAATTCCTCAACAATTAATTTCTTGAATGGTCGAAACCATTCAATCATAGAAAAAAATAATCTTAATTATAATAGAATCGTCCAAATTAATGACTTTTTCATCAATATTTTGAGCCACGATTCCATTATATAGTATCAAGGCCTAAAATATATAATTTACTTCAAAATTGTGTTCATTGTCATCATTGATTTTATAGAAACTCGTAGGATGATATGAAATGTGATTTCTTTATTCCAAATAATATTTTCAACTATGTATATGGGGTCAATCCATTTCCAAAAAACAAATTAAATTCATTTAAATGTAAGATAATAGGATTTTCATAATGAAGTTTCCCATAGAACACCCACTTGGTATGATACGCATAAATAATTGTTAATTGAATTTCAATTCATCATGTATGTGACTTAATATTCATATAGATTTTTTAATCTATACATGGGTTCAAAGAATTAAAAAACAACAAGACAATCAAAACTTTGTATGGGAAGATATTGTTTCATTAATTATCAGGATCCTTTTATCTATAGTGATATAATTGTCTTTACCTTTCTCCCTTACCATGGTAGGTTGTTTTGGAATATCCTATACATTAAATCCTTGATTAAGACATTTATTTGTTTATTTTAAAATTTTATTTACAATTAAATAAATGGAGAATGGGGAGATTATCTATTAGTACATCCTCTTCCTCTATAGATTTATTCAGTATTTTTTCATTTTTCTGATTGTTGTTTTAATGATGTCCAACACTACCATGATTGAAAAATATGATTATTCTTTTAAAAAAAATTAGATATTCTCTTTTTATCACATCATTTGAATGTTTGTAATTGGACTTTTTTCCATCCAGAGTATTAAAACTCTTAGATTATATAATATTACATTTTCTATTTCTTTTGTCCAAAATAATAAGACAATAATACTACAATATTCACTTTAAGAACAAATCAATAAATTCCTTCATATCTAATAAAATCAGTGATATCTTTTTTCAATCTAATAAAATTATTTAGGATGTTAATTAATAACTTAATATTAATATTAAGATTTGTAATAAAAATTGTGGAATACAGTGAATGTCTCATGAAATTTTCTTCATAGGTTCCAATGGATTCATCCTACTCATATTTAATCTATAACAATTCCCATTCAATATTCATGATAAACGTTTAAGGAAGATATAATTTGAAAAATATTTGATTAAACTCCTAACATTTCATATATTCTAGTTCCAATTTTTTGTTCTATTTTGAATGTGTATCCACCATTGGTCTGCCTCTTCATCCAAATGATAAAAATACAATTTTTTTAATTTTATGAGAAATATATAATGGAATGGATATTTTCCATTTAATTGAAATATTTTTCAATAATAAGTTTATTAGAAGTTGTAATGAATTGTGGTGGACATTATTTATTAGATGACTCAATATCAAGAAGATCCTCCATTTTTTTATTTGGTATCTCAACACTACCTTATTTAATTATTTATAGAGTGTGATTGTTGAGAAAGATTCCCCAAAATATTCTATATTGCTTCTACTATGTCATGTGGTTGTCCATTAAAATAATCAACACATCACCCATCACCAACATTATTGAATTGATTATAGATTACACCAATAATTAATAAAACAAAATGGGGTTATCATGTGTAATGAGTAATTAAAATTATAAATTAATTATCATAAAAATATATGTGAGAATATCATCATAAAAATGGCTTAATCATCGAAACCATCACCTTATCTTTTAGTTCAAACAAAATTATATTAGATCAATATAGGTATAGTATTGTTCTATTCTCTCTGAATTGTTAACTATATTCATTAGATTAATTATGAAATATTTTTTCATTGTTAGTAGTAATGATAACGTGGTTAACAAAAATATTTTAATTTGTATTTTCTATTTTCGTGTTGAGTCTTTAGCCAAATCATCATATACTAGAGTCAATATTGTTTGAATGATCAACTATAGTTTTCAATGAGATTTTCCAATGTTTAATCTATGAAATAAATGTTTCCAAATACTAGAATACAGAGAGAGATATTTTTTCAATGACATCCACACATTCTATAGTTTTCAAAAAAATTGTTTTTATCTAATTCATATTCATTTCCTATAAAAATAACCAAAGGGTATCCACTATAGTTCTATTAAACTAATCCGAAAAAGAAAAAATTAATAATCAAAAGATGATATACCCTATTATAATACAAACATATATGACAAATACCCACACTCTCAATTCCGGTGCTAAAACAAATTTATGTAAACATGATATTTGGAAAACAAATGAGAAAACACTAGCTTTAATTTACTGTATTACATCACTACATATATTAAAACTCATAACTCATCTCACAATACAAATAGTAGATGGGTTGGTATCATAAAATAATAATTACATAAGAATAATTTTTTAAAAAACATTTAAAAATTTATATATCATAAAACTATAATAGAATCCCTTCTAAAATTCTCATACGTTATACACATCTCAAAAAAATGGGGAATAAAACATAATAAAGGGGTGATCATGAATGTTTAGAAATTAAAATGTCAATCAATATGTCATTAATGATTTTATTATTATTATGAGGGAGAACATGTTTTAGGGAGATATATATAATTAAAAATAAAATGGAATAATAATATATTCCTATAATCTATGATTTCTTGACATGATATATTAGAAGAGTAATAAAATAACATCAAATATGTGTGCCTAAATAAGTGATAATAACAAGATACTTGAAGAATAATAATAAGTATAATGATATTTAATGTCAAGAAAATGTTGTTAAAATTTAATAAATGGAATTAACATAGATAGAAAAACTATAAAACTATGTGGTGGGAAGAACTATCTATTAACTATTGACATAGTAAAGTCAGAAACATCACCAGATTCAAATAAATATTAGAGAGAAGAAAATAATACATATTTTTAATAAGAACAATATAGATGGAAACACTACCAGATTCCAATAATGAAAGTAGAGAAAAATGCACTACCAGATTCCCATAAGCATTATGGAGTGGGTATCACTATTTGATTCCCATAAACATAGTGGAGTAGGTATCACTACCATAGTATTATAAGCATCGTGTAGATGTTATAATTTTTTGATTCCCATCCCCATAGTTGAGTAAGTATCACTTCTATATCCCCATTATCGAGAGAACTTAAATACTCAATTCCCATAATCATATCATGATATTTAAATCTGTAATAAATTTAATAGAGGGAACTTTTCAATCCCACATATCACATAATATCCATAAATACATATTCATTCCCCTAGAACATGGAAACAATTCATTAATCAATCATTTATTAATTCACCATTTGATAGGAGGTGGGTTTCATGAATATCATTCTTATAGCATCTTGTAGAACATACAGAGAAAAAAGTTGTGTATGTTCTGGAAAATATATATATTTATGTAATTAAATATTAATGTGTATGGAAATAGGAAAATAAAATTCTAAAATCCTCATATGGATCAGTTGAATAATATGAGGTAATAAACTATTTTTCTAAGCCTCGAAAAGTCCTCAAAATGTTTTCCTATATATTAAATAATTTATCTTAATAAAAAAACTAATATCCCTTATTTAATACAAAAGTAGTATTTTTTAAAAAACAAGTATAATATAAGGATTCATTTAATCTTTTCTTTAAGAAGATAAAAAATACTTGTATAGTTATTTCTTAAAATACAAGCCTTTAAAACATCTTTTAAAATCATTAATTCCATCTAAAAATATAAATTTAGAAAAATACAAGAATAATTCCATTCAATTTCAAAATCATGAAGTGTTAAAATATTTTTCCAATAAATTCTAAGGTAAAGAAAATAATATTTATAAAGATGATTTTTCATATATCAAATGAAAACAAATAAGAGCTTCCAGAACATGTTTCAGAACATTTATAAAATATAAAGTTACAACTCACATTAAATATTAATTTTACCTAGAGTGGAAAAAAAATTATGAAGGAATAAAATTTTATTGTTTATTTAACCAATATTGGAAGTGAAATTTTCTAGAATATGCATTATAAATAACAAAATGTATTTGAGATACAAAAATCCCATAAAACATTGGTATCAATGGAAAAAAAATAAATTAAATGAAATAAAATGATAAGGTTATTCAAAACCCAAGAATTTTTTAACACATAAAAATATATATTATTATTTAATCACACCATATCCAAGATAATATAGTGTATAATAATGAATATGTTTTAGAAAAATAAATTTCTAATAAATAACCTCATACTTGTTTTAAACTGTTAGTCAAATGTTATATAACTACAATAAAACAAAAACAAAAATCATAATATTATATATAATAACCTTAATCAAATAAATTTAATTTTATATACTTCCCTTATGTTCATTTATTTGGATAATATTACTAGGTTATGTCTTTTTTATAATTGGTCATTAGTAACTTTAATGGTTTGACATATGATTTATGATTCCTACTTTGGAACCAATTATTTGATTTAAAATTTAAAATTTTAAGATCATGTAACATTTTATAGTAAGTATATTTTATTAATTTATAATTCCCTTATATCATTAAAAACTATTTAGCTAATTTCCATGGACAATAAATTAGTGCCGATGAATTTCATTAATTATTTCCACTAACGATTATAATTTAATATTAGGATAACTACATAATATTCCATATCTATAAAAAAATTAATTTCTTATTAATATATAATAATATTAGTATTTTGGTTCTGATATCCATACTAGATATAATTTTATATAATTGATCATGTTGGTGGTCATACCTTCCCAAATATGAACATATCACATTTTAATGATGATTATGGAATTGAAACTGTATTATATTTTCACAACACCATTATTATTGTATAATAATTATATTATTTAAATATTTTAAATAGATAAATCACATTTTATTATATTTTATTATATTATATTCAATCTATAGAAAGTTAAGATATGATACTTCCTAGAGGTGGTAGTCCGTACAACCCATGATCAATGTTTTCATTTCCAAAATAATGAGAGGAAATGTTGGTCTATATAAATTTTTATCGTTATAATAATAATCATACTATATATGAAAAAACTATTCTCAATTTCAATACTTATAACTAGTGAATATAAACAGTTGTGAAAAATCAGATTGACCACTCCGTAGGGGTCATTGTTCACAAAAAAGTAAGATTGGAATTCCTTTTTTTCAATGTGAATGGGAACGACTAAATAATGATTTTACCATTAATATACAAATAATTCAAAATAATAATTATATTTATTTCATTATTTTATTATGTATATGATATTTTTGTAATAGAAAGATCAACATAAAAACAATAATTGTTATGTTATACATACATTGGGACCTTAATTGTTCTATTGAAACGCTTCGTAGAAATAAATGGATAAGGATAACTAATGGTGACCAGGGTATGTGTGAGTTTTTATGAAATATAAACGAGGGATAAATTCAAATTATTTTAATGGAAAATTATTATGGGGATGTGTACCTTTTATCGGATTAAAATGATCCTATTTTATAAGTGAAGATACGAGATCTTTTTTCATCAACTATTTTCGTTTCAAATTTGAATAAAAACTTTAGTGGGAGATGGATCAAAAAGTGATAAATAATAGAGTGTTCGATGAGATAAAGTCATGAAATCATATTCAACTCTTTTAATTTTTTTATAAAATATTCACATTTTATTAACCACTTGAATTTTACATTTTACAACTTTCACATTAACATTGGTATCTAGGTTTTTACCTGTTTAATTTATATTTTTTTAAAAATGTAAGAATCCCACTCTTACAAAATTTATGTCTTATGAACATAAATTTAATCCTACAATAATATAATTCAGTTCTTTAATATGAAAAAATAACATTTCAATTACATATATATATATATATATATCTGGTTTTGTAGAAAACATGATGTTTTCCTGATTAAGTGTTCTTAATCATATTTAGAATTGATTTAAAATTGAATAATCGATAATATACTAAATTAAATGTTTTTAAATTACATTAATTTCATTATGATATTATTTTAATTTATATAATTATATAAAAAATAAACTATATTAATGAAAATATCATTCAAAATATATGTTTTACCATTATTAGGGTTATTATCGTTAATCCTAGTAATCAAGATTTTATAGAAAAAATAAACATGTCCCCATTACATAATATTATCATGTTTATATAAAATATGAAATAAATTTTTTATATTTAATGTCATGAAGTGATGAAAAAAATATTTAAAATAAGCGAATAAAAAACTATGTTATTATAAAATATTAATTAAGTTTTAAAAAATATAAACATGGGAATAAAGAATTAAACAAAGTATTTTTAACTAATTTATTTTAATAAATATTTTTATAGTTTAATGGTTTAAAAAAAGACAATTCATTTATGTGTTTTGATAAATATATTAAAGATAAAATATGAGAAAAATCTATATTTTTTACAATTGAATGAAAAAATAGTTATTCTGGAAAAATATCAAAATTTCACTGTCAGATAATTTTGATATGTTGAACTAAAAAAGGATTTTAATATTCAAAATTACAAATCTAAAATTTATAAATTTATATACTAAATGTAAAATTAAAATTTATTGAAAAATTTATTTTATTTAAAACAACGTTCTTAAATATTATTTCTTCTGGATATTATTTCATACTAATTTCAAATTTAAATAATGTATATATATTGTTAATATATTAAATGATTAAATATTTTAATAAAGAATCATTAATAAGTGTATGATTTAATTTATTTATACTTTAAACATTTATCTTAGAATAAAACATCCTTTTAAATATAAAATTATTTTACAAAATGTCCTCTAAATATAAGAATTTTTTATTAGGTAATATTTTTTATTTAGTAGGGGTTTAATTATTTTTCTAATATTATAGAAAATATTATTATAATACGTTTTGAATCATTTTATATTCATTTTCCATGTAGAGTAAGATATCCATCGTAGTAGGTATTCTTAATGGAAGGATATATAGTAAAATCTTGGGGTGTTACATAAGTCACAAAGAATCATCCATCTAAGAAGAGACTCTAAAATAGGGAATCCATTTGGAATTTTTTTAGATGTTGATGTTTTATATCAATGAATAAAATGATAATTATGATAATTTTTAAGAAGTCTGAATAAAACTAAAATCCTATACAAATGAATCTATGATATCTAATGTCATAAGGGAAGATCTTGAACATTTAAAATTTTACAATCATGAAGGATAATTTTTTATAATTATGCGACCTAAGGGTGTTACATAGGAGAAATATATTCAATGAAATAAAATTTTTATGATTATAGGATGTCCAAAAGGTTCCCTTGAATATCTTTATTAGCTTAAATAAAATATTGATAGTATATCTTATGTGTTATAAATTCAGCTATCTTGAAAGATGAATTTAGAAGATATCTTTAGTTTCAAGAAGAATTTTCAATATAAATATTAGTTGATAAATGATCAATATTGAATACTAGAAGGAAGTGATAAGAATCTCGATTACCTGGAAGTATAGGTTGTTTCCTTGAGATCCAAACATGAATGTATAGAGAAATAATGTGATTCATAGAAGATGATAAACATAGAGAGGTTCATAGTCGATAATTGACATAAAGGATTGAGAGAGGATTTGAAATTATCAAATATAGAATAGATAAAAATTGACATGTATTTTTGGGATAAAGTGGCACTGAATATGATACTGAGACATAAAAATAAGCGACATTGATTGATATAAATAATAGATAATAGAAGGATTGTGATTTTAGAATCAAATCTAAGTCAATTGATATTTCATCAATGTTTTCTCAAAATAAAGGAAATGTTATGGGTGAAAAATAACTAAAAATTCTAAATTACATTATTTCCACGTGGTTTTATTGAAATAAAGTATAATCGTGAGGGTAATTGTAGTTTTACAATAATACATTTAATTTTTATCATTATAAATTATTTTATTGATAAAATTTTCAAAATATGATTCAAATGGAATATTAGACTAAAATAGTTAATATATTATAAATATGAACTATATGAATTACAGTTAATGAAATTAAATTATAGTTATCAATATTTTAACATTTATTGATAAAAGTATTATTTATATGTAAATTTGACCTAGATGCATTACAATGACTAAAATAACTATCATCTCAATTGTAATTCATGTTGGAGTAAAACAGATATTCTAAAGAAAGCATGAAATAATTTTTACTAATCCCAGTACTCCTTTTGATGAATTTCATTAAAAACACACTTTTAAACCAATGTGAAAGGTATATCTATAGATATTGTATAGTATATCCATGAATTTAAAACATTGGTAAGGTATTTAAGATTCATACATTTATGAAGGATTATTTTCTGATCCTAAAAATCCCTTGACTCAACATGTTAGTATCAACTCACTTCCACAAACATGAAGTTTCTATAATTTGTGTACCTAAACATGTTACATGTTTAAAGGAAATCATTAAATCCATTGGATGAATAAATTTATAAATTTATGAAAAAACGAAAATCTAAAACTACTAAAACATAGAATTCTGCTTAGACATGGTGAATACCATTAGGAAAAGTATAAAAGGATTCAATAGAATTTACTTCTATAACATTTTATTAAACAAAAATTCTCTTAAATCTAAGTTGAGATGTGGAGTGTATTGAATCAAAAAACAACAAGGAGATGTGAGAGTTTCTATCGAAGGATGTTTTTTCATAAAATAAATCAATTCAATCATTACTTGTGAGGTTTCACCAAATTAATTATCATAACGCATTTTGGTTTATCTAGCCCTGCCTCTCAACATCGACTAGAACAACACAAGGAAACTAACCACTCTCTCAGGGCACATCATTAACCAGAAAATGTACATTAAATTTAATCTATAATTGAATTTTTATGTTAATTACAATCTCTCTATAACTATCCCCTTTATGAAATATGGATTCCACCAATAATTAATATCACTATCATAAGGTAATTAGAGGCATTATTAATATTATTCTAATATTAATTCAAATTAATAAAAATAATTCTCATATATGAAATAACTAAAATAGTAGAGTAATAATCCTTATCCATAAACATTACCGTATACCAAAATAGCTAAAAACATATAGATACATTCCCAAATAATAAGTAATTAGAATTTTATGAAGATGGAATGGAAAAATAAATCATGTAACAATAGAGACACACTTGAAATGATATACACAACTTGTGTTGTAAATCAATTATTAAATAACTAAAATAAAAAGGAAATAATTAAAAGCTAAAAAATTCCAACATGAAAGTTGATTAGGACACTCCTCCTTATACTATAACATATGGTTTAGATACTAATATTCTTTTAGGTTTGGGATCCTCTCCCAGGTTGGCCAACCTCCCTTTTTCAAAATATCCAAAATCTATATGTTCAGAGAAAATCCCCTTGAGAGGGAATTTAAAATCTCCACTATCATCTCTATTTTAAATTTATTATATTAATATTATTTATTAAATTTGTAAACAGATCCTTGTGTGATACTCTATCTATATCCCAAATTATATATCCTTAAATGATGAAAGAGGGAGGTTGTGTTTTAATAGGATGAATTACCAATTATATACTCATTATCTACATATCTCATCCAGATCTCGTTATTTAATTTAGAATCATATTATCCCCCATCAAGTGTTTCATTCAAAATCATTATTTGTATGAATGGTCTCCACACAACTAATCAAATTCAAATTTACCCTAAATCCAGCTATAACACACGTATGGGAGAAAAAACTAGGGCATTCAAAATTTTGTGTAGAAACAAACCCTATAGAATGGATAGTTAATTGTGCTACATCCAATATTATGCATTGTCATAATCTATCATGGTTATTAAATTCCATGTGAACCTTTTCATATCTACTCTTATTTTGTTATCCCTCACCTCATCCCTTTTCGAGTACATCGCATTGTAACCAAACACTATGAAATTGTATTGTTTTATAAAAAATAAGTTTTCCTTTATAGATCATTCACATTGAATCTCGAGGATAACACTACAACCTTTAAAATTATATGTTTTCCATATAATCTATAAATTGTGAAAGACAATCCTCCACAATTCATCAAATTTATATTATTTCTCTTGGTGAAGGGTCTTTATGGAAAATGATGGAACATGGTGCAACATATCTTCATACTTTTTTAGTTACATGGTTCTCTATGGTGAACATCTATTTCAATGAAATTGGTTATATTGAAATTTTATTGTCCTGGGTGTTAATTTCTCCCAACCATAGTGTTCTAATATGTAGATATGAAGATAGTGATATATTTGGTTTGTGAGGAAGATGAAATTGTAATTAAAGTTGGGAAGATTCCACTTTTTAATGTCAAAAGAGTACCCATGTGATAGCGCATCCCAAGACATAAGATTCATTATAATGAATTTATTATTTTAAAAAATACCATTATAATTGTATGAAAAAATGTTATAAAGGCCTTGGAGGATACTTAACACCCATGTGTGTAACCCCGCATCAGGGAAGTACTCCTCCGGCCAATGCATAAACCTTTTTCTCATGCACCGGTGTATCCCTGATTCTTCAAGTGTGTTCCATTTGTTACCTATACTCCCACCCTCAAATATAGTAGGATTTACAAGTCAATGATCATAGTTGTAAGAACCTCATTAGTTGACCACACGTCTTTCTCACTTTGGGTTTAGGGATTTCTCTGTTTTACTATAATGTTTTCATATACTCACACTAAAATAATTAGAATAATTGATATTTGAATATAATGAATTTCATTTATTAATTTATTTTATAGAAACATTATCCTAAAATGAAAAAAATTAGATATAAAAACATCCATGAAATTATGGGTATGAAAATATATAAATTAATTTCATATTTTAATTAAAAATTAAAAAATTATACAAAATGTTAAGGCTATAAAATCCTCCACAATTAAAAAATGTTTTACCACATGTATAAATCTCAAAAAATAAAGAAAAATGAATCCACATCCTTCCAATATATATAATTCAACATTAAAAGAAAAAAATATCCACAGAGAAAATGAACATTCATGTGTCATATTTGGATAATGAATCCAACTCCCTAATGGAAAATAATGAATTTGATCTTTATATATGGAAAATTATTGAGCTTCTCCATTACATATATAATTCTGCTCAATTTATCATTATTAACCATTTTTGGTTGTGGGTTTACCTTACCCTGGTTTTCTTCCCCAAACATATGTGAAACATTAAAATGTCATTTTTATCATAAAATGAGTGTATGATCAAAAAATTTTAACATGAACAAGATCTATATTATATATTTTATAGAAAATTAATTACTAAAAATTTTGTGGACTTTGAAAATTAAGATCATATAGATCTGATCATTATAGATGGTAGGTACTTGATTTAAAAAGGTATATTAGTATCATGAAATAGGTTTATACATTGAATAATAATTCGTTATACAAAAAATAAAGTTTGATGACTTAAACCTATTAGAAATTAGATATTCTTTGAATCCCATGTTTTGTGTAGAGGTCATGTGATAACATGTGAAATAATAATTAATGAATTAACTCCCTAGTTTTTATTATATTAATTTAAAGATAATTATTATAATACAAGTATCACACACACCCATCAACCCCATATGAAAAAATAATCTGTCCTAAATTTTGATATTTGACCCCACAAACCAAAAAAATATTTTTTAATTTTTTATAGTGGTAAAAATGGAATACGATGGTATAAAGTAATTTACATTTAAAAAAAACAATGATACAAAATTATAATTTCTTAATAAAGAAAGCCACTTTTTTCTATCAATTAATAACAATATAGTTAGGTTAGTGATGTGTAAAATTAGTAAGTACTGTATCCTGGTACAAATAAATATATTTTACGGTCTCTAAGGGAAGAAAGAAAGATCAATGAAACGGTGGGCCTCCTTGATAATGTATAATTCAATAAAATGGGACAAAATATTTAAAAATTTATTTCTCCAATAATAATTTTAGAATATAAAATTCAAATCATTGTAAATAATATTTCATAATTTATCTTATGAAATTTTTCCTATGATTATAATGACCCATACTTTACATACATTGTTAGTACTTCAAAATTGAAGTACACTTATTACAAGATATAACAAAACCATGGAAGGACCGTATAGGTATAGTGTCTTTAGAAACTGGGAAACATAAACAACTGGTTCATAAAGCATCTACGTTGTCTCCCATTTATTTCATCATATCTATAGTCCCTTTTGGCATATCTTACTTAATAACCTTCTTCCTGACCTGGGGAGAGAAAACATACAAAGGGTGTGCTCAAATGCTTAGTAAGGATAAAAAAAAGAAATATCAATCACATCATATTCATAAGAACATAACCTAATGGAAATCTTACACTGCAAAAGATATCAAAATTTCATAACATGGGATAAATCATGGTAGTGAAATGTGATCACAATAATCATAACTTAAAACATGAAGCGTTGTGGCATACACACATAATCATAGAGAATAATTTCTTATTAGTCAAGACTCATTGCCAAGACTATCATAGTGGACAAAGTCCATTTCTGAACCGAGTTCATTCCTCATTTCAGTCCTATTTCACTGAACCGGTTTGTCCGGCCGTTCCAGCCATGTCTATATCATGAGATATAAAATCTTTACCCAATGCATTGGAGGAAGATATAGGTCCCACCCATCTCATAATGATACCATTTTTATGTGTTCCACAAAATCATAAACCATACATCATAGCATATCCCATGTAATAAAAATGGTATTCTTATACACCGTGACATCATAAAACAATTCATATAAGATAAAGGAATTCATAAAAATAATTCCATCACAAAATAATCAAACCAATGTAATAATAGGGATAGAAATAGAACCCTTTATTATCTTAGATGGAAAATAATTTTGATAAAACACTTGAACTCCATTATTGAGGAAAATATCATTTCTACTTCAAAAACACTTTTCCTTTCTTAAGGTGTCATACAATTCTAAACTAAAAGAATTTGATTAAAAATAAACTTGAAAACTTGTAAAGGAAGCTTCGTGGAAATAATTTTTTAAAAATCCATTCATGCCGTATAAGTTAAAAAAACATTCTTCTCGTACATTTGTCAGAAAAGTCAAAAAGTATCTCGTCTGAAAAACGACAAAATATTCCTTTCATATCATTTACTAAAAACTCACCGATGGGTAAAATTGGATTTAAAAAATTGTAGCTGGATGGAAATAATATTACATATTGAGGAAACGTCGATGTGGATGATAAAATACACCCCAGTAAATTCCAAAATATAAAAAATCTCGGATAAAAATGAGATTGTGATATTTCCCTTACATTATGTCTGATTTGCTTCGTCTGTGTCTAAAAATCCTTTATAATGATTTAAATTATGTCATTTACTTATTCCAGAATCATACTCATTTTTATGATATCATATATGGTCATATTCTTAGCTTATTATTAGTAATATTTCATTGCTACTTGTTATTCGGGTGTTTATTACTTTTTGTTCTTATGCGTGTTTTGTCGAATAAATTCTTATTATTCTTTTTAGGTTATAGATACCTCATTTACAGAAAGGTATTAGTGTAATATATATCATATTTATTCACTAAATTCATTTATGTAATCATTATACAATGAAAATCATGTAGAACGAGTCACATCACATCGTGGAGACGGTATTCCGTACGTACGCACGACCGATGATATCGTTCCCATGATCATGGAATTGTATTGGAGTGAATGTATAATATTTAAGAATCAATATCACTTTAAAATAATCATATATATTAATTATTTACACCATTATACCCATCCATGTAAGGTGGTGGTGGAAAATAGATTACACCACGATGTGGATACGGTATTCTGTATGTACGCACGCGCGGAGATTTTATTTTCCGTAGGATGGATTGATGGAGAAATAGGGTTGTTTCATACTTATAATAACATATCAGTATATGAGTGATACTGATGTTATTAATTCATAATAAAACAACTAATGAAGAAGTAGTTGAAGAAGAAATAAAGTTGAAAGAATCGGTAACATACATTACCTCTTCTTTGAAGCGCTTCTTCGAGACCTCATTTTAGGGCACTAATATTGGTCTTTGAAGAATACCAGGACCTCTAGGATGTTTCTAGGGAAGTGGAGAGGAGAAATTTTCAGGTTTTGTCCAAGCGTGAATGCTCAAAGTGGTGTGAGGAACTGAGTGAGGAGGTGCCCTTTTATAAGGGATGAGAGGGGAACCTTTGGAAAAACTAAAAATATTATTTTATTATAAAGCCATATTCTGTTTTAAATAGCTCCAAATTGATTTATTTCGAAGCTAAGGTGGGTATGGGTAGAAATCCTTTCATCCAATAGAATTTATACAAGTTTAGTTTACTATTTTAACCTTATAATTTATATTTAACTTTAAGTTAGATAATTTTACTTTTACCGTGTCTATTTATGTTCTTACACAATGAGGTTAATAAACTTACTATAACAAGCCAAACGAACCTCTATCTGTTTATTATTAATATATATAACCTTATCTAAGTTATTTTTTCAAACCTTAGTTTTTTAGGAATAAAATAACAACTAATAATATAATATTTGTTTTAAAAACTATTTTATGTCAATTATGATACTATTTAGTAATTGATTTTTGTGAAAATCATAACAGAATGATTAGTTCAAAAAAGTTTAATTAAATCAATAATAACATGTCATATTACCCTATAAAATTAGTTAAATTCATAAAAAGTCTCAAATTACATTTATTTTGGTATTTATAACATTAATTATGTCAATATTTCATTAATAAGATAATTACTGCATCATCTTTGTGTCATACATAAATTAAATTATTTAATGTCTAAAAATTACAAATAAAATACCATTATGTAGGAAATCGTTTTAGTTTTTAATGAATATTTATATTCTAATTTATCTTATGTATAACCCTATATTAAAAATTATTTACTTATTAAACATTGATTTTAACTATTTTAACCCTTCTTTAAATAAATTAATAATAAATCTCATAATCTAATCCAAGTGGGACTAGATGGTCATATTTTATTCCTAAGGTTGTTTTTGGTCTAATTACACTTATCCAATATAATTAGGACATGTGTTAGGGTAATAATAATATCATTTTTAACCTTAATTACCCTATTTACATTTAACCGTGGTAAATAAAAGAAAAACAGTTACTATTCACCAAAAATTATTTTCATCTCATTGAACCACATTTTACTTACTGACATCAACCGTGTCTATTGGATTTTTGAAATTACACTCACAGAAGCGGTAAAATTATGTTTTATGTAAATTTGAAAATTCTCCTAGAAGTTGGGTAAAAGACGGTGAAAAGTTCAATAAAATTTTTATATATCTAAAATTATTATAAAATTACTCCAATGAATTACATTGAACTTATATTGGTATTATGTATCAATTTTTATCTAAAATAAATTTAAATAAAATAAATAATTATTTAAATAAAAAGTCGGTTTTTAAATAGCAACCTAGTGTTTTCACTATTCATCAAAAATTCAATGTTTCCCGAAAAATACCAGAATTTCACCCTAGGCTAATTTCGATTTTCCGAATCCAAAAAACGAAGTCCATTTTGAAAAATAAAATTTTCAAAATTTGAAAAAGTAGATATTAATATTCATAATGGCTAGTTTTAATAATATTTTAATAACATATCGTTGTTTAGTGAAACTCGGTATTGCGTACGACGCAAGCTCTCAAGGAAGGATGCGATTGAGTTTAAAGCAAGCCAAGCTAGTGTTGTGTGTAGTGAAAGATTCCTTTGATGATTTATATAAAATAAAAACCAAATATTTCTTATAAAAGTCTCGTGTGTTACATTCTACCCACCTTAAAATGAATTTCGCCCTCGAAATTCATCACTTGTAACAAACAGATGAGGATACCTCTCCCTCATCATATCCTCAAGCTCCCATGTAGCTTCTTCTAATTGGTGGTTCCTCCATATGACTTTCACCAATCAAGTGGCCTTGTTCCGTAGGACTCTTTCTCTTTGATCCAAAATCTCTATCGGCTGTTCTTCATAAGAAAGATCTTGCTATAGCGGTACAACTTCTGAGCTGAGTACATGTGAAGGATCAGGTATGTACTCTCTCAGGAGAGATACATGGAACACATCGTGAACTTGACGTAGATTCGGTGGAAGCGCCAATCGGTAAGCTCCCTTCCCTACACGATCCAGTATTTCGAAAGGACCGATATACCTAGGGCTCATCTTTCCTTTTTTTCCAAATCTCATTACTCTCTTCCAAGGAGATATTCATAAGAACACTTTATCACCCACTTCAAATTCTAAGTCGTTTCTTCGGTTGTCGGCATAACTTTTTTGTCGACTTTGAGTTGCTCTTATGTGTTGTTGAATAGATCGGACCTTTTCTGCCATCTCATCAACAAGATCAGGTCCTAATAGATTTCATTCCCCAACTTCATCCCAGCAAGTTGGAGTCCTGTATTTCTTTCCATAGAGAGCTTCATAAGGAGCCATATGAATACTAGAGTGAAAGCTATTATTATAAGAAAATTCCACCAAATGTAGGTGTTGATCCCAACCACCTTTGAAATCCATAGAGCAAGCTATCAACATATCTTCTAGAGTTTGAATTGTCCTCTAAGACTGACCGTTTATCTGAGGATGATAAGCAGTGCTGAAACTCAACTCTGTATCCAGAGTATTCTAAAGACTTCTCCAGAACTTTGAGGTAAACCTCGGATCCTGAACAGATATAATAGAAAGTGGTACTCCATGTAATCTTACCACTTCCATTACATATATCTTGGCAAGATGATCCAGAGAGAAATCCTCTCTAATAGCAATGAAGTGTGAAGACTTTATAAGACGATCAACTATGACTTAGATATCATTATTTCCTTTGGATGTTTTAGGAAGTCCTGTGACAAAGTCTATAGTGATGTTTTCCCATTTCCATTTGGTTATGGGTAATGGTTGTAACATCCCCTTAGACTTCTGTCTCTCAGCTTTAACTTTCTGACAAACCAAGCATCGAGAGACATATTCAGCAACATCTCTTTTCATGCCATCCCACCAGAAGTACTATTTCAGGTCCCTATACATCTTCGTGATTCTGAGATGAATAGAGAATGAAGATCAATAAGCCTCATCCAGCTGCTCCTTCATTAATTCGGGGATGGGAGGAACACAAACCCGATTCCGGAACAATATTATCCCATCACAATCATGGTTGAATTCAGGAACATTTCTCACCTTCGTTTTTAACTCTACATCTTCTTTATGTTCCTCATTAATCATAACATGTATATATAGTTAAACATTCATTTGAGAAAGATACGATTTTCCCCTTTCAATATATTTCCAAGATCCATTTTTTGTAAATCCATAAATATTGGATCTTTTTTGATCCTCATCATGGATAAACTGGCATGGTCTTGTCGACTTAATGCATCTGCCACCTTGTTTTCTTTCCCAGGGTGGTAATAAATTGAGAAGTCGTAATCCTTAATCAGCTCCAACCATCATCTTTGGAACATATTCATCTCCTTTTGTGTGAAAATAAAATTTAAACTTTTATGATCAGTATAAATTTCACACCATTCTCCATAAAGATAATGCCTCCAAATCTTTAATGCAATGATTACCGCAGCTAACTCTGAATCACGAGTTGGGTAATTTTTCTCCTGGATTTTCAATTGTCGTGAGGCATAAGATATCACCATATAATTTTTCATTATAACTCACCCCAATACCTTCTTGGATGCATCACTGTAGATCACAAACCTTTCTCCACTGCAAGGTAGTGTGAGCATAGTTTCACTGGATAACCTTCTTTTCAACTCCTTGAAATTATCTTCACATTCCTCCGTCCAAACAAACTTAACTCCTTTCTGAGTCAACCTGGTGAGTGGATTAGATAATCGTGAAAAATCTTTCACAAAACATCTATAATATCCATCCAAACCAAGAAAACTTCGGATCATAGTTATTGTTGTAGGTCTCAACTATCTTTCGATAACCTCTATTTTTGCTGGATCCACGGGTATCCCCTCTTTTGAGATTATGTGACCCAAAAATGAAACTTCTTGAAGAAAAAATTCACACTTGGTAAATTTGGCATAAAGATTCTCTTTTATCAGGGTCTTCAATATAATTCTCAAGTGATCTTCATGTTCTTCCTTTCTCATTGAATATAAAAGAATGTCGTCTATAAAGACTACCAAAAACTGATCAAGATAGTCTCTAAAGACTCTATTCATTAGATCCATGAAGATAGCAGGGGTACTAGTAAGACCAAATGGCATCACTATAAATTCATAGTGTCCATACATTGTACAGAAATCCATCTTTGGTATATCCTCCTTTTTGACCCTTAATTGATGATACCCTAAACGAAGATCAATCTTGGAAAAGTATTGAGATCCACGTAGTTGGTCAAATAAGTCATCAATGCGCGGGAGAGGATATTTGTTCTTGATAGTGATCTTGTTAAGTTCTCGATAATCAATGCAGAGTCTCATTGATCCGTATTTCTTCTTAACAAACAGAACAGGTGCTCCCTAAGGTGACACACTAGGTCATATGAACCCCTTATAAAGATTCTCTTGGAGTTGCTTCTTCAATTCTTGCAACTCAATTGGGGCCATTCTATAAAGTGTCTTTGAAATAGGTAAAGAACCTGGTACGAGTTCTATTGAAAACTTAACTTTACGATTTGGTGGAAGACCCGGAAATTCCTCCTGAAAGACATCATCAAACTCCCGTACAATGGGCATATTCTTAATCGTGAGTTTCTCACCTACCATTTTATATAAATAACCTTCATTTAGTGGAATCAAGACCCATAAGACAGAAGTAATTTCCACTGGAAGATTATGTTTATCCTTGCATCGATAGACGATCAAAGAATGATCTGGAATATGAAATTTCACTTCCCTTCTTTGGAAATTGATATGATCTCCATTTCGATAAAGCCAATCCATGCCAATAATCACATCAAATTCCACTATAGGGAGGATCACAAGATTTGCAGGAAGCACTTTCCCACAAACTTCAATCAGAGAAGAATTATAGACTTTTGATGCGACTGTTGTTCCATTAGGGGTTGTCACAGCCAACTCAACATCTAATTGTTGAGGTAATACGGTGATACCCTTAGAAAATTCTTCAGAAATAAAGGAGTGGGTGGATGTAGAATCAAATAAAACATTTTCTACTTTAGAGTGGATGGTAAGTGTACCTTTCACCACTTCGTTATCGTACTCCACATCGCTGATAGAAAATGCATGTGACATTCCTTTGTATTTAGCCTTAAGAGTTTATTGATGTCGATCATCGTCAAAAACCCTTGGATTAAGGAATTGATAGGCATAATGCCTCATATCATTGAACTTGTAACACTGAAGTGTAGGAGGTGCACTCTGTGTAGCCTTTTCATTATTCGCATCACTAGAAATCTTCTTCCCATCATTGCGGCATTCAAATGCCTGATGACCTTCCTTTACACATTTGAAACATTTACTTGTCCCTTTAATACAACTCCCTCCATGTTTCTTTCCACACTTCGAGCAAAAGGGAAAACTCATCTTCTTTTCAGTGTGCTCTTTTGATTTTTCTTTGAATTCCATTTTCCACTTCTTATCAAACCCATATGACTGATGGGTTACTCCAATATCCATCTCAACTTTGAGAGAACATCGAACGATTTCCTCGTAGCTATTGTAGTCCCTTATTGATAACGCCCTTAGAAGACTTGATTTTAAGCCATTAAAGAATCGATCGATCTTACTCTCAGGTTGGATAATAATACCAGAAGAGTACCTTGCATGTCTTATAAAAATTTCTTCATAGGTACCAACAGATTCATCATCCTTTTTCTTTAGTTCAAGAAACTCCATCTCCATATTTGTTCGGAGAATACGAGGGATATACTAATTGAAAAATAAGTTCTTGAACTAGTCCCATTCCATGGACTAAATTTCATCTCTTGTCCTCGTATTCTTGATAAGATTCCACCATTGATCAGCATCACCTTCCAAATGATACACTAATAAGATGACTTTATCATGTTCAGAACATTGAAGAATTGAAAATATCTTTTCAGTAGTACTGATCCATTGTTCAGCAACTAATGGATCAGTAGACCCGCTGAATGAAGGTGGACGTTGTCTCATGAAGGATTCAACAGAATGTTGCTCCTTCCTTTGCTTGTTTGGAAGTCCTACATGATTCATATCTTGAGAATGTTGTGTGAGCATGGCTACAAGATTTTGCATTCCAACTCCCATAATGTTTGGTTGCTCAGGGGGACAATCATTTCATTTCCCGTCACATTCGGCATTAACACGGTTCCTTCGGGTTCCGGTTGTTGACTAAAACCAAGAAGAATAGTGTGAGAAACACTAATTATAATAAGAAAACCACATAATCAAGAATAAAATTTCACACTTAAGGTCTTATCCTAGGGTATTCATGGCCATTTCTAAAACAATAAGATTGTGTTCTATGCTTAGACATATCCTGAGGATTCTTACTAAGGCTTTCATAACCTAGTTTCCAAAGGTTGACAATTCCTTTCTTCTGATACCAACTATAACGACCCATACTTTACATACATTGTCAGTACTTCAAAATGTAATTACACTTATTACAACATATAACAAAACCATGAAAGGACCGTATAGGTATAATGTCTTTTGAAACTGGGAAACATAAACAACTGGTTCATAAAGCATCTACACTATCTCCCATTTATTTCATCATATCCATAATCCCTTTTGGCATATCTTACTTAATATCCTTCTTCCTGACCTGGGGAATGAAATCATACATAAGGGTGATCTCAAATGCTCCTTAAGGGTAAACTAAAGAAATATCAATCACATCATATTCATAAGAACATAACATTTTGGAAATCTTACCCTGCAAAAGAGATCAAAATTTCATAACATGGGATAAATCATGGTGGTGAAATGTAATCAAAATAATCATAAATTAAAACATGAAGCTTTTTGGCATACACACATAATCATAGATAATAATTTCTTATTAGTCAAGACTCATTTCCAAGACTATCTTATTGGAAAAATTCCATTTCTGAACCGAGTTCCTTCCTCGTTTCTGTCCTGTTTCACTGAACCAGTTTAACATGTCGTTCCAGCCATGTCTATCTCATGATATATAAAATATTTACCCAATGAATTTAAGGGAGATATAGGTTCCACCCATCTCATAATGATACCATTATTATGTGTGCCACAAAATCATAAACCATACATCATAACATAACCCATGTAATAAAAATGGGATTCTTAAAAATCGTGACACCATAAAACAATTCATATAAGATAAAATAATTCATAAAAATAATTCCATCACAACATAATAAAATCAATGTAATAATAGGGATAGAAACAGAATCCTTTATTATCTTAGATGGAAAATAATTTTGATAAAACTCTTGAACTCCATTCTTGAGGAAAATATCCTTTCTACTTCAAAAACACTTTTCTTTTCTTAAAATGTCATACAATTATAAACTAAAAGAAGTTGATTAAAAATAAACTTGAAAACTTTTAAAGGAAGATTCTTGGAAATAATGTTTTAAAAATCCATTCATGCCGTATAAGTTAAAAAAAAATTCTTGTACTTTTTTCAGAAAAGTCAAAAAGTACCTCGTACAAAAAATGACAAAATATTCTTTTCATATCTTTCACTAAAAACTCACCGAAGGGTAAAATTGGATTTAATAAATTTTAGGTGGGTGGAAATAATATTACATATTGAGGAAACATGGATGTGGATGATAAAATACACCCCATTAAATTCCAAAGTATAAACAATCTCGGATAAAAATGAGATTGTGATATGACCCTTACCTTAGGTCTGATTTGCTTCGTAAGTGTCTGAACCTCCTGTATAATGATTTAAATAATGTCATTGACTTATTACAGAATCATTCTCATTGTTATGATATCATATATGGTCATATTATTATCTTATTATTAGTAATATTTCATTGTTACTTGTTATTCCGGTGTTTATTACTTTTTGTTCTTATGCGTGTTTTGTCGAATAAATCATTATTAATCTTTTTAGGTTATAGATACCTCATTTACATAATGGTATTAGTGTAATATATATCATATTTATTAACTCAATTCTTTTATGTAATCATTATGCAATGAAAATCATGTAGAACGAGTCGCATCACATCGTGGAGACAGTATTTCGTACGTACGCACGAGCGATGATATCGTTCCCATGATCGTGGAATTGTATTAGAGTGTATGTATAATATTTCAGAAACAATATCACCTTATAATAATCATATATATTCATTCTTTACACCATTATACTCATCCAATTAAGGTGGTGGTGGAAAATAGATTACACCATGGTGTGGAGATGGTATTCCGTACGTACGCACACGCGGTGATTTCATTTTACGTAGGATGGATAGATGGCGAAATTGGTTTGTTTCATTCCTATAATAAAATATCACTATATGAGTGATACTTATGTTATTAGGTTATAATTAAACAACTAAATAAGAATAAGTGGAAGAATAAATAAAGGTGAAAGAATCGGTAACAGACATTACCTCTTCTTTGAAGCGCATCTTTGAGACCTCCTTTTAGGGCACTACAATTGGTCTTGGAAGAGATCCAAGACCTATAGGATGTTTCTAGGGAAGTGTAGAGGATAAATTTTCAGGGTTTTGACGAGCTTGAAGGTTCAAAGTGGTGTGAGGAGGTGCCCTTTTATAAGGGAGGAGAGGGGTACCTTTGTAAAAACTAAAAATATTATATTATTATAAAGCCATATTCGGTTTTAAATAGCTCCAAATTGATTTATTTCGAAGATAAGGTGGGTATGGGTCGAAATAATATCATCCAATATAATTTGGACAAGTTTAGTTCACTATATTTACCTTATCTTTTAGATTTAACTTTAAGTTAGATAATTTTACTTTACCGTGTCTTTTTGTGTTCTTACACTATAAGGTTAATAAATATACTATAACAGGACAAACGAACCCGTAGTGGTTTATTATTAATATATATAACCTTTTATAAGACATTTGGCCAAAACGTAGATTTTTAGGAATAAGATAACAATTAATAATATAATATTTTTTTAAAAAAATATTTTATGTCAATTTTTACACTATTTAGTAATTGATATTTTTGGAACTCATAACAGAATGATTAGTTTGAAAAAAGTTAAATAAATCAATAATAACATGTAATATTAACCTAGAAAATTAGTGGAATTCATAAAAAGTATCAAATCACATTTATTTGGGTATTTATAACATCAATTATGTCAACATTTCATTAATAATATAATTACTGCATCATTTTTGTGTCATAAATAAATTAAATTATTTAATGTCTAAAAATTAAAAATAAAATACCATTATGTAGGAAATCTTTTTATATTTTTAATGAATATTTATATTCGAATTTATCTTATATATAACACTATATTAAAAATTGTTTACTTATTAAACATCGATTTTAACTATTTTAACCCTACTTTAAATAAATTAGTAATAAATGTCCTAATCTAATACAAGTGGGCCTAAATGGTCTTGTTTTATTCCTAAGGTTGTTTTTGGTCGAATTACACTTATCCAAAAGAATTAGTACATGTTTTAGGGTAATAATAATATCATTTGTTCCCTTAATTACCCTATTTACTTTTAACCGTGGTAAATAAAAGTAAAAAGTTACTATTCACCAAAAATTATTTTCATATCATTGAACCAAATTTTACTTACTGACATCAACTGTGTCTCTCGGATTTTTGAAATTACACTCACAGAAGCGGTAAAATTATGTTTTATGTAAATTTGTAAATTCTTCTAGAAGGTGGGTAAAAGACGGTGAAAAGTTCAATAAAATTTTTATATATCTAAAATTATTATAAAATTACTCCAATTAATTACATTGAACTTATATAGGTATTATGTATCAATTTTTACCTAAAATATATTTAAATAAAATAAATAATTATTTAAATAAAAAGTTGGTTTTTAAATAGTAACCCAGTGTTTTCACTATTCATCAAAAATTGAAATTTTCCAGAAAAATACCAAAATTTAACCCTAGGATAATTTTGATATTCAAAATCCAAAAACGAAGTCCATTTTGAAAAATAAAATTTACAAAAGTTCAAAAAGTGGTTATTACTATTCATAGTGGCTAGTTTTAATAATATTTTAATAGCATATCGTTGTTTAGTGAAACTCGGTATTGCGTATGACGCAAGCTATCAAGGAAGGTCGTGATTGCATGTAAAGAAAGCCAAGCTAGTGTTGTGTGTAGTGACATATTCCATTGATGATTTATATAAAATAAAAACAAAAATATTTCTTATAAAAGTCTCGAGTGTTACAATGATAGAATTAAAAAATTATTTAAAGAATACTTTAGGAAATAGGAGAATGAAATATTATAAATTGACTGACAACAAGTTTAATAAAAATAATTAATCCGAAAATAATTAGGAAACTACCTGAATTAATAGGTAAATGAAAAGTTTGTTTACATGTGATAAAAATTGAAAAACCATTATTAACTAATTCAAAAATTTTATAGTTCTCTCTAATAATTCAATATTCATATTATTTACTTATTCAATTACATCAACATGAATATTAAAACATGAAATCACGGGGTAATTATTAAATTCAAAGTTTCATTTATTATAAAACAAAAATATGAGTCTAGGAATATATCAGTTATCTTTAAAAAACAAATAGGCTTTTAAAAATAAAGGAACATAATGAATAATAAATTATAAAAGAAATTTCTCATTTTAATTTGATGTTATTATTAATCTAATTATTTGTACATTTATTATTCATGGAAATATAAAGAAAATAAAAAAGTGAAATCCCAATGCGCATTCAATTATGTTAAAAATTATTGGGAGGGGGAGATTTCCATTTATACTAAAACAGAACATACTAAACACTATATTCCATGAAATGAATAGAAAAATTAAAAATATTCCTCCTCATTCAATGTTAATTTATTAAGTCTTCTACGTTTTACCTTACATAATTAATTGAGAAATATAAGTTCAATATTATTTTATCCATCTCTTAGTGAACAAATATTTTATTTTATAGGTATTTGTTGTGGATATTCTACTCTTTATACACTTCAGTCATAGTTTTCCACATGGATGATGGTTCTCCGTGGTGGATAGCCCCAATAATTAATTAAAAAGTTAATGGGTTGTTTATAGTCTGAAAAAATCATCATATTCATCCTCTAGTGATTGTGATTATAAGAAATTTCAAAATAAATTCATCTAATAAAAAATGTACTATAACATTTTATTATCCTTTTCATTTAGATTCTCTTCCATAAGATCTGTAGTATTTTAAATGATTTGATCAATAATCAACCATATCTCTTATACTTCAATGGATTATTAATATTCTTATTCCTCATCAGTTAGGTAAGTTTACACCATAATAAAACTAAAACAAGAATTAGAATGTGAAGTCACCACATATTCAAACTCCTCATAATTATTTCTTACAAATAGATTTTCAATTATTTTTTCATTATTGGAACTATACATGGTTACTTTTTTCACCTCCACAAATTCTTTAATAATGTTCTATATGAGAGGAGTAAATTTCCCGAACTATGTTTCACTGACCTGGAGTTACTCTTCCAAACATAGGTATGGTTGTTTTACCCATTCATTTTCATGATCCTCCAATCCTCAATTTCAAATTTCCTTCATAAGTTATTCAAATTTAGTGAGGTTTTGGAATATCAAATATTTAATTATATGTGTTCCTTAATCATTATTATTTCTATGATCAGACAAAAAAAACACCAGGTACATATAATAAGAAAAATTTAAAAGGAATCTCATCAAAATAAAAAAAGGTAAAAGTGGGAAGAATTGTAATTGAATAAATATGGAATTTATAAGACCCTAACCCCCAACGACAATTTTAAAATTTATTCACCTGTTGGAAAAAAATTATTCCAACATCAAAATGTAATTTTTCAATTTATAAAAACATAAAAATCTAAATTTAAAGACATAAAATAGTCGTAAATTGAGATACATCTATTGTGGAAATGGCTTATAATTTTCCATAGTATCAACTATTTTAACATTTTATTTAACTAAAACTATCTAAAGTATCTTATGATATGTGGAGTGTAATGAATCAAAAATAAAATAAGTATGAATGGAGAAGAGTTGTCATCAAAAGATATCTTTTCATAAATTAATATAAATCAATAAAATCAAAGGACATTTCATCAAATTAATAGTCTCAATATATCTTGGAGTATCCATCCTAACCTCCTAGAATAAACTAGAAGTAACTAAAATAGTTGAACCATTTCTCATGGTTTGTTTATATCCATCTTAGGTGCATTATTTTTAATCTCTAAACAAAATGTGTTGTTTTGTCAGCTCTTTCATTACCCTACCCTAAATCGTATTACGTTCCCTCCCATAATTATCATCACTTACACTCGGTAATTTGGTATGTGATTATGAATATTTGGAATATAATAAAAAATAATATGAATAATTCTGAAGAGATATTTAAAATAGTAAGGTAATTATCTTTATCCACAAACTATAACCTCTATCATGACACCTATCAACCCATAACAACTCTCATGAACATGATGTAATTATATTATGGGGAAGATATAATAGATATGAAAATATAACATAAAAAATGAATATATTCATTAATATATAGACACTACCCACATAATAAATCAGTTATTACATAATTAATGTAAACAATGGAAGGAAAAAGTTGAAAATTTTACCTACATGAAATATAATGATGACCTTCCACCATCAACCCTGACTTTAGTTTTGATAAGATGATCTTAAACTAAGTCGGGGAACCTATCCCAGGGTGTGTAAATCTCTATTCCTTCCTATACATTCCATCTCAATTTATAGTGAAAATTATATTGATATTCAATTTAAAATAACATATATCATCTCTAAATGAATTATCTTATCATTAATTTTAATTTGAATTGAAAAATAACACAATGTGTGATCTTATATCTTGATCCCAAAATATATATAATAAAATTATTAATGATAATGGATTTTTTTGGCCATCTTGTGTTACCTATTATCTACTCATATTATGTATATTGTATCAATATCTCCAATTTCAATTTGAAACCAACTTATCTCCCCTAAATTATTTCGTTAAAGAATCACATTTATAAGAATGATCCCTTTAAAATGATCTGCTTCAAATTTCTCCAGAATCATACCTTTTGAAATCATAAGAAACAAAACATTGTCCATTCAAAATTTTATGTAGAGAAAAACCCTTAGACATTATTAGATAATTGGGTAATAACCATCACCATGGGTGTGCATGACCATAAAGGACACAACATGACATGATAACCTTGTTTTTATCCACTCTTCCATTATTATCCCTCACATCTATAATTTTTTATTGAGCCACATTGTATCCAAACACTAGGTGTAATATGTTTTTATACAAAAAAACATTATTGATTGTCTTTTCATTCATAGTGAAACCTAAGAACAATATGGAAACCATTAACTTTATCATTTCAAAAATTAATCTATATTTTACATAAACGATTCACCCATGTTGTTAATATATTTTCATTAATATTTGGATTTTGTGTATATGAATAAAATGATTGACCACAATGTAGCCTCACTCCCTAATTTTAAGCACCATGGGACACAACTACACAATACCATGCCTATGAAAGTGGGGTTATAAAAATTACAGTGGTATAATCCTACATTATTACTATCCATGGAGAGAATATGACATAGTTATGGTGGATTTTGTGCAATTGGTGTGAGAGGAAGATGAATTTGTGAATGGGGCTTAAGTAATGCCACTTTTTTAAGTTACAATAGTAAATAATTGATTGAATTTCCCACATAAGATGTTTTATGGGGAAAAATATGATATTTATGAAATAAAAATCCATGAGTGGAAATTAAAATCAATGAATGATTGAAAGGGCCCCTAATTCCACAATGTACCTCCCCATAATTGTTATGCAATCCTCTTACCAATGGAGAGACATTTCTTCTATGCACTATGTTCTGACATGTTTTCTCTTAATCAACGGATTCCCTCTTCTAAAACCCCAACATAATCTCTCCTTGAGCGTGATTGGATGGATTACCCTCATGGTTCATCCATGTGACTTTTCCAACTTGGTTTTAGGGTTAGTTTCATGAACCGACCCAACAAATCCCGAGACACAACTCACTAAGCCATCCAATAATAGACCAAGGGCCGCAGACTAGTGTTGAGTTGGAATATCAAATAGATGGGACGCATTTTCCTAATGTACTTGTACACACACACACACACATGCACTAATAAACCGCTCCATTCAATAATGAAAATATATAAAAATTTCAAAACTAAAAATCAGGAATACATATATCCCAACCTAAATTATAAAGAAAGTAAAAAAAGCATAATATGGTAAAAACACACTCCCATTAAAAAATTAAAGTTTCCAAACTACCTAGAAGGAGCGGATTGCAGTCAACCACAACCCCTAATTATCTTCTCATCCTATATTCGGAAAACACATTGGTCAGTCTAACTCACCAATATCTACCTACCTCAGGTCCTGTAGGGACTCTATCCTAAGGAATGGGTCCTCAAAAATACACAACACATGTGGAAAAAGAACATGTAGCTATGAGTATATAAATAATTCGTTGGTGCCCCAAAATCCAAATAGAAAAGAAGAAACTGAGAGGAAATAGTCTGCTCAACCTAGCTAGTGGGAACCCAATTGGGAGAGCAGCTCCATATTGAACCATCCTATTCTATACATGATTATTTTTCTCAGTCCAAAAGGGAAATCAACCTAGAAATGTGAAAACACCAAGAGGAATCCAAAAATCACCATTATATAATCTTATCAGACTATAAGTCTCCTGAGGTACCAAACTCATAACCATCTACATGACTCAACATGGGGAACAAAAGGTAACACAAAACTAGGAGAACACATTCTACAAGCTCAGTCATATATGATATAAATATTCTGAGAGATACACTCCATTGAAAAAAATAATTATGTTTAGCTCTAGTGAACAACACTAGAGGGACTTCTATCGCTAACATGTTCCTTTTTAAATGGCATATAAACCCAATTGGAGAGGACCAAAACTCACCACTACACACAATAGTGGGTGAAAATCCTCCATACTCTGTACTTTGTGAATCCTCTATAATGAGAGATAAGAGAGAGATTTAAAACTCAACACTTCCCCTCATTCATGGGAGTAATAGATCTTAAATAACATGCAAAAACACTTTCACTC
This sequence comes from Viscum album, assembly GCA_963277665.1. NCBI lineage: Eukaryota > Viridiplantae > Streptophyta > Magnoliopsida > Santalales > Viscaceae > Viscum > Viscum album. Next base: position 734,055,639 of record OY728139.1, on the reverse strand, counting down.
TGGTATGGGATGTCCAAAAGAAAAATCCATCAAGGGGGAAATAACTCCACACCAATCATCATATGTAACTATAGAAGGGTCCCACTTTTCATAGCTATTCATAATATCCATGGGATATCCAATTAAAATGTAGGACCCACTTCCTTATACTACTCAGAGACAAGGGAGTATTACTCCATAGATTATAACATGAAACATAGTTCAACAAGGGGTGTACCAATCATAGGATAGAGGACCCACAACCTGGTACAACATGAGAGTACCACTCTACCATTTCTATCACTATGGAGAACCTGAGCTATGAAACAATAGGGGATTACTGTCCTTTTTCTAGATGACCCCCTACCTAGTATAATAAGGGAGTACCAACTATACCAGGAAAAAACACATATGGAAGCCCGAAAACCTGGAATGATAAGGGAGTTCTGACTCCAGGGTTAGTCGAACGACACTCTAAAAAAATAGGGGAGTACCCACTCTATTTATATATGTTTTTTCTGGAGGACATGCACCCCGACATGGTTGGGGAGTACTAACTCCATGGATAGAGGACCCAAACCCTAGTCCAACCAGTTGGTAACAAATCTATCTGTCAAACAAATATGGAGGGCCCACACCCTAGAATGATAGAGGAGTGATATATCTTAATATAAAACATTACAGGGAACCCACACCTTGGTCCATCAGGGGAGTACCAACCCCAGAGAACTATCCAACCGATATTGATCCCATGACCATAACCTGGGGTGTCCAACTTATACCATTGAAGATGGCTATGGAAAAAATACACCCTAAGGTAATAATGGAATATCAATCCCAACTTCTCTATTTCTGAACCACACTTCTTTACAACTTTGGTGTGATTCCTATAAATGGAGCCTCACACTAATTATACCTCGAATCGCAACACCCCTACAGGTTGGGGACCTGTGCCCTAATACAAAAGTGGAACACTGATATACTCTCCTTAAAAGTCTCGGGGGACAGACATCATTTGATGAATGCAATGGGTATCAACCCCCACATAACCATTTGATCCACCAGGATTGCTAGCTAAGGTTATGCACCACTACTCAAGAATCGTGATTGAAACACACAACATCATATCTCGTAGGATGAATCAAAGGCCCCAATAATAGTCTATGTGGAAAAATTATTAGGATATGCTACTCTCAACATTTAATCCTAGTCATGAAGAAGGATATATGACAGGTGGAGGTTCACAAGAAGATCAAAAGGAAAGTACATAGTGTAAACTGGGGTCCATATGGTGAGTGAACCCATCCAAGCATCTGGATGTGTATCCCATTCACATGGATTGTCTTGGACATGTAGGCATACATGGAGTGTACAACCCATACATGAAATTTACTAGCACACAATTCCACTAGTCATTTACAACATCTACACATCATAACTAATCATGTCCCTCATACATTGTACATCACATAGAACAAGGATTGTCTAGGATAAATGGCCACCCAATCATGTAGTCTTTCCATGCATATGTTATGTACCCCATTTCAATATTCATGGTCCATATAGTTCTACACATCCATGTACTTTCACATAGATTTACTTTACATGTCCTCTGGACACACAGTTTGGGGTTATTATATGATGTGTAATCGCGGTAGATGGCATATAGTCCAAAAAAGTGACCTTCTTTGTAAAATAAGTGACACCCCATGTGTCTCAATATAATACATACTATGTATATGGTAATTATAGTTGGGAATTACTTTGAGATTCAGCTGACTCTACCCGATTTCACCAAATATCTGCAGATTGATATATGTGGGATCCCATGCATTTTTAATAGGGCCCAACAACATTAAAACAATGAATAGGGAAGTTTATCGAGACCAAAACTTAAATCTAACTACCTCATGGGAAAAACGTCAAAGATTCTATTATGGAATGGTTCCCAGATCATGCTGCTCCTCAATCTGATGATGATCTGCATGATGATGATAGATCATCAATTTCTCATGGCTTTGATTATTCCTCCTTTTCATCCAAAGGTCAAATGGGGAGAGGCGGATTTTAATCCCCCTCCATGTGTCATGTACACAAGGGTGTGGGAATAGGAAAATGGATTTTATTCAATTAAAATCAATTAACCCCACTTCTAAAACCTCATGGAAACACACCTCTTACCGAACTCCCAGTGCTGAAAGTGTATGTGTTGCACGTAGGATAAACATGTAGTTATGAAAACAACAGTGACCTCAGATTTTTTATCCTAGACACTTCTTGGGATTTATTATATGTTTTAATAGAAAATTTGTTTGTGTGACAAAAATATATTTAATATTTTGAAATCACTGAACTAAGGATCTATAGGCCCATGAAACCCTTGACAACTCAGGGCATGGCTTCCAAAGTAGTCAATAACATATTCCAATGTAATATAGGTCAATACACGAGTAAGTAAACTTATATAGAGTATGAAATACTATTTGGAACCACCAAAGATAATAATTTATTAGAAAAATTATAATTTCTTATGACAAACTATTATCTTATGTTTATTTCTTTTTAATGAATATCACTCTATAATAAATATATCCCAAACATAATAAATATAATAAAATCTTGTGTATGACTATTATATTAATTGATAATAATAGTTAATTATACTAATAAAAATTAATCAAAAAGTTAATTCAATTAAAATGGAATCCCTCGATCTAGGAGATTGAAAATAACACTGTATTCTTCTCACTGATAACCACTGATTATAAAGGATTCATATCAATTAAATTATAATTGAAATTCTACAAGATATAAAATAAAAACCTCACAAATCTATAGATTTTAGTTAAATTTAACAGAATAAAAAATTACATTAATAAAAATGATCTAAAAAAATATGAAACTGGAAAGCATCAAGGTGAAAAAGAAATCTAGAAACTCTTGTAAATGTATTTAGGTTTTTTTAGATAGTTCAGAATAAGATACATTTATATTAATAATTGTAACAAACTACATTGTTCTAATTCTAAAAATTTCAGGCTCAGTTTTAACCGCATAAAATTTAAACACACCATCTATTGATGAACACACCATATTTTTTCATTTCTAGATTAGATGAATCATCACTTCTACAATGGTTTTAAAATATGATAAATATAATGTATCTTGATTTTCTAGATTTCTGTATTTTCATGTATATGAATTCCCCCCCCCCCATTATTTCTTATATATATATATCTATTAATCATTTCAGATAAAAAAACACAATAAAATGAAATACATGAGGTAGTTAAAAAAATTCAGTGTCTTGTGCTTTCGAAACCCCATAAAATATGGGTTATTGGATATATAATATCTACATAAATATTATTTTTAATTTATTCATAATTTTTTTAAAACATTGTCCTACATATATTTCAACAACTATGTAATTATATAAAGGGTAGGAACATGTTAAGGGAATAACCGTAGAATATTTTCAATCATAGGAGGTGTGTATTGTTTTGGCCTTCTATGACACACCATGTGTTACTGTGAATAAAAAATAAGTTATTTGAATGGAGAAACATTTTGATGTTAAAGTAGTTGCATTAGAAAATATCGTTCATCCAATAGAAGAACTTTTTTCTATAGAAATTAATTCATTAATCTATCATTGTGAATAAATCCATATTTTGATGGAAGGGTAAAAATGATGGTTACCACCAATGGAGTCAAAGGAAAGATAATACTAGACAACAAAACATGATTTTCCTGAGTAATATGTTCTATCAATTATAAGAAGAATATTAATAGTATTATACTACATGTGTTGAAGAAAAGAGGGATAAACCATCTTATGACTCAACTCAACAAGGGATATCATGGAAGGATAAAGTGATGATATAGAAGGAAAACCACTATGAGATTGTACTAAAAGAAATAGTGAATAGTATCACATAGGTTCTAAAAAGTGGGTTGCCAACTAACTTTAATCGAAATATGAATTATCTAAAAAAAATTGAGGTAAGAGTTTGTTGATGTATCCATTTTTTCAATAGAGTATCCCTAACAATTAAAGTATGTGGTAATAAATTTTTAGAATATAAAGAGCTTATAAAAATTTTTGTTCTTTTTGTAAAATTTATTCTCAAACAACCTCTTGAGGATAATCTAAATATATTACATAGGAATTGTAGTCATGCTCAACCAAATTTTGTGATTGATAAAATTGAATGACGATAAATCTCATCTGTGCAGAAGAACAATGAATGTTAATATATACAAGGATGAATGTTATTAAAACACATGCTTCCTCATAGTATAAGAACAAAACTATCTATTGATTTATAGGCCTGAACACATCTAAAAACAGATCATATGGAACCTGTTAAAACATAATGCTAAAATAGACATCCAAAACAATATGTGAGATCTATAAAATACACCTAATAATTATATATATGGATTGATTGCTCAAAATCCACATAGACCGATGAAAACGAGGGATAAAATATTCCTCATATAGTTAAATATGAGGTGTGTGTTCCATTTAATATATCTTGCACATATTTAGAGTAATATTTAATTATTTCTTTGATAACCACTATAGATTGACATGTGTCATGTTTTTGAATGCAAAGTTAGAATTCATGGACTGAATGATGTGATATCTAGATAGTGTGTAAAATTAATCTATCCAAAACATTTAGTAATTATGATCAAATAATAGAACATAATGAACTCTCATTGAATTCCATAACTGTAGTAAAAACATGGGATTGAACTTGAGGTTTCCTTAGTAAGAAATATAAAATATAATATAGTTTTAAATGAATGAATTCTATGTGAATAAAATAGGAAAGATAAGGCTTATTAATTTATTTTTCACTAATTATTAATCGATGAAATTAATATTTGTTAAATTGTACAGAAAAAATTGAATGACGGTTAGCATAAGGGAAGAAATTAACACCGATAAATTTTAAAATGGTCAGATTATGAGAATGAAAAATATTTTCGGTCTTTAGATGAGAGTGAAACAATTTTAATAGAAGAGTGAAATTATAGAGATTATGGACGTATAGTTGATGATGGATTTTTTTATAGCATAAACAACAAAGTGTAAGGCCTAAACATGATTTAACACATTGCTGGATAAATTTTATAAAAATAATAACATAAAATTAAATAAATAAAATTTCCTAAATATTACTCAAAAAGGAAAATAGGAAGAATTATGTAATTTATATGATGATGATATTGAATCAAGGCCCATTGTTCAACAGAGTTCCCTAACTAATGAAGACTCTAAGGCTATAACTAAATAAGAGGACATTCTTGAATAATTTTTTCCTACAAATCTTATGAGGAATGTTATAACCTAGCTTGATATATTCAACCTAATAATAAAAACAATTTCGGTATTACAGATAATAATAATGGCGAATGGAAACCATACTACTCTATTATATATGGAAAAAACAAATATCAGTTGTGGAAGTGATAAAGGATGAACCACGTGTTGTATCCATTGATGAGGATTTAGATCAATTTGGAAATAATCTGACAAGGATCTTTTGAATAATATAAACACAAAAATGTGATCTAAAATATGTGGATCTTAGAATATAAGTCGGTTGAATTTGGAAACATGCTCCAAAATAAAGAATGTCTTTTGTGAAAAGTCAATACTCAAATTTTATATGTTGATATTGAAGATACATTTGAACCAATGGAGAAAACATGAGTTGATTAGGACCTTCGTGGAAATATAAATTTAAATAAGTTTCATGATTTATTACATGGATGTTAGGATGAAATTATTGAAAAATTTTCTCTAAAATGAGGTTTATATTAAACAACCTGTCATTTTCATGATTTGTGACAACTAATCCATATTGAGTATATTAAAGAAAGCATTGAATATAACACCTAGTGATTTCAAAATAGGAATATTATTCATAAAAACAAACATGAAATTAAACACAATGATTAAGAGAGTATATAACATCCTGATACATTACAATATTTACATTTTTCATAAATTTAAAATCTTCAATAGCTTGTGATGCAGATAATATTGGGTTTAAGTGAAATTTGATACTCTATTAAAATATTATTATTCATAGATTACCATTATTTTTAAGCTGTAAAGTTGGTGCGTATAAATAATAATAACTGAATTATGGTTTTTTCTTTATATAGATATAAAATAAATTTAATGGTAATCTATTTTTTTATAAATAAATTATGAATCATTTTAATATAATATAATTATTTTCGAAAAACAATATTTTTCTAAAAGGTGGCCTAGTCGTAGTTTTTGAGAATGATTACCAATTTGGAGTAGTTGCTTTCAATAAATAAACTTAATTTTTAAAATATATTTGTTAAAATTATATTTGAGTACATTTTTGAGAATTTTCTGAATAGTTTATTTTGTTAAAAATTGTGAAAAATACCAAATTTTATTTTTAAATTTCCATTTCATTTAAATTGTGATAATGTTAATTTATATTTTAAATTGGTTAAGTGTAAAATTATTTCAATTATATATCTGTTAATCAAATTAATCTCTTCATAAACAATTTCATATTTAATTTGTATATAAAATCATTGTAAAATTTTGAACATTTTCTCTTTGATAACACTATTTTTAATGGTCTGTATTTGGATAATTAATAACTAAAATATCCCATATAATTTAATGAATGTTGGAGAATTTTAATTAATATCTCAAATATTATTAATTAATATTTTATTATAAGGCCATATTAATTTTTAGTCATAATGAATAGTGAAAATAGTAATAATTAATTACCATGGTTAAGGTAAAAACTGGTTTACCTAGAGTATCAACTATGAAGATAAGGGTTAAAATAACATATAAACATGTTTAAAATATGTTATAAGGACATATTTTGAGCTATTAATTTATAAGGCAATTGAATACTCCATTTTCAACCTATTTTCATGTGTAAAACATCAGTTCACATTTTTAATTTCAAAAATTTTCAATGCTTCACTCACCTCAGTTATAGATGGATAGCCCCACCCCTCTATTAATCAATCATTAGAAAGATTTTGGTTCATAAAATATGTTCCAAAATCAATCCCTTAGTTTTATAACATCATCCTAGAAGTCATTATTTAGAGAGCAATCCCCAGATATCCCAGATTTGATGTCTGCTATTAAATACATTGGAATGATTACAAGGAATAAAAACCCAAAGGATTGATTAGTTTAGTATTCATGCTATACCAAATATATAAATGTGTATTGTATTTAAAAATAATACACTGATTATAACATAATTTTTCTTATTCGTTATATATAAAAATTAAAAACATCTTCGAGATTAACTCTTATCAATCTAGAAAAATTCATGAATATCACTTGTAGTTTGATTATAGGATACCTTGGGAATGAAAAATAAAAAGGGTGGGATCAAATTATCAGTAAGGAAAAATATAGTGAAATAAATAAATAATTAATGAATATAATAAATATGGAAAAGTAAACAACTGAACAAACATTCCATCAAAGCAATATACATTATGGAAGTGTATAAACCATATGGAATTGTAATAAATGTAAGGAAATTTCCTTAAAATAACTAGATAAGGAAACATAATTATTGAAATATATGAGACTAAATAAAATTCCATTGTATGTAACAAGAAATTAAATATATAGATGGATATGTTGATGCAAAACATCATGGTGAATAATATATAAAACTACTATGTGAGAAATGATTTCTTAATGGACAACATTTATAAGGCACATGATGACCTATTACAGTCAAGAACATTCAAAATACGATTTAAAACTAAGGGTATAAACCAGTTTTCACAATTATTCATCTCATGATAACTTTTCACTGCATCGAGGATCTATATAAATTTTAGGCGCTACCCGTAATTTCTAGTCCAAGGCCCTCCTCATATTGAATAATCAAAAAAATAATATGCCTTTTAAAATAACCCTATTGAATGAGAAATATAGATTTATAAATTATTCCCTAATCAATGAAATAACAGTCAATATAGGAACCGTATGTAAAATGGTACATAGCTTAATTAATAGTAACATCCATGAAAAATGAAATAGATAAAAATAGTAAATTCATTGTTCGATGATCATACAAGATTAACTATTTTGATAAAACTAAAAAATAAATCTTAGAAGTGAATGAATATCATATCATTTGAAAAATCAATAGTAAACCACCCAGATTAATAATAAGGATGGTATCAATACAACTTATCCCATGTGGTGTAAAATATAGGGTTGTTTCTATTGTTGAAATAAAAGAATAACATATAGAAAATATACTGAGGAAAATATCCTTTTAATATATAATAAATTTGAAAATATTTTTCATTGAATACTACTTTTGAAAACATTTTATTTAAAAAATATACTAATATTTATAAGTATGCATCAATGAAATTATGATAGAAAAATACATACATGTCATACAAGGTAAAAAATAATATTCATTTGGTAAAATAAAAGGGTAGAAAATGAATATTTCATAAAGCAACACAAAAACTCCATTGAAAACATTGATAACAAAAAAATGGAAAAAATATATTTACCAAATCATTTAAAATGATTTTTTAAGACATTTTTAAAAAACATGTATTATAGAAGAAAACATTTTCTCTCAATAAAGCAAGAGATAAAGTTAGGTTTTATTAACAAAATTTTCGAAAACATCTTCGTAAAAAATATTGGTAAAATTTTATTAAAATATAATAATTTTCATGAATATATAGATAAAAAAAGAAACAGTATATTGAAAAATTGTTATGTCATTTCATAGAATGGAAATTCTATTGAAAGATCTATTGGATTAGTCTTGAGGAAAATAAAATTTAAAAATCCCAAAGTCTCCAACACCACTTTGAAACATTTTAAATCATAACCTCTTGAGGTAGTAAAGTTGAATGAATGTAATAATATTATGAGATTATTGATCTTCATTATATATATTATCAATGGATATAGATACACTGTATAAAAAAACAAGGTTCATAACAATAAAATGTGCCTTAATGAATTGAAATAAAGACCCAATACAAAAATATTAATCAAAATACCCAAAAGTGATAATCATAAAATGAAACATCTAAATTTCATGAATATAATTGGGTTCATTATATTATATTTCAATGTGGATGTATATACAATACATATATAAAATAAATTAGGTGCACAATAATAAATTATGCCTAACGGAAATAAAAGAGAGACAAGAATTCCTTTGCTTTCCATTTCTGGTGAACATACTTTAACATATAGTATAATAAACTTATATTAATTTTATACTTTTATAATAAAATTTATCATATTTATAATATCATATATTAATTCATTATAATGACTTATTATACATTTCCAAACAATCATCAATTATTTTTACAATTTCAGTTGTTAATTGCGTAGTTTATTGGGTATGATTTAACATGTTATGTGTTGTTATTATTAAATATATCATAGATTCATCATATAAACAATGTAAACCAAGAATAAAATATTTCAAATGTTCAGTACAAGTGTTTTTATAATAGTCCATAATATTTTCTGATAAGAAATAAAGTGCAATGTTCATGGGGACGGTAGGTCGTATGTATGCCTGAAGGCTACATCCATTTCATTTTTGTATTAAAATAATGAAAAATAAATGAAAAATATGTATATTATAATTCCAGTATAATATCTATGTTATAAATATATCACAGTTTTATTAACTGCATCCTTTATATGTTTCATTTTTGGCATGAACAAGTCATATCCCTTCGAGTAGGTAGTAGTCCACACATCCTCAAACGAAATTATCATATTTATAAAATGTGAAAAGTATTAAGGTTTGTTTTAAATAAAAATTAAAGAAGAATAAAACATAATAACTAAAATATATGTCATATATTAATAGATCATGCTTTATAATGGCCCATATGAGAGGTGTAAAAAAATAACTGAACAATCATCATTTCGTGATATAGTAATTAACCATTCACTGAAACAAAATGTTCGATACCCATTAGATATAGGTGTGTCTATGTGTAGGTTTTGAAACAATCATAAGGAAATCCTATTATATTGAGTATACTATTTTTGTTATGTAATCCTAGAATAAGTCTAGTATGGGGAGAAGATAATGTAAATGAATCTAAAAAGCATGAGATAAGGTGTTACCAAATAATAGTGTAAATTATTTTGGTTTATAAAAAAAGGATTACTTGAGAGAATTTCATCCATAATGTTGGATTCAATGTTGGGGGTATGATTTTTTGGAAGATATTTGGGCATATCATTATGTAATTATGGTTTTTTGAGAGGTTTGAGAAATGGGGAGAGTTGGTGGCCTATTATAGTGGAGGGGGAGTGACACTCTTGTAAATATTTCAAGAGAGAATTATACCAACATTTTCATTTTTAAATTGGATCCAATAATAGACCAAGGTCGAGAAAATTGACTATATGGTCAAAATATAGCCATCTAATTTCTTTTAGACAACTTTATATGTCTATTTAGTCCTTAAATGTATGGTTCAGTCTCTTATTATGCTTAATTTAACCATAATCGCTGTAATTAATTTTAATTACCTTCACTAATATTTAAAAAAAATACAAATTCACCATATTAGAAATTAGAAATTATTTTTATTAAAAATATGGAATCTATTTTCCCAATTTTTAATCACGAATGAGGAGGAAAATGAATTAAAATTCATCCTGTGAGAGGGATAACAATACTTGGTTTTAAAGTAAAACCATCTTAATGTTTTTTAAGTTGTTATAGTAAATTTAATAGTGAAATTTATTCCATTTACATACATATTATTAATTGATTAAAATATTGTATAATTATACTATTAAAACAATTTAAAACATAAATTAACTATATAATTAAATTAGATAAAAAACTGTTTTGAAATAAAATTTAGTATTTTTAGTTATTAAAAATTTAATATTTACATGTTATTAATAAAAAAATCCTAATCTAATCTTTAAATTTTAATGTATATATTATGTTTATTTAGAAATATTATATCAATTAATATATCAAAATTAAAATTTAAAATGGGTTCACCATTCAAAGGCTGTACAATTGCCTTTATAAAAATATTGGATTTTATGTGTAAAATAGGGTCAGTTTTTACCTTATGTTCATCAAACCTAATAAATGATAATAAAAAATATTTCATTGATTATATAAAATAAATATTTCATTAAAAGTTTAAATAATATAAATTAATTATATTTATTAAGAAAATAACACTTATTAAAGAAAAAAAATAAAAATAATTCGTTTTATATCCAATTAGTTCATATTTTCAATTCTCATTAATGGGTATCCCATGAATTCATATTATATTTATATAAACAAATTATTTTCATAAGTTAGATATTAATATTATTAAATATATATTTAAAAGATAATTTACATCATATTATATTAAATAATAATATTATAACAATATATCGTTGTTTGGTGAAACTCGCTTTTGCGTATAATGAAAGCTTTCGAGGAAGACAATGATTTTGTGTAACATAGGTTATCAAGGAAGTTCACACTTCTGTGTGATGTATTATTTTTTCATGTTTCATGTTTTGATATATTTAATCTGTTTTAAAAATAAATATATTGTAGTATATCTGTAACATATTTTAGATTACATGCTTGGTGTGGCGTGTCATGCACGCTATAAAAAATAGGGTTCTTACTTTAGTTTTTTGTGGAATCACTTTCTCCCCCACATTATTTAAACCGCATCCTTGCAATTTAGACTCGATCATGACGATAAATTGTTTGATACTTCCTATCTTTTAAATCCCTTATTTTTAGAATGGTTCATAACTAATACAATATAAAAGATAGAATGGAATATACAAATGTCACATGGACAACCCTTTAACTAGGTTTTTATTTCGGAGAACATTATGGCCATGTAGTTATCTGTACTTAGAGGAAATATGTAAATATTTATAAAGAGTTAAAGAGGTCACCAATCAAATAAAGGTGAATTATCAATTTAATGTTGAGAGCATCAATGCCATAAATTAGAGATAACTTAGATGGCCATTTGTTCAATTGAAATTATGGTATTAGTACCAAATTTTTATTTCTATGTCATTTTCAAATTGATGGATTTATGTTTTGTCACCTATAATTTAAGGAAACATTCATAAGTGGTAGTTTTCAATTACATTAAAAAAAGTAATTTTTGGATGTTCTTTGATAAAATTCTAACTCATCCTTTTACTCCCAAGAAATTAAAAACCAATAATAATGTTTTTACGTATATATCAATAGAATTAATTTTTAAATGGTTGTATGAGTGAAAAGCCTAAATTTTTTTCCTTAAATATATTTCGAAACTAATATGTATAATATATTAATCCCTAATAATAAAAATGGATAATATTGGTTCATCCTTAAAATTTATTCATCATATCGATTAACTAATAAATGAAAAAATAACAATGACATTGACATTGAGTAGATCACATGTTGGTGTAAAGATATTACCATCCTTTGGATATGGATTCAAGACCAATGACCTTGCAAGGTTTTATTGGTTTTCACCTGGCTTACATGTTTTCCTTTTCTGAAACCATATTAATATAATTCCAAAAATATATGTGATGGACATCTGCAAAAGTAAGTTAATCAAAAAATATTATTTTAACTATGTTTTTTAATACAAACCCAATACATAATTACTTCTCCCACTTACCTCCACACAGTTCCTAAAATGCTATCGAATTTATCCATCATATCCATTAGTGTATTTCTAAATCATGATAAATTTTCTAAAATATAAAAAATATTTGGTTAATCTTCTTATTCATTGTCATAATACATTCAAATTCTTCATACAGGGTGGTAAATAAAAAATATATTATACAAAAAATATACCCCGAGTGTGTCACACCATGTGTGCAGAAAGTCACTTTATTGTGTAATAGGTTACCACAATTCCAACTCAAAACACCTTGTCAGATTTATTACTCCCAAGTATATTTGTGCCAAAACCATTCCAACTATAGTATCCAGATATGGATGTATTTCTAGTATTACCGGCATATTCTATACTTTACCAAAATTATAGGGTTTTCATCAATACATATCCTCAAATTATACCTTAGTGTTATGTTCTCTAATATATGATCTCTTAAATCTTACTCCCAAGGTTTCTACTAAAATTCATTTGATACCATCTTTAGAGACCCATCACTAGATATTCTAGAGCTAGTGTCTACTATTAAATAAATTGGCATGATTACAAGGAATAAATTCCTTAATGGCCAATCAGTTTAGTAGTATTTGTAAATTGGATACAAAGATTAGTATTTTATTACAAATAAATACACTGATTTCATCATTACTTGTCTTCTTATTTATAAATAAACCTATAAAAATTATCTAGATTAACTCATATACGTATTTTAAAATCCATGCATATATTTCATAGTACGATTCATGGATTATTGGGGGAAAATATAATATCGATGCGTTAAAATGCTCAGTAATCAAAAATATTATAGAAGAAGTCATAAATTAATGAGAATACTCAACATAGCAAGGTAAATAACTGAACAAACATTACATGAAGTCAATAAACTGGATATAAGTGCATAAAAAATATAAGAATTTAATATCTGGATATACAAGCCATAATAATAACTATATAAGGAAAAATAAATAAGAAAAGTTTTGAGAGTAGAAAACAATACATTTAAATAACTAAAGATGAAATGTGTCCATATATATGTCGATGAAAAATCGCATGGTGGAATAAAAACTCAATCTACTACGAGGGTAATGATTTCATAATGTAAGACTTTCTATGGCCCATGAGGAAATATTATGGTCAATAAAATTCCTATGATTTTTTAAAATGAATGATAGAAACCAGTTTTATAGTTATTCTTCTCATGATAACTCGTCAATGCATTAGGAAGCTGTATAAAGTTTGGGATGCACCCATTATTTCCTCTCCAAATCAGTCCTCATATTGAATAATCAAAATAACTAATATGAATTATGATATGATCATATTGAATGAGAAATATAGATCTGTCAATAATTCCCTAATTAATCAAATGAATTTCAAAGTAAGAACCATATGTAAATTTTATATACATCTTATGAAATTGTAATATCCGTAAAAAATGAATTGGATAACAAGGGGAAATTCAGTGTTCAATGTTAATACAAGATTAAATATATAAACAAAACTAAAAAATTAATAAATTAAGTTAATGTGAATACTATCTTTGTCTAAATAAATAGTAAACCACCCAGAGGAATAATACAGATGGCATCAATACAACAAATCAAAAGTGGTGTAAAATAAAGGGTTGTTTTCATTGATGAAATTTGAGAATATGTTTTTAAAAATATTCTTGAGGAAAATATCCTTTAGTTTTGACAAATGATTAGAAATTATTCATTGAAAATCAATTTTGAAAAATTGTATTTTAAAATTGAACCATTTATACTTGAGAAGTATGCTTTAATTAAATGAAATCTGATAAATGTATACATGTTGTATGAGGTAAAAATAAATATTCATTTTTTATGAGAAAAGATTAGAAAATTCTACATTTGGAAAAAGAAAAGAAGAATTCATTGAAGGCTTTGGTAAATGAAAAAATTGTAAAAATGTCTACTAAATAATTGAAAATCAATTATTGATGGAATTTTAATAAAACATGTATTACAGGAGAAAACAGGTTCTCCAATAAAAGAGAGAGATAAAGCCGAGTTTTCTAAAAAACTTTTTCTAAAACTTATTAGTACTAAAGAGTGGAGAATTAGTACTAACACTTTAATATTTTGATAAATAAGTGGATTAAAATAAACGGGTTCATTTAAAAAAGTTTATATAAATTCATTAAATGAAAATCCATTGAAATATCATTAGTATTAGTCTAGAATAAAATAATCATTAAATATCCCAAAGTGTCCCTTAACATAATGAAACATTTTAAATAAAAAACTCATGTTGTAGTAAAATTTAATGAAAGAAATATTAACATTTTATTAATGAGATTCATTATATATAATGTCAATGTAAATATAACCAACATATAAAAGAAACTAGGTGAATAATAATACAATGTGCCTCAATGAAATGAAATTGAGATGAAATACATTAATTATTAATGAAAAGACACATTGTGGTAAATATAAAATGAAATAGATAAATTACATGAATATAATAGGGGTCATTATATTTTATGTCAATCTGTTTGTATGTACACTATATATATATATATAATAAATTAGGTGCACGACAATAAATTATTCCGCACAAAATGAAATGTGAGACAAGAAATCCATACCTTGTTTTTCTGTTCATGTAAACAGTCATTAACATCCTATATAATTAACATATGTTAATATTAAAATTTATTCAGAAATTATTTCATATTTATTACATCATATATTAATTTTATAAAATATATTATTAGCCATTTGTTAACAATCATCAATTATTTTTGATTATTTCGGGTGGTAAATTCGTAGTTTATCTAGTATGGTTTTAAATTTTTTTTTGAAATATAGAATGGTTTAATCATATCCAAAATGTACAAAATTACAACTCTAACTTTTCTATTAAGAATATATGTTTTTGTAATAGTCCACAATATTTGGGGATTAGAAATGAAGTGCGTCATTCAGGGTTATTGTAGGTTGTACGTACCTATGAGTTCTAATTTCATTTTATTGGAGTATTAAAATAATAAAAACTAAATGATACATATCTATATTATAATTACAGTATAATATATATGTTATACATTTAAGATAGTTTTATTAAATCTATTTTAATATGTTCTATTTTTTGCATGAACGACTAATATCGCTTTGAGGGGTGGTAGTCAACACTTTCTCAAACAAAATTATCATATTTACATAACACTGAAAGCATTAAGGTATGTTATAAATAAAAATTACGAAAGAATAAGACATTATAAATAAATTAATATCATATATAAATATTACTTCATTCAAAATTTCCACTATGATAGGCGGAAAAGGAGAATTCAACAACCATTGTTTTGTGAGTAAATAATTCAGCATACACAGAAACATTTTGTTCATTACCTATTTTATAGAGGTGTGTCTATGTGTAGGTCTGGAACATAACAAAACAATATCATATTACATTGAGGATATTTTTTTAATGTAATTGAATAATATTAATTTTATAGGCAGTGGATAAAATAAATGAAACTACAAAGAATGAGATAAGGCGTTACCTCTTAATCATTAAACATCTTTGGTTTATACTAAAATGATTCCTTGGGAAAATTTCTACCTTTAATAATGTTGTAGGTTTTATGGGAGAAATGTTTAGAATCAATTTTGGTAGATATTGGAAAAATGTAAGTGGTTTGATAGGTGTGAGTAATTAGGGTAGGGGGTGGACTTTTGTAGTGGAGTAGGGGTGACACTATTGTAATTATTTGAAGAGAGAATTCTACTCATGTTTTTTAGGACGAAAGAGGATCCAATAATGGAACAAGGATGATAGAATTGATTATAGGGTTGAAATATGGCCATAAAAGGGATTTTGGACTTATTTATTGTTCTATTAACGCCATAAATTTAAGGCTTAGTATGTTATTTCGGTTAATTTAACCATAACCGTTGTAATTAATTTTAATTATCATCAACAATATGATTTAAAAAACCTATTTTGACCATATTAGAACTTATATGTTATTAATATTACAAATATTTAATCCATTTTTCAATATACTAATCACATAAGCAGAAAATATTAAATTAAAATTCATCCTGAAAGTGGGACAACAATGTGGGTTTTCAAAATAAAAAACATCCTAATGTTTATTATGTTTTTATGGTCAACTTCAAATTGAAATTTATTCCAATTACCTAAATTGGATTCACTAGGAAAGTTATTTATTAATTATAATTTATTACAAATATAAATCATAATTTAACTAGATAATTTAATTATATGAAAAAGTAGGTTTGGACTAAAATCCAGTATTTTTAGTTATTCATTAAAAATTTAATCTGTAAAGAAAATTACCTAAAAAAATCTTCAGAAAATTTTCAAGTTCATATTCAAAATATTATATTTATTTTGACATATTTGATCAAATAAATTTTCAAAATTCAATTTTGAAATGTGTTCTCCATTAAAATAGGTAAAATTGCCTTTAAAAAAATACAGGGTTTTATGTGCAAAATATGGTCTGTTTTTTTCTTATTTTAAGAAAACCTAATGGGTTACAATAAAAAATATATCATTGAATATAATACCTATGTATTTCATTAAATTCATTAACTATTAGAAATTAATTATGTTCATTAAGCCAAAACTCTTTTGGAATCATACAAATAATAATATTTCTTCTTTACACCTAATTGTATCTTTTTTTCATTTATCCTTAATTGGTAAACCATGAATTAATTTAAAATTTATATAAAACATTTATTTCAATAATTCAGTAAATAATATTCATTACTACTAATTTTAAGGCTAGTTTATATAATATTATATTAAATAATATTAATTTAAGAGTATATCGTAGATTCATGAAACTAGTTCTTGTGTATAACTAATAATTTCGAGGAAGTTCTATATTTCATGTAACACAAGTTATAAAGGTAGTTATCTCTTCTATTTAATGTATTCTAACTTTTTGTTGTGTGAATTGAAATATATGGATTCTTTTTTAAATAGTAAATATATTATAATGAATCCGAAAAATATATTACCGTACGCGCTTGGCATCGCATGTCATGCATGCTATAGAAAACAATGTTCTTTCTTTAGTTTTTCAAGGAGTCAATTTTTTTTTCATAAGTCCATTCTTGGACATTAGGTATAACCTTAAAGTGTTTCTTCTAGAAGATGTAAAATTCCTAAATGTGCATGTTTTTTATATCATATTCCACCTCCTCCAATTAATAGTAATATATGATTATATGATTAAAAATAATATAACATATATTTATAATTTATTATCTACTGGTCATTACCTATATCCATATACTCTTCCCTCGAATGCGAATTGATAAAATCGCTCATGTGTACAACAAACTACCACCTCATGAACGGATGTGACCCATTTTCCATCAACACCTCCTATGGTTGGGTATATTAATGGATCTAAAGAATATATATATATATATATATATATTATTTATAACATAATTATAACTCTAGATTCATTATATAAAATATATCTCTATTTAATTTAAATTCAATTTGGGACACAATAACATCAGTCATGTGTATAGAGGATTAAAGCCTTATGGAGCGATGTGAATCATTTTTTCCCTAAATATTTTAGTTTAATGTAATAAGGATAAAATTATTAAATATATATTATTAAAAAATAATAATAATGATAATAATGACATGTTTTAAATATTATAAATATAATATACCATTGTTATTATCACACTAAAAAATTAAAATGTTGTTTGTGTACATGTGTACTACATTCTCCTTGAATCAATCTGAATCTAATTTTATAACCACACCACATAGATGATTTATATAATAATATTTAAATTAATAGTATTGTATATATGTTAGTATGGTTATAATGTAACCATAAAATAATACTTATCTTATTTCCATAATTATCATTGAAAAATGGAAGAGTTACGCATGCATACGTACAACCTATCATATCCATGATTTTAACCTAGTTCATTATTCCTAACAATATTACAATATAGGTTTTATAAGGATAAATTATTATTATTAACTTGGATATGTTTAAATAATGAACTATTTTACCATATTCAACCTACATAATTCATTTTTGACACAAAATCCAAATATCGTCAAAACATCCAACATAATAATAATTGATTATGTAATAATATTTAAAATGGTAATATGTGAAATAAATTTAATAATAAATTTTAAATTTTTGTTAATCATGTAAATAATTAACATAAGTTTGTTAATCTGGAAGATAAATAATGTATGTGAAGAGTTGGACTCAAGGTAAAAGGATTAATCTCAATTTCCATTAATTGAGGAATATTGTAATGTTATGCACCTAATTTATTTTTAAATAGTGTATATACTACCATATTGAAATGAATTTTCATAATACCTTAACAATTCATGGTATATTATATTTCAACCAGAGTTATTTCATATAATGGGATTTTACATCAATGTTACCTAGTTGTAAATATATATGTTACTAAATTTCATTTCCTTGGGTAATATTACTTCTTATTATTTTCTTATGATATTATAAGATTACGTGTTTAATGAAATTTTATTATTATAAGTTAAATTTACACTTTTTCAATTTGAATTTAAATTCAATACACATAATATATGAATTGATTAATTCTAAAATTCATATTATGATCATTCTAAGAGACGTCATCTCAATTTACCATCGTTTAGTCATATTGTAATGTTATACACATATTTTATTTAATATAGTGTATATAAATCGCCTTGAAATTTAATAAAATCACGACTCAATAATTCATGGTATAATATATTTCAATTAGAAATATTTCATTTAGGGTGAATGACTTTAAAACTAATAAAATGTAAAAGACATTGTATAATATTAAATTAGTTTATTATTGTAAAAATTCCCCTGAAATGATCACTTCCTAGTGATCATTTTTACATTGAAATTAAATTTCTCTTAAATAATAAAATTATTTTATATTGTATATGATTAATTCCTAAAACATGAACCATATTTACATGTAGTGTTCACTTGGAATTTATTTTGATTAAAATGGAAAATGATGATATTTATGTATCCATTACTTGACATGAGTTTTTAAAGATAAGGAATATTGATTGTTGAATTAAATCGATCATTAGATATGTGTTTAATTATTTGGACCATTACTAGGGGGATGGGGACATGAATTATATATTTCTCGATGCATCAGTTGGTTTTATGGGGAATTTCATTTGGACAAATTAAAGAGGTTTTTACATGTTGTTTTAATCCATCTTGTGAAACATCTTAATAGTAAGTGGGTCATGAGTCTAGGAACATGACATCCAATGAATATGAATTTTATTTAATAATAAGTCATTAATTATTACCCACGATATTTTTTCAAGGATATTATCTCTATACACATTTCATTCTATGTTTATTGATTAAGTAACAAGTGTTTTCAGTTATTTCCACTACTATATTGATTATTATTTATCTTTTTATACATAATATTATCACAATGATATTATATCGGAATGAGGTTAATTTGTAATTTACTAATTACATGAATTTTCTTCAATAATTTACAACATCATGTTTATTACTCCTTATCTTATCAAGAAAGTCAATTTATTTAAATTGAATCTTTCTTCAGTTATTTCCATTTACATTTTTGTTATGATTATTGATTCATGATAGCTTCTTCTGTATTTAGCCCATATCGAGAAATTTTGATCACCCATATTTTTTTTTCCTTAGAAAGAATGAACTGTACTAAGATTTATTTGCAAGGATAAGATAGAGGGAATAATGTTATTATTAAAAAACATTATTTTTTAATTGTTATATTGAAATATAATATAAGAATCACGTATGTATCTATTTTATCATGACTACTAAATTATTAATTCCTTAAGGGTGATATTCCATGTATCTTAATAAAGTATACTAAAAAATAAATTGTATACAGGTTACTGGGTTTGGGGTAACTATAATTTCTATAAAAGTACTTTTAGTATAACAGTTGGGTACAATATATACAAAAAATAGATTAGGATAAATTAACACGAAAATAAATTTTTAGGATAAGTATAGAACAAAATTATAATGTTTTTTTAATTTGGAGATTATATTGTTTTTCGTTAAAATACTTTCCTTTCTAGATAAATAAGTTCATGTGTTTACAGCCTAGATTCACCAAGGGTTATTTACAATGAAAAGGGAACATTGGGATTTACTTGATTGTCACCTATTTTATAACAAGGAGATATAATGAAAACCTATTTTAAAACATCGGGGATATATTCATAGGATAAATTAAATTTTATAAAGGAACCACTAAAAGGGTTTGAAATTTTTTTTATGAGAGGATGTATTTCCCCATGAAACCACAGTTTTGATAATTACAATAATAAGACATAATTCTTTTCAATTTATGATATATATTTCACTAGTATTAGGATTGTAGATTTTGATTCATAATTTTATGAAAAAATTGTGTGTATAAATATGACTTGAAACAGAACCAATCATAAGGAATGTGAATCATAAAAATGAACATTATACAAATATTAATAATTATCATTTCCTTAACATCTTTATGAAATATTCAATGGATAATATCCTCCCAAACATTAAATTCATATGAGGATATAATTTCATGAACTACCAATATAAATAAATAATAGTTCTACTGGTATTATGAATTCCAAGGAAGGAAATGAGAAAAGAGGATGAAATGGAGAATGAAATGTGATAAAAAGGGGGAAAGAAGGATTTTCGGACATGTGATACTTGTGGAAGGAAACACCTTTGTTCATGATTAAATAGAAAATTAGTTTTCGTAACTTTTGGAGAAAATGACCACCATTATCAATATTCCATGGGAAATAATGAATCAGCCAATGTGAAATGATTACACTCTAAGAAGATAGAAAACTATTAAAATTAATTAAACAAGAATAATGGGAACATAAATCAGATTAATCAAATAGATTATATCCATGTTTAATTTATTTATAAAAATATATTGTAATGATTAATGTTCATGTTTATTGAATGCAAGACACGTGTTGAAAAGCTATTTTATTTATGATATTATCATTATAATGATCATAAATTATATAGGTATTTTACTAAAATAGTATTTCATAAATGAATTGAGAGAACATGTTGAATGGAACTGATGAAAAAGAATCTCGAATCAGTGGGATTTTGAACCTCTTTTAAAACACATGATTGGGGGAGGATAACCCTCAATATTGTTTAAATAATAGTAAAAATGAGATGATTATGTGATAGAATTGGTGAACATGTAATTGGTCAGTGTTTAATGGTTTATATCATGTTTGTGGTAGTTTACTAAATGTATTTATTAACAGAATATATCTAAGAAAATGATTTTTTTTCAGGAATTCATCTTATCATTATTCTTCAACAAGGATCAAGGTATTCACATAGTCATAATGTTAAATTAAGAGGAACTTTATATTTTAAGTGGAATATTAAAATATTTTAGAGAAATTCGTGATAAAATTTGTTAGACATTTCTTATGTCGTGATTCACTGTTTATTATTTATAGAATGGATTAAGTTAATCTTTGGGACTCATAATATTTTTTTTCTAATCATGTGTCTTCATTTAAGACAGGAGGGATAGATAGTTACTCTGCATTGGATATTACAATCTATTAAAAAGTATTTTTAGTTAATTGGGTCTAAAAAACTATCGTGGATATTTATTTCCTATAGTATTAATTTGACGGAAAATGATTGAAGCACAATAAAAAGTTGATAATATTTCAATGAAGGTAAAATATGTCATGTAATTATATTTTCATATGTACCTTGTCTATATGGTAATGGAACTCCTCAAAACTAGTAAAGGATCTCGAAAAAATGTTTTCCAAGTACATTTATTTTTTATGAATGAAGTTGTTCTTTAACTCATCATATATTTGTGTTTTTTTGTCCTGAATCATCTATGGATCAGGAAATTTTTCATGACCAATGATATATAACAATCTCTTTTAATCCATCAACATTATTATTCTCTTTTGTATCTATGTTTTCATTTCCCACACATGTTCTCATACTTTGATACATAATTATGTGTTTATTTAAAATAACCTTAAAAATTACCATTATCTATTACATAGAGTATGTTTTATCAACTCTTATCTTGGTGTGGGATTTCATGGGAGGTATTTTAGAACATTTTACGTAGGAATTACGAGATCCAAATAAAATTTTGAAGATAAAATTTATTTATGGGTGTATAAATTAACACACAAGATTTTAAAATAGAAACTTCATGTTCAAGAGAATGTAAGACCCAAAATATCAATCATATTATAGAATATAACAACATAATAAATTAAGAATAATTTTCTTTTTAAATAAATTCATTCACTTCAATAACGTGTGATGCATGAAATACATGGATTAAATTAATCTTGATAATATGTTAAAATATTAGTATATAAACATGACCATTATAAATTAGCCTCAATATTGTAGGGTATGAATAAAAATAACTAATTTATTAAAATATTATTTTTTACAAATGTATAAAATAAATTTTAGGTTTACATATTTTTTATAAATAAATTCAAAATCATTTCATAGTAAATGAAATGTTTTCTAAAAAACTACATTTTTAAAAAACGGTGGTCTAATCCCACATTATGCTAAAATGTTAAACATATTTTTTAAAAAAATTATAAAATTTATGATACAAAATAATTTCTTTTAAATATACTTTTCAAAATATTCATTGAATAATTTTTTTCTAATTTTATGAAATAGATTTTTTTTTATGAATAGTGAAAATATAGGATTTTTAATGGAAATGTCCCAATAAAATTAAAATATTTATAAAGATTAATTGATTTTATTTTTATTTTATTGTATTAAGTTCAACTTTATATGTTTTCATACAATATAGTTCATTTTAATCCTTTTAATTAATATCTCAATATGAAACCATTGTAATATTATGAACATTTTGTCATTGAAACTCTGCTTTATTAATACACCCGTGAAATTAATTTAAAATTTGAATTTTCTAATTATGTGAATGGAATATGGAAAAATAGATTCCATATTTTTAACCATGAATATTTATAATTTAAAATATGCTCTACTTATTTTTTTTACCATAATGAAAAGTGAAAACAGTGAAAATTTATTTGCATGGTTAAGGAAAAAATAGGTTCACAAGGGGTTAAAAAAATGATATGGGATAATATGACGTAATTTTTTTTTCTAAATTATAATGTAAAGGAACATTTCATACTTATAATTTTCCAGACTCTTTAATACTCTATTTGTGACCTTTTCCATGTGAAAAAACTGGGTACACCATTTTTTTTTCAAAACATATATTTGTGTCACTCACTTAACATATTAAAGGACACCCCTATGCTATTTTATTTACTCCAAAATACAAATTTGTTTTAGAAAATACCTTTCCAAATGAATTTAAATTTCCAAATCCTAATGATTTAATCGTTTTTATCTTAAAAAATATACTTTCTTGGAATATTTTAGTTATAATCCAAAATAAGTGGTATAAGATGGGGTAAAATTACAAATTATGCGTATTTGTTTTATTTATTCTTGAACCTACATGAAATATTTTAAATTTATTATTAAAAAATATAGCTTTTTCTCAATTTATTCTATGATATTATGTAATTCCCAAGACATATATCATTCTCATATTCCCTTAAATGCGAATTAGAACATTTCTCGTATGTACGGTAGACTACCACTCCACGAACCCATGTTAAATATTTTCTATCAGCACCTCTCATGGTCTGGTATTATGATGGATAAAATGTATATATTTGACATTTAAAACATAATAATACATAATTTTTCATTATTTAATATATAACATTTTCATACTTTCAATTCCATAGGGGAAACAAAAACAATGCTCATGTGTACGGCGGACTCCAGCCTCATGAAGTGTTGTTATTCATTTTTCACTAATGTTTTACATGGTAGGTAATTATGATAACTTTATTGAATATATATAATATATATGAAATAATTATATTATTCATGATATAATTTTCAATATTAAAATATAACATTTGATTTTATTTATTCTGTTAGAAAATGGTGATGTTGTTTGTATATGTGTGGTTTACCCCCTTTATAATTCCTTTTTACTATCTTTTCATTACCACACTCCATAGATGATTTATATAAATATATTTAAAAATATTCAATGGTATATATGATATTATTATCTCTATATAATGATAATATAATATTTTCCTTCCTTCCATAATGATCACTGATAATAGAAACATTATTGATGCATACATATGACAAACCATCTCTATGATTGTAACTTAATTCATTTTTAATTACCATATTTCATGATTCATTATCAAAGTAATATTTTTGTATAAATATTATAATTATATCCTGTTTTTTATTCTATATATGTTTAAATATTTACCGCTTTGTCCATAGTTGACCTATTAAATTCATTTCTGACACATAAGACAAATATCATAAAAAATATTATGTAATCATAATTGATTAATTAATCATAGATAAAATTTTAAAAGTAAAATATAAAAAATAATAAAAATAAAAATGGTTCTTAATAAGGTAAATAATTAATAAAATTTATTTTTTGGGGAAGAAAAATAACATATGTGATGAGTTAGTCTATAGGTAAATAACTTCATCTCAAAATCCCTTCATTGAGTTATATTATAATGTTATAAACATAAATTTTTATTAAATGGTCTATATACTACCCATATGACATGTAATATCATATTTAATTACTAATTCATGGACATGTATCTTTTAATTTGAATTATTTCACCAAATGGGTTTTGACATGAATGTTACCTAGTGGAAATGAATGTGATAAATAAATTTCATTTAAATGGGTAATATTACATATTTTTTTCGATTGATATTATTTGGTTACTTTTATAAATAATTTATAATATATTATGTTCTATTTCTACTTTTAATATGTGGAATTTTTTTTATAAACATAATATATTCTATGATTATATTTTCACTTCAATATTAATATCACAGTAAGGGACATTGTCTTAATTTCCCTTCATGGGGGGCATTGTAATTTTATGCACCTAATTTAATTTATATGGTGTATATATTACCCCATGGCATGTAATATGATTATTTATGAATAATAATTATTATATTATGTCTTAAATTTTATTAATTTATCCAAATGGATTTGATAAGAAAACTACCATGTTGTAAGAGTTAATGTATAATCTCACTTTATTTTTTTATTTTTAACATTCTTATAAAGGAATCACTTAATTGTGACAATTTAACAAAATTCATTAAAATTTTATTAAATATCAATATTATTATAATATTTATAAGATTATTTACTAAATTGTATATCTTTTTAGATAATGGGTTTAATTTTATGTTATTTTATTAATTGGCTAAATGTTGATAAATCTGCATCCTTTAGTCAAAATAGATATTTTAGGATATGTAATTTTGATTTAATGTCCTGTCCCCCGGGGCCCGTGTCGTGGTTACCCCAGGACCGCCTTCCATAGGACAGGGGTTGGCGACTGGCACAGAAAATAATATCCCTAAAAAACAAGAAGGCATTGCCTCTAATCTTATAAACACACTGACCAAGAATACAACAGGCACAACCCATGTAGTAAAACTATTGTAGTAAAAAGATGTATTCTGGAAGTAAAACAGGGTGATTACTGTAAGAAAAAGGTGCTGGAATACAATCCCAAATAAAATATACAACATCAACAGAAAAACATCTCCCAGAATCACCTTCTAAGGTTACTACATGAAGGGTTGGTACAACTCATTGTTGGTCTTCACTAAAGCATGTAATGTCTAATGGTCTACCTCCAAGCACCTTCAAGTCCTGACTCTCCAACCTCGGTCAATGTTGAATGTTGTCTATATTAGACACAACAAGATACGAGCGATGTACATGTAGGGGTGAGTATAACAACACACAGTAGGGACCCTGAGTCCCCTAATGGTCTCCCAGAGTTCTAAAATGGGAAAACAAAAAACACAAAGCAATAGAATTAGCTCAAACCAGGCATATAACTTAGAGATCTGGAATATAGTTGGTTAGTCCTAAGCTATATCATCTTATTCAATTTAGATGTTCCACAACTAATCCAGAAATATGTTTTTCTATTATCAATCCATTCTTGGACATAAGTCGCTATTAATAAAATTTTATTGTCTATGGGTTAAAGTCATTTGTAACATTTTTTATCTTTTTAAAATATGTTTAAAATGGAATCTTTCCGTAGTTTTCCAAACAAGGTCCTTTTTAATATTTTCGACAAAATTAAGGTAAATTTTTTTAACTTATACGGTGGGTGCGGCTATTTTCCACCGTTATAAAATCATCGAAGAATCCCTTACAAGCTTATAAGAATGTTTTAAAAGTAAATGTTTTATTTTATAATTATGTGAATTTTAAATTATTTAAAAAATATATATAATTATCCAAAATAGTTTTGATTTCATCTATGTCAAAATCCATTAATAGATTTTATTCTTATTCAAAGTTGAATTATTATGATAAAAAACATCCATATTGTATTTAAGGTTTTGTGATATGTTTGACTGTGGATGTTTTATTTTTATACCATTCATCTTTTATGGATAATGTATCGACATTTCGTATGCTAGTTTTAATACAAACTTTTATGTTATATTTAATCCTGTTCATATGAGGAATGCATTTGACTTAATATGTGACAGGTGGAGCCTACTATAGTTCGTCGATGCATCGGTAGGTCTAATGAGACAAACAAGTGTCTTAGCAGAAGGCCTTGACAAAATATTATGTGTAGTCTTGACACAAGGCGTTGACTATGTGGTTATGATATTCTGGCATTATGCATTCCATCATTATGAAAGTTGTTATTGATATTACATGTGATTATTCGACTAGTAGAATATCTATTTGAGTAAGTAAATTGAAATTATTTCATTTTATTTTTTCCATGTTATGCTAAAGATCAAGTTCAAAAGGATTTTTTTAGTTATACATTGTCTTAAATGTTTATGCTTATTTATGAAAGTTTCCGCTATATTTTTATCCTTACTGAGCATCAGAGCTCATCCCTTTCAATGTTTTATTTTTTCCAGGATGTGAAGAAGTATTCTATTACTGACCTGTAGGGGTTGTCTGAGGGTATATGAGTGATGACTATGGAGACTGTGTTGTTGTATTTTTTCACTTTATCATGTTATGTAAGACTTGTGAATGTATATAGTTTTTCCAAGGATACTAAACAAATCGGTTTTTCGAGACATGATCTTTTGTGATCATGCCAATGTTATGTAATAATGCACTGACTCTAGGTAACTGGGGTCGGGGTGTTACAAAGAAGAAATTTATTTAGGTAGCGTAACTATACAAAATAATTATTATTAAGGGTAAAAACTTATTTCTTATTTCACACAAGGGTATACATAAAGCTATGGAAAGGTTAAAGTAAAATTCATAATACTATGTCAATGTAACATTAATATGGAATAAATTTTATAAATTTCAATGAAACAATAATGAACTGCACATAGGTATTATAGAATTCATGTAATGGTTAAGAGGAAATACTACATGTTACATAATATTAAAAATAATATTATGTATATTTACTTAAAATTTTAGGGATACATAATTGTGAAGATAAATAAGATATATAAGTGTAAATATAATAATTAGGAAATTAAAATTTCACTTTATTTTTAAAAAATAAATATATGTAATAATAATAATAAATTAAGAATATTAATAATATTTATGTTATGAAAAAAACATAATAAAAAAATATTCCATTTTTTTGAAAAAATAGCACCATATAATAAAATATATGAACCCAAATGAACACATTATATTTATATGATTAAAAAAATATTGAATATATATATATATACTGTATAAAAATAAAAAACAAATTCTAATTAAAAATATAACAAAATAAAAATCAATTAGAACAAATAAAAAAATAATTTTAATAGAAATTGAAGAAAAATTAAAAATAACATTCCAATAAATAAATGATAAATGGGAGGTGGTTTTTAATTTATCAAAATAATATAAATAAATTTTCTAAAACCAAAAAACTATCAATATACCCCATTTGTTAATTCAAAACTCAAACATATGACTAAGGACCCCAAAACATTATCCCAATATTACATATTTTTCAGATATAACCAAAAAAATATTTTACAAATTTATTACCCATTATTAAAATAAAAATTATAAAACAAAAAATAATTATGTAATACAGACTAAGAATGATAATTATGAATAGTAATTATGTTAAATATTTTAATGATAAATATAGTTTCAAATTTAAAAAGGGATGAATCAAATTACAAGAAATGAATAACCATACATAAAATTTGGAAACAACCCTTATTTAACAAGACAAGGGTATTCAAAAACCATAGATGAAAATTTATCATAATAGTATTATTCAAGGAAATAATTCCAAAACTCATAATCCCATATTAATGTTATCCATATACTATAAACAATTTTTTTTAAAATAACCATAAAAAATAACTTGACTATTAACCCAAAATACCACTAAATAGATTCAATTAACCATAAAAAATGAGTGTAAACCTCAAATAAAATTACTTATATTTGATCCCCTTGAAAAATATATATATCTTAAAAATTATTCACTAATTTTGATATAGATTTAAAATGATTAAAAATGTAAAAAAATTATAATAATCCATAGGATACAAAAAATAAAGTTCTCAATTATTAAATTGAAAAAAATATATTATTTCACGATATCAGCCTATATAATATAACAATGATTAAAAATGAATGATGTCCAAAAGAGAAAATATTCTGTAGGATGGTAGACCATATTGGGACCTATTTGATTGGAATATGATCATTTGAGAATCCATGCTATACAAGTGTTTTTCCTCCTAATATTGAATTATTACTCATCATGAAATGACTTTTATTCTTAATGATTTAAGATGGTTTACATAACCATATGAAGTATAATATCCTAATGTTTCACACATAAAACAAGTAAAATTCATACCATTTCCATTAGAACTCTTAAAAACATGAAATTATACATCATAATAATCTCATTATTATAACAAAAGAATTTTTTTCTTATTTACACTATTCCTTGATTGCATCTTATAAAACAATTCTTGTCCACTAAAAATATAGAAAATTTTATTTTGAAATCAATTATATCATTTTAAGATTTCATTTCTCTATTTAATCACATTATAAAAATGTCTATACTTTGTCATTAATGCATGAATATGAATTTTGTAGATTATTATTTTCATCCATTAGGTTCATGTATTCATTCTAAACTTTATAAAAGTTACACAAAAGTCATTTCTATCTCTTTTATTAATAATTATTATTTTTATTTCAATCATTATCATTTTTAACATCTATTTTTATGAATATTCATTTATTTGTAAATAGAATCTGAACCATAATTTTAATAATTATTTTTCAAATTTATTAAACATTTTTATCATTTTTTATCCCAACATATTTAGAATTAATATTTTCTAAAAACTATAATTTTTTTATAAAATATATTTGTGATCTTTTATTACCCCTTTTTAATTCCTTAAAACGAACACTTTTAGAGTCTATTTCATCAAAAAGACTTGAATCCAAAACCATGTGTGTATCATAATGATAATTTTTAATAAGACAAGGAGTATTTGATAATGTAATAATTAATGATTCGGGTACCTCAGCATGTATATCTATCATTACATGACTACTATTTTTCTTCTCACATTAAAATTCCTCATTGGGTTTTTATGAATACTTAGTAAAAAACCAACCAGTATGGTAATATAGATTCATTTCATTCTTTAATTATACATATTTTTACTTCCTTATAAAATTTATACAATATAATTTCATGATTATTATGTTACTACATTAATTTAATGATAAATTTTTTATGATTTTTTGTATGTGCATGACTTACATTTTCTTTTAAATTCCCTTTTATTCTTATGTGATATTACTTTCTTTTAAAATAGTTTTTTCTTCACTATACTACAAATATATATATATATATATATATATATATATTATTGATTGAACTCCTTAAAATTTGCAACAATTTATGATATTTCACTTTCCTATGAAGTGTGAGAAGAAATATAATTTTAAATTTTAAATTATACTTCAACAAATATCTCATTATCTTTTTAATCATTTGTCTTCAAATTTTGATTGAATTGAAGAACTTGTCAAATAAGGTAAACCATAATATATTTAGTTAAACCATTGATTTTTATTATTGGAAACATATTAAAGATAAATTTATTATGTAATGTTAAAATTATTATCTTAATAATAAATTTATTAATCATTTCCTCCCTAGAAATAAAAATTCCATTCAAAATCATAGAAAATAAACTATAAATCACACTAGGGTTCTAATGACTATAAATTCAGAATTCTTGAGATTTTACCTCATGATTTTCTAATTTTTTTTATCAGAAACATATGAGTACCATGATTAGTGACATTTCAATGTCTTGAAATATCATAAGCTATTTTTCATGTGGAAATATAAATATAAATGTATCAACATACTGCATAATAAATAAAATTTATGACATTATAATTTAACTCATACATAGAAGTATCATTTACATGTACAATTTCCTTGTCTACTTAAAAAAACTACAATGCTTAATGATATTCAGGATTAATATGAAACACTATTGATGAATAATCGACACAATAATATTGTTTTGATCATATATCAAGAGAATTAAATTTATTCCAAGTTCTCAATGTTCTATTTTTTAATCAATTATGTATATTTCCCAAGGATTATAATTTTTTAGTAAGATATTTTTATTGATCATGAGAAAGTAAAGGATATTACATCATGGGAGACTCGTTGTACATTGTTTGATATCAATACTTATCTTAGGTATCCCTGATATTATAGGTGGTTAATTCACAAAATTTCTAGTCGGATAGATTCTATAATTTACCTAACTAGAAAATGAGTCAAATTTTTTTGGACTACATTGTGTAAAGAGTTCATCCACTATTTGTATCGGAGTTCTAATATTCTATGATTCTAATTCATCCCAACATAGGGTTGGATATGTAATTTACTACGATTCTTATATGGTGGTTTTCTTGGATATCATAAATCATCATGAGTGGGTAGTCTTGTATGGGTCTTGTAAGTTTCTACTTCATGAGAAGAACAACCCAACTGATGACAACAATTTTTTTATTGTGGCTCATGCTCTAATGTGTTCGAACAATTATCTCATTAGTAATATTATTTTCATGTTCACTATAAAAAATGAATAATGTATAAATTTACTCAATAATACTTGAACATATTACAAAGAATATGGTTCGTGTAATTTCAAAAAATTTATTTTGAGGCGGAATATTCACAAAGAATGGGTCAAATGTTCACGAATGCCTTTTTTAGGATATCACATGAGCTTTTATCACCGACATCATATGAAGATTAGATGTTCATGAGTATATTTAATAGTTTATATATTGTTGTTTTATAGGGATTTGAAGTTGTGAATTTTTCTTAATGTTCTATTGTGTCATCCTTGTTGGACTAAGTCTAAGATTTACAGGAATCCAATCGAAATTTTGAGGTGATTCGAGTGAATTTGACAGATGATAATCCTATTCATGGATGGTATATGGATACGAATGATATAAATTGTGTTCTTGGGAGGGTTTTAATTCAAAAATTCATGAGAGAGGAGTGTAATAGAGTCTATAATCCCTTATAGTGGGTTGTACATCTAGGATAGACCATGAAATATAGTAATATGACATGTCATTTTTGGATAATTTTCATGAATAATGATATAGTAAGATTCTATTCTCATTGATTTACCAACAAGAGATTAAAGGTATAGCACCAATGATCTGGTAGGGGTTTAAACTGCGTATAGTTTCAGTGTGGAAATTTTATTAGGTGACCATGGTCTAGGTTATGGGGTTTCACTGGACCGCTTAGATTCAAGATTTCATGTGTGTAGGTTTTGTTCATCTGAGGAACAGTTCAATCTTCATTCTTATTTGATATACATAGTTAGTTACTATTTTGGGAAGAAAAATATGTGTAAAATATTGTGTGGTTTTATGGAATTACAATCACTATCATGTTAGATAGAGAGCATTTTCACATCGTAGTTTAGGAATGGAATAAATAAGTCCATGGGTCATAGAAAAAGATTAGAATCAAATATAACTCATAGAAATACGGATACACCATGGAGATGATCCACATTCTAGGGGAAATGTTCTAAGTGAATGTGGTTGATTTATGTTTGATATGGGGTGACCACATAGCCTTCAAATAGATCACACATATAAATAGTTTTCTTTCTGTGATTCGTATGGAACCCTTCAAGGATCATTTTGGTCATCCATGTTCACCCCAATTGTATTAACATGAAACAATTGAGTTTCTAGTGAATGAAATATCTAGGATTAAGATAATTACACAGAAGTAAAATTATCTATAACTTGAATGTTTCCCCCCAGGGAACAAAACATTAATACGATGACCATAGGTGAAAGCACTCAATTTTTTTTGTTGACTGGGTATTCTTTCGGGGGTCACCTCAGCTTGGGAATCAATATTTCAAGAAGTATAAAATGATTAAATTATGTTATTGTTATACACAATATTTTATAGTGAATTGTGTCATTGAATTATATATTTGACCTCATTCCATGATATTAGGGTATGCATGACAAATATTATGTATGATATCTTCATAAATATAAGCCAGACCCAAGACACATGGTTTACTATGAGGCTGTCGAGTTAGAGTTAGATGAAGCAGTTCAGAAATTCCAAATGCAGATTATAGAAAAAAGAGAGAAGGTACTTCATGAAAATAAAATGCCTCGTTTTTTGGTGTTATAGAATCATGGGTGGGTTTGTAATTAATTATAGGAGGTATAATTATATATATATATGAAAAATAGAAGGTTTTTATATCTAGGACCCCAAGGAGATATTACAGAAGTTGAAAATCCCTAAAAGGGGGAGTTTTTAATTACCCTCACCAATTCAGGGGGAATAATTATATTTATTGAAGTAATTTTTGTGTATTTTATTTTTTTTTTCCACATTATGGTATTAGAAATGTTTTTAAAATTATCATTATAGAAGGAAGGAGCCAAAGCATGTTGCTTCAG
Source organism: Viscum album (assembly GCA_963277665.1). Classification (NCBI taxonomy): domain Eukaryota; kingdom Viridiplantae; phylum Streptophyta; class Magnoliopsida; order Santalales; family Viscaceae; genus Viscum; species Viscum album. Next base: position 734,021,692 of record OY728139.1, on the reverse strand, counting down.
GTTGACCAGCTAGCGGGTGGACTGTCTAAGGTCTTAGGAATTGTTCCTAGATCCACATTCTAGGTTCTGGGGTCACGAGAATATTTTACATAAGTGGTTATTTTTTCTTTTTCACAAAAAGTCCTATTACACTTCCACCTTCACATATTGAATCATTACAAAATTTTATAGTGGTGGAGGATTCCATGGGAAGAATATAGCCCTCCTCACTTGATTTCATCACCAAATTAAATATTTTTCATTATGGTGGAATTTATATAGTAAAATCTTATACCATTATAGATTTCAATCATGTGTTCTGCACATTTTTTGTATCCCTAATTGTAAATATTTTGGATTTATCTAGGGATCTGGTGTGCTGGGAATATTTTGGATAATGATTCTTAGTGGTTTGGTCACTCCATCTATAAGGTAGTAAACTTATTTCCATTTTATGATATTTGAATAGTGTTTCATGTATCATTTTTGGTTGGGAGTGTGTGTAGCCCATGAAACTTCACCTTTTTGTAAAAATATATCTAATTAGAATTGTAGGAGTATAGGGTATCCTTCAGAGGGGGTAATCTAGTTAATACTCTGTGGGAGTGGAAATCACAACTGGGATTTTTAATGATGTTGGGACTATCCACAAGGGAACTTTAACGTTGAGATTGCTATTCAGGATCAATTGGTTATTATTTTCTCCTAGTATATTTTTGATGATATTGAATGAATCTACCTTGTTTTTGTTATTGTTATTAATGATTTTAGATACAAAAATACATTCTATTTATGGTTTCCAAAAAAGAATATTTTTAGTTTGTTTTAATTTTATAAAGGCCCTCCCAAGAGCCATTGTGATAATATGAGGTGATATTTTATTCTTCCCAAGAACCTCTAGGAAGATTGATGGTGATATATTAGACCTCCCAAGATAGATTATGATGTGATGGTGTGATATTATTGACCATCCAAAACCCTTGAGTATGGTTCATTGTACAATTTAATCTATGGCCTATGGAACATTCAAAATACATGGGTTATACATGGCTATGGTAGAGATAAAAACATTCTTTCCAACTTGGAGCCTAAAACGGTAGGTCTTGGGTTTTTGGGAGATTCTTTAGTGATCTATGACACAAAAAGAAATAAGTTTATTATGTATTTATTTTATATCTATGAATCCAAATTTATAACCAATCTAGGTTTATTTTAAGGGCCTATTTTTTGTAGTATAAGATGTTATTTTACCACATGATACTTAAGAATCACAATTCACATGATGAAATATGATCAAGAAGCTTACTATGGGTGAGGTCCCCGTAACATATTAAAGTGTCAGTGAAGGTGGTATTGGATTGGTGTGATACTGGGATATTCATTTGAACATTTTTTCCTGACACATATTTTATATTTTTTCATTGTTATCTATTTAAAATTAATACACCACTACTAGGGGTGAATATTTATTTCTTTGTATGACTATGGATATGGTATGTCATTTCGTTATTACACAATATATTGATATAATTGTTTCTTCTTATTGATAACATTTAACATGTTCATTAATGATTTATTTTTATGTTTCATTTATTATTTTTTCACATTGATATTCACATATACCATGGTTATAATCTCCTCATATGATGTGTAAGACCTCACTGTTTTTTAGAATCCTCTTGCGTATGGGGTGTCCCACATGAGGTTACAAGCCACCTTTTACCAGAATGGGTGATTCATGATAGGGTTTTAATGGTTATTAGACTGAGACATTATATCAAAAAAATAGGTTTAATCCTAGTAATTATTTTATTCTCTCACCCATCACAATACCTCATGGGAGTGGACACCTTGTTATATTACTGTAGGAAATTGAATATTTTTTGCCGTGAGTATGTGAGTTATAATGTTAGATGGGCATAAATAGCTGATTTTGAGAAGGTAGGATTTTTAAAAAATGACAAAAATATTTTATATTGGTTATTTAGGTTTTACAATTTTTTTGGACATCTGCATTGTTTTTGGTTTCATATCATGGTTAATACTGTACCGTTATTGGTTTTCAGTCATGTAAATATTTATTTTTAGTTATAATTCTATATATGTATTCCATGTAGATGTTTTTAGGTTGGTAAAATAATTCCTTATTAGTTTTTGTATTATTTGGTGCAATTCACCATAATGTGTGTATCCATAATTTTATTTGAGTGATGCCTCAATCTGGATCAGTGACTTTTTTAATGGGTTGTCACTTCCAAGTCCTGAAATAATTAATAAGTCACTTAAAATATATATTTCAAGGGGATAAAAAGAGGTCATTGAAAATCATAAATCAAATTTAATTATAAATATTTAATTCTTGGAATGAAATGTGGGTAATGATAAGAAATATATATTGAAGGAAAAAAATTTCATAAGAGACATCAAATCTCTTTATTTATTTTTCTAAAAACTAACATTAATTTCAATAAATGAAAAATTCAACAAAAAGGAATAGAAAATATAATGAAAACCGCTAAAATAATTATGAAGAATTTTGTTTTATAAAAAAATTATTGAACTTTAAATCATTTTTCATGTAATAAATATTAAAAATAAAATTCATTTCATAATTCTGTAAATAAAGTAAAAAATGAACAATGCCAAAAAAATTAATAATATTCCCTTTAAATTTATTACTATAATATAGTAAATAGAAATTTACCATAAGAATTTTCTATTATTAAGATCATTCCAACATTAATATAATGAATATAAATATAGAGTAATAATAATACCATATATAATGAAGAGATCCACCACTTATAATAAAACCATTTGGGTGATTTATTATCCAAATAGAACTGAAAGGATAAAAAATAAGTATATCCTAAAATAACAATATGAGAAGAATATAGGTGTGTATTTAGAGATAAATAACTAGTAATTAACTTATTTAGAGGTGTGTACATAAACAATATTGAAATAAAATATAGATTGGTAAATGAGCCCTAAAAGATTTGTTAACATTTATTTTTGTATCTCATTATAAAATATAAATTGAAATGGAAATTTAAATGTAATTAATAAACATATAATCATGATCTAAGTAGTCAAAGAGAATATTTATACAACATATAAATGAGAATATGTGAATAATAAAAATAATTCTAAAAAAATTGAGATGGGAAACCCCTATAGCTTTCGTAACATTTAAATCAAGCCCAATTGAACTATAAAACCATTAAAAGAATTATAAATATCTTAAATTATATTAATAATATAATATAGAGATAACTATAATTATTATATATAGAACATATATCAAATAAGGTGATGAGTATTTAATTTATCCCTATGAATGAAAATTGAAATGATAAATCCCATACGAACATCATAATTATTTATGTAACTTGTTATAGGAGCTTATATAATAGAAATTTAAATTAACATAAAAAATAAAATAAAATGTCATAAATAATTTTGTAGAATTTAAACAACATGTTATAATGATGTTAATAAAGAAACCATTATACTCAATGATAGATAATTGAGTTAAGAAAAACTCATACCAAGGATTTCTTCTTGTCCTATAAACCTATTACAACCTCTATAACAAAATAATACTAAGTAATTTTTGATGTCAAGATTGTAATAATTCTTACTAAATTATACATATATCATATATAATCAGTAGTGATAAATTAATTATTATTTTAATGTAAATGTTGACCAAAAGTTTTTTGAAGTTTCATCCATTCAATGATTATTTTTCATAACAATTTTAGTCATCATTCCATGTTAACAGGTTATTAATCATTATAAAAGTACATGTTATAGAATTTATGTTCCTAGATTAATTTGGAAGGATGAGGATCAGGAAATGTTCATTTTAGGTACCATTAATAATGATGAAATCTCTAACATTCATGTTTAAATAAATTTAAATTAATAAAAGGAGGATTGTTAAAAATAATTAAATTATTAATATTCGTATTACAGAAAATTAAAATTTATTATTTAATTGTTATTATAATATCATACAAGTATTTTATGTTCCCATTGAAATCCATTATAATAAATTAGATTGTTGTTCATGTAGGTGGTTAAATCCACCCAAATTAGAACATGTCATAATTAATGGATGAGTACAATTAGGTAGTTATTTATTTAAATATATTCAATAAAATAGTAAAATTATATCATATAAAATTTTTAAAAAAACCATAATTGAGATGATGAGGGTGATGAATATAAAAAAAATACATTATGTTATTACATAGAAAGAAAAACTCTTATCATATCTTCCAAACCATCATCATTTTTAATTAATTTGGGAAACATATATGGTCCATGAGCTTCAAAACATAAGATTGGACTTTTTTCTAGAAATATTCATTATTATGATGGAGAGTAATAATTCATGATTGTTGAACTCTCTGTGCGATAGTTAATTTAATAATCACAAATCATTGTTTTTATATATTTCAATTTAGCCAATTATTCAATTTTTTTGAAATGTGGTTCTATATGAATAATCATTTCTACATAAGTTTATCTATGTTAATTTATGGTCTACTATTGACCTGGAAGTGTTTTGGATTAAACAGACACTTTGTGAGAATTTCATATTATTGACTCACCATTAGTTATATTTTTTACCCACCATTAGTTATATTTTTTGACTCACTGTTAGATATATTTTTGACTCACCATTAGTTATGTTCTTAAGTCACCGAGAGTTAAAGGAACGATACACCTATGTGATAAACTGATGGATGAGTCACCGATAGAAGAAATCCTCACACCAAAACCAAAGTTTGTCGCACCGATGACAACGGTCTCACTGATGACAACAGTCACACCGATGAAAAAGGTCTCACCAATGACAAAGGTCACACTGATGAAAAAGGATGTACTGATGACAATGGTCGCACCGATGAATAGGTTGTACTGTTGACAACGGTCACACCAATGATACAACTATCTCACTGATGCTGATAAAATGATCCACCGAAGCCGATGCAGATCACCTGAACTATCGAAGCCGATGCTGATCAAATGACATGCAGAAGAGGATACTGATCACATGACCTACTGAAGCCGATGATGATCACATGATATACCGATACTAATGCAAATTCAAATGACCTACCGATCTCATGACTCACCGACTGTCATGAATACTGTTTGAATTTCTATTAACTCTTATTTAATTACAACGGTCATATTTTCTAAAATTAATGCACCTAATATTAATTAATGTTTATTGTTTCATTTCAGGTAACCGTACCTCGTACTAGTAAAAAAATCATCCTTCCCTTTTCCGGATCTCAAGGAATAAAAATGAGATCGATCTGCATACAAGAGAATAGAAAAACATACAAAGATATAGAAAAAAGTGGCACACAAGAAGATGAGGGCGTACACGTGTGTGAAGGACCACAAAAAAAGTTAACCTAAGGAACACCTGTGAAAACAAGGGAGCTTCAAGAATATCATTAACCTGGAAGTAACAATAAATCCATGATGTTGTGCCTACTGAACATGATATGCACAAGGCTGAATAACTTTTTTTGAGAAGGACAACAACACCCTGTTTTGTGTCATCCTCACTATAAAGGTCTAAAATAAAATCTTCAACATCAAAACGAGTCTAGAACTCATCTTCAATCACTCAGCGCATTCTAAACTCATTATCTATTTATTTTCTCTATAGTGAACCTTTCTTTAACATTTTGAGTAGTGTGTTTACATCTGTCTATTTAGACACACACTGACTCTTGGGCTGAACTAAGGGATACTAAATCCTCACACCAAATTTTTTACACCTTCTTGTATCCCACGTTGTATTGTTGAAGAGGTCAAGTGTGACCTTGAAAGCCTATGTGATATTGTTTAGTTTTCCCATATAGAACTGTGGTAGAGGTCTGAGGACCTAAACAGTTTGAGTACTATTGTAAAAACCCTCGATCTAGGGTGTGGATCATAGTTTATATAAACTATTTGAGAGGACTAAGTCTTATCATGAGACCGAACCTTATGTTTTAAAACTACTTTGCTTTTTAACTTTGATAAAACTATTTTTAATATTCCACTGTTATGTACTTTAGATATAAATGTGTTTTTAGAGTAAATATGATAGTTTAACTAGAAAGTGGTTGTAATTATCGTGAACTAGTAAGTTAGTTTAAAATTCTATATTAATATTCAGATTAATTTAACTTAGACGCAATCAATCTTTGAGAAATTGATTGAACATTCACAATCCTTATAAATTCACTGTAGTTTAACTTGTTTTATGAATTGGGGGATTTTAATAAATATCTTTTAAACAGAATTTTTTAATTGGTACTCAATTCACCCCTGCCTCTTGAGTATCTACTCTGACCAACCTTTGGTATTAGAGGATTAAATGTTTTCAAAACTACTCTGTTTGTGAAAAATTTCATCTGTGATTTTAGTAGTATCATAAAGATTATAATTTTTTTTATTTCAAATTTCTTATCTATTTAAATACATTTGTTAAAACCTATTTATGGATAAAATATTAGAAGGTGTTTCTACCAAAAGACCATAGTTTTTCAATGGTTTAAATTATACCCTACAGAAAATAAAAATGAAAATTTATTTAGAAAGTATGGGATTTGACATTTGGAATTCTATAGAGACTCAGTATAAGATTACAAAAACTGATAGAACTAAATGGGATGGACCTAATAAAGATTCTTATAATAATAATTATTACGCAATGAATGTCCTGTATTGTGCTTTTGGAGATGATGAATTTAATTGAATATATGTCTGTAAGACTGATTATGAAATATGGGATACTTTAGTTGTTTCCAATGAGGGAACAACCAATGTTAAAGAAATAAAACTAAACATATACACTATTGGGTATGATAATTTTCAAATGAATTATGATGAACCTATTTCTGATATGTATCTATGGTTAAATGAAATTGTAAATACAATGAGCTCACTTGGAAAGGATGTTCCAGCTGATGATCAGATTATGAGAATACTCAGTTTCTTGCGTGAAAGATGGAGATGCACATAAGTTTTAATTAGATAATCTAGTGACATTGGTGCTCTTCCTGTCAAGGAACTCATTGGTAAGTTAATGATGTTTTAGGAAGAAATGAAATTAAACAAAGAAGAAGTTGATGAACAAATAATGAAATCGGTACCCTTAAAGACCACTGCTTCAAAAATCAAGGACAGAGAGAAAATTCATTTTGCAAGTGATAGTTCAAGTAGTGAAGAAAGTGCATCTGATAGTGATACTGAAAAGGTTCAGATAGCCAGACTAGTTAAGAAATTTTATAGGAAGAATAAGATTTCCATAGAATCAAACTATAAGGGAAAATATGACAACAAAGTTCATTGGAAGAAAGATGGGAAACGAACTGATAAAACTGATTACATAGAATGCTACAAGTGCTAGAGAAATGGACATGTGAAAGCAGATTTCCCTAAATAAAAGTCCAAGAAGAAATATTACTATAAGGACATAAAATACAAGAATGCTATGAAAGCAACTGGGAGTGCATCAGAAGATAGTTCACGTGATTCAAATTTCACTCAGGATAAAAAATCTCAAAAATCTAATATGTGTTTCATGACAAACACATCTGAGGTAACATTGAATACTCCTGCTTTAAACTCTTATTATTCTGGAGATAATTCTTATTTTTATACTTAAAACATGACATGTCAAGATTTATTTGAATACTTTAATATGCTATAGGATACATGCAATTAGCTGAAATATAAGTATAAATCCATAAAGAAGCAATATGCATTAACTAGGAGTGTCAAATCTGCACTAGAAGTAGGATAGGAAAAGAATGCTCAACTACTCCAAAAAATACTAACCTGAAATTTTATAATGAGAAACTCTATATTGATTTGTAAAAATTTACTAATGGAAAGGAAACACTTACACAAATATTAGGAATAAGAGTTGAACCAAATTATACTACAAGTATAGGATATCAGCCTAGACAAAGACAAATTTCAAAAAATAAATGTATTCTGAAATCTGGACAACATGCTGCTAGTCCTAGTAATGAAAATTCCTATGCCTCAACTAGCTATTCACATAGTTTTAGATCATACAAGGATTATAAATCAAAATCTATTGATTTTGTTAAGTATATGAGACCCATTAGGCCAATATGGGTACCAAAATGTTTTCTTGCTAACTTGTCTGGACCAAAGAAAATATGGGTACTAAAATCATTTTCTATCTAAAATTGTTTTTTAGGAAACTTGGTTGAAAATATCCTATAGTAAGACATGGTATTTGAATAGTGGATGTTCAAGACACATGACAGAATACTTTTCATACTTCAATAGCAAAATCATGGTTGATGGAGGATATGTCACCTTAGTTGGTAACTCTAAAGGGAAAATCATCGGCCTAGGTAAAATTGGTAACACTAATTCAATTTTAATTTCTAAAGTCTTATTTGTAGATGATTAAAATATAACTTGTTATGTATTTCTCAGATATGTGATGATGGTTTTAATGTTAAATTCGCAAATGATTCTTGTAATGATTTTAATTATAAAAATGTGTTGGTATTTCTACCTTAAGTAATGAAAATGTATATGATGCAGATTTTATTTTCTTAGTTAAGAAGAATATTACTTGTTTAAATGCTTTTCATAAATAATCATGGCTTTGGAACAGAAGATTAAGACACTTCAATATACATTCACATAGAAAGTTGACTAGGAAGAACCTAGTTAGAGACCTACCTAGACTTGAATTCGCAGCTGAAAAAGTTTTTCATCCCTGTCAAAAGGGAAAGAAACATAAAGTTTACTTTAAATCAAAGAAAGAAGTTTCAACTTCTCAACCTCTCCAGTTGGTTCACATGGACTTGTTTGGACCTTCTAGAGTTTCTAGTTTAAATTGGAAGCACAATTTTTATTTTCTAGTAGATGACTTTTCTAGATATAATTGGGTATATATTTTAGCTCAAAAAAGTGAAGCTTTCTCATACTTTATTAAATACTCCAAGTCTGTATAAAACCTTAGTCGACTTAAGATTAAACCCTTGAGACGTGATCATGGTTGTGAGATTGAAAATCATGAGTTTGAATCTTACTGCTCACATATGGCTATAATCACAACTTCTCTGCCCTAGGACACCTCAACCGAATGGTGTAGTAGAAAGAAGAAATATAACCCTTCAGGAAATTGCAAGAACTACGCTAAATGAATATGATGTACCTGTTGTTTTTTTGGCAGAAGCTGTCATACATCCTGTTATATTATAAATAGAGTCTTGATTAGACATGTTCTTTAGAAAACCCCTTATGAGCTTTGGAATAATAGGAAACCTAAACTTAGTTAATTCAAATTATTTGGTTGCAAATTCTTTATTCGTAATACTAAAGATAATCTAGTCAAGATTGCATCCAAGAGTGATGAATGAATTATTTTAGGATATTCAATTACTAGAAAAACATATTGAGTTTTTAATAAGTGAACCAAATGTATGGAAGAGTCTGTTCACATCAAATTTGATGAAACTGATCCACATGAATCTAATCCTTTGATGAAGATACTGAAGAAGACCTATCTATTTTTAATCTTAATGATAATGATAGAGGTCCTGTTGTAAAGACAACCAGCTCTGGAAATTCACCATAACCTACTTCTGTTGAACTCGATCCTAGAGAAGAACATGATATTTATTGTCCTACCTTTACTAGATCAACCATGATTCTAAAGAACCATCCTATAGATGCAATTGTTGGTAACCTTGATAGAGGAACAAAAACTAGAGATTCTCTAAGAAATCTAGTGGAACATCAAACCTTTCGCTCACATCTAGAACCTAAAAATATCAATGATGTAATCAATAATAAATTTTGGGTAATGGCTATGCAAGAACAGTTAAATCAATTTGAAAGAAACAAAGTCTAGAAATTAGTAGAAAGACCTAAGGACACCTTGATCAAAGGTACTAAATGGGTGTTTAGAAATAAATTTGATGAATTTGGAAACATCATTAGAAACAAAGTTATATTAGTTTCACAAGGTTACAATCATGAAGAAATAATATACTATAATGAATCCTTTTCACATGTAGCTAGATTAGAAGCCATTAGAGTCTTGCTTGCTTACACATCTCATCTGAATTTCAGGTTATATCAAATGGATGTCAAAAGTGCATTTCTAAATGGCTTTATAATTGAAGATGATTTTTTTGAACAATGACCTTGATTTACAAACCCCCATTTTCAAAATCTTGTTTTTAAACTTTCTAAAGCATTATATGGTTTAAAATAGACTCCAAGAGCTTGGTATTATAGAATTAAAAATTCGATTATCTCTAAAGGTTTTACTAAAGGAATTGCAGACCCCACACTTTTTTTGAAAGAATATCTAAAGATATTTTGATTTTAAAAATATATATTGATGATATTACTTTTAGATCTTCTAAAAAAAATTTATGTACTGATTATTCAAATATTATGCAAGATGAAGTTGAAATGAGTTTAATGGGAGAACTCAAGTAGTATCTTGGTTTTAAAAATTTTCAAAAGAAAGATTAAATTATTTTAATTCAAAGTAAATATAAAAAGGATCTTTTAAAAGGTTTATGTTTGGAGTGTAATAATGGAATTGATACATCTAAGAGTACCACATGTAAGTTGGATGATGATGAAACTAGGAAAATAGTTGATTAAACCAAATATAGAGGTAGGATTGGAAGCTTACTTTACCTTACAGCTAGACGACCAGATATCATGTTTAGTGCTTGCTTGTGTGAAATATTTGAAGATAATCCTAAAGATTATCATTTAATTTATGTTTAGAGGATTTTAAAATATCTTAAACATACTACCAATTTAGGTTTATTTTATCCAAAATGACAATCTTTTGACTTAATAAGTTATTCAGATGCTGACTTAGCTGGTTTCAAGTTAGATAGAAAGAGAACATATGGAACATGTCATCTTTTGGGAATGTCCCTAGTATCTTGGTGTAGTATGAAGCAGAACTCTGTTGCATTGTTTACTACTGAAGCAGAATACATTGTTGTTGGTAGTTGTTGTGTACAGATTCTGTGGGTGAAACACACTTTATTAGAATATGGAAATCAATTTCAACCTGTGTCTATAAATTGTGATAACACTAGTGCAATTAACATCTCTATGAATCTTGTGTCTCACTCTAGGACTAAGAGCATTGATGTTAGACATCACTTTTTGATAGATCGTCATCAAAAGGGTGATATTTTTCTAGAATTTATTGACTCTAAACATAAATTCGATGATATTTTCACCAAGACATTAAGCTCTGAAAGGTTAGACTTTATTAAAAAATAGTTAGGTATGATAGATCAAAGAAACTGATCAGTGAAACATATCAGTGAAACCAATCAGTGAAAACGATCAGTATAACCAATCAGTGAAGCCGATAAGTGAAACCGATTAGTGAAACCGACCAGTGAACCCGATTAGTGAAACCGATCCGTGAAACTGATCGGTAAAACTGATCAGTGAAACCGATCGGTAAAACCGATCAGTGAAACCGATCGGTAAAACCGATCAGTGAAACCGATCCGTGAAATCGGTCAGTAAAACAGATCAGTGAAACAGGTCAGTGAAATCGATCAGTTAAACCGGTCAGTGAAACTGATTAGTGAAACTGATCAGTGAAACAAATCATTGCTACTGTTTGAGTTTTATAGTAGATGAAATGATTAGTGTTTATCAGAATGACATAGTGTTACTTAATTGATATTATATTTAATATTGGTACCCCAAATGATAAAATTAATGACCCTCAAATATCTCAATTCCTATGAACTGTTGACCTTCAATCTCCCGCCGAACTAGACTGTTTCAAAATCCTGATTTTTCGAACCTCATGGACATTTCGAACCTCTCAAATCTCAAAATTGAATTGCAAAAGCGACAAGAAAGGATTCTGAAAGATCCTAACCTTTGAAAGGATCTCGAGGAGAATCGAGCAGCACAACTCATAAATCTGTGAACCCGAAACTGGAGACTCGGGTGGTCACCACAGAAATGGAATTATGTTCCGAATGAGTGTTATCCAGTATGTATGCACTTTTAAAAGTGTTAGAGATGGAAGGATAGAAAAATTGGTTCTGTAATAATAACTAGGTATACAAACCAATTCTAGTGCATGATATTTATCTAAACTTAAGTAGTGTATTGAATAGAGCAGAAGCTGTAAGATTATCTTCAGTGATATAATGGAAGAAGATAACTTTTTCATTGAAGAAATGGGATGAGTGTTTTGGGATACCACATAGAAGTAGATATGATTATTACATGGGTAATATTCCTCCTACCATAGAATATTTTTCATATGAGTGTGCTATGGATATGTTGACTGGAAAATCTGAATCTAGAAGAATAACATCAGCTGAGTTGGACAGAGAAAGAAGAATCTTGTTTATGTTTATTCAGCACCAAATCTATCCTAAAAAGGGTGATTTTTCTTCTGTGAAGTATCAAGATGTTTTCTTGTTGTTTTTATTGCTAAATAATGAGAAGATAAACTTGTGTAGATACATTACTGTTTAAATTACTGAGATGGTAAAGCCATACAAGAAGGCTACAAACTTGTTCTGTTCTAAAAAAAATCCATGCCATAGTAATGTTTTTGGGCTGTGTTGAAGATGAAGATTATTTTATCTCATATAGTAGTAGTTTTGTAGTAGAAGGGATATCTGAAAAAGAATCAAAATCAACTGGAATAAATGGAATAAGACATGGGTTGCTGATGAAGATAGGTTGTATGACTCCTTTAATCCTGCTGACCACTCTATGTGACCAAAGGGGATGAATGATCTGGGTTTTAAACCATATGAGGAAGTTGTTTATTCTGACGAGGAAGTAGTGACAGAAGCTCATAAAGAAACTGAAGAGTCCAGCAGGAAGGAAACAGGTGAAGCTGAAGATGATGATGATGTCAATACTAAAAAGGAACCAGATTCACCTCCTGATGAAAAGAGTGACCCTGATATAGTAATTCCTGAGAAAAGTAAAATGGAATTTGAACCAGCTAGTCCACCTCTTAAGTTAAATGAGTTAGAACCCCATCTAGGTGATGAAGAAGAATCTGACATGGAAGTATCAAATTCTGAACAGTATGAATCCAGAAGCAAGGATAGTACCAATGAGACTTCGGTAGACAATAATGGAAATGGTAATGGTGATAGCGATGATGATGATGCAAATTCTAGACCAGTGGATGTCATGATATGAATGAAGATGATCCACAACCTCAATTACAGGAGAAAGAAACATTTATTGAGGCTAAAAGGAAAGTTCATACATTGTTTGATGTTGATGGGGAAGAGTCTCAGGAAAATTATGGAAAAGTTGATTTTGTCAAACCTATGTATACTTCTTGTGAAGCTGCATGGGGAGAACACCCCGGTTTGGCGGTTCTAGGTTTGGATTATTAAGAGGATAAGGAATAAGAAATGAATATTGTAAGAGTAAGTGTAACGCCCTAACCCCAGTTACCCAGAGTCAGTGCATTATTACAAAACATTGGCATGATAACAAGAAAGATCAAATCTTGAAAGACCGATTGGTTTAGTAGCCTTGGAAACACTAGATATATTTATAAAGTTTTACATTACATCATGAAGTAAAAAACTACTACAACAACATATTGTCTCCATAATCCACACTATTTTCCCCTCATAATATCCCTGCAGGTCATTCATAATTTACTTCTTCACATCCTGGAAAAAATAAAACATAGAAAAGGGGTGAGCTCAAATTCCCAGTAAAGATAACAATATAGCAGAAACTTTCATAAATAAGAATAAACATTTAAGGCAGTGTATAACTAAAACAAAAACATTTTAAACTTGAACTTCAACATAGTATGTCAAAAATAAAATAAAATAATTCCATTTACTTTTTCACATGAAAATTCTACTAATCGAATAATCACATTCAATATCAATAACCACCTTCATAATGATGAAATGCATAATGCCACACTATCATAACCACATATCCAAGGCCTCGTGCCAAGACTACCAATAATATTTTTCCAAGGCCTAGTGTCAAGACAGTAGTTTGTCTCATGAGACCTACCGATGCATCGAGGAGCTATAGTTGGCTCCACCCATCACATATTAAGTCCAATGCATTCCCATATGAAAAGGTTTAAGCATAACATAAACATTCGTATTAAAAATATCATACGAAATGTAAATACATCATCCATAAACCATGAATGGTATAAAAATAACACATCCATAGTCAAACATATCACAAAACCTTCAATACAATATAGAAGTTTTGTTTCATAATAAATCAGCTTCAAATAAGCGTAAAATCCATCAAAGGATGTCGACATAGATGAAATCAAAACTCTTTTTAGAGAAATATCTCTTTCTATTTTGAAATAATTTAAGAGTCATATATTTATAAAATAAAACATTTTCTTTGAAAATATTCTTATAATCTTGTAAAGGAAGCTTCAAAGATTTTATAACGGTGGAAAATAGCCGCACCCGCCGTATATGTCAAAAAAAACATTCTTACCTTAATTCTTTCGAAAAGGTTAAAAGCACCTTGTTTGGAAAACGACAGAAATATTCTTTTATAAAACACTTATAAAAAGTAAAACAAGGGTATAAATGACTTTAAACCATATTATTGTAAATAGTAAAAATGTTTTGAAATACATTTTTATGAAACATGGATGTGGATGATAAAGAGATCTGAGTAGATTATTATGTATAAACAACCTCGGATAATTAAGAGATTGCGAAATAAACCCTTAACTTGTAATTTTCCTTGTTTGGGGGTAGGTTAACCTCCTGTATAATGGTAAAATAATTGTTATTAAATTATACAAGAATAATATACATTTATATGATATCATATATGATCTTTTAACATTTATTTGTTAATAATATCTTAGTATTATCGTTGTTTCGGGTGTTAACTTACACATTTTCTTTTATATGTTTTGTTACATAAGTCTTGTTCTTTATGGATAGGTTGTATCTTAATCATATCCAAGAATGATATCATGTCCTTAGATACTATTATTAATCATCAAATTAGAATTATACTTGAATGGATACGATGGAGAATGAATCTCATCGCGTTCGTGGAGACGGTAGTCCGTACGTACGCACGCACGACAATATAATTCTTTTGATATTAAAATAATATATAATTGGATGGTATATCATATATACAGAATTCTTATCAATGTAAATTTATTATTTACATGAATCACACATCATTATTATACCCATCCAAATAATAATTTATTGAATAACAATTACACCACGATGTGGAGACGGTAAGTCATACGTACGCACGTATGGTGACATGTTATTCAAAGGATGGATAGAATACTGAATATGATTGTACCATATTTATAATAACATCACAGTATGTATAAGATACTGGAGTTATTATTTTAGAATGGGAATAACAAATAAATAAGAAGTGGAAGAAGAAAGGAACTTGAAAAAGGGTGGTGAAAACATTACTTCTTCTTCGGGTTCTTCTTTTTGATTTGATCAAAAGAGCTCCTTAAGTTGAATTTATGACTAACGAAAGGACTATAGGATGAATTGAGGGAAGTTGAGAGAGTGTTTGGGAAGATTTTGGCCGAACCAAAAGGCTTTGACGGTGTGAGTTAATGAGAAGGGAGAGTTCCCTTTTATAAGAGGGGTGAGGGGCACCTTTGGAAAAGCAAGAAATATTATTTTATAATAAATTTATATTCGGTTTCTAATGGCTCCAAAGTGTATTATTAAAATTTTAAGGTGGGTATATGTATAAAACCACCCAACAAATAGAATTTAGACAGGTTTGGGTCATTATACTAACCTTATCTTTAAGTATTAACTATTAGTTAATTAGGTTCACTTTTACAATGCCTCTTTTTATTTTTATATTATATGGTTAATAAAATTACTATATACATCCAAAAGACTTCCAGGTGGTCCATTAATGATACAATATCATGATATAAATCCCTTGGATGAACCTTAGATTTTTAGGAATTTAATATCAATTAATAATATACTATTTGTTTTAAAAACTCATTTATATCAATTTTGAAACTATTCAATAATTGATTTTTGTGCAACTCATAACAGAATTATTAGTTCGAACAAAGTCGATTAAATCAATACTAATAATTCATATTATCCTAGAATATTAGTGTAATTCATTAAAATACTCAAATTGTGTTTATTTCGTAATTATAATATCAATTATTTTAAGTTTTCACTATTATGGTAATTACTGCATCATCATTGTGTCATAAATAAATTACATTATTTAATGTCTAAAAATTATAAAAAAAATATCATTATGTAGTAAATCGTTTTCTATTTCTAATGAATATTTATAGTCTAAAATCCAACATATATAACCCTAGGTAAAAAAAATTTTTCTTAAAGATATATGCTTGTGTCATTCGTGTATTCATTTTAACTTAATTAAAATAAAGTGTCCCTATCACTTACAAGTGGAACCATGAGGTCCCACAATCGACCCAAAGATTCCCATGGTAGATCATGTATAAACCAATAAGGTTAGGACACGTTTTAGAGTAATTTTTTATTATTATAATATTATTTTCTAACCCTTATTTACCGGATTTACCCTTTAACCATGGTAAATAAAATATTTACCGATGTAATTATTCAAAATGTCTAAAACTAAAAGTTACATATTTACACAATTTGAACATCCTGATTCCAAATATGGAATCCATTTTTCCAAATTCAAATCACAGAAGTGGCAGAAATTAATTTAAAATTAATTCTCGTTGTCAAAACAAAAAAACGTGTTTTTATGATATAATAACTATCAAAAGATTGATACTTGTTTATGTTTGGTTTAATTGTAAAATTATGTACAATGACCAAAATTGTATTAAATGGTAAAAATATATTCTAAATATACTTGAAAACCACTAAAATTCATAATTTATCACTATTTATTATTTTGATTAAAAAAGTTGTTTTTAATTAAAATTTAGTAATTTTCACTATTCATCAAATTATTAAAGTTATCCGAAAAGTACCAAAATTTCACCTTAGGCTAAATTTGATACTCCGAATCCAAAAATGAAGTCCATTTTGAGAGATAAAATTTCTAAAAGTAGGTATTACTATTCATAACGGCTATTTTGATCGGTTGTGGTGTGTGTTAGAACTCGATATTGCATACAACACAAGCTATTGCATTATTCAAAGGGAAGCATACTGTAGAAGCTTGGGGTGTTACATTCTCCCCTCATTCAAATAATCTCATCCTTGAAATTTCTAGAATAATACTGCATGAAAAGACTCGGGTGGTTCTTCATCATAAGTTCCTCGGGTTCCCATGCCGCCTCTTCCATCTTAGGGTTTCTCCACAATACTTTTACCAGACGCGTCGTCCGGTTTCTCAGTAATTTTTCTCTCATATCAAGAATCCTGATGGGCTCTTCGCAATAAGACAGATCGGGTTCCAGTTCTAATTCCTCATAGATGAGTACACACATTGGGTCAAGCATGTATTTCCTCAGCATAGATACGTGGAACACATCGTGAACTCTGGAGAGGCTTGGCGGCATTGCCAATCAGTATGCTACAACCCCAATTCGTTCTAAAATTTTGAAAGGTCCGATGTACCTGGGACTCAATTTACCTTTCTTACCAAAACGTATGACTCCCTTCTATGGAGATACCTTCAGGAAAACATGATCACCGACTTGAAATTCCAAATCCTTATTTCGATTATCGGCATAGCTCTTCTGCCTACATTGAGCTACTTTGATGTGATTTTGGATTACCTTCACCTTTTCCATTGTTTCCTCTACCAGTTCTGGACTTACAAGGTTTTTTTCACCAACTTCATCCCAACATGTTGGTGTACGACATCTCTTTCTGTATAACGCTTCATATGGTTCCATCTGAATACTCGAATGGAAGCTATTATTATTAGAAAATTCTACGAGAGGTAAATATTGATCCCACATACCCTGAATGTCAAGTGATAAGGATATCAACATGTCTTCTAAGGTTTGAATATTTCGTTCTGATTGACCATCCGTTTGAGGGTGGTAAGCAGTGCTCAAATGAAGTTCAGTATCCAAGGATTTTTGAAGACTTTTCCAGAATATTGAAGTAAAATGGGGATCATGATCAGAAACAATCGATAGGGGTACTCCATGAAGTCTCACAACATCATTAATATATATTCTTACTAGACGTTCCAGTGGTAGATCATCTCTTATAGCAAGAAAATGTTCTAACTTGGTAAGACGATCAAAAATAACACATATTACATCATTCCTTCTATGAGTCTTTAGTAGCCCCATGACAAAGTCCATCATAATAGTGTCCCATTTCCACTCTGGTATGGGAAGAGGTTGCATGAATCCTCCAGGATGTTGCCTTCCAGCTTTCACTTGTTGAAAAACCATATATATTGACACAAAATCAGCAATCACCCTCTTCATGTTGTCCCACCAAAAACGTTCATTCAAATTTCTATACATTTTTGTGCTCCTAGGGTGTATAGAGAAATTGGAACTATGAGAATCTTCCATCAATTCCCTTTCTAGATCAGGTATATCGGGAACACAAATTCTCTTCCTGAATTTCAAAATTCCTTCTTCATAAACAAAGTCTCTCAATCTCTCATCATTAACAGCATTAATCTTCTTTTGAAATTATTCACCATCAGTCTGAGAACTCTTAATTCTTTCTAGTAAAGAGTGTTTAGCAACCATTTGAAAAATCATTGATGTTTCACCTTCCCTGGTTATTCCCATGTTCATCTTCACTAGATCCATGAAAATTGTATCCCTTTCAATTCTCATATTTTTCAATACTCCATGATCATTTCTGCTCAAAGCATCTGCCACCTTGTTTGCTTTCCCCGGGTGGTAGTGTATCGTACAATCATAATCCTTGAGTAATTCAAGCCATCTCCTTGCCTCATGTTGAGTTCTTTTTGTGATAAAATATACTTCAAACTATTGTGATCAGTATAAATCTCACATTTTTCACCATAGAGGTAGTGCCTCCATATCTTCAAAGAAAATATCGCAGCTGCTAACTCAAGATCATGAGTAGGATTGTTTTTCTCATGATATTACAACTGTCGTGATGCATAGGGAATAACCCTATCATTATGCATAAGGACACAACCAAGTCCTTTCTTTGATGCATCACTATAAATAACGAACCCATCATTCCCCGATGGTAGAGTCAATATAGGAGCATTGACTAATCTTCACTTCAGTTATTCGAAACATTCTTCACACTTCTTTTTCCAAACAAATTTAACCCCTTTACATGTGAGCTTCGTTAATGGGTTTTCCAATCTGGCAAAATTCTGGACGAAACGTTGATAATAACCTCCCAAACCAAAAAAAACTGTGTACCTCTGTCACGACCCGACCTCGGGGCCCATGCCGTGAATACCCCAAGCCCGCCTTCCATATGCCAGGGGCTGGTGACTAGCACCAAGGCGTAAATCCCGGTAAACAGGGAAGGCATTGCCTTTATAAGTAACAACCACCACAGAGTCAGCAAGCGGAAAGTAACTACAAAGTGCAGGAAAGTAAAGGGGGTCGGAATACAAGCCCAACAGAAAGTACAACTGAAAAGGAAAAGAACAGCAACTGAAGAAAAGACGGCGGCCTCGTGTCGTCCACTGGCAATCCCACCTGAAGGGTGGGTACAGATAGCCTCCAGGCTCCTCGGGTCCCACGTCCGCTCCGAGCACGTCCCGCCCAGTGGTCCACCTCCAGGTACAGTCCTGCTCCACGCCCCAACCGTGATCAGCGATGTCCGTCGTCTGCATCCAACACAACAAGGTGCGGGCATAGCCCGTGCAGGGGTGAGTATAAGCTACTCAGTAAGGACCCCGAGACCCCCGAAGGTCTCCCGAAATCCACAAAGGATATAGCACAAAAAGGAAGGTGCAATCACGAAGTAACATCTGACTCGACTTAGGTATATGCCCATACATATACCTAAGTCCCCACTTCTAGCTCTGCTCACGAGCTCAAGAACAACTCAATCCACATAGGAAAGCAAGACTCAAATCCACAAAGGAGAGTAAACAGTAAATCCACATAGGATAGTTCAACACAATCCACAAAGGAGAGTAACATAAGATTCAGCTCAACCAGGTATACTTTTTCAGATGACGTCAAAGATGATCATTGATCCATCTAAGTCGTCAGACCCATGAAGGATCGATAGGTACTAACCCCCGCAAAAGACCCACATAGGATCGGGCTCACACAGAACCTGTAGGCAGTGGCTCACACAGAACCGGTAGTAAGGACCCACACAGGATCGGGCCCACACAGGACCTGTAGCACTGATCCACGTAGGATCGCTGAGTGCAGTAGTCGACGCAGTCCACTGAGGATCTCTGCACAGTCGTCGCCGCAGTCCACGAAGGATCTCTGCTCTGTCGTCATCGCAGTCCACGGAGGATCTCTGCTCTGTCGTCGTCGCAGTCCACGGAGGATCTCTGCTCTGCCGTCGTCGCAGTCCACGGAGGATCTCTGCTCTGTCGTCGAAGTCACAGCCAGCACTAGGGTTCCCGCACACAGCGAGCTTGTTTAGGAGGGTCCGCTCCACGAGCCGAGAGGCTGATACATCAACTGACACGTAGTCCGAAGTTGATGTATCCAAAAGTTCCGTATCGACAACAGGATCTCAACGCAACAGACGGCGCGTCAAACGGACGCCCGGTCTGAGAGTTATTGGCATTTTCGTCCCAGGGGTCCGGTTGGTTTTTAGGGCAAAACCAACCCGACCGTACTCCGCCTGTGTCCGATCCTCGGGCGGAGTATGCCAAAAGTTCCGTCTCACTTAGAGGAAACTACCACAGCTGACGGTACGTCGATCAGACGTCCGTAGCTCAAGTTATGAGCGTTTCTGCTCCGAGGGCCTGGTTGGTCTCGTGTACGAACCAACCCGGCCGAACCCAAAGTCTTCCAAAACCTTGAGTGTAATATACCGAAACGACCGTATCGATCCAAGGATCGCGTAGCCGCTGACGGTTCGTCAATCGGAGGTCCCAGGCCCAAGATACGGGCAAACGACCGAAGAGGGCCCGAAAACGGGGGTTCTGGGCCCGGGGCGACCCGGCCCGAACCCCCCTGGGTCGGCCGAACCGGGTCGACCCGACCCGGCTTGGCCGGGTCCGGTCCGGCCTGGGCGCGGCCCGGCCGACCGGACCGGCCGGCTCGGCTTCGGCCGAGCGGCCGAAGGAAACCGCCACGGGTTTGACCCGCGGCTTGGAGGAACGCGGCCCGCGCGGGCCGCGTGCTGGGTGGCCGGACCGCGGACGCGGTCCGGCGGTTCGCCACCGCCGCGGCCGAGCCGCGGCGGATTCCTCCGGCGGCGCGCCGGGCGCCGCCGCCGCCTTCCGCGGGCCGCCGGAGTTGCTCCGGTGGCCCGTTTTGCCTCCCGTCTGCGCCATAGCTCCTCCCGGGGGCCGATCTTCACTGCGGGATCAACGGATCACCCCTGCCGCATGGTTCGTCGTCGTCCGCCAAATCCGCACAACAAAAAGATCGGCGGAGGGTTGTCGGGTCTTGTTTGTTAGACCCGCACCCTCCGCGTTAGTCATAAACTCAACGGGAGGAAAAGAAAATAACCAATCAACAATTTTAAATAAATTAAAATTGTTCCGTGATCGGGTTCTTTATTTTAAAAGAATAAACACGGGAAATAAAATATACCAACAACCCCTACCTCGAAGTCGCCGTCGGACGTGAGGTCGTCGCGGAATCGCTCGTCGTGAAAGGAGGGGATCGTCACGTCGTTCGCGGAAGAGACGTTCGTCACACCGCGGGAAAAGCGTCGCGCCGACGATCTCCGGATCTAGAACAAACAGATTTAATTAATTAAATCCGTTGTTATTGAAATTAAAAAAAAGGAGAATTAAACGATCCGTTTCTCACCTTAGTTGCCGAACGAGGATCGGCCACAGAAGAAGAGGCGTCGCCGAAGAACGTCGCGGGTAGAGCTCGTCGACGTCGCAGATCACGGTGTGCGTCGTCGAATTCCGGTTCTGGCGTTCTTCGCGTTCTTCACGTTCTTCGCGGGGAGGGTGGAGGCTCAGAGGATTCGCACAACGATAGCAATCCTCCAAAATAGACAAGTTTGTCTATTTTATTAATTTGCCAACGAACGCAAACGCGTAAGTAACGACCCATTAAATTCGTTGAATTAATTCAACGAATGAAACAGCCCATTTAATTCACGAAATAAACCGCCCAATTAAATGGTCTGTTAAGAATTAAGGAAAACGCGTCGGTTGACTTTTCAGTTATTTTGACGGGTTTTCGCGGGTGCGTTACTTAGCGAAAGAAACGGCGGGGCTCGTGCGGGCCCCACCGCACAAATATCCTACCAAGGGGAAGGGTATTTCCGGATAGCACCCTATCCGCTTTAACTCAGTTCAAGTGGCTTCCAAGCGGCTTCCAAGTGGCTTAAGTGAAATAAAATAAAGTTGTCGCACAACATTTATTTTATTTCCGACTTAAAGCCCAAAATTTTAAAAACCACGGTTGAGCAAACGCAACTCCGGAAGAGGCGTTTCTAAGAAAATACCGGCGCTGCGATTTCATCAGTGCCCTCAGAATTCGATTTCGGGCACCGGTTCAAAAGATAGAAAAACCCGCTCGTCCGTTCACTGAACGTACCCGAGCCAAACTTCGGAAATTGATTCCGGGCACACCAGGCCTCGGAATCAGGTGCCGTCTGAAGCTGTGCTCTTGTAAAATTCCAAAGAAAATTAAGAAAAAAAATTTCCTTGAAATTTGCGGGTCATTACATTACTCCCACCTCAGGGCTTTACGTCCCCGTAAAGATACATCAAAAACTAGGGGAACAAATGGGGGTACTGAGCACGCATCTGAGCCTCCCGCTCCCAAGTGCTCTCCTGGAGGTTCTCGTGCTGCCATCTGATGCGCACAAGAGGAATCGACCACCCACGTAGGACCCGCTCTTGTCGATCCTCGATCTCCACTGGGACCTCCGCAAAAGTCGCCCCATCGTCCACGTCCAGCTCCCCAAAGTCGATGATGTGCGTCGGGTCGTGCACGTATCTCCTCAGCTGAGACACGTGGAAGATGTCGTGCACCCGGTGCAACTGAGGTGGTAGAGCCAGGCGATAAGCCACCTCTCCTATCCTGCTGAGGACCTGGAAAGGCCCGATGAAGCGTGGAGACAACTTGATGCCTCGGCCAAATCTCCGTAAACCACGTCGAGGTGAGACACGCAAAAAGACGTGGTCGCCATCCTCGAACTCTAGTGGCCTTCGCCTCCAGTCGGAATATGACTTCTGCCGTCTCTGAGCTGTCCTCATCCTCTCCTGGATGATCTGGACCTTCTCTGTCGTGGCTCGGACCATCTCTGGTCCCACGAGTACTGACTCCCTAGGGTCTGTCCAGCACAACGGTGATCTGCAGGGTCTGCCGTACAACGCCTCGTATGGTGCCATCCCGATGGTGGAGTGGTAGCTGTTGTTGTACGCGAACTCCACCAAGGGTAGGTGGTCCTCCCAGCTGTGACCAAAGTTGAGAACACATGCACGGAGCATGTCCTCGAGTGTCTGCATGGTCCTCTCAGTCTGACCATCCATCTGAGGGTGGAAGGCTGTGCTCAGATGGAGCCGCGTCCTGAACGCCTCCTGCAACCCCTTCCAAAGCCGGGAAGTGAAACGAGCATCTCGATCGGAGATGATAGACGATGGCACACCGTGAAGCCGTACGATCTCCTGGATGTAAAGACGTCCCAAGCTCTCCACTGAGCCCTGCTCTCTGATGGGTAAGAAGTGTGCCGACTTGGTGAGTCGGTCGACAATCACCCAAATGGAGTCGTGACCTCTGGAAGTGCGTGGAAGTTCAGTCACGAAGTCCATAGATATGTCATCCCACTTCCACTCCGGGACCTCCAAGGGCTGTACCAAGCCTGCTGGTACCTGATGCTCTGCCTTCACCTGCTGGCAGGTGAGGCATCGTGAAACGAACTCTGCCACAGCTTTCTTCATGCCCGACCACCAGTGCTGTCGTCTGAGATCCTGGTACATCTTCGCCACTCTGGGATGTACCGCCAAGGGAGAAGTGTGAAACTCTCTCAGCACCTCCTCCCATAAAGCGACTGGTACGAAGGTACGTCCTCTGAAAAGGATGTCGTGCTCTGCTCCAAGGGAGAAGCCATCAGGCGCCTGACCTGAGGATATCAGTGCACGCCGGGTCTCACAGTCAGTGTCCCCACGCTGAGCCTCTCTGACCTGCTGTAGAAGTGGAGGGGACACTGTGAGAGACTGAAGAAAGGCTGCTCTGTCTCTATCCACGAAGGATATCTGTAAAAAGGCTAGCTGCTTCGTCGCCTCCTCAAGTAGCTGAATGCCCGTCCTCCTGCTGAGGGCATCGGCTACCACGTTCCCCTTCCCAGGAGTATAGACTATCTCAAAGTCATAGTCCTGGAGGAACTCAAGCCATCTCCGCTGTCTCAGGTTCAGGTCCTTCTGAGAGAAGATATACCTGAGACTCTGGTGGTCAGAAAAGACTGTGAAGCGCTCGCCCATCAGATAGTGCCGCCAAGTCTTCAGAGCGAAGACCACTGCTGCTAACTCCAGGTCATGAGTGGCGTAGTTCTGCTCATGTGGTCTCAACGGACGTGATCCGTAGGCGATCACGGCCCGCTCCTGCATCAGGACGCACCCGAGTCCAGTCCCTGATGCGTCGCAGTAAACTACGTATCCAACTCCCTCCTCAGGCAACCTCAAGATAGGTGCGATGGTCAATCTCTGTCTCAGCTCCTGGAAGCTCTGCTGACATCTGTCTGACCACACAAAGGGTTTCCCCTTCTTCGTCAAGGCTGAGAGTGGTGCCGCAACTCTGGAGAAGTCTGGCACAAATCTCCGATAGTATCCGGCTAGGCCCAAGAAGCTCCGCACCTCCGTCACGCTCCTGGGTGGCTCCCAAGCTAGCACTGCCTCGATCTTCGCGGGATCCACTGCAACTCCCGCCTCAGAGATGACGTGCCCTAAGAAGTGGACCTCACGTAACCAGAACTGGCACTTTGAGAGCTTGCCATAAAGCTGGTGCTCTTGGAGTGTGTCTAGCACAACTCGCATGTGGTAGGCATGCTCCTCCTCAGTCGTTGAGTATACCAAAATGTCGTCAATGAAGACCACGACAAATCGGTCGAGGTATGGCTGGAAGATCCTGTTCATGAGGCTAATGAACACTGCTGGAGCATTGGTTACGCCGAATGGCAAAACCAAGAACTCATAATGGCCATACCGACACCTGAAGGCCGTCTTCTGCACGTCATCGTCTCGAACTCTGAGCTGATGATAGCCTGACCGGAGGTCTATCTTTGAGAACCACCGCGCTCCCTTGAGCTGATCGAAGAGGTCATCAATCCGTGGCAGCGGATACTTGTTCCTCACTGTCACCTGGTTCAGGCGACGATAGTCGACACACAGTCGCAAGCTCCCGTCCGCCTTCTTGGCGAACAATATCGGGGAAGCCCAGGGTGAAACACTGGGTCGGATAAACCCCTTGCTCTGCAAGTCCTCCAACTGTACCCGCAACTCTCGAAGCTCGGCGGGGGCCATCCGATATGCTGGAGTAGATATCGGGGCTGTCCCGGGGTACAAGTCGATGTAAAAGTCTACCTCTCTACGAGGAGGTAGCCCTGGAACGTCGTCGCGAAAGACGTCCACGTACTGGTCCACCACTGCAGGAAAAACTGGACTCCGCACGTCCACTGCTCCTAGGATGAGGCTAGCCAACTGATGAGAGATGGGCTGCACTCTCCTCCGCGGAAGTCCATCCTGTGCTGCAAAGGTTCCCTTCTCGTCGGTGAAGGTAAACCTACTCCCGTCGGTACGAACACATCACACCTTGCGCCTAAAACAGTCGATCTGGGCATGAACCGTGGATAGCCAATCCATGCCCAAGATGACGTCGTAAGGCCTCGACGCCGCTACAAGGAGATCCCAGCCGAAGCTCTCGCCTCCTAGAGTAAGCTCACACTGCCGGCACCAGTGTGTAATCGTCGAGTCTGCTCCCGTAGGAGTCTCTAGCCGTAAGGATCGAGCCAACGGCTCAGTCAGAATCTCCGAGCTCCAAACAAGGGCAGAGGCTATGAAAGAGTGACTCGCTCCTATGTCTATAAGTACTGCAGCAAGGGTGGAATAGACACAGATCGTACCTCGAATCATCTCTGGCATGTCGGGGTCGTAGGCCTCCACTGCCTGGAGCTGGGCCTGTCCCTGCCCGCCAACTCCCTGTGGTCGAGGTGGCCCTCCTGGTGGTGGTGGGGGTAGAGCCTGGAAGCGTCGCCCACCACCCGCTGCTCGGCCAGCTCTTCTGCCTCGTCCGCCTCCTCCCTGCGGACCACCACAGTCGACCCTCTGCCTCTGCCTGGGTGGCCCCTCCACCGTCTGCTGCTCCTCCGATCGGCGAGTCGGGCAGTCACGAGCCATGTGACCCTGCCCGCCGCAGGAGTAGCACAGCCTGCCTCTCGGAAGGCTGGCACTCCGCTGTGTGCCCCGCACTGCTGAGCCGGTGTCCTGAGGCCGTCTGCGTGGGGGTCTGGTCTGCCTGGACCCGAGAGTCATCCGTCGGCTACCTGCTGCCGAAGACTCAGCTACCTGCCGCCCTGCGCTAGGTCTCGCCGCTGAAGAAGGCTCTTCCAGGAAGCTCTCGATCAGGAGGGCTCGCTCCAGCACTCCCGCCTGGGTCGGAATGCTGAGGGAGATCAGCGACGCCCGAATCTCCTGCCACAAGCCCTGCTCGAAGGTCCGGGCCCGGAAGAAGGGGTCCCGTACCATGTCGGTCGAGTAGCGAGATAGGTCAGTGAACCTCGCCGCGTAATGAGCGACCGTCATGATGCCCTGGCGCAGCTGGAGAAGCTCTTGGATGCGCACCGCTCGGAGGGTGGCCGGGACGAACTCAGAGCGGAAGAGGCTCTCGAAGTCCGTCCAGAGCAAGGATGCCTCATCGTGAACCTGGAGCATCAAGCTCCACCATCGTCCTGCCGCCGCCTGCAGGAGGCTCGCCGCGAGAATCACCATGAGATCCGCCGGTGTCCTCACTAGCCTAAAGATCCTCACCACCGCCTCTAGCCAGTCCTCGGCGGCCTGGGGGTCCACCTCACCGCGAAACCTGGGCGGTCGCTGGCTCTGAAACTCATGCAGTGCCCTGAGGCGACGTGCATCGTCAGCGTCTGGTACTGGTAGCATCGGTGGCCCGGCGGGTAAAGCTACCACCGGTGCCACTGCTGGCAAAGGGCCCTGCACCGAGGCCTCATCGCTCGGTGGGCTGCCTTCGCGCCCTACACTCGGAACCCTAGCTGGCTGTCATCACGGGGCCATCCTGAAAAGGAGAACAAGAGCACCACAGTCAGAACAGTATACCTGGTGAGCTGGCACAAGTAATTACAAGGAAAACTTGATACTTTCATGAAGCAGATCAGTATACCTGGTGAGCTGACACAAGTAATCACAAAGAAATCTTGAAACACACACGCAATCAATGTTTTCATGCATTAAGTCGGAAATCAGGAGTCAGGGTCCTGGTGTACGGATACGTCGGCCGCCGCACCAACACTGGGCTCCCTGAACTGATAACCACACTCAATACACTAAACACTATTGCTTCATATAGAAAGAAAAGACGATCAGAGTCTGCGGTAGAACCGACCACCTCTGATACCAATTTGTCACGACCCGACCTCGGGGCCCGTGCCGTGACTACCCCAAACCCACCTTCCATAGGCCAGGGGCTGGCGACTAGCACCAAGGCGTAAATCCCGGTAAACAGGGAAGGCATTGCCTTTATAAGTAACAACCACCACAGAGTCAGCAAGCGGAAAGTAACTACAAAGTGCAGGAAAGTAAAGGGGGCCGGAATACAAGCCCAACAGAAAGTAAAACTGAAAAGGAAAAGAACAGCAACTGAAGAAAAGACGGCGGCCTCGTGTCGTCCACTAGCAATCCCACCTGAAGGGTGGGTACAGATAGCCTCCAGGCTCCTCGGGTCCCACGTCCGCTCCGAGCACGTCCCGCCCAGTGGTCCACCTCCAGGTACCGTCCTGCTCCACGCCCCAACCGTGATCAGCGATGTCCGTCGTCTGCATCCAACACAACAAGGTGCGGGAATAGCCCGTGCAGGGGTGAGTATAAGCTACTCAGTAAGGACCCCGAGACCCCCGAAGGTCTCCCGAAATCCACAAAAGATATAGCACAAAAAGGAAGGTGCAATCACGAAGTAACATCTGACTCGACTTAGGTATATGCCCATACATATACCTAAGTCCCCACTTCTAGCTCTGCTCACGAGCTCAAGAACAACTCAATCCACATAGGAAAGCAAGACTCAAATCCACAAAGGAGAGTAAACAGTAAATCCACATAGGATAGTTCAACACAATCCACAAAGGAGAGTAACATAAGATTCAGCTCAACCAGGTATACTTTTTCAGATGACGTCAAAGATGATCACTGATCCATCTAAGTCGTCGGACCCACGAAGGATCGATAGGTACTAACCCCCGCAAAAGACCCACATAGGATCGGGCTCACACAGAACCTGTAGGCAGTGGCTCACACAGAACCAGTAGTAAGGACCCACACAGGACCTGTAGCACTGATCCACGTAGGATCGCTGAGTGCAGTAGTCGACGCAGTCCACTGAGGATCTCTGCACAGTCGTCGCCGCAGTCCACGAAGGATCTCTGCTCTGTCGTCGTCGCAGTCCACGGAGGATCTCTGCTCTGTCGTCGTCGCAGTCCACGGAGGATCTCTGCTCTGCCGTCGTCGCAGTCCACGGAGGATCTCTGCTCTGTCGTCGAAGTCACAGCCAGCACTAGGGTTCCCGCACACAGCGAGCTCGTTTAGGAGGGTCCGCTCCACGAGCCGAGAGGCTGATACATCAACTGACACGTAGTCCGAAGTTGATGTATCCAAAAGTTCCGTATCGACAACAGGATCTCAACGCAACAGACGGCGCGTCAAACGGACGCCCGGTCTGAGAGTTATTGGCATTTTCGTCCCAGGGGCCCGGTTGGTTTTTAGGGCAAAACCAACCCGACCGTACTCCGCCTGTGTCCGATCCTCGGGCGGAGTATGCCAAAAGTTCCGTCTCACTTAGAGGAAACTACCACAGCTGACGGTACGTCGATCGGACGTCCGTAGCTCAAGTTATGAGCGTTTCCGCTCCGAGGGCCCGGTTGGTCTCGTGTACGAACCAACCCGGCCGAACCCAAAGTCTTCTGAAACCTTGAGTGTAATATACCGAAACGACCGTATCGATCCAAGGATCGCGTAAACGCTGACGGTTCGTCAATCGGAGGTCCCAGGCCCAAGATACGGGCAAAAGACCGAAGAGGGCCCGAAAACGGGGGTTCTGGGCCCGGGGCGACCCGGCCCGAACCCCCCTGGGTCGGACGAACCGGGTCGACCCGACCCGGCCCGACCCGGCTAGGCTGGGTCCGGTCCGGCCTGGGCGCGGCCCGGCCGGCTCGGCTTCGGCCGAGCGGCCGAAGGAAACCGCCGCGGGTTTGACCCGCGGCTTGGAGGAACGTTGCCCGCGCGGGCCGCGTGCTGGGTGGC
Source organism: Viscum album (assembly GCA_963277665.1). Taxonomy (NCBI): domain Eukaryota; kingdom Viridiplantae; phylum Streptophyta; class Magnoliopsida; order Santalales; family Viscaceae; genus Viscum; species Viscum album. The sequence continues at coordinate 733,992,079 of OY728139.1, read as the reverse complement.
CGGACCGCGGACGCGGTCCGGCGGTTCGCCGCCGCCGCGGCCGAGCCGCGGCGGATTCCTCCGGCGGCGCGCCGGGCGCCGCCGCCGCCTTCCGCGGGCCGCCGGAGTTGCTCCGGTGGCCCGTTTTGCCTCCCGTCTGCGCCATAGCTCCTCCCAGGGGCCGATCTTCACTGCGGGATCAACGGATCGCCCCTGCCGCACGGTTCGTCGTCGTCCGCCAAATCCGCACAACAAAAAGATCGGCGGAGGGTTGCCAGGTCTTGTTTGTTAGACCCGCACCCTCCGCGTTAGTCATAAACTCAACGGGAGGAAAAGAAAATAACCAATCAACAATTTTAAATAAATTAAAATTGTTCCGTGATCGGGTTCTTTATTTTAAAAGAATAAACACGGGAAATAAAATATTCCAACAACCCCTACCTCGAAGTCGCCGTCGGACGTGAGGTCGTCGCGGAATCACTCATCGCGAAAGGAGGGGATCGTCACGTCGTTCGCGGAAAAGAGGTTCGTCGCACCGTGGGAAAAGCGTCGCACCGACGATCTCCGGATCTAGAACAAACGGATTTAATTAATTAAATCCGTTGTTATTGAAATTAAAAAAAAAGGAGAATTAAACGATCCGTTTCTCACCTTAGTTGCCGAACGAGGATCGGTCGCGGAAGAAGAGGCGTCGCCGAAGAACGTCGCGGGTAGAGCTCGTCGACGTCGCAGATCACGGTGTGCGTCGTCGAATTCTGGTTCCGGCGTTCTTCGCGTTCTTCGCTTTCTTCGCGTTCTTCGCGGGGAGGGTGGAGGCTCAGAGGATTCGCACAACGATAGCAATCCTCCAAAATAGACAAGTTTGTCTATTTTATTAATTTGCCAACGAACGCAAACGCGTAAGTAACGACCCATTAAATTCGTTGAATTAATTCCACGAATGAAACAGCCCATTTAATTCACGAAATAAACCGCCCAATTAAATGGTCTGTTAAGAATTAAGGAAAACGCATCGGTTGACTTTTCAGTTATTTTGACGGGTTTTCGCGGGTGCGTTACTTAGCGAAAGAAACGGCGGGGCTCGTGCGGGCCCCACCACACAAATATCCTACCAAGGGGTAGGGTATTTCCGGATAGCACCCTATCCGCTTTAACTCAGTTCAAGTGGCTTCCAAGCGGCTTCCAAGCGGCTTAAGTGAAATAAAATAAAGTTGTCGCACAACCTTTATTTTATTTCCGACCTAAAGCCCAAAATTTTAAAAACCCCGGTTGAGCAAACACAACTCCGGAAGAGGCGTTTCTAAGCAAATACCGGCGCTGTGATTTCATCAGTGCCCTCAGAATTCGATTCCGGGCACCGGTTCAAAAGATAGAAAAACCCGCTCGTCCGTTCACTGAACGTACCCGAGCCAAACTTCGGAAATTGATTCCGGGCACACCGGGCCTCGGAATCAGGTGCCGTCTGAAGCTGCGCTCTTGTAAAATTCCAAAGAAAATTAAGAAAAAAAATTTCCTTGAAATTTTTGGGTCTTTACAACCTCAGTTATACTCATAGGTGTTGTCCATTCTTGGATTGCCTTGGTCTTAGAAGGATCAACAGAGATTCCATCTTTAGAGACAATATGGCCAAGAAAAGAAATCTCATGAAGCCAGAATTCACACTTGCTAAACTTCCCATATAATTCATGTCTTCTCAGAGTCTTTATGATAATGCGCAAGTGACTTTAATGATCCTCGAAGCTTTTAGAGTATACCAAGATATCATTAATAAAGACCACCACAAATTCATTGAGATATTCCTTGAAGACTCTATTCATCAGATCCATGAATACAGAGGGTGTATTAGTCAATCCAAAGGGAATTACAGTAAACTCGTAATGCCCATACCTAGTTTGAAATACTGTCTTCAGAATGTCTACCTTCTTTACACACAACTGATGGTATCCAGATCAAAGTTCAATCTTTCAAAAGTATTGAGCTCCCTGTAGTTGGTCAAATAAATCATCAATGCGAGGTAGGGGATACTTTTTCTTTATTGTTATGGCATTAATCTCCCTATAGTCGATACATAACCTCATAGATCCATCTTTCTTTTTAACAAAAAGAATAGGGGCTCCCCATGGAGAAACACTATGGAGAATAAATCTCTTGTTAATCAATTCCTCTAGTTGTTTCTTTAGTTCGACTAATTCCACAGTGGCCATTCTATAATGGGTCTTCGATATAGGCCTCGATCTAGTAATTAAATCAATGGTAGACTCAACTTCTCGTTCTGGAGGATGTCCATGTAAATCATCTGAAAATACATCTACATATTCATTTACAACAGGTACATCCTCTATTTGAACATTCCTTTCCTCACCCACAATCATTTCTTTCTCTTCCTCCCCAATAATTGAATTTAGTTGAGCTACTGGGGTGGATCTAGATAAGAATTAGGTGGTGATGATTCTCTCTAAAGATAAGGTGTTCCTTATCATCATCATCAAAAATCGTAACCTCCTTCTTCTTACAATAAATCTTTGCATCATAGTCCGAAAGCCAATCCATACCGAGGATTATATCAAACTCAATCATAGGTATGACGATGAGATCAGCAGATAATGAACATTTATGTGCTCTAATGGGGACTGTTTCACAAAACATTGTTGTAATGATACTTCCCTTAGGAGTTTTAAATGACAAATCCCTTGTTAAATAAAATTGGAAATATCTAATTTTCTTAGCAAAATGGGAAGATATGAAACAATGCGATGATTCAGAATCAAATAATGCATTTTCTAAACTTGAGGAAACCATTAAATTACCTGCCACCACGTCTTTTGGAGCTTCTACCTCAGTAGTAGTGATATAAAAAGCTTGCCCTTGATCCCTTGGCCTTTTATGAGGTAAGTTCCTCTAACGATTAGAACATTCATTTGCTTAATGTCCCATCTCCCTGCAATTGTATCATTGAAAATTGGTAGCTTCCTTCTTCCCTTTGCATTCACGAGCTTGGTGGCCTTTCTCACCACCCTTGTAACAGACACCCATTCCCTTCAAGCAAGTACCAGGGTGTTTCTTCCCACATTTACCGCAGGATGGATATTCATCCTTTCCCTTCTTCCCATTATTTCCATTCCCAGATTGATTAGAATATCTATTCTTCTTTTTCTTTTCTTTAAAGTCATAAGACTTAGAGAATTCCTTTTCTGTTTTGATAGCACATGAGACAATGTCTTCGTACGACGAGAAGGATTGTGAGACTAATGATCGACAGAGAAATGGTTTTAACCCATCAAATAACTGATCAGTCTTAATTCCTGGGTTACGTATATAATCTCCAGCATACCTTGATAACCTTGTAAAGTTAGCCTCATACTTTGTGACATTCTCATCCTCCTTTTGTCTCAGACTCAGAAATTTCCTTTCTATATCTGGTTGATGGCCACGAGGAAAGTATTTTTCTAAACACAAATCTTTGAACTCCCTTCATTCCATATTTGATACTTCATCATCTTCCTTTGTGTTTTGAATCAATGACCACCATTGATCAGCATCTCCAGTGAGGCGGTAAACTTCCATGATAACTTTTTCCCTTTCACTACTCCCCAAAGCCTGAAATATTTTCTCTAGGGAATTTATCTATTGCTCAGCTACTAAGGGATTTTTACTCCAATTGAACATTTGTGGTTGTTTCCTCATGAACCGATCTAACATTGATCCTTCACACTGCGGATTAGGGTGCTCCATACGGGTAAGGTTATTATTCATAACCTGAGTGAGTTGTCCCAGTATGGTGATTAGTGGATCGACACCAGTTGCATCACCAGCTCCACAATAATTATCTTGAGCAGGAGGGAAATCCCTACATGGAGTGCATGCATTGATACGGTTTCCATTTCTTCTACTAGGTGCCATTTCTAAACAATGGCATAAACTAGATCAGTTTATGAATCAAAATACATAATACCATACTTATAAAACACTTAACATAAATTGAACTATTTATGGATATAATCCATAATCATAAAAATGTTTTGTTTGAGAAGTATATACTCCTAAACCCTTAATAATGATTTGTAATGAAAATGAGAGTTATCCTAAGCATATACCCTAGGAGTGTCGTAACCAAGAGTGCAGCAAGGCCCGTTGTCGTGCACCAGTTCCCGTTCGAGTCTAGCTCAAAGCGGTGTGTTCGGGTTTTACCCCTTGGTACATCTGTGCCAGAGCCGCCTCTACCTGCTCGTATCCAGATAGGGATGTATTTCTTGGAAAACTCACAAAATCTATAGAATACCAAAATTATTGAAAATTCTTCTATACCAATCCTCAAAGTCCATCTTAGTTCTATGTGCTCTAATCAGAGTTTATCTAAATCTAGCTTCTAAGGTTTGTACTAAACTTCCTCTGATACCAACTGTAACGCCCCAACCCCTGTTACCTAGAGTTGGGGAATTATTACATAACATTGGCATGATCACAAGAAAGATCAAATCTCGAAAGACCGATTGGTTTAGTAGCCTTGGAAACACTAGATATATTCATAAAGTTTTACATTACATCATGAAGTGAAAAACTACTACAACAACATATTGTCTTCATAATCCACACTATTATCCCCTCATAATATCCCTGCAGGTCATTCATAATTTACTTCTTCACATCCTGGGAAAAACAAAAAATAGAAAAGGGGTGAGCTCAAATGCCCAGTAAGGATAACCATATATCAGAAACATTCGTAAATAAGAATAAACATTTAAGGTAGTGTATAACTAAAACAAAATCCTTTTAAACTTGAATTTCAACATAGTATGGAAAAAATAAAATGAAATAATGCCATTTACTTATTCACATGGATATTCTACTAATCGAATAATCACATGCAATATCAATAACCACTTTCATAATGATGGAATGCATAATGCCAGACTATCATAACCACATAGCCAAGGCCTCGTGCCAAGACTACAAATAAGATTTTTCCAAGGCCTTGTGCCAAGACACTAGTTTGTCTCATGAGACCTACCGATGCATCGAGGAGCTATAGCGGGCTCCACCCGTCACATATTAGGTCCGATGCATTCCCATATGAAAAGGATTAAGCCTAACATAAACATTCATATTAAAACTAGCATACGAAATGTAAATACATCATCCCTGAACCATGAATGGTATAAAAATAACACATCCACAGTCAAACATATCACAAAACCTTCAATATAATATAGAAGTTTTGTTTCATAATAAATAAACTTCAAATAAGCGTAAAATATATCAATGGTTGTTGACATAGATGAAATCAAAACTCTTTTTAGAGAAATATCTCTTTCTATTTTGAAATCATTTAAGAGTCATATATTTATAAAATAAATCATTTTCTTTGAAAATATTCTTATAAGATTGTAAAGGAAGCTTCGAAGATTTTATAACGGCGGAAAATAGCTGCACCCGCCGTATAAGTAAAAAAACATTCTTACCTTAATTCTGTCGAAAAGGTTAAAAGCACCTTGTTTGGAAAATGACGGAAAGATTCCTTTAAAAACCGCTTATAAAAAGTCAAACAAGGGTATAAATGAATTTAACCCATATTCTTGTAAATATTAAAAATGTTTTGAAATACATTTTTAAGAAACATGGATGTGGATGATAAAGAGATCCGAGTAGATTATTACATATATACAACCTCGGATAATGAAGAGGTTGCGAAATAAACCCTTGCCTTGTAATTTTCCTTGGTTGGGGGTATGTTAACCTCCGGTATAATGGTGAAATAATTTTTATTAAATTATACAAGAATCATATACATTAATAGGATATCATATATGATCTTTTAACATTGATTTGTTATTAATATCTTAGTATTATCATTATTTCGGGTGTTAACTTACTCATTTTCTATTATATGTTTTGTTATGTTGTTGACACTCCTTTTTCATCACAGAGTCCAATGAAATTTAAAGAGAAATGACTTAGCACAATTTGATTCATCCTTTGAAGAAAATATCAAAAATCGACAAAGGCATGAACAAAGGATCAAAAGCACATGTGCCGTGCAAGTTCTATCACTGTCGTGCAAGTACACTTGCGCGACGCCTTATGGTCGCGCAAGTGACTTGTGCGACCTATGTGGTAACTGCCCGGGGTCTTCTCCTGCTTATAAATAGACCCGGTGGGCCCCCCATTTCGAGAGGAGTTTTTCCAGAAACTTAGATTTGAGCTCTCGGCACCCTAGTCTCTTCTCAAAGCTTCTAAAACAATTCTAAGGTAATTTCTTACCTAGAATGGAAAATCTAAAGAGGGGGAGGTAGGCCTAAGGTTTGAAACTCATCAACACTTGCACGCCTGAGTGGATAGCCTTTAAGGGAAAAGGGCCACACTTGCGTGCCGCCATACGCCTTCAAATAGATCTTGTGCGCCCCTCTTCTAGAAGAACCTCAATAGGATTCTAAAGGCTTTAATGAAGAGTCGCTCAAGTATTACCCTACTGGTTAACCATCGCGCAAGTACATCATTTTCCACATAGGCGTATACCTGCGCGACCAAAACTTGTGCACCCACGCAGTACCAGCGCGCCTACTAGGACTTGCGCGGCCCTACCTTTTTGGGTGCCTTTCTTGCCCATTTCACCCATCTTAAGCCATTACACCTTTCCTATTCAAGATTCAGTCTTCAAGACACTCTCCAAATCCATTTTATGGCATGATTTCATGATTTGACTTCTTTATGTGAAATGAATTTTGTGGAATATATCTCAAAACCTAGTGATTTAAACATCTTTATGTCACTAAAGATTGAGACTTCATTCATTCAACCTCATCCTTTAAGATGAGAGAATCCTTAACATGGGTCTCCTTTTCAGAAATAATCCCCAGTAATAAGTCCTCTAATATGGGAATCCTCTTTAGGAGTAAGCCCCAAGTCCCTTAATTTTTGGGCATCCTCTTCGGAGTAAGCCCCAGATCCCCTAACCTGGGCTTCCATTTCAAGAGTAAGCCTCAGTCTCAAGCTTGGACATCTTCTTTAGGAGTAAGCCCCAATTCTTAAAATTCCCAAATCTACGCATCCTCCTTAGGAGTAAGCCCCAGTCTCCTAATTTGGGCATCCTCCTCAAGAGTAAGCCCCAAACCTTAATCATTGACCTGGGCATCCTTTTCAAAAGTAAGACCCAGTCTTAATTTCTCTTAACCAGTCCTAATTTACCTTTGATCTGGGATTCCTTTTTTAGGAGTAAAACCCAATCATAAGTCTACTCCTAATTTGGGCCTCCTTTTTAGGAGTAAGCCCCAAGTTCGAGTATTCAAAATCTCCATGAACCAAAAATAACTTTATGGACCATGTTCCTGGATTTCTTCCCTGATGTAAATCCTAACCTTCATTTATCTGGGCAGTCATACATACATAAGCCCCACATTATTTCTTATGATTGCATCTTTCATGGCACAATTGTCGAATTTTTACCAATACCTCTTGTTTCTCACACCGAGAATCAATCACGTGATCTTAGAGTGTAAAAGTAATTGTGACATCCTTCTTTGAGCCATCAATCATAAAAATCATACTCCCTTACTCGAACTACGTGGGCTATGATTCCTTTTTTAAACAAAGGATACGTAGGTAGCTCGTCTACGGGTTCGATCCCAACTCTAAAATAATCCATGTCCTTCTGAATGACAATAAACTTCTAGTGCCCCATTGAGTGGCTTTAAAACCAGAATGGTCATCATAATGACCAACAGACATCTGTATAAATGTGTCGAAGGGTACCATTGACCAAGAATCTCTAACAAATACAGATGATTCTCTATCGATGAAGAACCTCGAATACATACAAAAGATTCCCTAAATATCCTACATATTTAATCATTGATTGTTAGATCTGAAGGAAAGCTCATTTTATACTTGGTAATGTAATAAGGATTCACGAACATAACATAAATCTATAAAGTGAGTCCCGGAGTAGACAATAATTCCCCTCAAAAAGGTGTGATGAGTCCGACCTCCCATCCTCTCGACCAATGAAAATTCCTAAGCCTCATCAGTCCACAAACTAATGAGAACCTACCTTTGGAAAGTAGGTCCGAATGGATGTGGAATCATTGGATGTTTCCGGTTCTACGAACAAACCCGTTAGAAACTGATCAGAACGTTTGAACCCCCATCAAGGAGGTCATCCTCGGATTCCGAGGGAAACAAACATGGTGAACCCGACGTGAATCCTTAACCAAGGTAAAATGATGTTTTACATATTTGTTAGGACACTATTTAAAACTCAATGAGAGGGACAACAAAAAAAATCATTGACATATGTGCTCATCCAAAAGATGTAGTGGCTGAATTTATCTTCATTACGTCTGTTATATCAAACAAGAACTCTTTTTCCAAGATCTTATGTATTTCTAGAATGGCTGCTCTCAAGTTCACACCTGTGAATACAGCTGCTGTAAATGCCACTGCTGCTACTCCTGCTGGATCGTCGTCTGCTATTAGGAAGATATCACCTACTCAGCGTGTTCAACACTGGGTATCAAACGCACTGGTTAAAGAGTACCGTCAACACAGTACCATCTCAACTCTGGAGGCTTCCCGACAAGCCCTCCAAGTAAACAACTCACATCGGTCGTCCGGACAACGACGACTAGTGATCAAGAAGCAGGCGGTGCTGACTACCGTCTCCAACCATTTCAGGTCATTATCCCCGGAACGCAATCACCATTAGCTCCATTATGTTGGGGAGGTGAATGAGCAGGTCCCGCAGGACCTTAATTCAAACAGATAGAAGTCTTTCCTGAGGGCTCCCACCAACATTCGCCGCCAGACTCGTGTGGCTATGCGCCATCAACATGATGAGGGTACCAACTCCAAGCATTCGGCTCAGGTTCCTCGAACCTGAGAAAGCAAGAAGAACCACCAGTGGTGGAATCTAGTCAACAGTGAGTAGGTTCTCATCTCTGCCATCTCCGGAGAAGTCCACCAACCTAACTTGGTGGCAAGCAACGAGCAGGCACAGACACCTTCCCGTTTTAAACCCGCTGTCCAGCAGACTCGTCTGGCAGCATCACGCCAATCCCTCCTGGAAATTCTGGCGGAGTACTATAGGCAAGAACATACACCTGTTTAAACATCATCAGCTAGTCAGCAGGATCATCTGACTACATATGATGGATCTCATCAACCACGTTTTGCGCAGTGCAATCAGCAGGCACATACATCTGCTAGTAATAATCAAGCCTACCAACAGTCTCGCTTGGTAGCATTTAGAGAAGTTAGTCAGAATGCCCCGACAACAAATATGAGGCAGACTCAACTCTCTGCACCCACACTTGAGTACTGTCAGGATTCACTGACAGGAAAAGGAGGACACGAGCAGGCACATACACCTACTCCAAGCCCGGAATGGACGTATATTCTCGTTCCGGCAACTGACGTCACCAAGCATATTCTATCAATGGTGAAAGAGAAAAATCAAATCCCTGCTCATATTCTGGATGCCTGCCAGGATATTATAACAACTTCAGTGGAATATCAGGGAAAGACACATAAACCTATCCCTATCAGTGGAGTGATACATTGAGAATTCACTCCGAAACATACACACACATCTGTTCTAGTCCAAGAGGGTTATGGGGCATACTCCCCAATATCATACGGATGACCTTGTCAGGCACATACACCTGATTTGAGAGGATATCATCAGCCTAACCTGACCATCTTTCCTGATCAGGCACATACACCTGCTCAGATCATCCACTTTCATCAACAAGTGGTTTCCAAGGAGAGTAAGAAGGTGTCTAAGAAAAATACCTACCCAGAACAGTCAGGAGATCAAGAGCCGATCTATAACAAGGCCTTTCTCGATGATGGAGTTCTTGAAGCCCTCAGACAATTATCTGTTGTAATTCAAGATTATTCTCCCTTAGTTCCAACAGTGGGATCATTAATTCCGAAGGTCTTCAAAAGACACTTCCTCGTGAAGTCTTGATTCATGAAAAATCAGTCAATCTCGAAGTTTCATCTTCAGATGAGAGCCACAGGAACCCTCTGTGTGGTCAGAAGACCAAGGATCAAGAGATCCCATCTTTTGATGTAACCGATTATGGTGGTCCTCCCCATGATGATGAATTTCGCTGTGAAAGTCCTCTCCGCAGTAGTGATGCACATTGCTCGGAAAATGTTCCAGTGGATAATGTAGTGCCGAGAAAGCCCTCTTATCTTGAGGCACTTGCAAATGCGAAACCAGTCATGTCTGAAGCTTCATCTCTAGCAGGTGAAATAATTTCTCAATCAGAAGATAGCCCAGGGTGTAGGTCATTCTCTGAACCACCCCTAAGTCATGCATCTTCTAGTTTGATCAATGATTTCTCTACCAATCCTGTTGAATCCAATGAAGCAACAAGGAAACACCAACTATGGTCAAATAAGGTAGAATAATATTCATCAAATGATAAAGAGGAAATGCTAAATATGAGAGAAAAACTAGCGAAAGGTGAAGTGCCAGTTATGTTTTGGCCTCTGGCTGACTCTCAGTATAATATTCCAGAAATGTTGACGAAAGATGAAATTCATGATATTCGTCTCAACATATGGAAATCTATTTGTCAGTTGAAAAAGAAATTATTATATTATGATGAATATGAAAATCATCTTATGATAATAGAAGGGTTACAATGTCAGATTTATTTGGCGTCTCTATCAGTCTCTTGATATCCGAAGGCTGAAAAGCAGTAGAGAGCCCTTCAACGTTCATGCCCTGGCGCACTAAGAAGATTGTGTCAGTTAATTGCCAATTTCCCATCTGGTATTTGTGTCAAAGGATGGGGTGTTCATAGAGCACTACATTTTACGGTGCTCTCCAGTCAGCAAAGCCTGCTGAATATGGTCTCATGCAATGTTATTGCCCATGGCCGGCTACAGTCAATGGTCTTTGTTTGTAATCAAAAGCATGCCCAAGAATAGGATTAAACTAGTTCCTCTCAAAATCAAGAATACAGAGAACACATTGTTGAATTACTCTTTCATCAAGCAAACGAGAATATTGAACAGGCCTCTCGTTTAGAGCAAGAACGTCACCAAATGACAGAAGTGTCGGAAATCATCCAACAGTCTATTGAACCGGGTGATAAAAGCGGATACAGATTAATGCATCCAGCTAATTTCTGGACTAAGGTTCGGAAGATTAGGAGGACTTTCAAGAAAGTCTCAAACATAGCATGCTATGAACCACCCCAGCTCGCCAGACTGGGGAATCTTTTAAACCAACCCTAGGAATCAACAAAAAGGATTCGGGGAGTTGAGTGAGAATAGCAGGAACAACCCCAGTCCACTGGACTGGGGACTTTTTCAAATCATCAATCCACTCCTCAGAGAAAGTCGGTCTTTTCTCGATTAGGGAAGAAACCTCAAGAGGAACGAAGAGACAAATTATCAGAAGATTCCCTCCAAATTACGGTTCATCAAGAAGTTCCTGAGGGATTGAATCAAAAAAAGGCAATGTCTCATCAAAGACATGGAAGAAGAAAATATCACAGAAATGCTGATAGAAGGGATGCAATGAGTTATGCATCAATCAAGGTCATCAATGTCGTTGTTGCTGATCCACCAGATGAGGCTCACTCAGGGGACTCAGATAAAGAGGTTTTTACTCAAGAAGATGTGCGCTCCGACACAAATTAACAAGGTGTGCGTACACGAAGTCAAAGGATTACTCAGAACCTAGGTAATCCTTCGAGTAACCCACTTCCCCCTCTCCGAAAAGGATCAAACAAAGGGAGGGGAAAGAACCAGGTTACATATCCTTCCTTTGGAGAAGGTCAATCGCTCTCACTAGAGGAGATATTTGCACAACAGGAAGAAGAAATGAATGAATTAAGAAGGTTGAATGCAAAACTACTTCAGAGTAGTCTTCTTCTTAAGCATGTTATAGTCAGTCAGCCAAAGAAATTTTTTGCAGCTACTGAGATGGATCAAGAATATCCTCCTCTATCAGTACACCCTCACAGGTCTAATCCTATGGGTCAAGTGCAACAACAGTTGGCAGTGCTACAATCAGTTACAGCACCAATCGCCACATCTGTCCAAGCTGCAGTCATTGCACCTACCCAAGTCCAAGTTCAACCGGATGTTTCTCAAAAGTTAATAACTACTATTGAGTCATTAACAGCTCGGTTGGAAAAAATGGAAGGGAACCGTGTGCAAGTTCAACCAGAAAAGAATGTTTACCCTGAATGGGTATATTTAATTTCTCCTCCATCCAGTTTTGGGAACCCTATATTCCCTATTTTCAATGGATCATGTGATCTTGAACAACATTTGACGCATTACGTGTCTTGTTGCGATCCTATGATGGGAACTTCGGAGTAGAAAGAAGTAGTGAAACTCAGATGCTTCGTGCGAACCTTGAAAGGAGAAGATTTTGTTTGGTATACCAGCTTGAAATCCCGATCAATTACCGGATGGGTGGATCTTCGCTAAAAATTCCTCCTTCAGTTTAGCTCAACTTTGCCAAAAACAACAGTTTTCGATCTTACAAACTGTAGGCAAGGGGATAATGAAAGGGTATCTGATTTCATTGCTCGATGGAAGGGATTAACATATTCCTTGAGTTTAGCACTCCCTTATGAAGAATTGTTGCCAATCTCTTTGGAAAATCTGTGTGACGAATTACACACGTCGTTAATCCCTGTGAAATACAGAGGAGGGTTTTGAGACCTTACTTCAATCGCTCAGCAGATTGATGATTCCCTTATACAGGCTAAGGCTAAATCCCGTGTAATTCCATCAGCTCTAGGAAGGAGAATGGGTAAAGCACAAACTACTACAGTTATGCTTAAACCAGCACCTGTACCTATTTATACCTCAAAACCGTCATCTTCTCTAAGGGCTCCACCTTCTGAGAGCCAAAAACAAAGGCCTTTTCGTCCAGATGATCAAAAAGATCAAAGATGAAAAGAATTTGAGGATCTAAAGAGAAAAACATATTCTTTATGAAATGAACAAGTTCCTAGTTATTTCATTTTGGCTCTGGAAAACAATTTGGTTCAATTTCCAATACCCAAGAGGCCAAACAAGAAAGGAGATGATGACCGTCATAATTATTTCCCTTTTCATCAAATATTGGGGCATCCCATCCCGGAGTGTTTTGTCTTCAAAGACCTCCTGCAAAAGATAGTCGACTCGGGACATGTCACATTGAAAGGCTCTTCAGCCCAGGTATCATGTGTCACTACTACAGTTCCAGAGGAGGAAGATGAATGGAAGGAAGTCAAAAGCAAAAATGCAAAAAAGTATGATGATTGGATGGTCAGAAATACAATCAATCGAAATCATGCTATTTTGCGAACAAAATTAAGGAAACCAATTGTGTCTTATACCATGAATGTTGAGGAAAAACCCTCTTCGTCAGAGGGAAGTCCTCAAAGAAGCAGTATTATTCAAAGAACGAAAAAGAATCACAAGAAGATGAGTATGTGTCAAACCCTAAGTTGTCTTTGACTTTGGTGGACTTCATGCCATATACTTCAAATCCACAGGCACCGCCCCACCAAACGACACAACCTAAACAGGCTAATCAGGCAGAGTCTTCATCCAACAAAGAGTTAATCTTCGGTTCTGTTAATAGGATTCAATTAATAGATCCATATGCCAGTCGCAGTTTCAATTTTGATGAGCTTGAATTCCCTATATCTAACAGAGGAATTAGAGGAAGTACAGGGGCTCAGGATACAGGGGAAGATGTGGATCTTTCAGAAGCCACAATTCCAATTCTACCCCTACTAGAACTGTGTACGCAATAGAAACTCATGGTAGAGCCCTTCAGAGAGCTCAGCAAGAACAAGTAAGTTCTTCTACCTATAACAAATTCAGTCCTGCCATAGTTATTTTGGAAGACCGGTTGAAGGTTCCATCTTCTTCCTCTCAGCAAGTAAATAGATCTAATCAGTCTAATCTTCCAAAACCAGAAATATTGCCAACTCCTATCCCAATACAAGATGCATCAACTTCCAAAGCATCTACTTCCAAGGTACCTGCTAAACCACATATTCCTATTGGGAAAAGAAGATATCTGGATCAAAATAATGATATATTGAAACACTTGGCCCATTTACCAGCCAATTTATCAATTCTGGATGCTTTGAATCTGTCAAAAAATCTTCGGGAAGCACTCATCGAGGCTTTGTCAAGTCCTTTGGAGTTTGAAACTGAAATTGCTGCAGCTGAAGTCTATCACATAGAGAAGAATCCTGCAGAATGCCATGCAATAATATCTTTTACTGATAAAGATGAAGATGATGTTGTGCATGGGAATATTAGACCCTTGTACTTGTCTGGAAAAGTCAATGGCATGGATGTTCGAAGAGTTTTCATTGACAATGGTTCAGGAGTCGACCTCATGCACATTCGTACACTTCGTCGATTGGGCCTCACAGAATCTGATTTATCTCCCTCCACCATTATGCTACAGGGATATGATAAAAATGAACAAGAACCACTGGGTGAAGTTACACTGAGAGCTAATTTTGGAGATCTTGTATCCAATTCATATTTCATTGTTGTTGATCAGGACTCAGCCTTCAACATTTTTCTTGGAAGACCCTGGTTACATCAACATGTGGAAATCCCTTCTTCATACCATCAATTTCTCAAATATTGTTTCGATGGTCCTGTTCAGATGTTGTATGGTGATAAGGACCCATTCAAGACATGTGAGTCTCAATATATTGAGGCATAATTCTATCACATGAAGCAAAGGAAGAAATCCATAACAAAGGAGATTACCAAATTTAATGCTCCATATGGTTTGGAAAAAATTCCAGTAAATCCATTTACACATGTGAGTACAGATTATGTGTTGCCTATCAGTCAAATTTACAAGATAGACCCAAATCAAAATACTATTATGGAAAGATCCATAATCTCAATTACAGCAATCGAGCCAGACAACATGGGAGAAATTGGTAATCTACCAAGCAGTGATGAAAGCACAAATGGTGACGTCTTCATTTCATCTGCTGAAATCCAACAAGTCTATGCTTCACAAATTAGGCCAGAAGATTTTATAGCAACATTAGAGGTGAACAATAATGTTGATTCTCAATCCATCATCTCCTCTTTATTACCCAAAGAAGACCCTTCATCATCAATCGGGTTGGAAATGGAAGCTTCTTCTTAAAAATATGCAAATTTAGACATCTCTTCAGATCATGAGAATTCTACATTATCATATACTATGAAAGTTGAAACGGAAGAAATAACACATGAAGAAGAAGAAAAAAATATTAGAGATTCTCCTCCAGCATTTGAAGAGGGTATCTCTACCACTATGGATGAACTCAGAGAAATAAATCTGGGTACAAAAGGAGATCCACGCCCCACTTTAATCAGTGCGGCCATGACTTTTGAAGAGCAAGAGATGTATATTTCTTTCCTAAAGCTAAATAAGTATATATTTGCCTAGAACTATACAAAAATGCCCAGGCTTGATCCTGATGTTGCTACTCATCATTTGGGTTTACCAGAAGAACATCGAGGATTTAAGCAAGTCGTGAGAAGAACACACCCAACTTATGCTTCCAAAATTGAAGCTGAAGTGGATAAGATTATCAAAGCTAACTTCTTCAGAGAAGTTCAATATCCCAAATGGTTGGCTAATATTGTCTCTGTAAATAAAAATAATGGACAAATTAGAGTTTTCATTGATTTATGAGATCTTAATCGGCATTGTCCTAAGGATGATTTCCCAGTTCCGATTACAGAACTTCTAATTGATGCAACAGCTGGATATGAAGAACTTTCCTTCATGGATGGATATTCTGGATATAATCAGATCCGAATGGCCCCCGAAGACAAGGAATCTACAGTCTTTAGAGCCCCTCAAGGTTTGTTTTGTTACCAGGTAATGCCCTTTGGCTTAAAGAATGCAGGTGCAACATATCAGTGTGTCATGCATCGTATCTTCAAACCCTTCTTAGGGAAGTTTGTTTAATTCTATGTAGACGATTTGGTAGTTAAATCAAAACAATGTTCTAATCACTTGGAAGATTTGGAAGTCATATTCTATAAGCCTCGACAACATAATTTTAAGATGAACCCCTTAAATTGTGCTTTTGGGGTAACCTCAGGTAAATTTCTCGGCTTTGTTGTGCTCCATCGTCGTATTGAAGTCGATCCTGAGAAGACCAAGTCAATACTTGGTATTTCACCACCTCAAAATATGAAATAATTAAGAGGACATCAAGGACACTTATCCTATATTTGGTGTTTCATCGCCAATTTAGCAGGAAAAAGTTTACCCTTCACCAAATTGATGAAGAAGGGAGTCACTTACAAGTGGACTGAATAATGTCAAGAAGCATTCGATATTCTCAATAAATACCTCTTGAGTCCACTGGTACTCATGCCACCTGTTGAATGAAGACCACTTATCCTCTATGTGACAGATCTAGAGTGATCATTAGGTGCCTTTCTTGCTCAAAAGAATGATGTTGGGAATTAAAACAGCCTCTACTATCTCAGTCAAACCATGCTTGAAGCAGAAACCTAGTATTCAAGTATTGAGAAGTGATTCCTGGAATTAATCTTTGTAGTTCATAAATTGAGACACTACCTGCAACATCATGAGGTCCAATTGGTATCTCGCAATAACCCACTCAAATTTATCCTAAGTCATCCAATGCTTACAGGACGTCTGGCAAGGTGGGCAGTTATTTTGTAGCAATTCGATATTCAGTATGTGTCTGAAAAGGCGATAAAGGGCCAAGCTCTGCCTGATTTCTTAGTGGAACAACCTTCCGTGGAAGACAGAGCATCAGATATTGAACTCCCTGATGAGGAAGTATTCTCTATTCAAGAAAGTCCTCATGCATGGGAAATGCATTTTGATGGTGCTTCCAGAAGTCCAACAGGGAGGAAAATGTAAAATCCTAAATTCAACAAAGTCGGCTTAGGAATTGTGCTCATTTTTTCAGAAAAGGCAGTGTTACCTTATTCCTTCTTATTGTGGGAAGGTGGTACCAATAATGAAGAAGAATACCAAGCTGTCATCGTAGGTTTGGAATTAGCACTCCAAACACAAGTGAATCATATAAAGGTGAAACGTGATTCAGACCAGGTAATGAAAAAAGTCAATGGGGATTCTGCCATCCGAAAAGAAGAACTAATCCCTTTTTATGATTACGTCAGAGAGTTAATGGAGGAATTCCCTTTGGAACCGAAATCTTCTTATGTCCCAAGATCACAAAATGCTCAAGCTGATGCATTGGCTAATATAGCAACAGCTCTGGAAGATACAAATCGGGACGAGATAACCATCAGTATTGCCCACTGTCATGCAATTTCACCTTATTTTCGAATAAGAATAGAGGAAATTAATGAAATTAGTCCCATTCCTGAATTGTATGGTCATACTATAGGATGGAGGTCACCTATCAGGGAATACCTTCAAAATGGAACACTTCCACCTGATAGAGCCGAGAAAGAACAAATTCGGCGATGTGTGGTCAATTTTACTCTTTATGATAGCTCAGATCACCTAGAAAAAATTCTCTACAAATATGGTTTTGATGGAGTTCTCTTCAGATTCATTGATGGTGAAGAGACAGTGGCTGTCATAAAAGAAGTGCATGTAGGAGTCTGTGGTGCCCACCAGTCTGGACATAGATTGTCAGATCAAATTTGAATGCTTGTATACTTTTGGCCTTCAATGATACGAGATTGTGTCAATTTCACAAAGAAGTGTCATTCATTCCAAGTACATACCAACATCATCCATCAGCCTCTAGAGTTGCTTCGTACATCTAAATACTCATGGCCATTTGCCACATGGGGAATGGATGTGGTGGGACCTTACACTTCGTCTACGGCTAAGCAGTTTAAGTATATTCTTACTACTACTAACTTATTTTCCAAATGGGAAGAGGAAATACCTCTCAAGTAAGTCAGTTCTAAATGCATTGTTAGCTTCATCAAGTCTAACATCATTACCAGATTTGGTGTCCCTCATACCATATTGACGGACAATGGCACCAATTTCTGTTCATCTAAGATGAAGAAGTTGTATCAAGAATACAACATCAAATTCAACCATTCATCTCGGTATCATGCAGTGGCCAACGGCCAGATAGAAGCCATTAACATGAATATTTCAAATATACTGCAAAAGATGGTGGATAATGATAAGAGGTCATGGCCTGATGAACTCTTTCATGCTTTATGGGCTTATCAGACTACCACCCACACTGCAACTCGGTCAAAATGGGAAGGACATTTATTCAATACACATGGTCTACTCCAATGGATCTTATTCATTAATCTCAATGGATGGAGAACTCATCACTACTCCAACCAATGCCGGATTTTTGAAGAAGTATTTTGTATAAACTGCAATGTCCCTATTTGTCCATGCAACATGACACTAAACTGTGCGGCACCAGTTCGTCCTTGGTATATGACGTTAAAATATACAGCAAAAGTCCATACATTTGACCTTAAACTATTTTTCCTTTTGTCCCACACGATGTTAAACTGTGAAAATGTTCCCCAAATGGTCCAGTATGACTTTAAACTGCAACTAGGTCCTGTATGACCTTAAACTGCATCATCAACGGTCCATGAATATGACCCTAAACTATTTGCAAGTCCCTTACGTCCAGCAAGACGTTAAATTGTGACGCCCTAACTACATGATGCTAAACTGTATAAAAGTCCCTTACGTCCAGAAAGACGTTAAACTGTGACATCCTAACTATATGACGCTAAACTGTATAAAATTCCCTTACGTCCGGAAAGATGTTAAACTACATAATCCTCAAAGGTCCTGTATGACCTTAAACTACACCACCATCCAGCATAACATTAAACTTCACCATCCACAGTCCATGCATATGACCTTAAACTATTCTCACTTTCGTCCAACATGACGCTAAACTGTATCGTCCCTTTTCCGTCCAACATGACGTTAAAATATGGAAAAAATCCCCAATGCGTCCAACATGACGTTAAAATGGTGCATTCTTTTGTCCTCACTGCATGACATTAAACTGCACAGTCCCCCCCCCCTTTCGTCCAACATGACGTTAAACTCTATTGTCCCCATCGTCCTAACTACATGATGCTAAACTGTACAAAAAGATCATGATACATCCTACATGAAATTAAACTGTATTTTGTCCCTACTACATCACACTAAACTGTGAAGCACCAATAGTCCTAACTGCAAGACTTTAAACTGCATAGTCCCTTTATATGTCCTACATGACATTAAACTATGCATAGTTAAGGTTGTTGTTACCTCTTGTTTCTCAGACCGAGTATGAATCACATGAGCTTAGAGAAAACCTCAACCATAACACTCTCTCTGGGCCGCTAACCATGTGTAAGTCCTAAGATCATTTTTTTATGTCATTGTCCCCAAGAACAACTTGATCATTAATTCATTCTTTAATTGAACTACATGGACTTTGATCCTTGCCTTCTAGGCTGGGTTTGTAGGAAACCTCCCAAGGTTCAAGCCCAAAAACAATCTCTTCACGTCGGTTCATCTCTATCTCATACGATGATAATTCATGAAACCAAATTTAGAATCAATATCTTTATATTGGTTCACTTTTTTCCTTGTTATACGACGTTAAACTGTACAACACTTTTTTCCAGTATGACAATAAACTAAAAATTTCTTTGATACCCTCACCTGAGAGGGAACCATTATTTTCATTGATTTTTCAATCATGTTTCATTTCAAAGACTACGTGCATACATGGAAATGCCCGAACATTTCATCTTGGGTTAAACCATCATGAAACTAAAGTCCCCTTTCACCCTTCACATGTACGAACCAAATTTGTACAAAGGGTAGTTCTAGAACTACATAGGATTGATTCCCATCCGTATGGGATACGTAGGAATGTTCGAGTGTCCCTCGAATCTAGTCCCAAGTCTTTGGGCCTAGCCCCAAATTCCACTTTCAGTCCCTTGGCTGAAAAGTCCCCATGAAAACACTCATTGTGTGTTTCTTACAATGGTGCAAGCTATATGACCCTAAACTAAGATCTCTAATCCTTTTTTCCCACACAACATTAAACTGTAGTTTAAGTACTATGTATGGCTTGATTCTCATCGCTATGGGATACGTAGTGAAGTCCAACATTTCAATTCAGGACCCAACCACAACATGATTATGGTTAGCATTGATATATGTATCTCTATACACATTTAACAATACCCATATTTATGTGTTATAATACTAACCTTAAATATTTTTAGATCCTCATAACCCTCTTCATGACTTCTAGTCACAAAAATGTCAAAATTTTGAGAGTTCTTTTGTCTGACTATGCAGTACGTGACCATATGCGGCCTTACATAAACAGTCTACATAACAGACTTGTTAGTCAAAAGATACTATTATATGACTATGCAGCCAATGTCCTTAGGTGGCCCTGCATAATTCAACCCCCTAACGGGTTTGTCGGATAATAGTAACTTCATTCTTGGTATGAATTACTCTTTTGTCCTTATTTGTCTTAAATGACAGTATGTAGGGATCCGAAAAAATAGCCATCCATAACATATTTGTCCCATATCCTTTTTCATGATCTGAAAGTATTCAAGTCTATGGTTTATATTCTCCTTCCATACGTTTGGGTCAGACCTTCGTAGGAGTGATATTCATCCATTTCTTCGATAATTTTGTTTGGAAAAATTTTCTCCATATTCAAGTACCTCTTTCCATATAGAAAACTCTATACTTTTGAAGATTTGAATCTCCATAAACATTCACTGGCTTTTAGCACTAGGAAAGTAAATTTCTGAGAGTTCTTTTGTCTGACTATGCAGCACGTGCCCATAGGTGGCCTTGCATAAACAGTCTACATAATAGACTTGTTATCCAAAAGATACTATTTTATTTAACTATGCAGCCAATGCCCTTAGGTGGCCCTACAAAATTCAACCCCCTAACAGGTTTGTTAAATAATGGTAACTTCATTCGTGGAAACTACTTCTTATAATGCCTTTTAGCTCTTTTTCATATCATTCCTCAGATTCAAATATTCTTAAGTCATAGCTTACATATTTTCTCTCATACTTGAGTATGGTAATATGTTTTCAGATGAATTTTCAAGGAATTGAGTCAATTCTAATCCATTTCGGTCAAAGCTATTTCAACCTTAAACATTAGCCCTTTTTATGTCTGAAGTGCATGAATTTAAACTACCCACAAAAGATAGGGGAACTCTGAATAAAAGTCAAGTTCCCAGCTCACTAAACATACATTTTTGTATGATTTAGGTAACATTGTGCAATAAAAAGGTTCCATGTTTGAAGGGTTATTTACATTAATCCTAGTAAAAATCAAACAATGCTTACTAGGCCCATTGGATTAGGTAAAATCTAAAGCATGTAGAAAAATAGAATGTAGGTATAAATGAGTGAAGATGAAAGTGTTTTTCATTGATGCACAAGAGTTAGAAGGACATCCACAGACTGTAGTCTCTTCTCTTTTTCAAGAATTACAAGAGGCTTTCAACATAACTGTTCATTTGATTTATGGCACCCCGAGCTTCATCAGCAATCACTTGGAATTCATTAATTAAACTGGATACAATAAGAGATGCAGTGATACCAGCTCTTCTTGGAACAATTGTAAAAGGATGTTCTTGAGTGTGGTTTGAGAAAATTTTCTGCTGATAAAACAGTGACTCTGTTTCTGTCCAAGAGACATGGAAGATGAATACATGGATTTGAGAATGGAGCATTGGAAGTAAAGAGCCATTTGGAGAGAGTACTCTTTTCAGATATTTCTCTAATACCATGTTTGTCTTATCTCCACCAACCGGCAGTGGAAAACATTTCATCCCATGGGTTTTCCATTTTCATATCCACAAGGAAATGACATGGAGAAAGAATTTGAAAGTTCACACCATTGTTGTTGCTCTTAATGCACAACATAACCAAAATGATGGAGTAGCTGTGCAGCTAAATTTTAGGTGTATAGTTCTTTGCATCTGGAACATTGAATCCTTGTAGATGACCATGACCATATTGAGGCAGGTAGATGCTCTGTGGGAAATTAAGATGATATTTCTTCAAGTACTTAGAAAAATCTGGGAGAGTGATGTCACAGATATCATAGCAACCATGGATAATGATGTTCATCATGTCATAAATCTTCTTGCTAGCCAGTTAATCAGATGTTTTAATTCCCTTAGGAGCCATTGAATCTGCACAAAAGTTGAATAAATTAAACTCTTAAATGGGTTTATTTTTCATAAAATTTGTGAAAGAATTCGAAAAAAATGGCTATGGCATTAAAGCGCACAAGTCTAAACATGACGCGCAAGTGTTCATGTGCTACACTAGTTTTTGACGTGCAAGTTTAAACCGTGAAAGTACAAATACCTATACAGTAGCGCGACATCAAGGAAAACACCGAAAAATAGAGCAACCAGTTCGGCTAAGGTGACCTGTGCGGCAAGAGCTCGAAGGTATGAAGTCCAGAAATTCAGATGCTTGTATGGAAGTGAGGCACTCTATTTATAGACATGGTCGGGACCCTGCACGTCGTACCCTGCGCGATCAAGGTCCATATCCCTACGCGATGTGCACTTGCGCGCCGGCCTCTGCGCCATCAAGACTTGCGCGCCACCTTTCCTTTGGTTTTCTTCTTTTCCTCAGAGTCGGATCCTCATTTCTTTCAGATCCAAATCTGAGGGGGGACTTTTTTTGATGCTCATTTTTCGTCACAGAGTCCAAATAAATGTAAATAAAAAATGACTTAGCACAAATTGATTCATCTTTTGAATAAAATATCAAAAATCGACAAAGGCATGAACAAGGGATCAAAAGAACATGTTCCGTGAAAGTTCTATCACTGTCGCACAAGTACACTTGCACGACTCCTTATGGTCACGCAAGTGACTTGCGCGACCTAAGTGTTAACCACCCGAGGTCTTATGCTTCATATAAATAGACCCTGTGGGCCCCCCATTTCGAGAGGATTTTTTCCAGAAACTCATATTTGAGCTCCCGGTGCCCTAGTCTCTACTCAATGCTTCTGAAAAAATTCTAAGGTAATTTCTTACCTAGAACGGAAGATCTATAGAGGGGGAGGAAGGCCTAAGTGTTGAAACTTATCAACACTTGTGTGCCTGAGTGGCCAGCCCATAAGAAAAAAGGGCCACACTGGCGCGCCACCTTACTCCTTCAAATAGATCTTGCGCGCCCCTCTTCTGGAAGAACCTCAAAAAGATTCTAAAGTCATTAATGAAGAGTCGCTCAAGTATTATCCTGCTGGTTAACCTTCGTGCAAGTACATCATGTGTCGCGTAGGCGTATACCTGCATGACCAAAACATGCACGCCCACGCAGTACCTACGTGCCTGCCCGGAATTGCGCGCCCCTGCCTTTTTGGGTGCCTTTCTTTCCCATTTCACCACTCTTAAGCCATTAAACCTTTCCTATTCAAGATTCAGTCTTCAAGACACTCTTCAAAGCCATTTTATGGCATGATTACTTGATTTTACTTCCTTATCTGAAAGGAATTTTGTGGAATATCTCTCAAAACCTATTGATTTACACATCTTTATGTCACTAAAGATTGAGACTTCATTCATTCAACCTCATCCTTTAAGATGAGAGAATCCTTAACCTGGGTCTCCTTTTCAGGAATAATCCTCAGTCATAAGTCCTCTAATATGGGCTTCCTCTTTAGGAGTATGTCCCAAGTCCCTTAATTTTTGGGCATCCTCTTAGGAGTAAGCCCCAGATCCCCTAACCTGTGCTTTCTTTTCAGGAGTAAGACCCAATCTCAAGCTTGGGCATCTTCCTTAGGAGTAATCCCCAATTCTTAAAATTCCCAAATCTAGTCATCCTCCTTAGGAGTAATCCCCATTCTCCTAATTTGGGCATCCTCCTCAGGAGTAAGCCCCAAACCATAATCCTTGACCTGAGCCTCCTTTTCAGGAGTAAGCCCTAGTCTTAATTTCTCTTAACCAGTCCTAATTTACCATTGATCTGGGATTCCTTTTTTAGGATTAAAACCCAATCATAAGTCTTCTCCTAATTTGGGCCTCCTTTTCCGGAGTAAGCCCCAAGTTAGAGTATTCAAAATCTCCATGAAGCACATATACCTTTATGGGCCCTGTTCCTGGATTTCATCCCTAAAGTAAATCCTAACCTTCATTTATCTGGGCAGTCATACATACATAATCCCCACATTATTTCTTATGATTGCATCTTTCATGGAACAATTGTCTAATTTTTACCAATTCCTCTTGTTTCTCACACCGAGCATGACTCACTTGATCTTAGAGTGTAAAAGTAATTGTGACATCCTTATTTGAGCCATCAATCATAAACATCATACTCCCTTACTCGAACTACGTGGGTTTTGATTCCTTTTTTAAACAAAGGATACGTAGGTAGCCCATCTACGGGTTCGATCCCAACTCTAAAATAATCCATGTCCTTCTGAATGACAATAAACTTCAAGTGCCCCACTGAGTGGATTTAAAACCAGCATGGTCATCATAATGACCAAGAGTCTTCTGTATAAATGTGTCTAAGGGTACCATTGACCAAGAATCCCTAACAAATACAGATGATTCTCTATCGATGAAGAACCTCTAATTCATACAAAAGATTCTCTAAATTTTCTACATATTTAATCATTGATTGTTATATCTGATGTAAATCTCATTTTATACTTGGTAATGTAATAAGGATTCATGAACATAACTTAAATCTATAAAGAGAGTCCCAGAGTAGACAATAATTCCCCTCAAAAAGGTGTGATGAGTCCGACCTCCCATCCTCTCGACCAATGATAATTCTTAAGCCTCATCATTCCACAAACTAATGAGCATCTACCTTTGGAAAGTAGGTCCTAATGGATGTGTAATCATTAGATGTTTCCAGTTATATGAGCAAACCCGTTAGAAATCGATCGGAACGTTTGAACCTCCCATCAAGGCGGTCATCCCCAAATTCTGAGGGAAACATATGTAAGTCATGTTTTTCATGGATAGGTTGTATCTTAATCATATACAGAATGATATCAAGTCCTTATATACTATTATTAATCATCAAATGAGAATTAGACTTGAATGGATACGATGGATAATGAATCTCATCGCGTTCGTGGAGACGGTAGTCCGTACGTACGCACGAGCGACAATATCATTCTTTTGATATTAAAATAATATATAATTGGATGGTATATCATATATACAGAATAATTATCATTTTAAATTTATTATTTACATGAATCACACATCATTTTTATACCCATCCAAATAATAATTTATTGAATAACAATTACACTATGACGTGGAGACGGTAAGCAGTACATACGCACGTATGATGACATGTTATTCAAAGGATGGATAGAATACTGAATATTATTGTACCATATTTATAATAAAATCATAGTATATATAAGATACTGGTGTTATTATTTTAGAATGGTAATAACAAACAAAGAAGAAGTGGAAGAAGAAAGGAACTTGAAAAAAGGTGGTGAAAACATTACCTCTTCTTCGGGTTCTTCCTTTTGATTTGATCAAAATGGCTCCTTAAGTTGGCTTTCTAACTAAAGGAAGGCCTCTAGGATTAATTGAGGGAAGTTGAGAGAGTATTTTGGCAGAGTTTGGCCGAACCAAAAGGCTTTGATGGTGTGATTTAATGATAAGGGAGAGTGCTCTTTTATAAGAGGGGTGAGGGGCACCTTTGGAAAAGATAGAATTATTATTTTATAATAAATTCATATTCGAGTTATAACGGCTCCAAAGTGAATTATTTAAATGTTAAGGTGGGGATAGGTAGAAACCCACCAAACCAATATAATTTAGACAGATTTGGGTCATTATACTAACTTTATCTTTAAGTATTAACTCTTTGTTAATTAGTTTCACTTTTACAATGTCTCTTTGTATTTTTATATTATATGGTTAATAAACATACTATATACATCCAAACGACCCCCAATTGGTCCATGTATGATACACCTATCATGATATAAGTCCCTTGTCTGATCCTTATATTTTTAGGAATTTAATATCAATTAATAATATACTATTTGTTTAAAAAAATCTTTTTTGTCAATTTTGACACTATTCAATAAATGATTTTTTTTAAAATCATAACAGAATTATTAGTTCACAAAAAGTCAATTAAATCAATCCTAATATTTCATATTATCCATTAAAATTATTTTAATTCATTAAATGCCTCAAATTGTATTTATTTGGGTATTTATAATATCCAGTATTTTAAATGTTCACTATTAGGGTAATTACTACATCATCATTCTGTCATAAATAAATTAAATTATTTAATGTCTAAAAATTATAAATAAAATATCATTATGTAGAAAATATTTTTATCTTTCTAATAAATATTTATAGTCGAGAATACAAGAAATATAACCTTATGTAAAAATTGTTTTTCTGAAAGATATATGCTTGTGTCATTTTTGTATTCATTTTAACTTAATTAAAATAAAGTGTCCCTATCACTTACAAGTGGCACCATGGGGTCCCAAAATCTACCCAAAGATTCCCATGGTCGATCATGTATCAAAAAATAATGTTAGGACACTTTTTACGGAAATTTTTATTATTATAATATTATTTTTTAACCCTTATTTACCGGATTTACCCTTTAACCATGGTAAATAAAATATTTACCGAAGTAATTATTCAAAATTTCTAAAACTAAAAGTCACCTATTTACACAATTTGAACATCCTGATTCCAAATATGGAATCCATTTTTCCAAATTCAAAACACAGAAGTGGCAGAAATTAATTTAAAATTAATTCCCGCTGTCAAAATAAAAAGAGTGTTTTTAAGATATAATAACTATCAAAAGATTGATACTTGTTTATGTTCGGTTTAATTGTGAAATTATGTCCAATGACCAATATATTTTTAAATGGTAAAAATATATTCTAAATATAGTTTAAAACAACTAAAATTCATAATTTATCACTATTAATTATTTTGATTAAAAAAGTTGTTTTTAATTACAATTTAGTAATTTTCACTATTCATCAAAATATTAAAGTTATCCGAAAAGTACCAAGATTTCACCTTAGGCTAAATTCGATACTCCGAATCCAAAAATTAAGTCCATTTTGAAAGATAAAATTTCTAAAAGTAGGTATTACTATTCATAACGGCTAGTTTGATCGGGTGTGGTGTGTGTTAGAACTCGATGTTGCGTACAACACACACTATTGAATTATTCAAAGGGAAGCGTACAATAAAAGCTTGGAGTGTTACAGTAAGCCATCCAGTTAAGGCTGGAAAAGTTGCTGAAAATTTGCATGTTCCTATGGAAACACCTGGTTCTTCTGTTTCTCGATCTGATTTTGACAGATTTAAAGATGATTTGCTCCACGCAGTTAGAGAAACCCTGAAAGGGGAATTATCTAATGGTCCTTCTCATGCTCTTGTGAATCAATCTAAGGCTGCTATGGATGCTATAACTCAAATAGTGGAAAATGTTATTAAGCTAGACCAATGTAATACTGGTGAAATGATTGGAAGGCACATTTACTCACTGAATCATGTGCTCAAGGATTTGAGCAGTGGCTTAGTATATCTGTTAGGAGAATTTAGATCAACCATCACTGGTATGATGGACGTTTTGAGAAACTTGATAGTACACCTGAATAAATATGATTTGGGAAAATTGAAAGCTGAGATAACTCATATTGTTGCTCAGGCTAGCTCCTCCAATGTGACCAAGATCACGGGTCATGAGATTAATGCCTTAAGAGATGTTATAAAAGAAGAGTTAGTATCTTTTGGACAGATTATGGACATGGACTTTTTGAAAAATATGAAGGAAAATAGTGATCATAATCACAAGATTGTGAAGTTGTACTTGGCTGATGCTACTAAGGGTCAAAAAGAGATCAAAGAAAAAGTGGATCACTATTTTAGTAAAATTTATACCAAGCATGAGTTCAACCATTAGTTTAATGTCCTGGTTGAGAATTTAAGGCTACCACCAATCACTCAAGAATTTAAGGCTCAAGTCCAATAGTTGAAGTATTTTACTCACACTCTAGAGAGTTTCATGCAAAACAAAGATGACTTTGAGAAGACCATGAAATATGGTGGTGAAGTAATTTAGGATTTTATCAATCTGTTGAATCCATATCTTCATGTGCTTGAAAAGTAAATTGTTATTCCTTCTGTTGAGCCCCTCAGTCAAATCCAGTGTTGCTCCTGGTGAGATATCAGTTTCTCAAGATATATCCAATATTCGGCCAGTCATTCAAAATCCACCTTCAAGAGGATATTCTACCCATCAGCTAGTGACCTTAGTATTTACTATGATTTCAGTCCGTGTTGTGTTACCTACCCTCTTATTCTATCCAGATCAACCTTCCACTAAAACACCTTCTGGCCCATCCATTCCTCCATCTGCTAAAGGTAAATCTTCTCTACACCCCATAAAATAGTCGTGTCTGTTTTTTTATAGGGTGATGTTTTCCTTGTATCTTTTCAAATGTTATTTCAAATAAATATTTTATTTCTCTCTCTCTTCTCTCTATTTTTTTTGATAATCCCATAGGGGGAGAAATTTTATACATATATACCAAAGGGGGAGAAATATCCCAAAGGGGGAGAATAGTATTAATATATATCAAACTGAGAGAACAATATATATATAAGTCTAAGAAATATCTAAAGGGGAGACCAGTATATATAAGCTCTAAATAAGATTTAAAATCTAATGTCAAGATATCGATTATATATTCTTTTTATATAGGGGGACCATACTGAGTGTTATCTCAACTTTCCTCTTCTTTTATGCCATAGATTTGTGATTATCAAAAAGGGGGAGATTGTTGAAATCTCTGTGTGATAGTTATTTTAATAATAACAAATCATTGTTTTTATATATGTCAATTTAGTAATTTATTAAATTTGTTCTAAATGTGTTTCCATATGTTTAATAATGCTTATATGTTTATCTATGTTAATTTATGGTCTACTATTGACCTGGAAGTGTTCTGGACTAAATAGACAGTTTGTGAGATGTTCTTATTTTTGACTCAACGTTGGTTATATTTTTGACTCACCGTTAGTTATATTTTTTGACTCACCATTAGCTGTCATTTTGACTCATCGTTAGTAATATTCACGAGTCACTGATAGTTAAAGGAATGAGACACTGATGTGATAAACTGATGGACGAGTCACCAATAAAATAAATCACCACACTGAAACTGAAGTTTTTCGCATCGATGGAAATGGTCTCACTGATGACAACATTCACACCGATGACAAAGGACTCACCGATGACGAAGTTCACACCAATGACAAAGGTTTCACCGATGACAAAGGTTGCACTGATAACAATGGTCTCACAGGTGACAATGATCACAACGATGATACAACTGTCTCATCGATTATGATAAAATGATATACCGAAGCTAATGCGGATCACGTGACCTACCGAAGCCGATGATGATCAAATGACCAACAGAAGATGATGCTGATCACATGACCTACCGAAGATGATGATGATCACATGACATACCGATACCGATGCAAATTCAAATGACCTACCGATCTCATGACTCACAAACAATCATGAAAACTATTTGAATTTCTATTAACTCTTATTTAATTACGATGGTCGTATTTGATAAATTTAATGCACCTAATATTAATTAATGTTGATTGTTGGATTTCAGGGAACTATACCTCATACCGGTCAAAAATTAATAATTCTCTTTGCCGGATCTCAAGGAATAAAAAGTAGATTGATCTAAGGACAAGAGAAGAGAAAACCAAAAATAGAAATAGATAGAATGTGACACACAAGAAGATGAGGGAGTACGTGTGTGAGATGGACCACGAATCAAAAGAAGAACCTGAAGAACACCTATGAAAACGAGAGAGCTTCATGAATATCATTCACCTGGAACAAACACAGAATCCAGGTTTCTGTACCTACTGAACAACAAATGCACAAGGCTGAATAACTGTAGCTGAGAAGAACAACGACACTCTGTTTTGTATCATTCTCACCAGAAAAGACTCAAATAAAATCTTCAACATCTATACAAGTACAGAGATCATCTGCAATCACTAAGTGCATTCTAAACTCATTATCTATTTTATTTCCTCTATAGTGAACCTTTGTTTATCATTTTGAGCATTGTGTGTGCATTTTTATATTAAGACACACACAGTCTCCTGGGTTGAATTGAAGGATACTAAATCCTCAAACCAAACTTTTTACACCATTTTGTATCCCACTGTGTAATGTGGAAGAGTTCAAGTGTGACCTGGACAGCTTGTGGGCTGTTGTTTAGTTTTCCCACGTAGAAATGTGGCAGATGTATTAGGACATGAACAGTCTAAGTACTGTTGTAAAACCCTCGATCCATGGTGTGGATCATAGTTTTTATAAACTGTTTGAGAGGACTATGTCTCAGCTTGAGACTGAACCTCTTGTTTTAAAACTTCTAAGTTTTTTACCTTTGATAAAACTATTTTGAAAATTCCACTACTAAGTACTTTAAATATAAATCTGTTTTTAGAGTAACTCTAATAGTTGAACTAGCATGTGTTTGTAATTATTGTGAACTAGTATGTTAGTTTCAAAAGAAAACTAAATATTCAGATTATGTTAACAGAGAAGTAATCAATCATTGAGAAACTGATTAAACATTCAAAATCATTATAAATTCTTTACAGTTTAACTTGTTTTATGAATTGGTGGATTTTAATAAAAATCTTTTAAACAAAAGTTTTTAATTGGTACTAAATTCACCCCCCCCCCTCTTGAGTATCCACTCCGACCAACAATGATTTATCATCGTAGGGGTTTGGTAGGGTTCATGTTATAAATGAGAGGAGTAATATTTTAGTAAAAATAAATTGATTAATATAATTTGAATGCCATATTAGGGAAAAATAAATCCAATGTGGATGAAAACAAAAAATTTATAAGTGGATGTTTTTATTTCTATTCTCTAATAGATCATGATGAGGATTTGTGATATTTTTGTACATTCTAACAATTTTATAGCAATTTATTGAAAAAAACATTTTCTATGTTATTGTATAAAGATGGAATTTAAAATGTGAAATGATAATAAAATTCGATAATAAAAATTTACATGAATACTTTTATTTTATACATAACTATAAATTAATTAATCAAACTATTTTTCCAAATAATAATCTATTTTTTAATCTAATATTTGAACTTTCTCCTACTTGCACTAGAACTGTGTCTACACTACATAGTCATTTAGTTAGTAAATTTTTTTATAACTCTTAAACTCATATATAATAATAAAAATAATTTTTTAGACAATATTTTTATCTATTAAAACTAAATTATTTTTACAACATTCTAAATATTATCTTAAAGACACACATATTGACATTTCCACTACTATCAAAAGACACGTCAACATTAAAAAAATTTTCTTGTATTTTAATTAATATAAAAGTTTAATTAAATTATATCAATGATATATATTGTGTAACATTATGATAAATATATCTTAATTTAGTTAAAAAAATTACCGAAATTTTCAAGTCATATTTATACAAGGATGATGTCAAAACATTAACTAAATTATTAAAAACCTAATTGTTACTAATAAAAAAATAATCATTTTTAGAAGAATTATAAGAAAAAATCTATCATATTCTAATTTTTTCAGGATACATCCAAAAATTGTCTTAATTTTATTAAATTAAAATTATAAATTTTTGTGAATTCAAATATTAAAATAAAAAAAAAATATAATGGTAGTATGTTTTCACTAAAAAAAATCACTAAACATTTTGTGTTATTAATACACTTTCATATTATTTTAAAATTATATGAGTGTAATTTTTTTGAAATTAGCCAATTTTCTAAGAATAATCCATAAAATTGATTAATTAAAATTATGAAAAAAATACATAACTAATTGAAAATAATAGTTTGAAAATTATCCATTATTAATATTTCATGATCTTAATCACATCCCATTAAAATTAATTATACATATTCTAACCATTACATGTTTTTAATTATTTATTATTAGAACTGAAAAAAAAATATTCTCAAAAAAAATAATGTGTAATGAATTTAAATGAATTTTATTTACCCTCATTTTTTATATCAATTACAATATTTTTTATTTACCTTTGATTTTAATATTATAATAATATTTTAATTATATTTCACATCAAATTTTCATATTTTATTAATAGTTATCATGTATTTTGATATGTAATAGTTTTTCTAGTTTACTATTATCTGTGAATCCATTTCTTCAACTAAGTATTTAATTAAATGAATAAACATACTAAAATAAAAGGGTGTCAAATTCTACCACATTAAAAAAACGGTGTTGTTGAAATTTTTATTTTTCTAACTAATGATAATAAATGAGGGCATTCCCATGACTCTAGATATAAATTTAAATATTAAATAAACCTCACATTATTATTTAATGTAGGGAAATCATATTTTTCTTCTAGTATAAATATATTTTTCCGCATAATATTCTCAACCATATATGTAAAATATGCCTATTTATTTTACATAAATTGTTTTATAGAAAAACCATCAAATCATTATATTCATTATCATTTCCAAAAAAACAGAGAAAATTTATATAATTATTATTAGAAATTTCATATGAAATTATGAAAACATTTCAATTTTTGTTGATGCTCCATTCTGTCACAGAGTCTAGTGACTGAAAAGGGGGAATACCTTAGCATAAAGATATTCATCCTTTGATGAAACATAAAAAATTGTCAAAGGCATGAATAAGGATTTGGTTAAAGATGGGTCGTGTCGGTTTCATCAAGGTCGCACAGGTATACCTTCGTACCACAAATTAGGCGCACAGGTGACCTGTGTGCCCTATCTAATTTTCGCACAAGGTCTTCAGCAGCCTATAAATACCCTTTATGGGCCCCCCATTTCATGTACAGAAAAATTCCAAAGTCAGATTTGATCTCCCGTCACCCTAGTCTCTTCCTGACATCTTACGAATACTTTTAAGATAATTTCTTACCTAGAATGGAAGATCTAAAGAGGGGGAACAATGCATAAGATTTGAAATTCACCAACACCTACACGCCTAAGTGTCTAACCCTTTACGTGAAATGAAGACACTTGCGTGCCACTTTAACCCTTCAACAAAACTTGCGCGCCACTCTTTTGGAAACCTCTAGGGATAATTGTAAGGTCTTGAGCCAAGTCTCTCCCAAGTATTACCCTATGGGTTAACCATCACGCAGGTACACATGTGTCGCACATGTATACCTACGCGACCAATACCTTTGCGCCCCAACAGGACCTGTGCGCCTACCTTTTTTTGGGTGCCCCTTTCTTATTCACCTATTTTTCTTCAAATCCACCTCTCTTATTCAAGACATATCCTTCAAAACCCTCTTCAAAGCCATTTTTTGGCATCATTACTTGTTGGCTTCCTTATCGGAAAGGAATTTTTCGGAAAATCTCTTAAAACCTAGTGATTTACATATCATTATGTCACCAACGGTAGTTTTTTCATTCATTCAACCTCGTCCTTTAAGATGATAAGATCTTTAATTTGGTAATCCTCTTTAGGAGTAAGCCCCAAGTCCCCAAACCTGGGCCTCCTTTTCCAGAGTAGTCCCTAGTCTTAATTTCCTTAGCTTGGGCACCCCTCTGAGGAGTAAGCCCCAAGTCCCCTATTCATGGGAATCCTCCTTAGAAGTAAGCCCCAAGCCCCCTAACCAAGGCCCCCTTTTCAAGAGTATGCCCTAATATTCAAATTCCCTTAATTTTTTTGGAATCCTCTTCAAGAGTATGCCCCAAGTTCCAAATATGGGCATCCTCCTCAAGAGTAATCCCCAAGTTCCAAAATACGGGCTTCCTCCTCAGGAGTAAGCCCCGAGTTCCAAAATATGGGAATCCTCCTCAGGAGTAAGCCCCAGTCATTATTCCCCTTAACCAAGGCCACCATCTCAGAAATAATCCCCAGTTCTCATGTTCCCTTAACCTGGGCCTCCTTTTCAAGAATAAGCCACAATCATAATTTCTCTTAACCGGTCTTAATTTAATTTTGATTTGGGATTCCTTCTCAGGAGTAAAACCCAATCATAATTACCCTCTAATTTGGGCATCCTTCTTAGGAATAACCCCTACGTTAAGTATCCAAATCTCCATAAAGCACATATACCTTTATGGACATTGTTCCCGGGTTTCTCCCCTGAAGTAAATCCTAATCTTAATATATCTGGGTAGTCATTCATACATAAGCCCCACATCATTTCTTATGACTACATCTTTCGTGGAACAATTTTCAGGTTTTACCAATACCTCTTGTTTCTCACACCGAGCATGACTCACGTGATCTTAGAGTGTAAATGTAATTATAACATCTTTCATTGGGCCATCAATCATTCATAAACATCATACTCACTTATTCGAACTATGTGGGTTCTGATTCCTTTTCTAAACCAGGATACGTAGGTAGCCCATCTGCAGGTACGATCCCAACTCTGAAATAATCCATGTCCTTCTGAATGAAAATATACTTCAAGTGCCCCGCTGAGTGGCTTTAAAACCAGTATGGTTATCATAATGACCAAGAGATATCTATATAATTTATTGAAGGATGACATTGACTATGAATCCCTAATAAATACAGATCATTCTCTATCGAGGAAGAACCTCAAATATATTTAAAATAATCTCTAAATATCATACATATCAATCATTGATTGTAAGATCTAAGGAAAAGGTCATTTTCATACTTGGTAATTTAATAAGGATTCACGAACATAAATTAAATCTATAAAGAGAGTCCCAGAGTAGACAATAATTCCCCCCAAAAATTTTTGATGAGTCCGAACTCCCATCCTCTCGACCAATGAAAATTCTTAAGCCTCACCGGTTCACAACTAATGAGAACCGACCTTTGGAAAGTATGTCCAAATGGATATAGAATCATTGGATGTTTCCGGTTCCACGAAAAACCCCATTAGAAACTGATTGGAATGTTTGAACCTTAAAAAAATGAGGTCATCCCCAATTCTAGGGTGAAACAAAAATGGTGAACATGACGTGAATCCTTAACCAAGTCAAAGTGATGTTTTACTTATTTGTTAGGACCCTATTTAAACTCAATGAGAGGGCCAACAAAAAAATCAATAACATATGTTCTCAACCAAATGATGTAGTGGCCGAACATATCTTGATTATGTCTGTTATATCAAACAGGCACTCTTTTCCAATATCTTCTGCGTTACAGAAATGTGTTCTCTAAAGTTCACACATGTGAATGCCTCTTTTTTGAATACCTCTGATGCAACTCCTGCTGAATCATCGTCCTCTCTACGGACGACATCACCTACTTAGCATCTTCAAAACTGGGAATCAATTTCATTGGTTAAGGAATACTATCAACACAGTACCATTCCGACTCTAGAGGCTACTCGACAAGCACTCCAAGTCAATAATTCACCCTAGTTATCCGGACAACGACGACCAGCGATTATGAAGCAGGTGGTGCTAACCACAGTTTCCAACCATTTCGTGTCATTATCCCCGGAACGCAATCACCATTCCCTCCCATATTATGAGGAGGTGAATGAGAAGGTCAGTCACGTCCTTAATTCAAGGAGATATGAGTCCTTCCCGAGGGATACCACCAACAATTTCCGCCAGAATCTTGCGGAAGTGCGCATCAACATGATGAGGGTGTCGTCTCTAGACATTCCACTCAGGTTCCGTGAAGCCGAGCAAGCAAGATGAACCAACAGAGGTGACGCCCGGTCAATAGTGAGAGGGTTATTATCCCTTCCATTTCTAGAATAGTTCGCCAACCTAACATGTGGGAAAGCAACGAGCGGGCACACACACCTGTCCGTTTTAATTCCGTGATCCGGCAGACTCGTCTGGCAGTATCACGCCATTCCCGCCAGGAGATTCCTACTGAGTACTATAGATAGGAACATACACCTATTTATAATTCATCATCCAGTCAACAGGCTCATCTAACTACATAGGATGAAGCCCGCCAACACAATGTGTTGATAACTGGTAAACAGGCACACACACATGCTTACACTCATCAATCCTGCCAGTGGCCTCGTCTTCCAGTATTGAAGGAATTTCATCAACCACGTTTGGAAGAGTGCAATCAACAGACACATACACCTACTATTATTGATCAAGTCTACCTATAGTCTCGTTTGGTAGCACCCGGAGAAGTCAATTGGAAAGCCCCAATGAAAAACCGAAGGCAGACTCAACTCTCTGCCCCCACACATGTGTACTGTCAGAATTCAATGACCGGAAAAGGAGGACAGGAGCAGGAACATACACCTACTCCAAGTATAGAATGGATGTATATCCATGTTCTAGCAGCTGAAGTCACCAAGCATATTCTGTCAATAGAGAAAGAGCATAAGCAAATCCCTACTCATATTCTGGATGCTTGTCAGAATATTATAACAGCTTCAATAGCATCACAGGGAATGAAATGTAAATTTATCCCTTCCAGTGGAGTGACACATCAAAATATCACTCTGGAACATACACACACCTCTGTTCCAGTCTAAGAGGGTTGTGGGGCATACTCCCCCATGTCATATGGACAACCAAGTCAGGCACATACACCTGATTTTAGTGGAGATATTCCGCCTAACTTGACTATTTCTCCTGAGTAGGCACCTACACCTGCCCATTATAAGCACTTTTGTCAAAAATTGGTTCCTAAAGTGAGTAAGAAGGTTTCTAATAAGAAGACATTTCCAGAACAGTCATGAAATCGAGGGCCAATCTGTAATAAGGCCTTGCTTGATGCTGGAGTTATTGAAGCCCTCAGAGAATTATCAGTTGTAATTCATGATTCTACTCTCTCATTTCCCAATAGTGGGAATATTAATTCTGAATTTCTTCATCAGACACTTCCTCATGAAGGCTTTCTTAATGATTGTTTGGTCGATCTCGAAGTTTCATCTTCAGATGAGAACCACAAGAGCCCTCTGTGTGGCCAGATGACCAAGGAGAAAAATGTTTCCTATTTTTCTGTAACCCTCCATGGTGGTCCTCCCCATGATGATGATTTTTTTCTGCGAAATCCCTCTCCACAGTAGTAATTCACATTGCCTATAAAATTCTCCCATGGACAATGTTGTGACAAGAAAGCCCTCTTATCTTGAGGCACCTGCAAATGTGAATCCAATCATTTCTGATGCTTTATCGTTATCTGGTGAAATTCTATCACAATCAGAAGATAGTCTAGGGTGTAGGTCATTCTATGAACCACCCCTGGGTCGTTCATCTTCTAGTTTGATCAGTGAATTCTCTACCAATCTCGTTGAATCTGATGAAGTAATAAGGAAGCACCAGCTCTGGTCTAATCAGTTATAAGAATCTTCATTGAATGATAAATAGGAAGTTCTGAATATGAGAAAACAACTGGCGAATGGTGATGTTCCAGTTATGTTTGGGCCTTTGGCTGACTCTTATTATGACATTCCAGAGATGTTGATAGAAGATTGTATTCAAGGTATTCATCTCAACATGTGGGA
Organism: Viscum album; assembly: GCA_963277665.1. Classification (NCBI taxonomy): domain Eukaryota; kingdom Viridiplantae; phylum Streptophyta; class Magnoliopsida; order Santalales; family Viscaceae; genus Viscum; species Viscum album. The sequence goes on along the minus strand of OY728139.1, from coordinate 733,954,559 downwards.
AAATATTGTCAATTGAAAAAGAAAATATTGTTTTATGATGAATATGAAAATCATGTCAATATAATAGACGGGTTAGAAAGCCAAATTGATTTATGCACTCTATTAGTTTCTCGATATCCGAAGGCTGAAAAGCAGCAGATAGCCCTTAAACGTTCATGCCTTGGCGCACTAAAACAATTGTGGTAGTTAATTTCCAATGCCCCATCTGGTATTAATATCAGGGGATGAGGTGTTCATGGAGAACTGCATTTCACTTTACTCTCTAGTAAAAAATACCATAGAAAATGGTCTCATGGAATGTTATTGACCATGGACGGCCACAGACAATTGGATTTGTTTGTATTCAAAGGCTTTCTCAAGAATGTGCCTCAACTAGTTCTTATCAAAGTCAGGAATAAAAAGAATAGGTTGTCAAATTACTCTTGTATCTGGAAAATGAGAATATCAAACAGGCCTCTCGTTTAGAGTGAGCGCATCATTAGGTGACAGAAGTGTCAGAAATCATCCAGCGTTCATTTGAGCCAGGTGATATGAGTGGATGCAGGTTGATGCATCCAACCAATTTTCGGACTAAAGTCTGCAAGATCAGGAGATCTTTTAAGAAAGTCTTAGATATAGTAGCTCAAGAACCACCCCAGCTTTCCAGACTGGGGACTCTTTTAACCCAACCCTCAGAATCAACTAATAGGATTCGTGGAGTTGAGCAGATACAACAGGAACAGCTATAGTCCACTAGGCTTGGGAATTTTTCAAATCCTAAATATATTCCTTAGGGAAATTCAGTCCTCTCTCGATTAGGGAAGAAGCCAGAAGAGGAACGCAGAGCCGAATTATCAGGAGATTCCCTCCAAATTACTGTTCATGAAGAAGTTCCTGAGGGATCAAATCAACAAAAGGCAATGTCTCATCAAGGAGATGGAAAAAGACAGTATTGCAGAAATTCCGATTGAAGGGATGCAATGCGATATGAATAAATAAATGTCATAAATTCCATTATTGTTGATCTCCCAAATGAGGCTCATTTAGAAGGATCACATGAAGTAGTTCCTGCTCAAAAGTTGTACACACAGACACAAATGATGAAGGTGTGTGTACATGAAATCAAATTCTTACCCAAAGTCTAGGTATTCCATCAAATAATCAACTTCCCCCTCTCCAAAAGTCATCCAACAAGGGTAAAGGAAAGAATCTGTTTACATACCCTTTCTATGGAGAAGGCCAATCACTCTCATTAGAGCAAAGATTAGAACAACAGGAGGAGGAAATGAAGCAATTGAGGAGGTTGAATGTAGAACTACTTCATGGTAGTCTTCCTCATAAGCGTGTTGGAGTAAGTCAGCCAAGGGAATTTTTTGTGGCGACTGATATTGATCAAGAATATCATCCTTTATCAGTACACCCTGACATGTATAAACCTATGGGTCATGTGAAACAATAATCGGCGGTGCAACCATCAATTTCTCCCCCATCAAATTTTTCAATTACCACATTCCCAATCATTAATGGTTTGAGAGACCAAGAGAAACACATAGCACATTTTCTTTCTCGTTGTGACCCTATGATGGGAACCCTTCAGCAACAGGAAGCAGTTAAGCTCAGGTGTTTTGTACAGTCATTACAAGGGCCTACTGTTTTTTGGAATATAAGTTTGCAATCCCAGTCAATTATCGGATGCGAGGATCTTCTCCAATGATTCCTTCTTCAATTCATCTCAACGTTGCTAAGGACAATAGTTTTTTATCATACAAATTGTAAGAAAAGAGAGAATGAAAGGGTTTCAGATTTCATTGCTCGCTGGAAGGGATTAACATATTCCATAAGCATAGCACTCCCTCAAGAGGAATTGTTTCCAATCTGTGTGGAAAATTTTCGTGGTGATTTTACGCACACCGTTGATCCCTGTGAAATACACATGAAGGTTTAGAGACCTTAATTAAATCACTCAATAGATTGAAGACTCTCTTACGAAGACTAAGGATAAAACTGGTGTAATTCCATCAGCTCCAAGAAAGAGAATGGGTATAGCTGAGACTGCTATAGTTACGCTTAAACAAGAACCTGTACCTGCTTCCACTTAAAAACCTTCATCTTTCCAAAGGGATCCACCTCCCGTGTGTCAACAACAGAGGACATTTCGTCAAGATGATAAATGATATCAAAGACGGAAACAATTTGAGGAGTTGAAAATAAAACTTTATTATTTCCTAAATGAACATTTTTCTGGTTACTTCATTTTGGCTCTGGAAAATAATTTGGTTCAATTGCCAAGGCCCAAAAGGCCGAACAAGGAAGGAGATGAAGAACATCCCAATTATTGTCCATTTCATCAGATGTTGGGGAATCCCATTAAGGAGTGTTTTGTCTTTAACGTTCTCCTGCAAAAAATGGTGGACTCAGGTAAAGTCAAATTTAAAGGTTCGTCAGCTTAGGTATCATGTTTTACTACTACAGATCCCGAGGAAGAAGGCGAGCGGATAGAAGTCAAAAGAAAAAATGTGCAGAAATATGATGATTAGATGGTTAGAAAAATGATCAACCGAACTCATGCCATTTTACGAATTCAATTGAAGAAACCAATTGTGTCTTCTGCTATGAATTCCATAGCAAAGCCCCTTCATAAGAGGAAAAGTCTTCAATGAAACGACATAATTCAAAGAAATAGGATTAGTCAGCAGAAGAGTAGTTCATGTCAAATCCTAAGTTGTTGTTGACTCTGGAAGATTTTATTCCATCTACTTCAAAGCCACAGGCACCATCCCACAAAATGGAAATGCCTAATTTGGTTAATCAGGCAGAGTCATCATCAGATGAAGAGTTGATCTTTGGTTCTGTTAACATGATTCACTTAACAGATCCTTATGCCAGTCACAGTTTCGATCTTGATGAACCTGTGTTCCCTGTATCAAACAGTAGAATTAGAGGGAGTTCTAGAGGTCTGGGATACAAAGGAAGACATGGATATCCCAAAAGGAACTATTACAACTATACCCCAACTAGAACTATATATTCAGCAAAAAATCATGGCAATTTCCTTCAGTGATCTCAAACAAGAACAAGCAAGTTCTTCCACACATGGAAGATTCAGTCCTGGCACAGTCATTCTAGAGGATCGGTTGGAGGTTACACCTTTTGCCTCTTAGCAGGTAAATTTACCTATTCGGTCTAATCTTCCAATTCCAGGAGTATTTCCAACTCCTACCACGATACAAGATGCATCTACTTCCAAATCATCAACTTCTAAGGCACCTAAAAATCCACATGTTCTTGTTGGGAAACACAGACCTTTGGACCAAAAATATGATTTCTTGAAATGTTTTCCCAAGTATCGGCCATGTTGTAAATTCTGGATGCCTTGAAACTATCAAAGGATCTTCGGGAGGCATCCATTGAGGCTTTTTCAAGTTCTCAGAAATTCGAAACTGAAAATACTGCAGCTGAATTCTATAATGTAGAGAATAATCCTGGAGAATTCCATGTAGTGATATCTTTCACAGATGAAGATGAAGATGATGTTGTGCATGGACATATTAGACCATTTTATTTATCTAGAAACATCAATGATATAGACATCTGAAGATCTTTCATTGATAATGGTTCAGGAGTCAACCTCATCCCCATTCGTACACTTCATCGATTGGGCCTCACCGAATCTGATTTATCTCCTTCTACTATGATGTTGCAAGGATATGATAAAAATGAACAAGAACCTCTCAGATATATACCACTCATAACCCATTTTGGATATCTTGTATCCAATTCAGATTTCATGGTTTTCCTTCATGACAAAACATTCAACAATTTTCTTGGAAGACCTTGGCTACATCAACATCCAGCTATTCCTTCATCATACTATCAATGTCTCAAGTATTGTTTCAATGGTCAAAATGGGACATTGCATGGTGATAAATCCCAATTCAAAACATGTGAATCTAAATACATTGAGGCAAAATTCTATCACGTGGAGGGTAATGAGAAATCCACCACAAGAGAGGTTACCGAAGTTAATCCTCCATATGGTTTGGAGAAGATTCCAGTAAACCCATTCATACATGTGAGTACATATTATGTGTTTCATATCAGTAAAATTGATAGGATAGACCCAAATCCAAATACTCTTATGGAAACTTCTATAATTTCAATTACAGCAATCAAGCTAGATAGCATGAGAGAAATTGGTGATTCACCAAGAAATGATGAAAGCTCAAATGGAGATGTCTTCATTTCATCCGCTGAAATCCAGAAAGCCTATAATTCACCAATTAATCCTAAAGAAGTTATAGCAATGTCAGATGTAATCTATGATGTTGATTTTCAATCCATTATCTCCTCTTTATTACCCAAGGAAGACCCTTCATAATAAATAGGGTCATAAATGGAAGCCTCTTTTTCAAGATGTTCAAATTTTAACATCTCTTTTGATCCTGGAAATTCTGCTTCTTCATCTACTATGCATGTTGAAATGGAAGAAATAACTCATGTTGAAGAAGAATAGGAAGATCTCAGGGATTCTCCTCTAGCTTTTGAAGGGGGTATCTCTACCACTATGGATGAACTATGAAAAATAAATCTAGGTACAAAAGAAGATCCACGTCCCACTTTAATTAGTCAGTCCATGACTCTTGAAGAGAAAGAAATTGATATTTCATTTTTGAAGAAAAATCGAGATTTATTTTGTTGGAACTATACAGAAATGTCAGGGATTGATCATGATATTGCTACTCATTGTTTTGGTTTTCTAGAAGAACAACGAGGATTTAAGCAAGCCGCAAGAAGAACACACCCAACTTATGCTTCCAAAATTTATGATCTGGTGGATAAGATTATCAAAGATAACTTCATCAGAGAAGTTGAATATCCCAATTGGATGGTTAATATTGTTCCTGTGAAAAAAGAACAAAAACAAATTAGAGATTTCATTGATTTCAGATATCTTAATCGGCATTGTCCCAAGGATGATTTTACAATTCTGATCACAGAACTCTTAATTGATGCAACAGCTGGCTATGAAGCACTTTCCTTCATGGATGGATATTTAGGGAATAATCAAATCCTAATGGCTCCAGAAGATGAAGAATCTACAGCCTTTAGAGCCCCTCAGGGTGTGTTTTTCTATTGGGTAATGCCCTTTGCCCTAAAGAATACAGGGGCAACATATCTGTGTGCCATGCACCGTATCTTCAAACCCTATTTAGGGAAGTTTTCTGAATGTTATGTCGACGATTAGGTAGTTAAATCCAGACAACTTTATAATAAATTGGATTATTTGGAAATCATTTTCCACAAACTTCAGCAACATAATTTGAAGATGAACCCCTAAAAAATTTCTTCTAGGGTAACCACAAGAAAATTTCATGGCTTTTTTATACACCATCGTGGTATCAAAGTCGATCCTGGGAAAACAAAGTCAATCCTTTGTACATCACCTCCTCGAAATTTGAAATAATTAATAGGACTTCAAGGAAACTTGGCCTATATTCGGCGTTTCATCGCCAATTTGGCAGGAAAAATTTTACCCTTCACCAAATTGATGAAGAAGGGAGTCACTTACCAGTGGACTGAAGAATGTCAAGAAGCATTCAATATTCTCAATAAATATCTCTTGAGTCCACCAGTATTAATGAAACCTATTGAATAAAGAACACTAATTCTTTATGTGATAGATTTAGAGCAATCATTGGGTGCCTTCCTTTCCCAGAAGAATGGTGTTAGGAATGAAAACAACCTTTACTGTCTAAGTCGGACTATGCTTGAAGTAGAATCCCGATATTCATGTATTGAGAAGTGCTTCATAGAATTAATCTTTGAAGTTCTGAAGTTGATATACTACCTACAACATCTTGAGGTTTAATTTTTATCTCTAAATAACCCGCTCAAATTCATCCTTAGTTGTCCAATTCTTACAGGATTTCTGGCCAGGTGGGCAGTTATTTTGCAGCAATTTTATATCTAGTATGTGTCTCAAAAGGAAATAAAGGACCAATCTATGGCGGATTTCCTTACTGAACACCCTTCAGTTGAAGATACATCTTTAGATATTGATCTTCCTGATGAAGAAGTCTTTCAATTAAATATAATCTTCAAATATGGGAAAAGTACTTTGATGGTGCTTCGAAAGGTCCAACAGGGAAGAAAATGGAAGGTCCTAAATTCAACAATGATGGTTTAGAAATTTTACTTATTTCTCTAGAAAAGTCTGTGCTACCTTTTTCTTTTTTATTGTGGGAAGGTGGTACAAATAATGAAGTAGAATACCAAGCTCTCATCGCTGGATTGGAGTTGGAACTTCAAGAACAAGTGAATCACTTAAAAGTGAAAGGTGATTCAGACCTGGTAATCAAACAAGTTAATAGGGATTATGCCATCAAAAAAGAAGATTTAATCCCTTTTTATGATTATGTCAGAGAGTTAATGGAGTAATTTCATTCGGAACCGACATTTTCTTATGTCACGTGATCACACAATGCTCAAGTTGATGCACTGGCTAATATATCCACAACTATGGCAGATCCAAATCGGGATGTGACAATCATAAATATTGTCCACCGTCGTACAGTTTCACCTTATGTTCAAACCAGATTAGAGGAAATCAATGAAATTAGTCCCACTTCTGAAAGATATGGTCATACTATAGGGTGGATGACACCTATCAAGGAATACCTTCAAAATGGAACACTTCCACCAGATAGAGCCGGGAAAGAAAAAATATGGCGATGTGTGGTCGATTTTACTCTTTATGATAGACATGATTACCTATAAATAATTCTCAATGAAAGAGGTTTTGAGGGAGTTCTCTTTAGATGCATTGATGGTGAGGAGATAATGGTTGTCATGAAAGAAGTACATGCAGGAGTCTGTGGTGCCCACCAGTCTGGACATAGACTATCTAATCAAATTAGTAGGCTTGGATACTTTTGGACTTCAATGATACAAGATTTTGTTGATTTCATGAAGAAGCGTCATTCATGCCAAGTATGTAACAACTTCATTCATCGACCCCTAGAGTTTCTTCATACAGCTAAATACTCATGGCCATTTTCCACATGGGGAATGTATGTGGCGGGTCCTTACCCTTCATCTATAGCCAAGAAGTTTATGTATATTCTTACTGCTACTGAATTATTTTCCAAATGGGCAGAGGAAATACCTCTCAAAGAATTTAGTTCTAAAATCATTGTTAGCTTCATCAAGTCTAACATCATTACCAGATTTGGTGTCCCTCATACCATATTGACGGACAATGGCACCAACTTCTGTTCATCCGATGTAAGGAAGTAGTATCAAGAATACAACATCAAATCTAATCATTCATCTCGGTATCATGTAGCGTCCAATGGCCAAATAGATTCCTTCAACAAGACTATTTCAAACATACTTCATAAGATGGTGGATAAAGATAAGAAATCATGGCCTTATAAATTGTTTCATGCTTTATGGGCTTATCGAACCACCACCCGCACCGTTATGCGGTCAACTCCATATTCATTGGTATATGGAACAAAAGTAGTCTTTCCCATTGAGGTTCAATTACCCTCGCACAGAGTATCCATTTTTTATCAGTCATCTATATATGAACAATCTCAAAAGGGATTGGATGAATTGGAATGATTAGATGAAAAAATATTGTGCACCCTACACCACATGAAAGTCTATCAGAATCGAATGGCACGAGCTTTCAACAAAAAGGGTCATCTTCGTTCATTTATTCAAGGAATATTGGTATTGGTCATCATAACTCCAATGATACCAGGAAAGAAGCCTCCCAAGCTTGAGACACAATGGGAAGGACCTTACTCAATACATAAGGTCTACTCCAATCAAGCTTATTCTTTAATGTCAATGGATGGAGAACTCATCAAGACTCCAACCAATGCCATATTCTTGAAGAAGTATTTTTTATAACACAAATAAATCATTTTGGTCTATGCATATGACCTTAAACTATTCACACCATCGTCCAACATGACGTTAAACTGTACCATCGTCCAACATGACGTTAAACTGTATTGTCCATTTTCATCCAACATGACATTAAACTGTGTTGTCCCAGCTGCAAGACGTTAAACTGTACAGTCCCTTATACGTCCAACATGAGGTTAAACTTTGACGTCCAAGATACATGATGCTAAACTGTACATATGAACCTTACGTCCATCAAGACGTTAAACTGCATAACCATTGTTTTAGATATATGACATTAAACTGCACACTTATTTGTCCCAAATGATGTTAAACTATGAAAAATTCCCTAATATGTCCTAGCAACATGACACTAAACTGTACAACACTCTTTCGTCCAGCATGACGTCAAACTATGTTGTCCTTACTACATGACATTAAACTGCACAGTCCCCAAAGTCCTTACTTCAAGACATTTAACTGCATAATCTTTTCTTTCATCCTAGCTATATGATGTTAAACAATACAACCCCCCCTCTTTTGTCCATACTGCATGAAATTAAACTGCATAGTCCCCCATTGTCCAACACGAAATTAAACTCTATTCAACCCCTTATACATCCACCATGACATTAAATTTTGCTTCGTTAGGATTGCTGATACCTCTTGTTTCTCAAACCGAGTATGACTCACATGAGCTTAGAGTAAACTTCAACCATAACACATTCACTGGGCCGCTAACCATGCCTAAGTCCCAACACTTTCTTTTTAGATCATTTTCCTCAAAAACAACTTAATCACTAATTCATTCTTCAATTGAGCTACGCAAACATTGATCTTTTCATTCTAGGCTGAGTATGTAGGCAACCTCCCATGGTTTAAACCCAAAACCAATTTCTTCACATTGTTTCACCTTTGTCTTTGCTATATGACGTTAAACAGTACAACACTTTGTTCCTGTGCGACAATAAACTATAAAATTCTTTGATACCATCACCTGAGAGGGAAACATTATTTACATTGATCTCCAATCATGTTATATTCCAAAGACTACGTGCATACATGGCAATGCCCGAACCATTAATCTTGGGTTAAACCATTATTTCCCTAAGGTCCCCTTTCATCCTTAAAATGTACGAACCAAATCCGTACAAAGGGTATTTCAAGAACTATGGGAAGATTTATTCCCATCCTTATGGGATATGTAGGAACATTCGAGCATCCCTGGAATCCAAACCCAAGTCTTTGGGCCTAACCCCAAATTCCACTTTTATTCCCTTGGCTGAAAAGTCCCCTTTTGAAAACATGAATGTGGTATGAAAACCCTGGTCTTTATTCACATCAAGTTTACAACAAACACACAATGTGTATTCCTTATAATGGTCGGAGCTCTATGACCCTAAACTAAGATTTCCCATACTTTTATCCCACAAGATGTTAAAATTTATTTCAAGAACTAAATATGGCTTGATTCTCATTCTAATGAGATATTTAGTGAAGTCCAACATCTCAATTCAGCACCTAGACATAACATGAGTATTGTTAGCATTGGTCTGTGTATCTTTACATATGTTGGAAAATTACCATATTGATGTGTCATATTCCTCACCTTAAATACATTGTGACCTCCATAATCCTTATCTTGACTTCTGGTCCCAAAATGTTCGATACCTAAGAATTATTTTGCCTGACTATGCAGCACGTGCCTTTACATTGCCTTGCATAAGTAGTCTACATAATGGACCTGTCAGCCAAAAGATTATATTATTTGACTATGCATCCAATTCCCTTAGGTGGCCCTACATAATTCAACCCCCTAAAGATTTTTTCAAATAATGGTAACTTCATTATTGGGAATAAAACCTCTTTTTTCCTTATTTTTCATAACGACAATATATAGGGATCCACAAAAATAGCCATCCTTACCACATTTTTCCCATACTATTTTTCATGATCTGAAAGTATTCAAGTCTATTGTTTATATTTTCCTTCCCGACGTTTTGGACAGACCTTCGTAGGAGCGACATTCATCTAATTCTTAGACAATATTGATTTAAAATATCCTCTCCATATTCAAGTACCTCTCTCCATACAACAGACTCTTTTATTTGGAAAATTGGAATCTTTATAAACTTCCACTGGCTTTTTAGCAGTATAAAAGTAAATTTATGAGAGTTCTATTTCCTGACTATGCAGCACATGCTTGTAGGTGGCCTTGCATAAGTTGTTTACAAAACAGACCTGTCAGCCAAAAGATGTTATTATTTGACTATAGAGCCAATTCCTTTAAGTGGTCCTGCATAATTCAACCCCCTAACTGGTTTGTTAAATAATGGTAACTTCACTCTTAAAAAATACTTCTTCTAATGCCTCTTTGTCCTTTTTCATAAAATTCCTCAAATTTGAAATTTATTAAGTCATAGTCCGCATATTTTCCCTCATATTTGAGTGTGGTAATATGTTTTTAGATAAATTTTGAAGGAATTGAGCAATTTTAATCCATTCGGTAAAAGATTTTTCCTCCTTAGACATTATCCTTTTATGTACTATGTGCACGAATTTAAACTACCCATAATAGACAAGGGAACTCTGAACAAACGTCAAGTCCCAGCTCACTAAACATGCATTTTGTATCATTTAGGTAATACTGAGCAATTAAAAGATTCAAGGTTTGTAGGGTTATTTTTATAATCCTATAAAAAATACAACTATGTTTACTAGGCCCATTGGATTAGGTAGAAATTTAAAGTGGGTAGCCAGAAAATGCAAGCATAAATTATTGAAGGTGAAAGTGTTTTTCATTAATGCAAAAGAGATGGATGGAAATCCATAGACTTGAGTCTATTATATTTTTCAGGAACTACAAAAGACATTCAACATAACTCTTCCTTTGATTTAAGGCATCCCAAGCTTCATCAGTAGACTCCATGAATTCATTCATTCAACTGGATACAATAAGAGATGCAGTGATACGAGCTCTTCTTGGAACAATTTTAAAAGGATGTTCTTGAGTGTGGTTTGAGAAAATTTACTAATGATCAAAAAGTGACTCTATTTATTTCCACGAGTCATGGAAGATGGATACATGGATTTGAGAATGGATCATTGGAATTAAAGAGCCATATAGAGAGATTACTCTTTTCAGATATGGTTCTAATACCATGATAGTTTTCTCTCCACCAACCGGCAGCGAAAAACAGTTTGGACCATGGGTTTTCCATTTTCATATCTCTAAGGAAATGGCAAGGAAGAAAAATTCGAAAGTTCACACCATTGTTGTTGCTCTTAATGCACAGCATAACCGAAATGGAGGAGTAGCAGTGCAGATGCATCTCGGGTAGATAATTCTTTTCCTCTGGAATGTTGACGTCTTGTAGATGACCATGCCCATATAGAGGCAAGTAGATGATCTCTAGAAAGTTAAGATGACACTTCTTCAAGTACATAGCCAAATTTGGGTGACTGTTTTTGCAGACAGTATAGAAATCATGACCAACAACGTTTATCATGTCATCAATCCTCTTTCTAGACAGTACATCAGCCGTTCCAATACTTCTAGGAGCCATTGAATCTGCACAAAGGACAAATAATTAACTCTTAAGAGAGTTGATTTTTCACTTTATTTGTGAAGAAATTTGAAGAAATTGATATGTCATGAAGGCGCGCAAGTCCAAAGATGGCGCACAAGTGTAACTGTGTCACGCAGGTTTTGGAGCACATGTATAACCGTGCAGGTCAATATATCGATGCAGCAGCGCGACACGGACATAAGTAATGAAACCCCAGAAAATCATCAACCTACGCGGAGAGAGCTAAAACTATTCAAATTCGGGTGCTTTAAGTGAGAATGGCCACATTTATATAGGCCAAGGCTCTACCCTTCACGCCTTTCACATGCACGCCACTATCTTTGCGCTCAAAACTTGTTTGTCGCCCTTACTTGGCTTTTATCAGTACCTCAGAGTCACATCCTCATTCCTTTCAGATCCAACAATGAGGGGGGACTTTTTTTATTCTCCTTTCTGTCACAGAGTCTAACGACAGAAAAAGGGGAATACCTTAGCATAAAAAGATTAATCCTTAGAAGAAACATCAAAAATTGATAAAGGCATGAAGAAGGATTTGGTTAAACATGGTCTGCACAGGTTTTATCTTGGTCGCGCTGGTATACCTTCACGCCACATGTTGGGCGCACATGTGACCTGAGAGCCCAATCTAATTTTTTCCCAAGGTCTTCAGCAGCCTATAAATACCCCTTGAGTGCCCCCCATTTCGAGAACCGAAAAATTCCAAAAGTCAGATTTGAGCTCCCGGCACCGTAGTCTTTTCTTGAAGTCTTCTGAACACTTCTAAAGTAATTTATTACATATAATGGATGATCTAAAGAGGGGGAAAAAGGAATAAGTGTTTAAATTCACCAAAACCTGCGTGCCTAAGTGTCTATCACTTTAAGAGAATTGAAGACACTTGCGCACCGCTTTATCCCTTCAACAGAACCTTCACAACACTATTTTGGAAGCCTCTAGGGATAATACTAATGCCTTGAGCCATGTATCACCCAAGTATTACCCTATGGGTTAACTGTCGCGCAGGTTCACATGTGTCAAACAGGTATACCTACGCGACCAATACCTGCGCGCCCCAATAGGACATGCGCACCTACCTCTTTTTGGGTTCCCCCTATTTATTCAGGCCTTTTTCTTTAAATCCACCACTCCTCTTCAAGACATAGACTTCAAACCCCTCTTCAAAGCCATTTTTTGGAATGATTCCTTTGTTGGATTCCTTATCTAAAAGGATTTATGTTGAACATCTCTTAAAACCTAGTGATTTATATATATTCCTGTCACCTTGGTTAGAGATTTAATTCATTCAACCTCATCCTTTATGATGAGAAGATCATTAATTTGGGCATCCTCTTTAAGAGTAAGCCCCAAGTCCCCTAACCTGGGAGTCATTTTCAAGAGTAAGCCCCAGTCATAATTTCCTTTACTTGGGCATCATCCTTAAGAGTAAGCCCCAAGTCCCCTATTCATGGTCATCCTCCTTAGGAGTAAGCCCCATGTCCCCTAACACACGCCTCCTTTTCAAGAGTAAGTTGTAGTCTTCAAATTCCCTTAATTTTTTGGGCATCCTTTGTATGAGTAATCCCCAAGTTCCTGAATATGGGAATCCTCCTCAAGAGTAATCCCAAAGTTCCACAATATGGGCATCCTCCTCAAGAGTAAGCCCCAAGTTCAACAATATGGGCATCCTCCTCAGGATTAATACCCAAGTTCTAAAATATTGGCATCCTCCTCAGGAGTAAGCCCCAATCATAATTTCCCATAACCTGGGCCTCCTTCTCAGGAATAATCCCCAGTTCTCTAGTACACTTAACCTGGGCCTCCTTCTCAAGAATAATCCCTAGTCATAATTTCTATTAACCAGTCTTAATTTACTTTTTATTTGGGCTTTCTTCTTAGAAGTAAAACCCAATCATAAGTCGCCTCTAATTTGGGAATCATTCTCAGGAATAATCCCTATGTTACGTATCAAAATCTCCATAAATCACATATACCTTTATGGACCTTGTTCCTAGGTTTCTTAACTGAAGTAAATCCAAATATTCATCTATCTGGGTAGTGATACATACATAAGCCCCAATTCATTTCTTATGAATCCATCTTTCGTGGAAAAATTGTCTGCTTTTACCAATACCTCTTATTTCTCACACTAGCATGACTCACATGAGCTTAGAGTTTAAAATTAATTATGAAATCTTTCTTTGGGACATCAATCATGCATAAAAATAATACTCACTTACTCAAACTACGTGGGTTCTGATTCATTTTCTAAATAAGGATATGTAGGTAGCCCATCTGCGGGTACTATCCCAACTCTGAAATAATACATGTCCTTCTGAACGGTAATAAACTTCAAGTGCCCCACTGAGTGGATTTAAAATGTATATGGTTTTCACAATGACCAAGAGATCTCTATAAAATGTATTGAAGGATACCATTGACTAAGAATATCAAACAAATACAAGTGATTCTCTATCGATGAAGAACCTCAAATACATATAAAATAATCTCTAAATCTAATACATATTAATCATTGATTGTCATATCTAAGCGAAATTCCATTTTCATACATGGTAATTTAATAAGGGTTCGGGAACATAACTTAAATCTATAAAGAGAGTCTCAGAGTAGAGAATTATTTCCCCCCAAAAAGGTGTGATGAGTCTGACCTCCCATCATCTCTACCAATGAAAATTCTTAAGCCGCATATGTTTACAACTAATGAGAACCTACATTTGAAAAGTAGGTCCAATTGGATATAGAATCATTGGATATTTCCGGTTCAACAAACAAACCAGTTAGAAACCGATTCGAATGTTTGAACATTAAATAAATGAGGTCATCCCCAATTCTAGTGGAAAACAATGTTAAACATTAACCATGATATGTCTTATCCTATGACACCATCATTTAATCATATTAAAAATTATTTTCGAGTATGTAATAATTGGATCAACATGTTTCCCATTTAGGAAAACATAAGTTTCCATAAGTTTTACCGTCAAAATATCAATTATCTAATCTTGATAAATAACTATATCCAATTATAATAATATCATTCATAGTGTATTCCAAAAAAATATCATGGAAACCTATTCTACAAAAAATAAATATACCCTTTTCTCCCAAAATGATATAAAATAACATGTTGATCAATATTTTCTTAATCATAAGTACAAAAAAATTTAATCATTCCCAAAAAACCAAAATTTCATTGATAGGAAAATAAATTTAGATCCAAATTTTTATCAAACTCATATTACAAAAATAAGTACCAATTTATTTTAATTATGCATAATTAACACAAAATAAAATAATAAAGAAAACCTAAGGGATATATATAACTAAATAATATAATCTAGATAAAAACCAATATATATTTCCGAAATTATAGTTAATCACTTTAAAATCCAATTACATAAGACATCCAAATCCAATTTAATCTTTTGAACTTTTTCTCAGTCATAAACTTACTAACACGTGATGGAATCCAATACTCTATAAATATCCTCATTTTTTAAAATAATAAGATCTAATGTTACCTATACCTTACCCTTTTATCAACTATGAATCCTCTCCCAACACCACTAGATATCATTCAAAAATATTTTTTCATTTCATATTGTCACTGATAGCAATATAATTGATCCAAAAAAAACTACCATTAATTATAATATAAACAATTTCGAGTTAATTATATAAAAAATAAAACCTATACTTCTCAATTAAAAGAATTAAAAATAATCATCAACTAACAAAACCAATATGTTACCCACCAAGAGAAAATATTTCATACTGAACTAGGAAACCCTTGTTTTACTATATATCTTGAACATCTTTTTCAGAAAAATCCACAAATGACACCCTTCTAGAAATTTCATATGATGTACTCTTCATGATAGCCTATGGATTTGGAAACAAAATAAGGGTTACCTTAAACACTTAGTAAGGTTAAAAGTATTCAGTATATACTAAAAATTGTAAGTTAACTTTTGGTATTCATGTAGGTTTGAGAACTTAATCAAGGTACATGATCACATCAAAAGTAAATAATACCCAATAAAACCTAGATCATATGTCCTGAAATATAAAATAATGATTTTTTTGAAATGAATCTAATATAATATAACTATGTCATCAAAATAATGCTTCAAAAATATAAAACATGAAATCATAACCATATGTAAATGATCACTTCCAAGAAATCACTATAGAGTGGAAAATGTCCTATAGTGAACATGGTTTACTCCCTAGTAACTTACATAACATCTCATGAGCTAAAAAATATTAGATAATCTTTTAGGTCATATATAGTTATTCGTACACTCTTCACATCATAATATGTATGTGTATATGTTTATCATAGAAGGAAACATTCATGATTTCATCAAAACATAGCAAACCCATGAGAAATAAATTATATTTGTAGATATTTCCACAAAAAATGATCATATAACATCATGAAAATATAATAGATTGTATAATTATGTAGTATTCTAACTAAAGATTATGAAACAAATTGGGATGTTTAAATAGATACAAAAAATTTATAAGAATATGGGTCACATGTGACTTTTTAATGGAATCATATAACATGGAATAATGATTTTTATCATTGATATTGAAAGATAAATATCTCAATGGAACCAAATCCTAATAAAATTTATTGGGTTATACATGAAATATTACTATCATGTATATTGAAATTTTAACGATATATTGGAATATAGAGGTGAAGTTATAGAATGAAATTTCAAAAAAAAAAAATATAACCTGCTTGTAACATCAAATATAATAGTAAGATAAAAATTCTATTCCAAGGGGATAGAAATATGGAATTCAAAAATTTATTTTAACAATAAATATATATATTTAAATTATTTAATTAAATTATGTTAATGTTAATAATTTTTTAATCAATAATATATTTATACATAATTGGAAGAAATCCAATTATTTATTATTCAATAAAATTAACACATAATGTAACAATGAAATATTATCAGAAATAGTGAATTTATATTACTTTGGTAAACCATTGGAATATAAATATGAATCATTATTCTAATTTATTTTTAAAATTATGATAATTCCTTCATGTGAAAAATGATACAAATGAGTCCACTTTCACACATTGGAAAAATGTAATAAACGGCCTATACGGGAAGCGCTAAAAAGTGTCCATATTTTTTTTAAATATGTAAAATTAAATGTAAAATAATTTTAATAAAAAATATATGTATAAGAAATAATATCTATAACAAATATATAGAATATAGATATGTCAGAAAAATATTTCTGACCATAATAAGAGAGAATGTTTTC
This sequence comes from Viscum album, assembly GCA_963277665.1. Lineage (NCBI taxonomy): Eukaryota > Viridiplantae > Streptophyta > Magnoliopsida > Santalales > Viscaceae > Viscum > Viscum album. The sequence continues at coordinate 733,937,772 of OY728139.1, read as the reverse complement.
TCTCATTAAAAGAAATATTTTGGTTGAATTGTTGATAAAGATGATTTGAAATGATAAAAAAGGCATGAAAACCAATTCATACCCAAAATTATAAGAAATTATATGGGTTTCTAGAGATAAATAACTTACAATTAAATCATACTGTAACTTAGAAATAAATAATTTAGAAACCAATGTTTGATCAGAAAAGAATTCCTTTCAAATTTGCTGACGATGGATTTCATTTCCCTTTAGAAAAAGGAATTGAAATTGAATATAATGTATCATAAATAAAATTATAATAATTATATAATACATAATGTATGTATTATATGCACCCTATAAATTAGATTGTGTTTATAATAGAAAACAAATCTCAATAATGGAAATTCGAGTTGAAGAACCCATATGTCTTTCATAATATTTGAATAGAAATGGCATGATAGAAACATACATTTTTTGATTCATATATACAATTAATTTAATTGTAAATGTAAAAAATCAATTTTAAGTATTTACACTAAATAAATTGAATAAGGTAGTGAAATAATGGTAACTTCACTCTTATGAAACACTTATTCAAATAAATCTTGGTCCTTTTCTATATCATTCCTCAGATTAGAAATTTCATAAGTTATAGTTTACATATTTTCCCTCATATTTGAGTGTGGTAATATGTTTTCAGATAAATTTTTCAAGGGATTGAGTCAATTTCAATCCATTCGGTCAAAGATATTTCAACCATAAACATTATCCTTTTTATGTCCGACGTGCATGACTTTAAACTGCCCACAATAGACAAGGGAACTCTAAACAAAAGTCAAGTCCCAGCTCACTAAACATGCATTTCGTATGGTTTTGGTAATATTGAGAAATTAAAAGATTTATGGTTATTTTTATAATCCTAGTTAAAATCAAACTATGTTTACTAGGCCCATTGGTTTAGGTAAAAATTTAAAGTAGGTAGATAGAAAATACAGGCATAAATGATTGAATGTGAAAGTGTTTCTCATTGATGAAAAAGAGTTGGAAGGAAATCCACATACATGAGTCTCTTCTATTTTTCAGGAATTATAAAAGAATTTCAACATAACTCTTCATTTGTTTTATGAAATTCCGAGCTTCCTCAGCAGCCTCATTTAATTCATTCATTCAACTGAATACAATAATAGATGCAGTGATACCAGCTATTCTTGGAACAATTGTAAAAGGATGTTCTTGAGTGCGGTTTGAGAAACTTTTCTACTTATCAAACATTGACTCTGTTTTTGTCCAAGTGACTTGGAAGATGGATAAAAGTATTTACGAATAGAGAATTGTATGTAAATAACCATTTGGATAGATTACTCTTTTCAGATATGGTTCTAATACCATGATAGTCTTCTCTCCACCAACTGGAAGCGGAAAACATTTCAGCCCATGGGTTTTCCAATTTCATATCTGCAAGGAAATGGCATTGAAGAAAAATTTGAACGTTCACACCATTGTTTTTTCTCTTAATGCACAGCATAACCGTAATGGAGGTGTAACAGTGCCGCTGCATCTCGGGCAGATAATTCTTTGCCTCTGGAATGTTGACATCTTGCAGATGACCATGCCTATATAGAGGCATGTAGATGCTCTCTAGAAAGTTAAGATGGTACTTCTTCAAGTACTTAGCCAAATCTGGGAGAGTTTTTTTGCAGACAGTATAATAATCATGGCCAACAATGTTCATCATGTCATTAATCCTCTTTCTAGCCAGATCATCAGTTATTCCAATTCTTCTAGGAGCCATTGAATCTGCACAAAAAACAAATAATTAACTATTAGGTGAGTTGATTTTTCATAAAATTTGGGATGAAATTTGAAAAAATGGATAAGGCATTAAGGGGCGCAAGTCCAAAGCTGGCGCACAAGTGTAACTGTGTCGTATAGGTTTTGTCACACGGGTATCACCGCATAGGTCAAAATACCTCTACAGCAACACAACATGAAGAAAAGAAATGAAACTACAGAAAATCAAAAACATGCACGGCAAGAGCTCGAACGGTTCAAATCCAGGTTCTTTGGGTGAGAACGACCACATATATATAGGCCAAGGCTTTACCCTGCACGACTCTCACCTGAACGCCACTATCTGCGCTCTCAAAACATGCACACTTCCCTTCCTTGGTTTTCATCAGTACCTCAGAGTCACATCCTCATTCCATTCAGATCCAACACTAAGGGGGGGGGGATTTTTTGACGCTCTTATCCGTCACAGAGTCTAACGACTGAAAAATGGGAATACCTTAGCAGAAATAGATTCATCCATTGAAGAAACATCAAATATTGACAAAGGCATAAAGAATGATTTGGTTAAAGATGGTCCATTCAGGATTCATCCTGGTTGCAAAGGTATACCTATGCGCCACATATTGGGCGTGTAGGTGAGTTGCGTGACCTATCTTATTTTTTCCCAAGGTCTTCATCAGCCTATAAATACCCCTTGAGGGCCCCCCATTTTGAGGGAGGAAAATTACAAAAGTCATATTTGAGCTCCCGATCCCTAGTCTATTCTTGAAGTCTTACAAACACTTCTAAGGTAATTTATAACCTAGAATGGAAGATCTAAAGAGGGGGAAAAGGAATAACTGTTCAAATTCACAAACACCTGTGCACCTAAGTGTCTAACCCTTTACGGGAAATGAAGAAACTTGTGTGCTGCTTTATCCCTTCAGCAGAACCTGAACAGCACACTTTTGGAAGCCTCTAGGGATAATACTGATGTCTTCAGCCATGTCTTGCCCAAGTATTACCCTATGGGTTAACCGTCGCGCAGTTACACATGTGTCGCGTAGGCATACCTACGCGACCAATACCTGCGCACCCCAATAGGACCTATGCGCCTACCTCTTTTTGGGTGACCCCTGCTTATTCACCTTTTTTTCTTCAAATCCACCTCCCCTCTTCCAGACTTATCCTTCAAAACCCTCTTCAAATCCTTTTTTTTGGCATGATTCCTTTGTTGGATTCATTATCTAAAAGGAATTCTGTGGAACATATCTTAAAAACTAGTGATTTACTTATCTTTGTAACAATAATGTTAGAGATTTCATTCATTCAACCTCATCCTTTAAGATGAGAAGATCATTAATTTGGGAATCCTCATTAAGAGAAATAACCAAGTCCCCTAACCTGGGCTTCCTTTTTAGGAGTAATCCCCAGTCATAATTTCCTTAGCTTGGGCATCCTCTTTAGGAGTAAGACCCAAGTCCCATATTCATGGGAATCCTCCCTAGGAGTAAGACCCATGCCCCCTAACCTGGGCCTCCTCTTCAAGAGTAAGCCCCAGTCTTCAAATTCCCTTAATGTTTTGGGCATCCTCTTCAAAAGTAAGCCCCATGTTCCTGAATATGGGAATCCTCTTTAGGATTAAGCCCCATGTTCCCAAATATGGGCATCCTCATCAAGAGTAAGACCCCCATTTCAAAATATGGGAATCGTCATTAGGAGTAAGCCCCAATAATAATTCCATTTAACCTGGGCCTCCTTATCTGGAATAATCAGTAGTTCTCAAGTTCCATTAACCTTGACCTATTTCTCAAGAATAAACCTAAGTCATAATTTCTCTTAACCGGTCTTAATTTACTTTCGATTTGGGCTTCCTTCTCAAGAGTAAAACCCAATCATAAGTCCCCTCTAATTTGGGCATCCTTATCATTAATAATCACTATATTAAGTATCCAAATCTCCATAAAGCACATATACCTTTATGAAATTTATTCCAGGGTATCTTCTTTGAAATACATCCTAATATTCATCCATCTGTGCAGTCATACATACATAATCCCCACATCATTTCTTATGATTGCATGTTTCGTGTCACAATTGCTAGGTTTTACCAATACCTCGTGTTTCTCACACTGAGGATGACTCAGATGAGCATATCGTGTAAAAGTAATTATGACATATTTCTTTGGGCCATCAATCATACATAAACATCATACTCTCTTACTCGAACTACGTTGTTTCTAATTCCTTTTCTAAACAAGGATACGTAGGGATCCCATCTGCGGGTATGATCCCAACTCTGAAATAATACATGTCCTTCTAAATGACAATAAACTTCATGTTCCCTGCTGAGTGGATTTAAAACCAATATGGTCAACAAAATGACCAAGGGATCTTTATAAAATGTATTGAAGGATACCATTTACTAATAACCTCTAACAAATTCAGATGATTCTCTATCGATGAAGAGCCTCAGATACATATAAAAGACTCTCTAAATCTCATACATATCAATCATTGATTGTAAGATTTAAGGGAAAGCTCATTTTCATACTTGTTAATTTAATAAGGATTCACGAACATAACTGAAATCTATAAAGAGTGTCCTGGAGTAGACAATAATTTCCCCCAAAAAGTTTTGATGAGTCTAACCTCCCATACTCTCTACCAAGGAAAATTATTAAGCCTCATCTTTTCAAAACTAACTAGTACGTACATTTAGAAAGTACGTCCAAATGGATATATAATCATTGGATGTTTCCGGTTCTACAAACAAACTTCATAGAAACCGATTGGAATGTTTGAACCTTAAACAAATGAGGTCATCCCCAATTCCCGAGGGACACAATGTTAAACTTTAAACATGATATGTCCTATCGTATGACACCTTCATTTAATCATATTACACATTATGTTATAGTATGTAATAATTGGATCAACATGTTTCCCATTTAGGAAGACATAAGTTTCCATAAGTTTTACCCTTAAAATATCAATTATCTAATCTTGAGAAATAACTATATCCAATTATAATAATATCATTCTTAGTGTATTACAAAAAAATTTCATGGAAACCTATTCTAAGAGAAATAAATATACCCTTTCTCCCGAAATGAAATAAAATAACATGTTGATCAATATTTTCTTAATCATAAGTACAAAAAATTTTAATCATTCCCAAATAACCTAAATTTCATTGATAGGAAATTAAATTTCGATCCAAATTTTTATCAAACTCATATTACAAAAATAAGAACCAATTTATTTTAATTATGCATAAATAACTAGAAATAAAATCATAAAGAAAACCTAATGGATATATATATACCTAAATAATATAATCTAGATAAAACCCAATATATATTTTCCAAATTATAGTTAATCACTTTAAAATACAATCACATAAGACCTACAAAACCTATTTAAGCATTTGAACCTTTTATCAATCATAAACTTACTAACACATGATGGAATCCAACACTCTATAAATATCCTCATTCGTTAAAATAATAAAATCTAATGTTACCTGTACCCTACCATTATATCAACTACAAATCGTCTCCCCACACCACTAGATATCATTCTAAAATATTTCTTCATTTCATATTGTCAGTGATACCAATATAATTGATCTAAAAACAACTACCATTAATTATAATAAAAAACAATTTTGAGTTAATTATATTCCAAATAAAACATATACTTAGTTATTAAAATAATTAAAAATAAACATCAAATAAAAAAATCCATATGTTACCCATCAAGAGAAAATATTTCATACTGAACCAGGGAACCCTTGTTTTACTATATATCGTGAACATCTTTTTCAGAAATATCCAAAAATGACACCTTTCTAGAAACTTCATATGAAGTACTCTTCTTGATAGCCTAGGGACTTGGAAACAAAATAAGGGTTACCTTAAACACATAGTAAGGTTAAAAGTATTCCTCATTTATTGAAAATCATAAGTTAACATTTGATATTCTTGTAGGTTTGAGAACATAATCAAGGTACATGATCACATCAAACGTAAATAATACCCAATAAAACCTGGATCATATGATCTAAAATATAAAATAATTATTTTTCATAATGAATCTAATATCATATAACTATGTCATCAAAATAATGTTGCAACAATATAAAACATGAAATCATAACTATATGTAAATGATCACTTCCAAGAAATCACTATAGAGTGGAAAATGTCCTATAGTGAATTTGGTTTACTCCCCAGTAACTTACATACCATCTCATGAGATAAAAAATATTAGATAATTTTTTAGGTCATATATAGTTATTGGTACACTCTTCACATCATAATATGTATGTGTATATGTTTATCACAGAAGGAAACATTCATGATTTCATCAAAACATAGCTAACCCCTGAGAAATAAATTATATTAGTAGATATTTCAAAAAAAAATGATCATATAATATCATGACAATATAATAGATTGTATAATTATATAGTATTCCTACTAATTATTATGAGTCAATTTGGGAAATTTTAATAGATACAAAAAATTTATAAGAAGATGGGTCACATGTAACTTTTTAATGGAATCATATAACATGGAATAATGATTTTTATCATTGATGTTGAAAGTTTAATCTCTCAATGGAACCATATCCTAATAAAATGTATTGCGTTATACATGAAATATTACTATCATGTATATTGAAATTTTAAATATATATTGGAATATAGACGTGAATTTATAGAAAGAATTTACAAAAATATATTATTACCTCATCGTAACATCAAATTTAATAGTAATATAAAAATTCTATTCGACGGGGATAGAAATATGGCATTGACAAATTTATTTTAATAATAAATATATATATTTAAATTATTTAATTAAATTATATTAATGATAACAATTTTTTAATAATCGATATAAGTATACATAATTGGAAAAAAATCCCATTATTTATTATGCAATAAAATTAACACTTAATGTAATAATGAAATATTATCAGAAATAGTGAATTTATATTACTTTGGTAAACCATTGGAATATAAATGCAAATCATTATTCTAATATATTTTTAAAAGTATGATAATTCCTTCATTTGAAAAATGATACAAATGAGCCCGCTTTCACAAATTCAAAAAATAGTTATAAATTGCCTATGTGGGAAGCACTAAGAAGTGTCCATAAAAAATTATAAAATATGTAAAATTAAATATAAAATAATTTTAGTAGAAAATTTATGTATAATAATTAATATCTATAATAAATATATAGAATATAGACATGTCAGAAAAGTATTTTTGACCATAATAAGAGAGAATGTTTGCTCTAGTTATAAGAAATATTTTGGTTGAATAGTTAACGAAAATGATTTGAAATGATAAAAAAAGAATGAAAAACCATTCATACCCCAAATTATAAGAAATTATATGTGGTTTTAGGGATAAATAACATACAATTACATCATACTGTAACTTAGAAATAAATAATTTAAAAACCAATGTTTGATCAGATAAGAATCCCTTTCAAATTTGGCGACATTGGATATCATTTCCCTTTAGAAAAAGGAATTGAAATTGAATTTAATGTATCATAAATAAAATTATAATTATTATATAATACATAATGTATGTATTATATGAACCCTATAAATTATATTATGTTTATAATAGAAAAAAAATCTCAATAATGGAAATTCGAGTTGAGATACCCTTACGTCTTTCATAATATTTGAATAGTAATGACATGATAGAAACATACATTTCTGGATTCCTAAATACCATTAATTTAATTCTAAATGTAAAAAAATAAATTTTAAGTATATAAACCATATAAATTATAGAAGGTAGTGAATATAGAGGATATATTAATGAATGAAAATTTAGATTGAAAAACCCTTACATCATAAATTATCAAGTGAATAAAATTTTAAAAGGATTATATTTGAGCGAAAATTAAATACAAATAAAAAAGGTAAAATTAAATGTAATAAATTCCTACTGTAAAATTCACTGAATATAAAATAATGATGTTCATGAAGAATCATTATAACATAATAAACCGAAATTGATTTAATAATAAAACATTAACCTGGAATCATACTTAATTGGACATTCTATAAAATCATGTATATAACTATATTAACCATTAATAATTTATTAATGAAAATTAAACATGTTCTTGAATTTATATAATAACCTATTATATTCTTTAATTATATATTTATTATGTATTTTTAATTAATATTGATCATTAGTTGCGAGTCATTTCAACCATTTGTTATTTGTTTCAATATTGGCATTGTATTCATCATTATATTTTAATGTGTTCATAATTTAGAAAATATAAAGTGAAATAAAATATATTATCCATTATTATTATTATTTAAATTCTTTAATAATTACATGGTAATTTTTGGGTATGGTTGTCCATGATTAAATAGGTGACATACTTGTTTCGGAAAATTTTAATGAATAAAAGGTGATATATTAAAAATGAGGGAAATAATAATATTACCATTTTATGAAAAGAATTGAAATTAATTTTTAATATCAAATATTAGTAGTTAATATGTTTCCATAACTATCGATGATAAAAATTTATAACATTATTGATAGACGCGGTGAAATAGACTGAATTTATAACTTACTATAATCAATGGATGAGGATGTTAATAATGAGATTTTGTTAAAATTTCCTCACTAAAAATCCATAATGATATTATTTAGATGTCATTGAAGAGGTAAATTATAATTTATATTTGGTTAATGATGAATATAAATGAAAATTAATTATATGATGTTATGATATAAAAAGAGGAAATCATATCTCTTATTAGAAACCACATTTGGATTGAATGAATTTTTATCCGCAGTAGGTACTTGAAGCCACCCAATTTGATAGAGGATTACTAAGAGATAAAATATAGTTGTTTATGGAGAAAATTTATAATTTTAGGGGTAGATTTGAAGGGGTATTTGATGGGAGTTTTTATAATTGGGGGGGAGTGACATTTTTTTAAATACTTAGTTATTAACATACAAGGAAATTCACGTTCATCATAAATAGATCTAAAATGGATTAAAATTAAAAAGGGATAATTTTGGGTCATGTTTTTATTCATAAAACCATTTAGATATGATTTTTCATGATATTTTGGGACCCTATAATTCATTTTTAACATTTAAATTTATAACATAATTTTCCTGGTTATTTTGGTAATTTTACATTTAAAATATTAAAATGATAAAAATAATCCTGGATGCATTTTTATATTTGGAATTAACATTTTAAATTTATATAAAATTCAAAAAACCTGATATATAACCCTAATCCTATAACATGAAATGTTTTTTATACCACTTATTTGACTTCTCTCCTGCCAGCACAAGCCATGAGTTGATACTATGTAAGTGTTTGGATAAATAATTGTCTTTAAAACACAATAATTGAAATAAATAGGAAATTATAATTTTCAGTTAATTATATTTAACTTTTAATTTCATCATAGGCTTATCCCCTTCAATAAATTATCATAAGGACAGTCATGTTTCCAAATGTTCTGAAAGCACTGGTTTAGCACTAATAAATGATTTTGTATTTAACACGGACTAAAATTTATATTTTATTTCATAGATCATATTATTAGTCTAATATCATTATATTAATCTATAAATGGTGGGAAAAAATGTTCATAGTCTTTTAATTATTATTTATATAATGATGATGTCATAAAACTTATTGTATTTGTAAAAATAGTATATTTTTATTTACAAAAAAAACATCTTATTAAGATGTATCATATAAATTCACCATAATATAATTTCTTAAAGCATAGATCCAAAATATAATTTAATTTTACTATTTTAATTTTATAAAATTTAAGAATTTATCTTTTCATGAAAACAAAAAAAAAATATAACGAAAAACTATATTTATTTAGAAAATGAACTTTTCATGTTTATGTATTATAAATATTATTTTATATCTATTATTAATTATAGGAGTGTTTTTTTAGTAAATATTACATTAAAATAATTAATTATAATAATACATTCAATGTGACCAATTTTATTTTATATATAAATACATAACACTTTAATAATAGTTATTTGGAATTTCTTTTAAACATTTAAGGTTTCTCATCTCATTCCACTAAAATTAATTACTTATCTTCTAACTATTAAATTTATTCTTATCATAGGATTTATTATATATCAAATTTTTATCTAAAACAATAGAAAAAATATACGGGGATTTAATATAAATGTTTTTGATATTTAATAATTTTAATAAATTACTTTATTTTTATTTACAATTCATTTTAATCTACATGTAATTTCTTTATTGATATAATTAATTGCATTATCATAATATATTATTTTTTTTACTTATTTAATATATATTGGATTTTTATTTAGGTATTTCATGTGGTACATTTAATGAAACAATGCATTTATTTCAATGAAATAACATAAATAATAGAGCATTATAATTCTATTATGTTACTACCACTATACATTGTTATGTTATCAAACACGAATTCTCTTATATTGATCAATTATGACATTTGATTGATATCTTGTATTTTTAAAATTATTGTGTATATGATCACACCAATTTTTATAGTTCAATTTCCAATGTTAAGAAGAATATTATTATATATGATGTTTTAAAAAGGGTGTCATGTGGGAAGACTATTTTTCAAATATATTGAAAATTTCATTAAATAAGTTGGATATGTTTCCAATATACAAAGATACTAAACATTTTATTAAATTTATTTTTTGAATTTATGAGGTATTATGATTAATAAATGTAAATGACATAAAATATATTTTTTATATGTTTGAGACATCAAACTAGGTATCAAAGAATTTGTGTAAAGTATTTAACTACAACCTGATCTAGGATTCTGGGAATGTGGTGTATTAGTTTGTTTTTATTTCCCATGATTCTTAAAACCTTATTTTTTTATGTTTTCCCATGGCCTGTATGTGTCAAGGGGTTATTTGGGTTTTTCATACCCTAATGTTTACGTGTTTGTTCTCTCAATCATGACTTTACTTATCGTGATAGTATCTTGGTCTCTTGCTATCATGTTTTTCCCACAGTCACAAACTTTTCTCATAGTCAAATTGTTTTTCACATAGTTATAGCTTTTCCTCACAATAATTATTTTTTTGTCACAATAGTATTCTGGTCTCATTGTCAATAAAAGCTCTAACATCCACATATTGTTCTCATGGAAACATGTTTGTTCTCACTGTCACAACTATTGCTCTTGACCACAATTGTTCTCGAGGAGAAACATATCCTATACTCTGTCATAGTTTTTTTTCATTTCCATAGAACAATCTCATGATGACTCATTCCCTTCTCATGTTAGACCCCTTTATTTTTGTTACAAATGTTTTCAAAATTCTATATGTTTTCAAAATACGTATATTTTAAAGAATAATGTAAACAATAATTTTAAGTGAAAAATTAAATTAAATATCAATAAATGTATTTCTTTAAAATCATATCGAGGGATTAAATAAGAAATTGAATTATTAAAAACACATTTTTTCAACATTGTTTGTTTTGAAAATTATAAATTAATGAAAATAAAATAACCATTATATAGGAAATTTAAAATGTATATCTTTAGGAAACCCTTATATAGAATTTGGAAAATATGTGACCATTTTCAATTGAGTCTAATCATTTTTCATAAACTCTGGATGAACCAATTACTTTTCCTGAAATTTATGAGTTATCTACATATAGCTAGAGCCTCTATATTCATGAATCTAGGTATATGTTTGGAATCCACTATGTTTTCTATTATTGTGTGATGTGTTCTTGGGGGGTGTTTTTTTCTCCTTTATATTCTCCCACATCCTTCTGAAAGATTAAATTCTTAATATGTCCCCTTTTAAGGTTTTAAATTCAATGAAATAATCATATTTTCAATAAATCATTAGTACATTGTGTTTGGGAAATTGTTTTCCACTCAGGGGATCTTTCATATCCCCTTTTAGTGATGTATGTATGGCAGGATCATGCTCTTTTTTTCCATTGGTCAACAGAGAATATAATCTTAATAATTATAAATTTATAGAATAATTAAAAATCAATGGGTTGGGAAAATCACATGTACGGTTAAATTGTTTTATGATATTTTACATTATAGTTTTGATTAATTTTTTCCTTTATTTTTTCAAACTCTGTGGGGTTTGGTGTGTTATTTTGGACATTGGATATTTTAAACCTATTTCTTTATTTTTTGACTAAACACAAAACACATGAAAAATTTCTAGGAACATATATATGGATAATTCAACAGGTTTCTTATTGATTTCTGGTTATGAGTGAGAATACCCATGAAAATATTGAATTAATTGAGATCAAATACCATGTTAAAACTATATTATGGATTTATGGTCATTTTTCTTTGTTGTTCTTATGAATCATTGTTTTCTGGAATGATATGGGTGGTGTTTTTGTGTGTTCCTAACTTCTGTAGATTTACAGTGGATGGGGATTTAATATAAAATATTTAAATGGGAATTCAATGTGTGTGGTAAATTATTAATGAATATGGTGAGTGATAAATTGTATGGATATAAATATAATGATAAATAGAATGAAAAATGATAATGGTTGTTAAATAAATAATCCTTTTAATGGTTTTTAATGGAAATATGGAATATATATTGTGTGTCTTTTTTTTGGTTGTTTCGGTTCATTGATAGGTGGAAAAATTAGTGTCAGAGATTGTGAGTATTTGGGGAAATATTTTATGATAATGTTTTACTATCATTGTGAACCTCTAGGTTGGGATAGTGTTTTTTCTTTATACCATGCATTTTATTTTGTTTCTTAAGTCAAAAAACCAAGTCACATGTTTACATAGAAGGATAATGGTGCTCGGTAAGAGTTTACTAACCATTCATCCATGATAATAACGAGGGATGGGTAGATACCAAATATTCTTCACACTGTATTCCAATCATGATTGATATTTAAAATCTGTGATGACCATAATTTAAATGCAGACATATGTATTGTTTGACAAGACAATAATATGGTTCATATTGTGGGGGTCATTCAATGTAAAATTAGGGAACTAGGTTAATGTACTCATGTATTATGATTCCCTATGATTTTAGTATATGGAAGTGATTATGGAAGTATTTGGATGTTATGTTATGCTCCATTGGGTGCATTGTATGATGAGGTCACTAGGGATTCTTAGGGTTTCATGTGAGGTAGTTTCCAAGTTTATACTGGAATTTTTATTACATAATAGATGAGACCACCATGAAGTACAACATTAGGTCGTGAGAGATGAACATCAGGGGGAAAGTTGTGCAGGATACCAATTATTGACATTATTTATTACATGTTACTATATTGGATACATAATTTGGTGATTATTCTATTGTGTGTATTTTAGTGGCTATTTAACAAATAAAGTTTCATTTTGGTTCTATTTTTTTTCTATGGGTTCATGAGTATGATATTTTCACATGTGTACACGAGACATTGGGTATGATCATAATAAATATATATGTTATTCTCACCCTTCTTATATAATAATTGTTTTCTATATTTTTGGAGTCATTGGGGACTAATATGGACATTTAAATCCCATATATGTGAGATGGTTTTGAGTTGATATATTTTGTATTGTTTTTTCGTTTATTTTTGTCACATTTTTGTGTATTTTTCATTTTATTCATGGATTTTGGTATGATATTTTATCTTTCTTTTTATTTGATAGAGTTTCAAGGTGGTTTATTTTTTCTATCTCACAATAATTATCACGTTATGGGTAAAATCCTTCATATGATAGATTCTTATATCCCCATTGCTAGTATTTGACTAGAGTATAACTAAATGTAAGACTCAATGGTCATTATCTCCTAAATTTTATTTTCGTCTAAGGAGGGTAACCATTTGAGGAATGGACCATGATGGATTGGTATCAAAGGGTTATGTTAACTGTTAGTATGATGTTTAGTGTTATTAACTCTGAGTATTTCTTGGGTTGCTTGAGAAATAATTTCAGTTGATCTCAGTATGTGTCATGGGTCAATGAGACTAACCTGGAAACATGAAATTTGGGCCACGCATGATCCCACACAAAGACAATGTGACTATGAAATGATAATGTGAGCAATTTTTTTCTACCTAGTAGTGTTTTATGAGAAGTGTATGCATCATGCTCTATTATGTTCTTAATTATAATAGGATACCATTATGTAAATTGTATAATTTATTTTAATGTACCATGATAAAAATTATTCTACTAGTAATAGGGTTCTTGCAGGTCATTAGAGATATATTTTTTTCATTTAATGCATGATACATAGACAATAGAGTATTAGTAGGTTGATGTTCTTGATTGTCAAGGGTTGATATAAAATTGATGGATTAGAAATAGAATTGGGGCTTGGGAAAATTTTATCCTTAGATCACGGGAAAGTATGATTGTAGTGTCTCTTATTTGGATGGACTGTTATGGTTAGGGGAGCTAGAGATATAATTTGTTTTGATCTGTGCTCCGAAATAATTTTAGGTTCCAATGTTATATTGTTAGAAGAGGGTAATTGTGATTCAGTTGTGTATGTCATATCTACGTGATCAATACAAGAAGGTTGTTTCCTATGAAGTTTTATTAAAGGATTTAATATTCATGTTCTTATCACTGACTATAATGGAAGTTAAGAGGTAAGAGAACCTTTCCCTATTTTGATTAAATATGTTTTTTTCTAAATATTAGAATCATGTTTAAGGATCTTATTTAGTCCACTCTCAACTTTTTCAAGATAAGGAATTTCATGGGTGTCATCCTGAGGTGGAACTCTAACATATATCATGTATTTAGTACTCTATATATGTGGGGATAGTATTTTTTATGTGTAGAATAACACAGATGTGATTAAGTGTATGAAATCATGAGGACTGATACAACGATATGGGTGAAAAAAGGGTTCCTTTATGGGTATATTATTTGGTAGCATTTCATATATTCCTATTACTTTGATGTTTTTATTAGAGGGAAGTTATTCATTTCTGTATTCTTCATATCCTTCCAGAATACATGGCCCTTGATTATTAATAGGTGGATTTTCGTATATAGATTTTACTTGTAGGGGTTATAAAAACCACTATTCTGAGTGCTCATATTCTCATATTGGATGGTTTTTTTGGGTGTTCAAAACGATGTGAAATAATATTGGGGGTTACCTCCATTTGTTTAGTAGTTGAGGGGAGGTGGATTTGGTAGGGCTCAGCCTTAGGTTAGTACCCATCCTCAGGGTCCTTGGAATTAATGTGTCCATGGAGGTGGCCTTCATTATTGAGGTAGAGGATTCAGTAATGGGTAGTTATTTTCCACATATCTTTGACAACTAGAGTATCCATATATTTTCAATGAAATTAACAGATTATCATCTAAACTCATTTATGCCATTATTGATTTTGGAGACTGAAACTCCATTGTTCCTTCTGCATTGTTCCATACAATGTGACTGGATATGGAAAACATTCTAGTGTACTTTTATATGAAAATATTGGACAATGTATAGAAGTTATTGTTTGGTTCAATCTATGGATATAAGAAGATAATGTTGAAACATAAATTAGGTATGGATCTATTTTTACAATAGTTACCATTATACAATGTCATCTTCATCATTACAGAGTTTTATTCTATACATGTGTTTAAAAATTTCTTCTATAAGAATGCCACAATCTCGAATATGGGTGGTCATTGTATAGTTTTTATTATTGTGTGAGATTACCAAACATAATGTATGAATTTGGATCCCTCTCATTCCATGATTTTGGAGTTTATATACATTTCAGTGGGCATTAAAATAATAGAGTCTCCTAGTGTTTTAATGGAATTTATTATTTTCTTCCATAAGATGGTTGTCATAAAACCCCTCTACAAGACATTGAATTCAGGATAAATTTAAAAAAATGATATTCTATTACTTCAATAGATCATAATTAGATGAAACCCTCTGAGTTTCAGGAGTTAAGATATAGATAACAATCATTATTTTTAATTATTTTGTTTTTCATAGTTATTTTATAAGGGGTGAATCAATGTTATAAAAACATAATGTGGATTGTATTCTATAATGTTGTGTATATTATTATATTCCAACATTGGTGGGGATATATAATCTTGAACCTCTTCTAAGGATTCATGATCTATTTAACAATTTAAGGGATCTAATTAGTTTTATACAATTGAGAAGTGGTTTAGATATCATCCGTTGAGGTTGAAGTATTAAAATATCCCAAAGACAGACTTATAGTGTAGGTATGAGCACCTCAAGTTCAGGGTTATTATACCTGGTTTAAGAAATACTACATATATGTTCGTCGAAAAATAAAATATTATAGTCTTGTAAATCCGTGATTAGTTTTTTTATTCAACGAAAACATAATTCTCTACTGAATGTATGAAGAAGTGCATTCCAACCATCTTATAGTGTTCTAGAAGGCCCTTTGAAGCCACTACCTCTAGGTAATGATTTTTGGGTGAATGTTTCAAAAACCAGGAGGTAGGTTTCCTTTTGAATATGGTTTCCTATCATGGGTGGTCATAAATTTTATAAATTCACAAGTAGTTGTTTTCTAGTTATCAACTACTCATGTGGTATAGGTTCACATTTTCGTTAGCCTCACGAGTTATTACTAGCGGTTCATGTCCGACATCACAAATATTATAGCCTCATTATGATATCTTACTAGGATGGAATAAGATTTCATATGGGATGATTAGTGTTTTCCATTGTTTGACTACCAAAATGAGATACTGGATAGATCATCATGACATTGTTTTCAAGAAGAAGGTGTAATGCATGCAGGTTTTTATCATGATTTCCATCTGGTATTGGGATTAATAATGATGATGTTGAAGGTAGTGATATATTATTAGTTTAGAAATTTTGTTCCACTTGAGTATAAATATTCCACTCATGACCTTGATCTATAATATATTGTGTTTGTTCAATATATGTATTGAAAAATCCTTGATATAGAACACATAATGTTCTTTTCCAGTTTGAAGACCCTGATGTATTTTTTCTATCAACATGACTAGAATCTTTTAAAATGATAAGGAGTATAGTTTTATTATGACGATGACTTAGAGATCACCTACAGCTCAGAAAATAAGAATTTTTTATTAGACACATTAATTATAAAATCTCAAAGGGATATATCTTGGGAATCCAGGTATTCTTGGAAAGTGAGTAAGGACATAGAATCCATGCATCTAGATTCATTGGTGGATGATGGAAGAGGGTTATTGTTTCAAATTATATTGTAGTATTATCTATTTCTAATGGTTGAAGTGCCATTTTTGGGATAATCATAGGCATAGGTTACACGTGACCCTGGAGGCCATGATAATTACCCAGAGTGGAGTCTTGATTATTGTCTGAACTACATTATGTTTTAGTAACATTTTCCCATCTCGGTGGATATAGAAGATTTTGTCCTTAATGTGATTCAAAACTAATATTTAGTAGTTCACCCAAGAGTATCTATGATGTTCCATCATTTATGGGTTAAATTTTGGTGTCCTAGGATTAAATATTCTTGTCGTATACTTTTTCAATTAGTGTTTTGTTTTCTTGTAGGAAAATATAGAACAACATGTTCCTCGCATTTGTTTGAGCCATTGGCCATCCCCAAGATGTTGTGAGATAACCTACCTATGAATTTCACAAAATGTTTACTTTAATATAATATAGTAAATTATGTTCCTTGGGTAATTCTTGATTGACTAATGATGATTACCAATTTATATTAATCATGGAGTTGATGGATGCGGATATTTTAGGAAAGAGGTATGTGGATGTGGTCATTGAAATTCATGAATTTTCATGGACCATTGTATTAGATCCAGATTTTAATTTTACCCTGAAAGTATAGAGAAGATTAAAACACAAAATTAGAACTCATTTTTGCATCAAAATTGCTTTCCACCCACAATCATGAAGATAAATAGAGAAGACCATCCTAACATAAGTGGACTTATCATGAGAATGCATCTTGAATTTTGGTGGGTAATGGCTACTGAAAAAACCTCTATTTATGTTCCCTGATAACAAAATCCCTCACCCATCCATTTTCATGAACCCATTTGATTCATTATATGAGAGTAAGTGTCGGTCCACATTACGCTAGACTATGGTTGGGGAGTCCACAGTTCTTAATCACGATGTAGTAAAAACTTTTACCATGCATATCTAGATGATCAGAGAGATGATGAAGGTGTGGTAGAACCACCAGATTACGAATTTTAGTCTTAGGTAGAGTCCTCTAGGATTTTAGTTTAGAGACCATGTATTCTTTAGTTTCTCTACTCACCATGAATAGTAGAGGTTTGTTAGAGGGATTAATATTTATCACGTGTTTTTTTGTCCATTTTAAGTGTTGGCCTGAGTGGCCTGAAGAACATTTTTTAAAAAAAATTGATAACTCACCTTTCAAGTGGTGACGTTAAACCAATATAAGGCTTGAAGGCTTAATAGGAAATTACATGACCTGTAGGTCTTAAAAGAACCACCCAAAAAAGTCAATATGGAACTACTTCTCCCCAAAAAATTTCATCATATCATCTCTCAAACATTACCGGGAATTTCGGATAACTATTCTATGAATATATTCTCGCAATGGATACCAATAAAAATGACATACCCTCAAATTCTTCCAATTTATGTTAGTTCTGCTCTAGTGAAAGGGACTACTTGGAATCCTTATATAGAGCCTTTTCCATTATAATCTAACCGGAACATCTTCATACTTCATTTGGCCAGAATTCCTTGGGGTGTCCTGAAGGCCTCGAGGATTCACAGAGGCCTTGAGAAATAACCGTTCTGAAAACCAATGTTGTCCAAAAATCCATATAGGACCTAAGGACCATTTTGATGGCCCGAAGGCCCAGATGGATGAATATTTCTAGCTGCTATAGTAGAAAACTATACCTGCAGTAGTTCCTACTACAATACTTCAAATATAACCTAGAAATAGGTCTCCACCCTGATTTGACCTCACATCTCGTAGATGCACATACTAAGTACTCACAAACTAGGCTGAAGCTTATGTGTTCATTTTATGTATTGGGGATTGTTTATGAGATTACATATCTATTAGAACTTCCACTCAATAAGGATATGATTATAAACCTCTTCCATGTGTCATTTATTAATCTTTATTTTCACAATGGCTCCCATATCACAGCTTAATAAGGGTTTTATGTCGATGATGACATGAGTTTCATAGATTAGAACATGTTGATCTAGTATCATTGAGATAATGTTATTAAATGATGAAACATACCATTGGATAATTTGATATGGGTTCATAATGGATTAGTGATGAGTGTATTGTGTTTTTAGAAAAAAAATCTATCATAGAACATTGTGTTCATTTAGTTTAGTTTTGATATATTTTCCAGAAATGATGTAATGATTGAATCATGTTTGTTTAGGATATGTTATTTTCCATTAATGTTCTTTTATATCATTTATTTAAGAATATAAATATAGATACACCTCTTCCAAATTATGATTAAATATGTTTACATCATGTTTCCAAATCTTGAAGGAGAGTCATTGTCTTCCAATGCAAAACATTTCATGATATGGAAAAAGTTATTCCATTATATGAGGGATTTTGGTAGCATTGTGTGATGGTTTTAGTGATTGTTTTATTTAGATATTTATGTATTTAAATAGTCATATCAAATTTTTTTGTTTGTATAAGAAGTATTTTGTGGCTGGTCTTTGATGTTAGAAGTGTTTCAGTTATATCAAGATCAGTGAGGGGAATCATATGGGTGTTTTTGTAGTCCCCGTTTTCATTTTTATGAGTTTCGTTTTGATTAATCCGGATAATTATTTACCAATGGTAATTTAATTTAATTTACTCAGTTCATATGGTTTTACCTTTATTTTTTCCTGAATCCTAGAGTTATTAAGGGGGTGTTTGAGGCCTTTTTCTCTTGTTATTTCAATGTTTGTTCTCATAGGCACAACTTTTCATCAAATGGGTTCATATTGGAATCCTAATAATAGTTTTTTCTCATGGTAAAAACTTTATATCTAGGAACTTGTTTTTTCCCATGGTCACAAATTGTTCTCATGGTCATAGTTTCTTCTCATTGTAACATATTGTTCCCATTGTCATAGCTAGTTCTAATAGTCACATGTTATTATGGTGATAATAGTTTTTTGTCTATGTAAGAGTTTATTCTCATGGTCTTTATTATTTTTGTGGTCGTTATTATCATTTTCATGATACTAGTTTGTCCTCATAGTTAGTGGTTGGAAAAAATTCTATAATTAACATCTCACTATCTAAACCCTTCATAGTCTCTCTAATAGTCTGCAAAATTTCCATTTTTTTCAAAAAAGCCATATTTTCCAAAAAAAATACATTTTATTTTTAACATAGAAATTAAGGAATTAAAATACAAAAAAAATCTCTTGAGGGATTAAATATGGTATGTTAATTTATTAATCACATGGTTTCATAATGTTTTGACCATGTGTTTTGAATGAAACCTAATTTAATGGTTATTAAATATGAATGTTGATCCCCATAATCTTTGGAAAATATTATCTTGTGATTTTAAAATATGTGACCTATTTTTATTTTATCCACTATTGATTTCTTTATTTTGGGAAAAACCAACACCTTCTTCTTGAATGTAAAGATCCATATTCATCCTCCTAGAGACTTCATTTTGGTTATTTGAGGTGTGTTCAATGGTTCATTTTATAGTATATTTTCTATATCATCGTGTCATGTTCGAGGTATCATATTGTCTCTCCTTCATATTTCTTCATCCCATGAATAATTCTAATGTTTGATTAAACCCATATCATTTGGGTATATGAGAGGAAACATTATCCACATTCCCCCTTTTATTGGTGATGTATATTTTTTAATTTCCATTACAGGTAGGGGATACTTTTCCAATTATTTTGGATAGGTACATGTTGGTATATTATTATATTGTTTTTATGATTAGTTAGTATGTATCACCTTAACAATTATGATTATAAAGCCTAATTGAAATTTAATAGCATGGAATAAATCAAATGAACTTTTTTATCACATCATTTTATCCTATATTGTTGTACTTTCTTGATTCCTTGATAATATTTTAATATTGTTGGGTTTGGTGTAGTGTTGGGGTTGTTCAATGTTTTTGAACCCCAGTTGGTATATTTAATTAAACACATATGAGGGGAATAGAGAATATCTTGAATATATATTACATCTATTTAGAAGAATATTCAATACATTTAAGAACATGTATTTCCCCAATCCTGGAATGTTAGGTGCACCTGAAGACCAGATACAATAAAAAAAATATTTAAGTAAAATCCTTAATTTTCTATAATTTTTCTTTACATAAGGTATGAATATTTATTCAATATAATTTGTTCCATTCTGGATAACATATTTATGAAATTAAAACATTAGGTGGGGTAAATCAGATGCTTAGTAAGGGTAAAAATGAGAGATATCAATCAATGATCCTATAGAAGTATATAATTACCATAAGGATAAGAAAACATGACACCTTCAATTGAAAATCATACCAAAATATTAAAATTTCAAAATCATGATTCATGGAATAAAAAAATATATTTTTATAATATTTATGAATCATCTAGTGTCAATCAAGAGGTATTAATTCAATTCACAAGAATAATAAGATTTCCATTGAGTGTGGTAGCACAATAGGTATAGAAAACATATCATTTGTTAAGGATATATTTTGGGACTATCGTATCATAATAGACCAGGAATAAAAACACGTTTTCCATACCATAGTAGATTTTGAATCCCTTACAGTTTCCATATCCTTGTGTATCATCCATCACCACTTATTTCCCATATATTAGTGGATTTGGAATCCCAACTCGTTTCACATGGTGGACTAATAAGAAAATATAATTTCCCATAATTATCTCATGAGTCGAAAGGATTCAACTTGTATATTGAAGGGGAATAAATGATCCTCCCATTATATAATGAAAACCATAAAAACATGTGATATATGATGATAATTTATTATCCATTTAAATAAATTACAAACCATTTAAAAGAAATGGGTTTCATAAATATATCATCATATCTAAAATAATTATTGGGAATAAACTAAGATTCATTGAATTGTCATTATCATATGTACTAAAAATAATATGATAGAATTATATGATTATATCACTAATAAACCATTAAAATACATAGAGGATATTGGAATATTTGAAAAATACATTTAAAATAACATTTCATCCATTTTCTAAAACATTGGAAAAATATCATTTTCCATTAAAAAAACTACAATTAAAATTCGCCAAATATTATGAAAATAGATTTTTTAAAATATAATAATAGAAACATGTAATGGAAGATTTTATAAAAATGATGATTTTGATACCTGGAAAAATCTATTCATTTGATATACATTAAATGAAATAATTATTTTAACACCTTTATAAATATTTAAAAATAACTTGTATAGAGAATGATTTCTTCAAATCATTCCATTTTTAAAAATTTTAAATAATGTAAAAGGTAGTTAAAATGATATTTTTAATCATCTTATGTATATTAAACAACATCAATAAATAAATATTTAAGATCTTCTACATGTAATAAAAGTTTCCCCGACCAAACATGAAATAATGTCGACTATTATTTAAAAAAAATTGTAAATCATTTTAAACACTATCCAATGAAAATGATAATAATAAATAAAATAATTTAAAAACTCTAAGTATAATAAATTAATTTTTTAAAATGATAAGAACCATTGAATTTCACATAGAATAAATTAATCATAGAGAATCCTAAAACTGAATAATATTTTTACATGAAACCTTACAATTTTTATATCTTTTAATCATAAGCACCATGAAATTATAACTCCAAATGAAACAAAAAATATAATAAAAATAAGTATTTTGATGAGAAAGCAATTAAAATTTGTGGTATATACACCTCATAAAAATAAATATGTTTGTAACACTAATCTAGTCATAACGAAACCATATTGAGGTGATGAACCCTCAAAACCTGGGTAATATCTGAATAAAAACCCCATAAAAGGGAATTACTTATATAGATAAGTAAACACCCAGTATTTTGATGAAATAAATTATTGAATACATTAATGGTATTTTTATAAAACACCAATGATAAATAAGTGCTGATTTTGGCATATGTTATATAGTAATAAATGTGAGATGAGGACCACATACTTCATGTTCAAATTGCCTCATAAGCGATCTAACATCACGTAGAATAATTGTTTTTATTATAATTCTCTAAAATAACCATATAAATACTCATAATTTAATATTATATGCACTTATGAAATTTTAGTAAACATTTAAAAACAATTTTTTAGTAAAATAACAATTTTAAGGTGTTAATTGTTTCAATATTCATGTCAAATTCATTTTGACAATTCGATGTAATTGTGATCTTATCATGGCTAAATAATAACCTTAATTTTAGTCATTTCATAACTATAATATGTAATAATTATACAAAAGTTTTAAACAATTCATATAAATCAACGGAGAAACTTAAATTACATCACTTCATAGTGATGGTAGTTTGTAGACACACAACTTTGATGTTTCCATTATTTAATGGATGGATCGAAATAGAGTTAAAAAATAATTCACCTCTCAAAAATGAAAAAAATACATTAAATTTCATATATATATATATATATGTAATGTATTATTATAAACAACCATTTTTTGTGATAAAGAAAATTTGATTGTATCACTTTGTGTATTTGGTGGTCCATGTGTACACACAAGTGACAATTTCGTTTCACATTTGATGGAACATAAATTTGAATAAGATTATTAAAATAACCTAGTAATATAAAAATATATGTGGGATAGTTTTTTATTATATTCGAATTCTTAGGTTGTATTTTAATTATATATAAGAAGAAATAAAAAAGATTACTCTTGTTTATGAACATTACCTCATATTTGTATAACCACCTTTGGACCTCTCCTTAAGGACTCTATGGATGGACTTTCTGGAATTAGAGATCCTATAGAATATATCTAATGATCTCAATAAAACATTTTCTAATGTATTGGTATTAGATTTTCACTTAATAATTTTTACTAAGATATGTGTGGTAGTTTTCTTATATAATGTTAATGAAGGGAACCCATGTAATTATAAAATGTATTTTAATTAATATAAATTATTTTTCATGATCATGAGGCTCTAAATAGAAATTCCTAAAATATTTAATGTTTATAAGTGTAAAAAATATCATCTAATAATTTTTTGACATGTATAAGAAATTTTCTTACCCTTATCTATTATTTTTAACCCCTATTAACCATTTTACAAATTTCCACAACATTAATGGTATTTACTAATTATTGTTCTGGAATGTTACTGTTAAAGGAAATGTTACTGATAATTATAGAATAGTTTATATGATATAATATAACCCATTCAGTGGGATGAAGATAAAATTTTAATTAGTATTTAATATATAAAATTATTATTTAATATAAGATATCATTAATGTCATTTCCTGGATTATTCAAATAATCATACTAATGAAGAAAAAAAATTAATGGAATTTGAGTAAAAACTACTAACACCTCCTAAATTTGATGTATTAACAAAAAAATTAATATAATACAATAACTCAACTAAAGGTTATAAAAATTTCTATTTTTATATTATTTTATTTTATTTTTATATTACATGAACCAGTATTGTTTTTGAATTTCATAATCATATAATGTAATTATTCCATCAATAAAAAGTTAAAAAATTATGATGAAAAAAATTCCTTAATATTTTAAATAACTATATAGTACTGAACATATTTTTTTGGTCTCTATTAAAAAACATTATATTTATTAAAACCAAGAGATTGAAATTATGGAATTATTATTTATTTAAAACAACAATTTAATGATTATCAATTATAAATGTCCCCATGTAACATCCCTATAGTATTCATGAAATTTTTTAGAAATATGATTTCTTTGAATACTTGTGTTACACCCGACACCGATTATAGAAAAATTGTGTAACATTATTAAAAACTCATTTGTCCTTTATTTTATAGATGTTGTGTTGGTGGGTATGAATAATAAAAACTAAATGATGAAAAATATATGTTATTGATAATAATTAAATGAAGAAATTATTTTGAAACTAGTTATAGTTGATAAATTAATTGAAACTTAATGCAATTTATTTTCTGAAAAAAATATTTGTTGATTGTAATGTATTAATAAAAAAAATTATTCAATATTATAGGAATAATTTATAAAAATTTCTATATTATTTACATGATATAATTATTTAAAATTTTAAAATATATTTTTTCAGGTACATTTTAAGAACAAATCTAATTTTATTCATAAAATATATTTTTTCTATAAAATAATTTTAATCAAATTATATTCACATACTATAATATTGATTTTTACCATTTTTAGGAAATAAATTACATAAAATTAATTACATATTTATAACCATGAGGCTTATCTTGTATAAATAATACATTTTTTTGGTCACTATGAATAGTGGCAGTTGTAATCAATATCACCCCAGTAATGTGTAAATTGAGTAAATGTTTATTATAAAAAACTGATAAGGCCAAAAACTAACATCCTAATTCTTATTATATGATGGTAATTTTTTCATTAAGAAATTATGATCCAAATATTGTTTTTTTAATGGACACATTTCTATGAAAATGAGTTATATATTATTTAAATAAAACAATGTTGCAAAATTCCACTATTTTTTAAATGAAATTTGTGTTTCCAAAAGGGGACATAAGTAAGTTATAAACAAATATAAATGTTTAATTTTAGGATAATAATGTTATTTTTATGTTATGAAGTTATTTTCAATTATAAATAATTATATGAGGGCCTTAATTATTTATTAAACTATAATAAAATATATCACAATTTCTTATAAAAATATAATAAATGATATTAGAAGTCATAAAAGTGATATAATTTTATTTTTTTAATATGACCCAAGAATTATATATATATATAACATTTTATGAATGTTTTAAATCATTATATTTGAATTCATCCACTTATTATCTATCTAATGTTATGTTATGTGAGTAGTGTAAATATTCGAAATAATAGTATTTTATCAAAATAATAATTTTTTATGATTATTAAAGAACATATGTTTTAGAAAAATAAATATGGAAGTGATATAGTCCAAATTTTATTTAAATATACATTTAGGGGTCAATTTTCATATTTTAATTAAAAATTTATACCCTTACATATGGGAAAATATGTAACCATTTTTATAATATAAAATTGTTAACTAAGGGATAATAAAATTTAGGTTGTGTAAAATGACCCTAAGACATATATAAATTCTATTGGATTGTACTATTAAAGGAAATTATAATTTGTTTTGAAACCATGGCCATTTGGCGGAATATTTCTTGAGAATACATATATTATAATTTAATCATTAATGAAATTCAAAAAGTGACCCTCACTTAAAATATAAAATCACACATCATATATCACATGATCAAAAATATTAGAGAAATATATCTAGGAAAAAATATGAAACTTTATTTTCCCATCATCCCTATCCATATATTAGTGGTACTGGTCCTCCAAAAAGGCAAACCCCATAACCCTTTATAGGTGATCTAAATGATTTTTTTCAAAGAAGAGGTAATCGCTTTACATGATCACTAATTTTTTATTCTTCTTTACATCCCTAAATATATGGTTAGAATAATAACATAATGACATAAGTATCATAAATATTGTGAAATTTTATTATGATCATGTAATCACAATTGTAAACATGTGTTTACCATCATATGAGAAGTGAAATTATTTCTCATGCGTATATATGACTTACCATCTCAATGTATAGATAGAGTTTATTTTTCATCACCATCTTTTATAGATAGGTATTGTGTTGGGTTTAGTGTTTACCAATGATATTTTTTTATAGTTACAATTTTTCAATTATCATATATCATCTACCTTCTAACCATCCCATTCATTTGGAAGAGATAATTTCCCTCATGTGTACATGCATACTACCTCATAATTGAAGCGATGTGATTATTTTTTCATTTAAATTTCACATTTATGTTAATTAGAATTAATTTGAGGAAGTTTAATTACACATTTGAAATAAAATTATCCTATCAGGGTGAACAAATATTAACATTTCTATCTCACCATCTGTTAAAAAAAGAAAACAATGTTCTTGCGTACGTATGGTCTACCATCTTCACGATCAGTGTAATTCATTTGTATCTCTATTATTGTCATACATGACTATAAATGTGTATTAAATAATTATATATGATATTTATATCATTTTTAACATTATTTATATGATGTAACTAAGATAAATGTAAATTGAATGGAACTGATGATTTTAGATTCTCATGATAAACGAAACAGTTAACAATAATAAATAATGGATTCAATATGGAATTATTTGTAAAATGGAGTGTTTAAATGTATTATTAATAACATAATATTTAAGGAAAAAAATGATTGTTATCATATTCAACAAAAATCGCTAAGCATAAAAGAAAAATGAATTATATATTTCCATTATAGCATAATTGTAAAATTTATTTTTATTAATAGTATTAACTAATGTATGATATATATATATATATATATATATATATATATATTTCATAGGCAATGTGATTTATCGAAAAATTATCCTTAAAAAATCATTCATCCTCTAGTAATGTAATGTAATTATAAAAAAATAGGGTTTTGTTAGAAATGTTTTTATTCCATTTTTTAAGGGAATATTATAATTAAAATTTGTAAATTTTAGAACATTTATTTGATAAAAATATTTTTTTTAAATTAGAATATAAATATTTTCTTAAGGTTAAATATTAGGTTTTTTTGAAAAATATTGATTTGTTTGGATACTACTAGAAAATACTGATTGTTTGGCCAAAATCATTTAATTTCAATAATTTATGTAATTTTATTAACCAGTTATGGTTTGAATATCATTTAATGTAATAGGAATATTTTTTGTTATATTTAATCCAAAAAAATTAATCAAATTTATATTATATTTTAATAAAGGATTTTTTTAGGTTTAAATGACATTTCATTGAAAACAGATTTAAAATTCATAATCATTATCTGCATCTAATACTGACCTCTCATATTATAAGGTTAAAGGATAGGATGTCATAGAGGATGTTTAGGATTCTGTGACTCCCTCCAATGACATGACATAACCTAATTTTTTGGCCTACTTGACGTGATAAGCTATCCCAACTGGATGTGTTATTTATGGAAAGCAGGCAGAGAAAAGTTATTAAATTATTTTCTATTAATGCTTCCTCTCCTCTACTGATTGACCAGGCTGTCAAAGAGGAAATTAAATGCATATATTTCTCAAATGATGCTATTCTAATTGACTTGCATGTATCATATGAGAATGAATTTTTTATTGGTCTGAGTGATCTTTAAGATCACATGGGCGGTCATCACATTAATGAGGATGATGACAATAGCGACCTGATTCAAATCATTGATCCCTTTTTCCTCACACATGGAAAGGGATAGTATGATTTGGTCCTGCAGGGACTAGGCAGTGTATCCTTTTTAAGTTTCAACAGAGGTACCATAGTTGAATGTTCTCAGAATGCGATTATATGGGGTTAAGTGTTTGTCCAATCATCATACATTAGGTACAACATCAAGGGATGGAGTCCAATGGGTTTATTCATGGATTTAGAAACACTAAAATACCATTATATCCTTGATTCATGGACCTTATTTTCAAAGTAAGACAATTGTTAGATGATTTGTCCAGCAACACTTGAGGACACCATTGGTAAAGAGGATGGAAGGTCGGGCTCATAAAAGCATTTTGAGGGAATTGATCACTACTATAGGACTCACATATATATTGAAAAATTGTTCATATGATTCCATATCCTTGGTTCATTCCCAATAGTGTGTCCACAGATTATACCTATGTTGGAAAATCAATCATGGATTCACATGGATTAGGAACCACTAAGAAAACGCTAGTTTAATCCATGTGATAAGGCACCCTATATTTTAACATCACCCGGGGGGATTTTTTTGATGTTAATAAGGAATATATAATATGGGATTCTACATATACTAATGAGAGAAATATTATTCCACATAGTATGGTGACACATAAATCCAGACATCACCTTTTATGGTTGTGCGATGTGGACCCATTCATACAGTTTAATGTCATGCAGCAAGGAAATTTGGGAGGAATGTGCCTAGTCACGACCTGGTGCAGGAATTACATTAAAGCGGAAATAAGAACCCATAAGAGAAATTTTTTTAGGTGGATATATTTCTACTAAGAGTATTTCCAATAGTACATTAATGTTAATTTGGGGGGTTGTATTTGGACATCAGGGATGATTCCTACATATCCCGATCAATGTGGAATAAATTTATGCATAATTTTATTGGAAATGGGACTTATAAAATGTAGCTTCACATTTTAAGAGATGTGATTAGGGATTGCACCATATAAGAGGCCTTTCTGGAAAGGAATGGATTAGTTGTTACTCCTGAAGAGGTTTCCATTTTATGGGGGACATGGTTGGGATTAACCCTTTTGAGGTTTACCCCTTTGAGCACATGACATATGTATCCATCCAACTCTTCCTAGTTAGAGATGGAATCTGAGTTATCATAGTTAATTCCATGATATTTTGGATTCCTGAGATCATGGATAACCTCTAATACCATATGAGTCATGATTGTTGTTAGAAACATGAGGAATCTAAAGATCTGGAAAACTAAACACATTATTTTCCCCAATTCTATAAAATGTGGAGGATTATGGTGGATGAGGGTGAAGAGTAATGAAAAATTCAATGTGAAATGAATGTGGATGTCCTTAGGTTCAGCTGGAAAGGGTCGGGGCATACTCTATACTGGATTATCTGAAATGGGTTATGGGAAAGTGGTGTAGAATTGTTCCTCATCAATGGGGAAGGAAATAATGACCACCATGAATTATCACCGACCCCCGTTAAAAGGAAAATTGATTGATTACCATTAATTATTAATAATGGATGATCATGTTGGAATTCCTAGGTTTCACTATAGGTTACCACAATAATATAGACTTAGGAACATTCAGGGGGCCTATACTAGTGTGCAGACTACCTCTTGACTCCCCTTAATATGGGTGTGTTGACTTAGAATGGAACACTAATACACCTGATTGGCTGATCGTATGGGTCCAGTAGCATTGGAAGAGGCTTTGGCCCAATTCTAATGGAATAGTTCCCGAAGGGGATAAAGAAGACATGATTGGAATGGAAGCACAATAATGGAACTATAAGATGGGATACCTGAAGACACCCCATTCCACGTACCATTTTCTCATGTGGGCTGGGGGCTTTCCAATATAGTATACTACAATGTGGGTGGAGGGGAGTTCATGTTCTGAAGTGGAATGCAGATCTGGTTGAGGGTATAATATTACTATGGTGGTACGCGGTCCCATGTTTGGTCTGCATAGCATGGTTCTATGTGGCACACAGATTCGTCTGTATAGCAATGCGCTTTGCGGTATATCAGATTGAAGAAGGGTCATTTTTCCTGGGTTTTACGAGGAGGTCATCCAAAATGGGGAATACAGTTCAAGGTTTTCAAATTCAGATCACGAAAAGATTATATTATTATGTTTCATTCATTTTATGGTTCGTGTCATGTTTATATCTACTAAAAAATGGTTCACGGTTTGAAAATTATTGAAATCTTGCATTTGAAGTAGTTAGTCTATAGCCTTTGAAAATCCTAAAACATTCTCACCTTCATCAAAAGACCATTTTATTTGAGTTAGAATTGTGTTTCCATTTTTAGAGTTTTGTGGATGTTATGCCTTTGGTTCAAGTGACACATTTTTCAGAATCCTACAAAGGAACCGGTTGGCACACAGACAACTTGGTAAATTGAGGTTTGCAGGGTTGTATTTCATGGGGAACTACTAGTTTCGTCTCATATGTGAACGTCCATTTCATGGGGAGGTAATATGGTGGAATTCCTCTCTATTTAATTATAACAAATGAAGTCATTCATGGGGTTATGGTTCATAGGAGTGATTTTTCCACCTCCCTTCCCCCAATCATGGGTTTCGTAGTGACTTGGTTTGTTGAAAAACACCTCGTGGTCAGGCATTTCTCATGATGTATGCATACTGTTTAGTTCACGAGTGATTCCATCCATGTACTATTACTGGATTATTGTACATGGACCAGTCAAAGTGATTTTCAAAATTTGATTTCATTAAAATTCTACTCATATTTCAATAAAAAATACATCCCTTTCCATTGAAAAATTTGTGGGATTATTTCACTTCCCTTTGTAGAGTTTTCAGGGCCCTAAAATTATCCACATCAGAATGGGGTCCGATCAGAACGAAGATGATTTTATTTCGATGGGGAATTTGTAGGGTCTTGAAAACTCCATAAAGGGATGGAAAATACTCCAACAAATTTCACAAATGAAATAGATGCATTTTTATTGAAATTTGTGAATAATATTGAAGAAACAAAAAATTTTCAAAATGATATAGATTGGTTAGAATATGCCTTCTGTGAATGGTATGTAGATATCATCACCCATTAACCAAATGGTACAAGGAAAACATGTGAAATTTAGGCTCGTGACACATTGTCAACCTAACTAAGCTACTGCGATCCCCATCATTGGTGGAATGGAGGAAAATAAATTATATCTACGAAGCGCAGCCTCATGAACCACATCATTGCTGAAAACAAAATGGAGAAGAATGCCCCCGAATTCCATCTACCTAAATTGAGAGCTCCTAGATGTGATGAAACTGGAGGCACTCTGTGAACTACAACCCCATGAACCGTGGTTGGCTGATTCATTTGTGGGATAGATAATTCCTTTAGGGGCTTCCACAAAAAAACCACATTCCCCAAAAGATATAGCTTCATCAAAACACTATAAATGGGAATATAAGTGGAACTAAAATAGGAAATTATTTGATGAAGAGTTGTACATTTGAGGATTTTTAGGGGCTATATATGGAATAAATTGAAAGATAATGATCGATTAAGAAAAAACCGCAAATGATTTTCAATAATTTATAAACCCACCGCGACCATAAAATGAAGGAAGCATAATAATAACCAAATGGGAGTGAACATAATTGGAAAAACACTAACTATATTACCCTTTAGAGATGAACTCCCCATGAACCATTGGAAAAATTTCCCTCCTTAAATCTAGCATACCAGATAGCGTATCACTATGCGATTGAATACCAGCACCACATAGCACCACATTATGCAGATGGAATCTGGGACGATGTACCAAAATAGTACGTAGTGTTCCACTTATAGGTAAACATACCACTCCATTACATGGATGATCCCACCACCAGTATAGAAGTACCATAGGAATGAAATCCCCCATATTTCATGAAAATATGGTTTGAGGAATGGGGTGTCATTGGGTATCCCACATTCCAATTCTGAAAATTTCATTTTATTACCATCACCTCCTCTATAGGCCCTTTAGGAACTAGTACACCAACATCGGGCCAAAGACTCCTCCAATGCCACCAAACCTGTATGATTAGACCATGATTTGAATTTCACATTCTATTCTATGTCTACATAAACATTTTATATGGAGTCACTATGGTAGTACCCACAATGGTATGTGACCAGGAACTATTTTGAAGTATATTTTATGGTGGTAACCCAGAGTCCAACCTTGGGATGCCTATTTGAACCTCCCTATTCATGTTATCATGGGTAATCAATATTTTTTCCAATTGATAATGGCCAATTATAAGTCAAGGGAATCACACATTACAACTCCTTTGATGAGGAAAAATGCCCTTCCCCTTTCTAAAAACCCATTTTAATAAATCCTTGATGTATTAAGCCCATAGTTATATGGGATGGACCTAAGGACCTTCACATTAATTTCACAATGCAATGTTCATTTCTCCATGCCCACATTCCCCAACATCCTCCACCTTCTCCATCAACAGATAATGGAAATCATGTGGTTTGTCAGATCTAATTCTCCCTCTTTTTTCTCTCACAGATCTTGACTACTATGGTCATAGAGGTTATCCATTATCATCGACATCCACAACATTGTTGAATTAACTATGATAAATTTTATTCTTTTTCTAACCATGATATGTAGGATAAATTTCTAAGGCCTAAGCTCAAAAGGTTAAAGTTCACAAGGGTTCATCCCAATCATGTCCCCCACAAAAGGGAATCATATTCAAGAGTATGCCCCAATCCATTACATTCAGGAAATGATTTGACCATGGTGTAAGCCCCAACCATGTCTCTCAGTTGTGTAACTTCAAATATAAGGCCCAAATCCAACATAAATACACTAACATTGAATCCCCATTTGATTAGGAAATATAGTAAGTCTCCCTAATGTCCAAATCCTACCCCCAAATCATCCCTAATGTTGTATGTTCAATATCCCCAACAGGGTTATATCCACCCTGAAGACTATATCTCTTATTGTTTCTCTTAGTCACATTTGTGTTAGTCCCACAAAAAGTATTAATGGCTAACCTTTCATCTGGATGTCGTCACTGCATGTTGTTAATCTGCATGGATGGGTCATCGTCGCACAACCTTAAAAGGAATTGTGTTCAGTTATGTGTAACCAAACTATGTGGGTTCTGATTCCCCTAATGAGGATTCATAGAAATCTTATCTTCTTGGTTCAATCTTTAATTTGAAACAACTTCCATCCCCAATGGTTTACATTAAACTCTATAGATCCTAATCAAATGGCTTAAACTAGTTCTTTCTTCGTTGTTCCTAATACATGTGTTTCAATGGATGTTTTAGAAACCCATGCATAATCCATGGAAACACACTTGGGAATGATCCAATGATTCATGAACTTATGAACTTTTCATAAATCTATTATAGAGTCTTGGAGTATCCAATAATCCCCCCTAATGTGTGATTAGCCCAACATCCCATCCTCTCATCCAGTGGTGTCCTCTAGTGTTGTCGAATAGATCATCCAACAAGTGTCTGGATATGGAATGGAGTTCCTTGAATCCTGGATAGATGGGCCATTGGGTTTTTTAGGCTCCATGAATAATCCAGTTGGAGCCTATAGGAGGATGTCATACCTAGCATGGGTCAATTTCAAAAACTCATAACCCCCCACAATCTCTCGTTGAGACCATTGAATTGTGAAACCACATTCAAAACATTAAAATGATTCAATTCCTAGTCCATGTGGGATCAAATCATTATACCCACATCCATGCATAAAGAAAGGGTTCAACAATGCGAATCAGTTCTATCCAAAAAATGTAGAACTGATGTGAATCTGAAACCAATATGGCATTTTTTTCACTAATAAGAGCCATGAAATTTCACCCATTACAATAGTGATAAAGAGGTGATAATTTTATGGAGGTTTTTATATCTTTATATATCACACACACACACACATAGATATATATATGTTGCTGGATTTCTAGGAAACCTTCAATACAAATTGCATGTTGGCAACTAGCTCAGACACACACCTCAACATCCCCACAGGTGACCAGGTCCTTGATAAAGAGCATGACCCGCTCGCCTACCTACGTATTCAGAGATAGGTATCGAATTCATTTATCAAAGATTAAAAAAATTGGTACTCTCCCTATGATGAAGGGAAGAAGATTGTCCCTTTATTTGGTAAATTATCGCCAATCACCCCTTTAGTTGTGACCGGCACCCCAGCACAAGCCACCCCCACTGGTCCTCTCCAACTAATTTGGGAGTATATTCCCAGAATGTGACAATGAGTATCTCCCTTATCTCTGGGAAGAAGATGAGGCCGGCATCAATGTCTTCATCCTAACTGTAGAAGAACCCCAATTGAGGTCTCCTATAGAAGGATGACCCCGCAAGTGGCATACAATCCAACATTCTTTCTATAAGGATGATATAATGATGATGGAACCTACTGATGTCCATTAGACATGATCCCGTCAGGTAGACTATTGAGGGAAACAAACATTAAATCAGAAGAAAGTCATCACCCTGAATCTGATGGAGGAGATTAGCCACACAAATGTAGTGGCATAAAACAGGAAGACATATAATTTTATCCCCTCTACTAAAGCCCACCATAAAAATGCGGTGGTAATCTACGAGAAATCACATATCCCATATTCTCCCACAATTCCCACCATAGAAAAGGGTGAAAAAATACATGAAAATTAATAGTCGTTACAGTTCTCACTGGTATCACATCCCATATAGAGTGACAGACTATACACATATGCAAATATGTGCCAATCTACAAAAATCCAGAAATCTAAATAGGAAAAAATCAAGCTATATGCAGGTGAAAATCCCCAATATTGAACCCCATGACCTCCCTCTAAATATAGTGGAAACTCTTGGGAATATTCATAACACTACCAACGGATACGAAGCCCACTAGTCAACCACAATTGCAAAAAAATATAAGAAGATTCAAATTCCTATGGATGCATAAAAATCGTATGGGGAAAAATAGTGGAGACGGGCAAAAGAAAATCCATGTTCCTGAATACTAATCCCACCTATAAAATACCTTTTCAATAGGATAAGAAGGTTGGGAAAAGCCTCAATCTACTTCCCTGACACATGATAACTTCCAGTATCCACTGGCAACGTATTGAGGATCAGTGCAAGAAAAAAACTCGTAATCTGACATCAGAATGTGCATTCTTACATATTCCAACCAAATATGTATTTCAACACATATTGTCAATGATTGAAAATAAAAAATTAATTTTTGAAAATATCCTCCAGAGTTGTAAAATTTTTATTACGTTAGCGGAAAAGGAGTACAGCCTGGCGCATGACCTGGTCTCCCCAAACTGGGATACTCATCCCAAAAATATGATAGTCACTTTATAGAAGTCTTGTATCCCTACCCTAGTCTAGGATGGTTGATGGATATATCTTATAATACAAGGAAAACCAAATCCAGAACGAATACCTATTCTAAATGGGGACATTGGTCACACATGACAGTCACTCCAGGGATGTCATATATCCCTTCCAAAACACAACAATCTTCTTGACATATCCTAGAGTAATCGTGAGAACCAACAAAATAGGGAACCCTATATGAATTTCATTATGAAAAGTAATCGACCCAATTCAGCCATATGAGGAAACCTAGAAGTGAAACAAGCCAAAGAAAACTATAAAATGAAATGAATATTGAATATTATACTCTCATGTATTCTTGAGTTCATGATGTAATAATGATTCTATCAATAGATTCTCAATAGACTACTGATCCATTACAAATTTAAGGAACTAGTAGCTATATTTGCGAAGCCCTCGCTGAAATTTGGATACTAGATGCTCTAAAGATCCTCCCCAGAGCACTAATGAAGGTTTACTCTATGGGATATAAGTGATCGATCAAGAGAGACAATCTTTGGATGTGTGTCAAGGTATCACACTCTTTCGATAGAATATCGAACAACATGAAGGTCCTCCCCTGGCTGTCATCCAACTTGATGGTCCTCTCCTGGGTATACTCTACAGATATGATTCCCCCTATAGTCAGACGTCCATCTTTCAGGGTAGTCCTCAACAAAATGGTGGTCACTACGAATGACCTCCTCGCAGTGACACCAAGAAAAGGGAAGGTCCTCCCATAATTTCATTACATCATTAAGGTCTTATCTGAATTGTATACTATAGATATTAACACTGTAGGTAGATCTATGACGAAAGTCCTCTCTATAATTGAAATCATTGTGAAAATCATCCCCTCAATGAAATTAGGAGGCAAGAAGGTCCTCCTATCATTTCTGTCCACCCTAAATGCCCTCCAAGAAGTATACATTATAGGGAAACTCCCCATGGACATAAATCTAGTTGAAAAAGTATCCCTTTACACTATACCAACAACTTTGAAGGTCCTCCAAATAGTCAAGAACCATCCTGGCATGGAGGAACTCCCCAAACCAAATCGAATAAGAGAAATATCTCATGTGTCGAGGATCTCAGAAATATAGAGTCTTACATTCTAAAAACTATTTATTGGATGAGAGAAATCCTATCTCAATTAAAGGATGGCCCGGGGATGTGCACATATTCAGAGGAACCCCAATGTTTCTCCCATATCAATGAAGTTGTTGTTAGCCCCACTGCTTGGAACAAAATCATCGAGATGAATTAAAATTGGGTAGATCATGAAGAGGAGTCACTAGTAAAACAACAATAAGATATGTTTCTTATGAAAAGAAAAATATATATGAATGACATACTAGTGATATATTGACCCCAGATCACATCTCAGTTTGACATACCCTGATATTTTTCTTAGGAATGCATGTTTAACAATTTCCTCAATATGCAGACATCTCTCTGCCAGTAGAGAGAATAATTTGTTACCGATGATGGGTATGAAGACCATGTTAATATATTAGTGGAGATTCTATATCAAATCAAACTAGATTTTATTATATTTTTATGGTTTCCAAAATCAGAAAGGTGGAATAAAAACCTTGAACTGGCCTACCTACATGCTCTACAAAGTTGTGTCGCATCATCGGAAATTCCCCACCTTATGTTCATATTAGTGGATGTGGGTAACATGGAGCTCTAAAATTCACCCCACGTATCATCCAATCAAACTCACTAAAAGTGACATCCTAGAATTTCATCACCCAATGATGTTAATCAAATAAATTACCTACTTAAAAGATGTGGAATGCTTGATAAGAACCGACCTTGAGTAAGATTCATAAGTATCAGGCCTGACGTGGGAAAGCCGTAAAGATGCCCCGAAACCAATACTCCAAGGAAATCCAGCATGCTTCCAACCTAAGTGATTCAATTCAAAGTTTAATTCTCATGTCCTTAGAAGAAAACAATTTACATACACACATAGCACCATTTTTTCTCACTCCCACATATGAGTTTGTGAGATCAAGAATTTGGAAGTAGCAGTAGCAACATTCTTAATATGGTATAATCCAAATCCCTTAGGGTTGGGGACATTTTGTATTCAAAATCCTCCCATACGACCAAAAAATCCCAGTCGATACATGATAGTAGATGAATGAGAGAAACCATAGCCTATAAGTGTCTGCGAATTTTTAGGTCAGATCCCCACCCTGTAAAATTAGTCTTTTTCTGCATAGGGAGGATTCCATGAAGAGTGGTCAACTGTTCCATCCCATTTATTGATTCATACACCTCAAGATAGATGAGTAATTAATGCTCAAATCAGTTCTCACTTCGATTCACTCCTCACAATTAAGAATTAATATAATCAAATAATGGAGGGAGAAGATCTCGTAAAGGGAGCTTTTAACACCCTGATATTTTTGAGAAATAATATTTTTAATTTCTTTGATGTCTTGTGTTTTACGATACACCAAGATTATATTTCTTTATACACAACACATTATTATCTTGGTGTAGACGCCACACTATTCTTGACATGTGTTGCACACAAGAGCGACCTTCCTCAATAGAGTGTGTTTTACCCAATACCGAGTTTTACTAAACAACGATATATTTTTATAATATTATTATAAATAGCCGTTATGAATATTAATAACCACATTTTGAATTTTATAATATTAAAATTAATCTTACACATTTTCTAGAACATTTTATGTGAATAAAATCAATTTTTCGTATAAAGGATTTTTTTTTTTAAATTATGATTTGACAAATTTTTATGGCGCACCAATTTTAAATAAATTTTTGACATGTTTATAAGTTAAATTTGAAAAATTCAATATCTTACATGGAATCAGGATATAAAAATTTACATTGGAAAAATATTTGATATTTTTCCGATAAGTATCTTATTTTGATGAGTAGTACAAATTTGCAAAATTTTAATTCAAAACAATTTTTTACATCAAAACAATTTATATGGTTAAAATATATTTTTTAATAGTTTTAATGTATAAATAGTATATATTTTTACAATTTCATATACTATATATCATTATCATTAAATTTACAATGAATTCATAGGTAAAAACAATTCAATCTTTTACAATGTTGTAACTTTTAAAATCTTCTTTCTCAATAGAGGGATTATTTTTAAATTAAATACAGAAACTTCTGTGTCTTAAATTTGAAAAAATGGATTCCATATGTAGAATCAATAGGTCCTATTTATTTTAATAGGATAATTTTTATTTTAAGGAATTATGAATATTAAATACGTTAAATTTTATTTACAACAGTTAATGGTAAATCTTGTAATTAAATGTAAAAATAATATTATAAAATTACTCTAACAGTTGTATTAATATTATTGGATGATTATATTTCGTCCTAAAATATAATTGGGTTGAAATGGAATCTTTTGGAACTAAATTCGATGTGATTAAGAGCTTCAATAAATTTTATTTAAAGGAAAGTGAAATATGTCTCACCCAAATTACAATAATTAAATTATTTTTAATATAAGGTTATACTGAGTATAAATTAGATTATAAATACTCATTTGAAAGATAAAATTATTTTCATAATCTTAGTAATTTATATGTGATTTTTAGGAAATGTATAATTACCTTAATATCTTGTATATTAATGATGCAGAAATTATTTATTTAGTGAAAAAATTAATATTGTTGTTATTAAAATAATATTACCCATCAAAAGGACCGGAAACTTTCCCAAACCTTATTGGTCGAGTATATATATATGCAAAGAATCCAAGGGTGGACTTGTGGACAATTTTGAGCATTATAAAACAGATTATGACATTTATATTATTTTAATTTAAATGATGTCAAAGTTGTCACCTTCATACTTTAATAATGATAACATTTTAAAAGTTGGTTGTCTTTGAAGATAGATTCGGATAAAAGTGTTATTATGGAATCTATTAGATTTATCTTAATAATAGTATTTTATTTTAAATTTATATACAAGAAAAGTATAATAATTAATTATACAAAAATGTTGTAGTAATTATTTTATTAAGATGAATATCAAATAAATGGACTACAAAATATTAAAATAAATATTATATTAACTAATTAGTGTGATTCACGAATTTTATAGATTAATATGACTTTTTAGGAATCTATTTCATTTTTTGGTTCGACTATATATCTTGTTTAGAGTCTATTGAAATTAATATAAATGAATAGTGTCAAAATTGACACTATTGATATTTTATAAAAACAACATATTATTAAATTTTATAAAAATCACAAAAAATATTTAAAAATTATAAATTGAAATTTATATGGTCTCAAATTTCTTAAAATATCCAATTATGGACAATTCACAACACATAATTTAGTATTTATAACAATTTGAAATTTAAATATTATTACCACAAATAAAATTAAATAGATTAAAAAAGTATAAATGAAATTTATAAGGTTTAAAATTATTTCCGAAAAAGTATAAATTTTATTGAATGATAATATTTCAACCGTATCTCATCCCATATTTTATTTTGAGTCATTTTGGATGTTTTTATGCTGGTTTTGAGATTATTATAAATTAATATTTTGAGGTTTCCAAAACTGCCCCTCTCATCTCTTAAAAAGGAACCTCCTCCCTATTCTCTTCACTCCATTTTAAGCCTTCATGCTTGGCCAACCCTTGTAAATTCCTCTTCTCAGCCTCTGTAGTTATATTATAGATGTTCTGGTCTTCTTAAAAGGACAACTGTAGTTCCCTATGTGGATGTTTAAATGAGCCATGTCGAGGAAGTGGTAATCTATACTACCGATTCTTTCTAGTTTCTTTCTTCTTCTACTTCCTCTTCATTAGTTGTTTCATTATAAAGCAGTAACTTCAGTATAAATAATGTAAATATATGTTATTATATATATGAAACAACTGTATTTCACCTTATATCCATCCTACGAAAAACAAAATAACCTCGCATGTGTACGTATGGATTACCGTCTCTATGATGTGGTGTAATCTGTTTATATACCACCACCATACTTGGATGGGTATAATACTAGAAATAATAACTATATATGATTATTAAAACATAATATGGATTTTGAGATATTATATCATCCACTCCAATTCCATTCAATAATTATGGGAACGATATCATCACCCGTGTGTACGTACGGATTACAGTCTCCATGACGCGATGCGATTCATTCTCCATTTTAACCATTCTAGAATGATTATAAAGTATATATAGTAAATAATCATGAAATATATGACATAATAATGATACTGTATTTATGTATATGTTATTTACTTACTTCCAATCTATTAAAAAAGGAAACATAAATAGTGTTCATGCGTACGTACGACATACTGTCTCCAAGAACGGTATATTTCATTCCATTTATCGATCTATAATATATATATATATATATATTCTAAATATATATTATATATAAATAATTTTTTACATTCTAGAAGTAAGTAATCATTATATATGTAATCATATGAATAATTACAAGTCAAAACACATACGATGAATGAAACGATTTTACCAAAAACGCTACTTTAACATGGAATTGACAACTGAACAGGTAATATAAAGTCATAAGTGAATCATATATGATATCATAAATATTATTATGGTACTGTTACAAGTTAATAATATTTTAAACCAACTATACAGGAGTCTCCAACAGATATAGAAGAAATTGTACATAAGGAAAGGGATAATTATTCCAATCTCATTCTTATCCGGGATTGTTTATTCGTAAGTACTTACTAGGGTTATGCTTATCATCCATGTCCATTTTTTCTAAACATTATTTAATAAAATTTTTAATATTCATCCATGTATGTTTATAGTCATTTTTAATATTTTTGACTTCTACCACATGGTATTTAAGGAATATTTATTTTGTTTACCATATGATGTAATTTTTGACTTTTCCGGAAAAAGTACGAGAAGAATTTTTTTTAACTTATACAGGATGAATGGATTTCTACGGTTTTATAACTCCTTATTTACAGGAATATAAATCTACAATATTTAATGATTATTTTCAAAAATATCATTTTCTTTTATAATTTCATGGCATTTTGTGAAATGAAAATTATTTTGAAGAAGAAAGGACATTTTCCTCAAGAATTCATTTCAAGTGTTTTATGAAAAATATTATCCATCTAAGATGACATTATTTAGTGTAATTATGTTTCAAGAATAATGTCTCTATTATTTACATGGTTTGATTTTTCTTATGATGAAATGATATCCATTTGTTTTATATGGATTATGTTATGATGGGATGATGTTTATGAGACCCATTTTATTCTTTGGGTTATGTTGAATGATTTATGTTTATTTTTTGGCACACGTAAGAATTATTTCATTATGAATTTGGTAGGACCTATAACTCCCTCCAATACATTTTGTAATGCTTCATATATCATGAGATAGACATGGCTGGAATGACACGTAAATACTGGTTCAGTAATACAGGTCTGGAACGGCTGGTAAACCTGGTTCAGTAATGTACATTGCCCACTATGATGGTCTTGGCAGAAATTTCTTGGTTACTATAGAAATCATATCATGTGATTAATGGTTTGACACAATTACATGTTTTATTACCATTCTATTTTATGATGATTAATGTTCCTTTGTGATCAATGCCTTATGTACTACTACGATTTATGTCATTATTTATGTTTTATGTTCAGGTTTTTACGTTCAAATTTTTTTGGATTGTTTTATGTTCTCCTTGTTTACCATTACTGAGAATTTTAGCTCACCCTTTTTATGTTTTATTTTCCCCCGAATATAAAAAAAGGTTTTATGTAAGAAAACTAACGGGGAAGAACTTTATAGGAGATTTTGAAGATCTTTCACGAAGATTAGAAGATTATGTTCCGAGTTTCCAAAGACACTAAACTAAAATGGTATTTGGGAATCTGTTTTTGTCCTGTATTAAGTATTCTGCAAAAGTAATGTAATGTCTGTGTATGTCAAGATATGGGTCTCTACAATTGGTATCATAGAAAATGAGGTAAGATTGAATTTGAACGTTGGGAACTCTCACGTGTGAGCATTGGACGAAGCATGGATCTCCTCCCAAGGGCTTCATGAGGAAATGGTTGCCACTATGGATGATGGTATGTCCCACCCAAGGGGTGTAGCTGCCCATGGAGTGCTCTGATAGGTATCAATTATAGTCCACTAGAAATAATTTCAGACCTCTATAGTTGGTATCAGAGAAAAGGTTTAGCCAACCTTTGGAAGCTAGGTTGCGAAAACATTAGTGATATCCCTAGAGATATTTATAATGTAGGTCTAGGGATGTCCATAAGGTTAAGTATAAGTAGAGGTAATTGTCCCAATATTAAGGTAATGATCACAGAATTTAACCTAATATGTTAGATATTTATGGTACTTCCGCTTTATTATGTTGTTTTCCTAGCATGACTTTTTCCTCTCACATTATTCTTTTTGGGTTTTTGAAAAATGGCTAGAAATGGGAAGATTCGTGATAGTGGGTGATATGGTGGACAATAGAATGCTATTTTTCATGAGCAACCAAATAAAAGGGGATTTCAAAGTCCAAACATCGTTATTATGACAAATCAGCAATCTGATAATATGATCAATAATATCAAATTTTTTATGATTCCTGACTCAGCTAATAAGAGATTGATGGAGTTTCATGATGATCATTGAAGAAATAAAGTTCAATTTCCTTCATGTAAATCATTTGGGAAGAGGCATCAAGAAGAATTTTTCAAAGGAACTGGACGATGTTTTGTATGTGAAAAAGAAGGACACAAAGCCAATAATTTAAAAGGAAAAGGATCATTTAATACAATGGACAAGGATAACAATATTTCTTAAGACATCAAAAATAGTTAAATTGTTTAAATGTGGAATTTATGGAATTATTAAAATCGACGCCCTAAGGAAAAATCCCATGAGGAGAATAAGAATAGTCTTATGGGTAGTATTTATATTGCTGATGATGAAGAGACTACAAATAATATATGAGATAAAGGAAGTTTTGAGGAATAAAATGATGAAGCCCAATCAATGGTTTAAGAAGGTAGTATAATGATTGCATGTTTATCAAGAATAATATATGGTACTATGGAGTAATTATAATTATTAGTACTGTTACACTATTTTTTTCCTTTAGTATTTGAAAGTATATGTTGAATGGTACCACTAACCGTGAAAAGTGATTGAAATATTTTTGAAAAGAAGATGATATGCGCATAATGAAGGGATAAGGAAAAAATAATATATTTGATAGTATTAATGATATTATGACTGATATAAGGACAAATTTATAATATGGTTTCTGTATATAGAAATTTTTGGATTTTAGTATATGGAAAGTGTAAACTTTTGACAGCATTTATATTTTAACTAAGTTTCTATGGTAATTCATGTTTCAAGAGAATACATTGTTAAGGTATTCAAATGTTTGGAATGTGACCAAAAAGATATGTCTTATGATATATGGGGGATAAATTATGGTATTGACATGGTTTTTATATGACCATTCTAGAAATCGTTTTCTTTATACGATGATATTGGACAGAAGTATTTTGGATAAGCCTAAAGATTGGAATGAATTATGTTAGACATCACATAGTATTATTTAAGGCTACAACATTTTTACTATTTCTAAAATGTTATAGTAATATAGTTTTAGAAAAAGGACAACACATAGGACGGGCGACAACCCGTCGCGTTGGACCAGGCTTTGGGAATTGAACCCACAACCGAAGTGTGATAGGCCTTTATCACTTACCACTGGCCTAAATGAGGTCCCTGGTTTGTAGAAATTAGTTTTATTTTATTATGTGGGATGATATATGAAGTATAAGTGCATTTTTGGATCCATATATGATTAATATCAACATATATGGACTTATGTATATTTAATAACTTTTGCTAAACTTTTGTTTGAGACAGATGGAATGACCCATCATTCTATCACATGATCTTCTCACACTTCACGAATGACAAATTCAACTTCATTTCATAAAGATATGAATTAGAAATTGTTCATGGAATGACCAACGTTGAGATTATACCAAAATCAAGTAAGTATGTATTCTAATTAAAATTATTCAACTTTAGGGAAATGATCTTGAAAACCAAAAAAGCTTTCCTAGTGTCCTCATTT
Source organism: Viscum album (assembly GCA_963277665.1). Taxonomy (NCBI): domain Eukaryota; kingdom Viridiplantae; phylum Streptophyta; class Magnoliopsida; order Santalales; family Viscaceae; genus Viscum; species Viscum album. The sequence goes on along the minus strand of OY728139.1, from coordinate 733,892,836 downwards.
CGGATGAATCAAATGGTACCTTAGATCATCAAAAATATATGGCTTTATGATTGATGGATTTTTCATAGCCATGTTTTCTACCACTTTTCATCAGAACATTATGGTTAGATTTCTCTTCCATATCCATATTTTCACATATATTATCCTACGTGGAAACCCAGTGGTGAGTTACTTTGGGTGACCATTATGTTTCTATCTTTCCTTAATAAAATTTAGTTTTAGTATTCCTTTTTCCAATTTTGGTTTCTATTAATGAAACTTTATGTAGTAAACAATTTATAACCCTGATGAAATTCAAGGGAGAAATTCATTTTAAAGGGTGTAGAATGTTAGACCCCGAGATTTTATGAGACATAATCATTTTAATTTCTTTGATGTATTGTGTTGTATGCTAACCCAATATTATCTTACACTATATGGAACACCGTAATATTTTTTAGTATACATAATAGTATTGTTGGCTTGTGTTGCATGCAACAACGACCTTCCTCAATAGCGTTGGTTGTATGCAATACCGAGGTTTACTAAACAACAATATATTTTCATAACATTATTATAAACTAGTCGGTATGAATATTATTAAACATATTTTTAGTTTTATAACTTTATAATTCTTCTTACACATTTTATAGAACGTGGTATGAGAAAAAAACCAATTCTTCGTATAAAGAATGTATTTTTTTAAAAATGCAGTTTTGCCGTATTTTTATGGTGCAACCATTTTAAATAAAAATTTTGATATGTTTATAGGTTAAATTTGAAAAATTAAACTTCTTCCTTGGAATAAGGTTATAAAAATTTTCTTTGGATAAATATTTGATATTTTTTTGATAAGTTTCTTATTTTTATGAATAGTAAAAATACGCTATATTATATTTGAAAACAACTTTTTTCATCGAAATAATTTATAAGGTCAAAATATATTATTGAATGGTTTTAAACTATAAATTATATATACTTTTACCATTTAATATAATTTATGTCATTAGCATTAATTTTACATTGAATTCATAGGTAATAACATTTCAATCTTTTGCAATGTTTTATCTTTTAAAACCCATTTTTTCAACAACGGGTTTAATTTTAAATTAAATACTGCAACTACTGTGTATTGAATTTGAAAAAATGTATTCCATATTTGGAATCATTAGGTTCAAATTATGTTAATAGGTTACTTTTTATTTTAAGGAATTATGAATAGTAACTATGGTAAATTTTATTTACTACAGTTAAAGGTAAATCAGGTAATTAAGGGTCAGAATAATATTATAAAATTATTGTAACACTTGTATTAATATAATTGGATGATAATATTTCGTCCTAAAATATACTTGGGTCTAAATGGTATCTTTTGAGACCCACTTGGATGTGATTAAGGCCTTTAACTTATTATATTTAAACGAAAGTGATATATGTCTCACTCAAACATTAATAATTAAATTATTTTTAATAAAAGGGTATACTGAATATAAACTCGATTATAAATACTAATTTGAAAGATAAAATTCTTTTATTAATCATAGAAATTTATTTGTTATTTTTACGAAATATATAATTACTTTAATATCTTATACTTTAATGATACATAAATTATTAATTTATTGAAAAATCAATAATATAGTTTTTATTAAAATATAATACACATATAAATGATCCAAAACATGACCAAACATTATTTATTGAGTATTTATATACCCTAATAATCCAAGGGTCTTGTTTTGGACCATTTGGATCCTTATAATATAGATTATGACATTTATATTATTTTATTTTAAATGATGTCAACGTTGTCACCTTCATACTTCAATAAAGATAACATTTTCACAGTTGGTTGTTTTAGAAGAAAAATTAGTCTAAAAGTGTTATTATGGAATCTATTAGATTTATCGTAATCATTGTTTTTTTTGTAATTTTTATGCAACATATAAGTATAATAAATAATTATACAAAAATGTTGTAGTAATTATATTATTAAGAGAAATATCAAATGAATGGTTTTAAAAATATTATAATAAATATATATGATCTAATTAGTGTACCCCAAAACATTTATAGATTAATATGACATGTGAGGAATATATTAAATTTTTTGGTTCGAACATATCTTCTGTTTGAATTTTATTTAAATTCAATTAACTGAATAGTGTCAAAATTGACACAATTGATATTTTATAAAAATAACATATTATTAAATTGTTTAAAAATCACAAAAATATTTAAAAATTATAAATTAAAATTTATATGGTCCAAAATATCATAACGTATCCAATTATGGACATTCACAACATAGAAGTAAGTATTTATTTCTATTTAAAATTTAGAATAGTATTACCACAAATAAAATTAAATAGATTAAAAAAGGATAAATCAAATTGATAAGGTTTAAAATAATTTTCCAACTAGTCTAAAATTTACTGGATTATGCGATTTAGATCCTATATCATCTCATTTTATAATTTGAGTGATTTTGGAAGTTTTTATGTGGGGTTTGAGTTTATTATAAATTAATATTTTTGAGATTTCTGAAACTGCCTCTCTCCTCTCTTATAATAGGGCACCTCCTCCCTCTTATATTCACTCCATTTTAAGCCTTCATGCTCATCCAACCCCGGAAAAATACTCTTCTCAACCTCTATTGATATATTATAGAGGTTTTGGACTTCTCAAAAGGCCAACTATAGTTCCCTAAGTGGATGTTTAAAAGAGGCACGTCGAGGAAGAGGTAATCTCTTCTACCGATTCATTCAAGTTTTCTTCTTCTTCTACTTCCTATTATTTAGTTGTTTAATTATAAATTAATAACATCAGTATCACTAATATACTTATATGTTATTATAAATATGAAACAACCCTATTTCACCTTTTATCCATCCTACAAAAAATGAAATCACCGTGCAAGCGTACGTACGACTTACCGTCTCCACGACGTGGTGTAATCTGTTTTCCACCACCACCATACTTGGATGGGTATAATGGTGGAAATAATAACTATATATTATTATTATAACATAATAATTATTCTGATATATTATATCATCCACTCCATTTCCATTCAATAATTATCATAACGATATCATCGCTCGAGCGTACGTACAGATTACCGTCACCACGACACTATGAGATTCATTATCCATTTTAACCATTCTAGAATGATTATAAAGTATATATAATAAGTAATCATGAAATATATGACATAATAATGATACCAGATTTATTTATATGTTATTGACTTACTTCCATTTAATTTAATAAGGAAACAAAAATAGTGTTCATGCGTACGTACGACCTACCATCTCCATGAACAGTGTATTTCATACCATTTATTGATCTATTACATATATGTATATTACAAATATATATTACATATAATTCATGTTTTACATTATGTAAGTAATTAATTATGATCTATGTAATCATATTAATAATTACAAGTCAAAACACGTAAGATGAATGAAACAATTTTACCCAAAACGCGGCTTGAACATGGAATTTACAAATGAACGGGTAACATAAAATCATAAGTGAATCATATATGATATAATAAATATTATTATGGTTCTATTAAAAGTTAATAATATGCTTAAAACCACTATACAGGACTCCCGGACACATATGGATGAAATTGGACATAAGTTAAGGGATAATTATATTAATCTCATTCTTATTCAGGATTGCTTATTCGTAAGTTCTTACTGTGGTTATGTTTATCATCAATGTCCATGTTTTATAAAAATGTTTTCATAAAATTTTAACTATTATTTCATGTATGATTAAAGTAATTTTTACACTTTTTGACTTCTACAACATGGTATGGTAGGAATCATTCTTTTATTTACCAAATATGGTACTTTTTTACTTTTCTGGAAAAAGGAAATGAATAATGTTTTTTTAACTTATAAAGCATGAACAAGTTTTTACGGTTTTATAACGCCTTATTTTCATGAAAATTACCCTACAAGATTTCATGATTATTTTCAACAAAATCGTATTCTTTTAAAATTTCCAGTCATTTTGTGAAAAGAAAACGATTTTGAAGAAGAAAAGATATTTTTCTTAAGAATTCATTTCAAGTGTTTTATCAAAACTATTTTCCATCTAATATGACATTATTTAGTATTCTTATGTTTCAGTTATAATGATTCTATTTTTTACTTGGTTTTTTATGATGAAATGATATCTATTTGGTTTATATGGATTATGTTATGAGGTGATGGTGTTTATGAAACCCATTTTATTCTTTGGGTTATGATGAATGATTTATGTTTATTTTGTGGAACTTGTAAGAATGATTTCATTATGAGATGTTTGGGACCTATATATCCCATCAATTCCTTGGGTGATTATTCATATCTCATGAGATAGAAATGGCTGGAACGTCAAGTAAAATCTGGTTCATTAATACAGGGTTGTAACGACTGGTAAACCCAGTTCAGAAGTGGAATTTTTCCACTATGATGGTCTTGGAATAAATGCCTTGGCTACTATGGAAATCATATCATGTGCTTAATAGTTTTCCAAAATTACATGTTTTATTCCCATGATATTTTATCATGATTAATGTTCCATTTTTATCAATTCCTTATGTACTGCCAAGATATATCTCCTTATTCAAGTTTTCTGTTCATGTTTTTACGTTCAAATGATTATGGATCATTTTATATTCTCCATGTTTACCCTTATTAAGAATTTGAGCTCATCCTTTTTATGTTTTCTTTTCCCTAGGATATAAATAATGGTTTTAGGTATGAAAACAAAAGGGGAAGATCTTAATGGGAGATGTTAAAGATCTTTCGCCAATATTAGAATATTATGTTCAGAGTTTCCAAAGACACTAAAATAATATGGTTTTGGGTGAAAAATTTTATCATGTATTATGTATTACACAAAAGTAATGTAATTTTCATGTACGTAAAGGTATGGGTCTCTACAGCGCAAGAGGTTCTCCTACCATTCAACACCCATTGAACCTCTCCCAATGTGATATGCATCAGTGAATTTCCTTTATGTGAACCCAATAGGCCTCAAAAATGATAAAACAAATGATTAGGATGCAAGAGACTATGATTCCCCCAAATAAGGAATTCCACAACGTCCCTGAAGGTGTGCAAACCGTAAACCAAATAGACATCCTAAAATTGGATACCCCCTTATCCAATTAATAATTCCCCTGCGTATATCCCCAAAAAGAAGAATAATAAGAGTGGGGTCCATCACCCACTTCCTCCTTCTCGTGAAAATGATTCCCCCATGGTTGATGAAATATTTTTTTGAAAGAAGGATGATATTAAAGAGATAAGAAAAATGAAAATTGAGTTTCTTAAAGACAGACACCTTGTCGGATATATCCCTCAGGTAAAGTGTTAGCATACATGTCCAACAATGGTGCCTCTTCCAAGTGGGCTAATTTCAATAAGGATATCATGTCCAGATGTTCATCTAATCAAGTAGTAGGACCATTATTGTACCTAAACCCAGGCCTAGAAAGATATCAATACATCCCTCCATTGGGAAAACAACCAAAAATGGTCCATGAAAATCCATAAATGAATTTGAAGGTTGGGTATCTTCCCCAAATTCTAGTAGTGTCGACATCTCCAATTTTGCCTCTTGTTTTACCTTCATATTCTAAAGTTAGTTAGGATATGAATCAAGGGTTCATGAGTACCATTGATTCATTGACCACTTGACTTGAATCTATGTAAGGGTGGGGTTCTCTGATACATCCAGAATAATATCCATATCACAATAGGGTGAAATTTTTTTCTAAAACTGCCATTTTTCTGGAACCTGGTATTCCCAGTGTTCAATGTTTTAGGTGGATAGAAATAATATTTGATGCATAATGAGGCTTACTGTGATCCCATGATGGGGAAACTAGGTAAAAAGATGGTGTGATACTCAAATACTTCATGGGAACAATTCAAAGTTCATCCTTTCTATGGTACACATGTATGTCAGCTAACTCGATCACAGATTTGGAGGATTCTCAGTCACAGTTTCTGTTATAGTTCAGCTCAACATTTCCAATGAAAATGGTCAAGGATCTCAATAACTATTGATAATATAATAATGACTTTGTTTTAGCCTTCATTTCCAAATTTAAAGGTCTATATTACTGATTGAACTATCCAATCCCCTAGGATGAAATTCTTACCATGTGTATCGACAACCTCAAAGATGAGTTGAGAACACATTTCATTCTAGTGAAATGCACCGGTGTTTTTTAGGATTTCCCTTAAATTTTCCAAAGGATAGAAGATTCCTTGCAACTAAATAATCTCAAGTCTTGGGTAGTCCCATAAGCCCCATGAAAGAGATAAGGGAAAGCTAAAGTGGGTTTGGTTACATTCTAGTCACCCTATCCACTAGCTCCAGCCCCAAGGCCCCCACCAAACCATTATGGGCCCTCTAGACATCAGTAGACTCCACCATCTCAAAATGATGAGTGGAGGGACCAGATAAATCAACTCAACGAATGAATAATTTTTTTCTCATTATGAGATGATCATGTCTGTGGATACTTAGTAGCCTCTAACATTGAAACTTACTGTAGCTACCAGGGCCAAAGGGAGAAGGTCTCTATGACCACCAAGACTATTGACCCTTCGATAACGTATATGGGAACAACAAACAAGTTTGTTTCTTCATCAACTAACCCCTTCATAAAATGAATTATACCAGAAACTAAAACTGGGACCACCGCTTTTATAGGTGGCATGTATTTCCACAATTGATCCCAATGAGGTCAGAGAGTGGTAAATAGTCATTTGAAAAAATAGTAGATTTATGAAAGTTCGTGACTCAAAAAATAGTCAATAGACTTCATGAAATACACATGTATTAGTTTATTCTACCAACCATGTATACATCGGATTCTAATGCAACACAACATTCATCCTTATCCCCACAATAATCTATGTCTCTTTCGTTCAGAATGTTGTGCGATCAAAAAAGATGAAATAAGGTGCGAAAAGATGAACCTACACATCAAACAAAGTTAGATTTGAAACTATCATATTTCATAAAATTTTATTTGAAATTATGGGAACACCCCTTCAAAACAATACAATGATAATCGCCTTTCCAAATAGAACCATCAAGATAAGATCGCCAAGATGAATCACCATCAGATGAAGAGTTAATATTCTACCCTTTTGACACCATTTACTTAAAGGATCCATTTTCTGATGAATAATATGATAACGAACCTAGGATTCCCACATCCTATTGAAGATCTTGAGGAAGAGGCTGTAGAGGTCAAGGGTTCCCAAGAAGACACAGTCATGATAAGAGTCAAATTTCTAACCACGCCCTAGATCAAATTGATAATGTTCCAGAAAATCGATGAAGATCCCTCAAGAGGACACAAAAAGACCCAATGTATTTCTATGATCATGCAGGAATAAATTATTTCCTGATTATATAGTTATATTCTTTATATGAAAAGAAAATTTCTATTATCCCACAAAAAATAGACAGACATGCCCGGAGAAACCTAGAAAGAGCGGACACACCATTATCTCTCATCCTAGGGCCCAGACCATCAACATATATGGTTGAAGCCCCTAATGTGCCAGTGAAAGTGCATCCCCATTCAGGGAAATGCCGACCGTTAGAGAAAAAATATGATATTATAAAGTATCTATCCTCAGTACCAGAAAATATATCAATCATGGATGCATTGAATATTTTTAGCAGATCTTAGGGAGGCACTCATTGATGCTTTTCTTTGTCCCTAGGAATTTGAAGCCAATGTGACAGCTACTGAAGTCTATTGAACAGTGAACAACTTGGAATAATTCCAGGATGTCGTCTCTATTGCTGATCAAAATGAGGATACAATCATGGAGGTACACATAAACCGTTTATATGTGTATGGAAGGATTAACATAATCTATATCATAAAAATATTTTTATAAAATGGCTCCATATTTAATCTCATCCCCCTTATGGATACTTCAATGGCTGGGAAATGATAAAGAGATTCTCAAACCCTACACCACAACTTTGACGAGTTATGATTAAATTAAGAAGATGTCATTGGGATGAATGAAGCCCAAAAGATGGCTGGGTGACCTCAGGTCTGATTTTGTGTTTTTAGTGGTGTAATAAAATACAGCCTTCATTTTCCTCTGAGGAAGGCCCTAGCTGCATCACCCCTCTACAATTGCTTCATCATACCATCATGACATCAAATATTGCATAAATGGGTATAATAGGACATTTAATGCTATTAGGTCCCCATTTTAATCACATGAATCACTTTACATCGATTTAGGATTCTATGATTCGAAAGAGAACCAGCTATCATCCAACGGGGTTGATTAGATCATCATGCCATATGGACAGAAATTGATCCCCACTAACCCCCTAAAGAAGATTGGTTATGAATATGTACATACCATCAATCAAGTGGAGTACTTGAACCTAGATTAAAATTTATGTTCGGCCATATACATGATCTTAGTAATGGAAACAGAGTCCAATGATGCTAAAAAATGTTGTGGCCCGCATGATGAAGGTAAGTGCTTAAATAAATATTCCCCCAACCCATCCTCAAGGTTACATGAAATTACTTCCTTACTCACTAATGAAGAAGAGGATTTTATGTCACCAAAAGAAGGTAAAAATTCTCTTCTACTCCACAAAAAAATTTCTCCATAATATTACCTACAGTTTTTCGTGATAGAAGTTGATGTTTTAGTCTTTGAATGTCAGAAGTGTAATTCTTATCCCAATACTGAAGAGTTCATCTCAAGAATCGTCTCCCCATAGAAATAGGAAAAGGATGATGAGGGGTATGAGTGTTACATACATAACTTATTTTAAAATTATTTTTAATTTAATTTCTATTATTTCATTGTTTTGGGGGCTTCCCATTAATATTTGGAGGAATGGGTGAGTTTTCATGATTTGGGCTAAACTCTGAGCCCAATTCCTGATATAAAAATAAAATTTGATTCCTCTATAACTCATTATTTTTTCCACATTTTCATCCATTAAAACACATGCATGTCATACTCTGACCTATGAAGACCACCAAATTAATGTGGGCCATTTAAAAATCTATAATGATGGTGGATTTTAGTTTTTATTTAAGTGATTGGGCCTGCCCGAAATCTCATTTCCAGCATTAAAAATATTTTTTAATTCTTTAATAACGCTTTCAATTATTAAGTGTTTTTGGTGATTCTAACTATCTCCCTGAGCCCAATGACCTGTGGTGCGCCCCCATTCCCTTCTACCCCAATTTAGAGCTCAAATGAAACGCGAAATAGGGTGAAATAACTCTAGATTTTACATATCACCCAGATTTGAAGAGGTAAGTTGATCCTGTCATAACATTTATTTTTACCCTTTTCCCCCATTCCAGTTCTTAAATGATCTCTTTATCCTTATTCAAAACTAAATTAAATTTTTAGCTATTTTAAAAATCATATTATTGTGTATTTTGCGTCGTTTTTCTTCAAGATATTTTGGGGTAAGTGTTCCTCTCTTCAAATCCTTCCTTCTCCTTAGGGTTTCCCCCCTCTTTCTTAAATTTACAGTGTCAAGAAGATAGGGTTCATACCTAGGGTTTTAATTGGGGTATTTTTGGTGAAATATTATGGTTTAGGGTTCATTTTCACTTCCTTGTGGTGCGGGAGAGGTGCGGCTGAGGTTTCACATCACGATTTAAGGGTTTTGACTCAGAAGGTAGGTGGTTACATGTGTCATTTTTTTTGATGAGTTAGCTTGCTGTATTTACTCATTTTTCATATTCCTCATATGTTGGTTGTGGTGCGAAAACTATTTATTATTGATTTGGTTAAGTGTTAAATTTTATTGTTTCTTTTTAACGTGAAATTTTGCGTTTTCATGTGTAACTAATGGGGTATTATTTGGGTGTATGTTATAACCTATGGAATTGGTTTAATAAATATTTTTTAGCTGGAAAATTCTTGTTTGGTAATGTATAAGTTTCATGTGTTCATAAAAATAATGCTTTTAAATATGTTTGATGTTTAAAACAATGTTATACTTCTTGAGTGCATTTTATGAAAATGTGTGTTTTCATTTGTATCATTTGTTGTATTATTCAGGGTTATTTTATAAAACATGAATGTGGTTTTATAAATGTATCTAGGGATTACAATTCTAGTTTGGATAGGAATTGGAATTTATTTTTTCTTAAATGGGTGTTTTGAAATGGGTTTTGTGTGAAAGTGTCACGAACTTGCCCCGGTACACTGGTAACCCGATATCCGAGCCAACCCTGACATATCCTGAAGGGCATTCCTGATCACCACGGGTTGGCAACTAGCACCTGGAATTGTACAACATGCAAGTGGAATCAAATTTTCAACAAGAATGGGAAGCAAGAGTGAAACAAAATAGTATGCATAACAAAAGAAACTCAACCGGGAGTAATGTACCAGAAAAAAAGGCACAAAAGTCCAAAGTACAACAACCCAAGTACCATAGAGGGGAAAAAGTCCCATGGTATATAAGGACACAACTCACCAAGTCCAAAGATCAGAAGCTAGAACCACCTCCAAGAGGTCCCTTCCCATTGCTCGATTCTGGAAGAAAAAGTCTACAAACACCCGATGGAAAAAGTAGGGTGTGAGTCTAAGCCCAATAGGTTACCACCAATGATTCCATAACAGATGCCAAAAATTGATTATCCAAAGAAAACTTTCAATTTTTCAAATAAACAGGTTTGTCAATTCAAAATAATATTTTAACAAAACATGCTAAACATTTTAAAATTATGGAAATAAATACCTTAAGCAAAGACTTTACAAATGATGAAATATTTCTAAAATAATGGAATAAATAAAACATTTATATAAAACAGTTTATAAAAGTTTAGTAGGCATGTAAAACAGTTCAAAAGCATTGGCATACAATTATATCACAAATATAATATTCAGGCGAGCAACATAGTCATCTGCCAAAATATACGATAGTATTAACCAGTTATAGTATTCCACACTCTGTATGTGAACTCAGCACGATCTGTATACACACGTCCCTATGACAATGGGCAAAGGATACTCGTCACCAACCCATTAGGGATGTGACTCGCCGCATGTATGTTTTATAACATTGTCGTAGCATAGTGTGTATCCAAATAACTCACTAACAATCTATGTATTTCATGCGCTCTTACATGATGGGTGAACTATTTTAAGAAAGCATAAAATATGATCATTCCCATTCTTCTATTTCAAATGTGCCAATATCATTCCATTTAAAACAAAAAAATGTATTATTCAAAACATGTCTTTTGCACAAGATAAAACCAATGGGTTTCTATCAAATAATTTTAAGCCATTTCACCAGTTTGAAAATCCATCCAAAACCAATTCCATCATTTCACAAATTCATTTCCACAATTAAATTCAACAATTTAATTGAAAACATTTCCATCAAATCCAGCAATTACATTAAACAATATAAATCATCCAATTTCCATAAACACACCCAATTCAATAGAATTGCGGTTTTCCAAATATCCATGCCAAAACCATTAAAAATATCTCGATTCAATGGAATCGATTTTTTATCCATTTAATTGAAAGAATATTAATGAAATTGAATTTAAATCAACTATTGAAATAAATGAAGAAATACAATGTTAAAAAATTTATCTGATTGGGATGGAACCACCTACCTCAATATAATGACGGTAGTCAACCCATGAGAAAACCCAACAAGAGATCGGCACAACGACGCCGATCTAAAATAGGATCTAAAAACTTTAAACCTAAAATATGATCCAAGTGATCAAGATCTTGTAAAAATAGATCTAGATTCACAACCCTAGATCTCTACCTCAACTGTAGAGACCCGTATCTTGACGTACATGGATATTACATTACTTTTGCGTAATACTTAGTACATAACAAAAACACACACACAAGGACCGTAATAGTTTAGTGTCTTTGGAAACTCGGAATATAATCTTCTAATCGTGGTGAAAGATCTTCAAAATCTCCCATAAAGATCTTCCTTTTTTTTACCTAAAACCTTTCTTTATATCCTGGGGAAAAGAAAACATAAAAGGGTGATCTCAAATGCTCAGTAAGGGTATACAAAAGAAATAAAAATCATATCATATCTTTTTGAAAATCATAACCTGCAAAAGAGATCATAATATCTTAACATGGAACAAATCATAGAAGTGAAAATGAGATCACCATAATCATAACATGAAACTTGAAACTTTGTGGCATGCACACATAATCATGGAAAATCATTTCTTGTTATTCATGACTCATTGCCAAGACTATCTTAGTGGACAAAGTCCCTTTCTGAATCGAGTAACCCTCATTTCAGTCCTGTTTCACTGAACCGGTATAACCTACCGTTCCAGCCCTGTCTATCTCATGAGATATAAAATCTTTACCCAATGCATTGGAGGGAGATATAGGTCCCAACCATCTTATAATGAATCCTTTCTTATGTGTGCCACATAATCATAAAACATACATCATCGCATAACACATGTAACAAAAATGGGATTCTTGAAACATCATGACATCATAAATCAATTCATATAAGATAATGGAATTCATAAAAATAATTTCATCACAACATGATCAAATAAATGTAATAATAGGGATAAAAACATAACCCTTTATTATCTTAGATGGAAAATAATTTTGATAAAACACTTGAACTTCATTCTTGAGGAAAATATCCTTTCTTCTTCAAAAACATTTTTCCTTTCATAACATGTCATACAACTTTAAAATAAAAGAAGTTGATTAAAAATAAACTTGAAAACTTGTAAAGTAAGCTTCTTGGAAATAATGTTTTAAAAATCCATTCAAGCCGTATAAGTTAAAAAAACATTCTTCGTACTTTTGTCGGAAAAGTCAAAAAGTACCTCGTATGAAAAACGACAAAAGATTCCTTTCATATCTTTTACAAAAAAACTTACCGAAGGGTAAAATTGGATATAAACTATTTTAGAAGGATGGAAATAATATTACATGTTGAGGGAACATGGATGTGGATGATAAAATACACCCCAGTAATTACCAAAGTAAATACAATCTCGGATAAAAGTGAGATTGTGATATTTCCCTTACCTTAGGTCCGATTTGCTTCGTATGTGTCCGAAACTCCTGTATAATGATTTAAATAATGTCATTGACTTATTATAGAATCATATTCATTGTTATGATATCATATATGGTTCACTTATGACATTATAGTACCCGTTCTTTTGTAAATTCCATGTTAAAGAAGCGTTTTGGGTAAAATCGTTTCATTTATCGTAGGTGTTTTGACTTGTTGTTCTTGACATTATTATTACTTATATCATGATTTACTTACTTCCAGAATATAAAATTTGATTTATATATCATATATATTCAGTATATATATAAATATATAATAGATAGATAAATAAAATGAAAAACACCATTCATGGAGACGGTAGTCCGTACGTACGCATGAACGCTGTTTTCCATTCCTTATTGTCTTGAAATGGAAGTAAGTAGATGACATACATATATATATATATATATACATAATCCATTATCTTTATAATGTCATATATTTCATTATTATTTCTTATATATACTTTATAATCATTCTCAAATGGTTAACATGGAGAATGAATCTCATCGCGTCGTGGAGACGGTAGTCCGTACGTACGCACGAGCGATGATATCATTTTCATAAATATTGAATTGAATCGGAGTGGATTATACAATATATCAGAATCCATATGATTTTGTAATAACTATGTATAGTTATTCTTTACACCATTATACCCATCCATGTAAGGTGGTGGTGGAAAATAGATTACACCACGGCGTGGAGACGGTATTCCGTACGTACGCACGCGCAGTGATTTCTTTTTCCGTAGGATGGATAGATGGTGAAATAGGGTTGTTTCATACTTATAATAACATATCAGTATATTAGTGATACTGATGTTATTACTTCATAATGAAACAACCTAAGAAGAAGAAGTGGAAGAAGAAATAAAGATGAAAGAATTGGTAACGGTAATTACCTCTTCTTTGAAGCGCCTCTTTGAGACCTCCTCTTAGGGCACTAAAATTGGTCTTTGAGGAAGACCAGAACCTCTAGGATGTTTCTAGGGAAGTGGAGAAGAGATTTTGGCAGGGTTTGGCCGATCATGAGTGCTCAAATTGGTGTGAGGAGGAGGGGGAGGAGGTGTCCTTTTATAAGGGAGGAGAGGGGCACCTTAGGAATATCTCAAAATATTATTTTATATTAAAGTCAAAATCGGTTTATAATGGTTCCAAAGGGTCTTATTTCGAAGATAAAGTGGGGATGGGTCGAAATCCTATCAACCAATAGGATTTAGACAAGTTTAGGTTATTATTTTAACCTTATCAATTAGATTTAACTCTAAGTTAAATAATTTAACTTTTACCGTGTCTTTTTGTTTTCTTTCACTATATGGTTAATATACTTACTATAACATGCCAAACGAACCCCAAATTGTATATTATTAATAAATATATCCTTATCTAAGTCATTGGGCCGAACCTTAGATTTTTATGAAAAAAATAACAATTAATAATATAATATTTGATTTAAAAACTATTTTCTGTCAATTTTGACACTGTTTGATATATGATTTTTGTGAAAGTCATAACAGAATTATATGTTCGAACCAAGTTGCTTAAATCAACACTAATATATCATAGTAACCTATAAAATTAGTTTAAGTCATAAAAAGTCTCAAATTACATTCATTTGAGCATTTATAACATCAATTATGTTAATATTTCCTTAAAAGGGTAATTACTGCATCATCGTTGTGTCATAAATAAAGTAATTTATTTAAAGTCTACAAATTATAAATAAAATAGAATTATGTAGGAAATCGTTTTAGATTTCTAATGAATATTTATAGTCGAATTTATCTTATGTATAACCCCATATTAAAAATGTTTTAGTTATTAAACTTTGATTTTAACTATTTTAACTATTCATTAAATAATATAATATTAAATGTCATAAACTAATCCAAGTGGACCTAAATGGTCATATTATATTCATAAGGTTGTTTTTGGTCGAATTACACTTATCCAATATAATTAGGACATGTGTTAGGGTAATAGTAATATCATATTTACCCTTAGTTACCCTATTTACTATTAACCGTGGTAAAAAAAAGTAAAAAATTACTATTCACCAAAAATTATTTTCATCTCATTGAACCACATTTTACTTACTGACATCAACCGTGTCTCTCGGATTTTTTGAAATTCCATTCACAGAAGCGGTAAAATTAAGATTTATGAAGAAATTAATTTTTTTAACTACCACTTAGTAGTTTCACTATTCATCAAAAATTGATGTTTTTCAGAACAATGCCAAAATTTCATCCTAAGCTATATTCATATTCCGAATTCAAAAATGAAGTCTATTTTACCAAATTCATATCATATAATTTGCATTAATTAATTTTATAATTAAATCCCGCTGTTAAAACAAATAGCGTTTTTTTAAGAAACAATATCTATCAAAAGATTGACACTTGATTATGTCTGGTTTAAATGTGAAATTACATCCAATGACCAACATTGTATTAAATTGTAAAAATATATTCTAAATATACTTTAAAACCACTCAAATTAATAATTTATCACTATTAATTATTTCAATTAAAAAAGTTGTTTTTAATTTTAATTTAGTAATTTTCACTATTCATCAGAATATGAAAGTTATCCGAAAAGTACCAAAATTTCACCTTAGGCTAAATTCGATACTCCGAATCCAAAAATGAAGTTCATTTTGAAAAATAAGATTTACAGAGTTTTAAAAAGTGGTTATTACTATTCATAACTGCTAGTTTTAATAATATTTTAATAGCATATCGTTGTTTAGTGAAACTCGGTATTGCGTATTACACACGCTATCGAGGAAGGTCGTGATTGTGTGTAATGCAAGGCAAGTCAAGGATGCGTGTTGTGCAAGCTCCGTTTGGTGTAGCGTACAACACAAGACTTTAATAAAATTAAAAATAATATTTTTTATAAAATCTTGGGTTGTTACATTCTACCCCCCTTAAAATGAATTTCGCCCTCGAAATTCGTCGGGGTTATAAATGGTTTACTATTCGAAAGTTTCTTTAATAGAAACCCACATCGTAAAAAGGAATATCAAAACCAATCTTTAAAAACAAAAGTATGAAACGTAACGGTTACCCAAATAAACTAATCATTGGGTTTCCACATAGGTGAAAATATGGATATGGAAGAGAAATCTAACCATCATGTTCTGATGGAGAGTGGTAGAGAACATGGCTATGGAAAAGCCAGTAATCACAAATCCATAGATTTGTGATGATATAAGGTACCATCTGATTCATCAGGTATAAGATCACTAGGACAACATTTTTGGTTTTCAAGATCATTTCCCTAAAGTTGAAAATTTGAATTAGAATAAATACTTACTTTATTTTGGTACAATCTCACTGTTGTTCGTGCCTTGAACAATTTCCACTTCATCTCTTAAATAAATGAAGTTGAATTTGTTATTCATGAAGTGTTAGCAGATCATGTGATAGAATGACGGGTCATTCCATCTGTCTCAAACAAAAGGTTAGCAAAAATTATATGCATAAGTCGATCTATAGTGAGATTAATCATATATGGTTCCTAAAATGGACTTATACTTCATATATCATACTGCTTAATATAATAAAACTAGTTTCTACTAAACAGGGACTTCCTGTAGGCCAGTGGTAGGCGATAAAGGCCAGTCGCACATCGGTTGTGGGTTCGATTCCCACAGCCTTGTCCGAAGCGATGGGATGTCGCCCGTCCTGCAGGTTGTCCTTTTTCCAAAACTATATAACATCCCATCAATAATATCGAAAAAACAAACAATAATAACTTATGTCCAACATAATCCATTCCAATATTTTAGGCTTATCCATAATACTGCATTCGACTCTCATAATATAGTGAAAACGATTCTCAGAGATTTAATACCATCGTTGATCCCCATATATCATAATATATGTTTTGTTGGTCACATTCCAAATATTCAAAGGCCTTAATCACGTATTCTCTTGAATACCCATTGAACCTTAGTGAAAACATGAATGCTGTCAAAAGTTAATTATATATACTCAAACCATGATATCACTTAGTCCTTATATCAATCATGAGCTCATGAATACAATCAAACATCTCATTATCTTCTTATCCTTTCATTATGCACTTATCATCTACTTTCCAAAAGTATCTGAATAACCTTTCATGGTTACTGGTACCATTCATCATACACTTTCAAAACTTAAGGAAAGACAACAGTGTAACAATCCTTTGATGTCTCCTTATTCCAACATTACACATGATAAACATGTAATCATTCCACTACATTCTTAGACCATTGATCGAGCTTCAACATTTCTTTCATCTCACATATCATTTGTAGTTTCTTCATCATCATCAACATAAATACTTCCCATACGACCATACTGATTCTCTTCATGAGACTTTCCCTTAGGGAATTGGTTTGCATAATGCCCGTACATTCCACATTTAAAGAATTTAACCATTGTTGATGTCGTAGCAATACCATTATCCTCATCCATGGTGTTAACTGAACCTTTTCCTTTGCACTTACTTGCTTTGTGTCCTTTTTTTCCACACCCAAAGCATCTTCCAGTTCCTTTGAAACATTCTCCTTGATGCCTCTTCCCACACGAATTACATAGGGGAAATTGAACTTTCTTTCCTCTATGATCATCATGAAACTCCATCTTTCTCTTATTAGCCGAGTCATGAAACTTACCAAATTTTACTTTATTGATCATATTATGAGATTGCTGATTCGACATAATAATGATGTTTGGACTTCCAAATCCCATTTCATTATGAAGAATATCATTCCATTGTCCATCATATCCTCCATTATTGTGAATCATCTTGTTTCCAGCCATTTTCTAAAACCCAAAAAGAATAGTGTGAGAGGCAAAAATCATGCTAGGGAAAACAACATAATAAAGGGGGAGTACCTTCAATATCTAACATCTTAGGTTTAATTCTAAGATTGTTACCATAGTTCTAGGACTATCCTATACATATACGTATCCTTAGGGACATCCCTAGACATACCTTAGAAATATCTCTAGGGATCTCACTAACGTTTTCACATCCTAGTTTCCAAAGGTTGACTAAACCTTTCCTCTGATACCAATTGTATAGACCTGTATCTTGACATACATGGATATTACATTACTTTTGCGGAATACTTAGTACATAACAAAAACACACACACAAGGACCATAATAGTTCAGTGTCTTTGGAAACTCGGAATATAATCTTCTAATCGTGGTGAAAGATCTTCAAAATCTCCCATAAAGATCTTCCTTTTTTTTACCTAAAACCTTTCTTTATATCCTGGGGAAAAGAAAACATAAAAGGGTGAGCTCAAATGCTCAGTAAGGGTATACAAAAGAAATAAAAATCATATCATATCTTTTTGAAAATCATAACCTGCAAAAGAGATCATAATATCTTAACATGGAACAAATCATAGAAGTAAAAATGAGATCACCATAATCATAACATGAAACTTGAAACTTTGTGGCATGCACACATAATCATGGAAAATCATTTCTTGTTAGTCATGACTCATTGCCAAGACTATCTTAGTGGACAAAGTCCCTTTCTGAATCGAGTAACCCTCGTTTCAGTCCTGTTTCACTGAACCGGTATAACCTACCGTTCCAGCCCTGTCTATCTCATGAGATATAAAATCTTTACCCAATGCATTGGAGGGAGATATAGGTCCCAACCATATTATAATGAATCCTTTCTTATGTGTTCCACATAATCATAAAACATACATCATCGCATAACACATGTAACAAAAATGGGATTCTTGAAACATCATGACATCATAAATCAATTCATATAAGATAATGGAATTCATAAAAATAATTCCATCACAACATGATAAAATAAATGTAATAATAGGGATAAAAATAGAACCCTTTATTATCTTAGATGGAAAATAATTTTGATAAAACACTTGAACTTCATTCTTGAGGAAAATATCCTTTCTTCTTCAAAAACATTTTTCCTTTCATAACATGTCATACAACTTTAAAATAAAAGAAGTTGATTAAAAATAAACTTGAAAACTTGTAAAGGAAGCTTCTTGGAAATAATGTTTTAAAAATCCATTCAAGCCGTATAAGTTAAAAAAAACATTCTTCGTACTTTTGTCGGAAAAGTCAAAAAGTACCTCGTATGAAAAACGACAAAAGATTCCTTTCATATCTTTTACAAAAAAACTTACCGAAGGGTAAAATTGGATATAAACTATTTTAGAAGGATGTAAATAAAATTACATGTTGAGGGAACATGGATGTGGATGATAAAATACACCCCAGTAATTACCAAAGTAAATACAATCTCGGATAAAAGTGAGATTGTGATATTTCCCTTACCTTAGGTCCGATTTGCTTCGTATGTGTCAGAACCTCCTGTATAATGATTTAAATAATGTCATTGACTTATTATAGAATCATATTCATTGTTATGATATCATATATGGTTCACCTATGACATTATATTACCCGTTCTTTTGTAAATTCCATGTTAAAGAAGCGTTTTGGGTAAAATCGTTTCATTTATCGTAGGTGTTTTGACTTGTTGTTCTTGAAATTATTATTACTTATATCATGATTTACTTACTTACAGAATATAAAATTTGATTTATATATCATATATATTCAGTATATATATATATATAATAGATAGATAAATAAAATGAAAAACACCGTTCATGGAGACGGTAGTCCGTACGTACGCATGAACGCTGTTTTCCATTCCTTATTGTCTTGAAATGGAAGTAAGTAGATGACATAAATATATATATATATACATAATTCAGTAGCTTTATAATGTCATATATTTCATTATTATTTCTTATATATACTTTATAATCATTCTTAAATGGTTAACATGGAGAATGAATCTCATCGCGTCGTGGAGACGGTAGTCCGTACGTACGCACGAGCGATGATATCATTTTCATAAATATTGAATTGAATCGGAGTGGATTATACAATATATCAGAATCAATATGATGTTGTAATAACTATGTATAGTTATTCTTTACACCATTATACCCATCCATGTAAGGTGGTGGTGGAAAATAGATTACACCACGGCGTGGAGACGGTATTCCGTACGTACGCACGCGCAGTGATTTCTTTTTCCGTAGGATGGATAGATGGTGAAATAGGGTTGTTTCATACTTATAATAACGTATCAGTATATGAGTGATACTGATGTTATTACTTCATAATGAAACAACCTAAGAAGAAGAAGTGGAAGAAGAAATAAAGATGAAAGAATTGGTAACGGTAATTACCTCTTCTTTGAAGCGCCTCTTTGAGACCTCCTCTTAGGGCACTAAAATTGGTCTTTGAGGAAGACCAGAACCTCTAGGATGTTTATAGGGAAGTGGAGAAGAGATTTTGTCAGGGTTTGGCCGAGCTTGAGTGCTAAATTGGTGTGAGGAGGAGGGGGAGGAGGTGTCCTTTTATAAGGGAGGAGAGGGGCACCTTAGGAATATCTCAAAATATTATTTTATATTAAAGTCAAAATCGGTTTATAATGGTTCCAAAGGGTCTTATTTCGAAGATAAAGTGTGGATGGGTCGAAATCCTATCAACCAATAGGATTTAGACAAGTTTAGGTTATTATTTTAACCTTATCAATTAGATTTAACTCTAAGTTAAATAATTTAACTTTTACCATGTCTTTTTGTTTTCTTTCACTATATGGTTAATATACTTACTATAACATGCCACAAGAACCCCAAATTGTATATTATTAATAAATATATCCTTATCTAAGTCATTTGGCCGAACCATAGATTTTTATGAATAAAATAACAATTAATAATATAATATTTGATTTAAAAACTATTTTGTGTCAATTTTGACACTATTTGATATATGATTTTTGTGAAAGTCATAACAGAATTATATGTTCAACCCAAGTTGATTAAATCAACACTAATATATCATAGTAACCTAGAAAATTAGTTTAAGTCATAAAAAGTCTCAAATTACATTCATTTGAGCATTTATAACATCAATTATGTTAATATTTCCTTAAAAGGGTAATTACTGCATCATCGTTGTGTCATAAATAAATTTATTTATTTAAAGTCTAAAAATTATAAATAAAATATCATTATGTAGGAAATATTTTTAGCTTTCTAAAGAATATTTATAGTCGAATTTATCTTATGTATAACCCCATATTAAAAATGTTTTAGTTATTAAACTTTGATTTTAACTATTTTAACTATTCATTAAATAATATAATATTAAATGTCATAATCTAATCCAAGTGGACCTAAATGGTCATATTATATTCATAAGGTTGTTTTTGGTCGAATTACACTTATCCAATAGAATTAGGACATGTGTTAGGGTAATAGTAATATCATATTTACCCTTAGTTACCCTATTTACTATTAACCGTGGTAAAAAAAAGTAAAAAGTTACTATTCACCAAAAATTATTTTCATCTCATTGAACCACATTTTACTTACTGACATCAACCGTGTCTCTCGGATTTTTGAAATTCCATTCACAGAAGCGGTAAAATTAAGATTTATGAAGAAATTAATTTTTTTAACTACCACTTAGTAGTTTCACTATTCATCAAAAATTGATGTTTTTCAGAACAATGCCAAAATTTCATCCTAAGCTATATTTCATATTCCGAATTCAAAAATTAAGTCTATTTTACCAAATTCATATCATAGAATTTCCATTAATTAATTTTATAATTAAATCCCGCTGTTAAAACAAATAGCGTTTTTTTAAGAAACAATATCTATCAAAAGATTGACACTTGATTATGTCTGGTTTAAATGTGAAATTACATCCAATGACCAACATTGTAATAAATTGTAAAAATATATTCTAAATATACTTTAAAACCACTCAAATTAATAATTTATCACTATTAATTATTTCGATTAAAAAAGTTGTTTTTAATTATAATTTAGTAATTTTCACTATTCATCAGAATATGAAAGTTATCCGAAAAGTACCAAAATTTCACCTCAGGCTAAATTCGATACTCCGAATCCAAAAATGAAGTTCATTTTGAAAAATAAGATTTACAGAGTTTTAAAAAGTGGTTATTACCATTCATAACGGCTAGTTTTAATAATATTTTAATAGCATATCATTGTTTAGTGAAACTCGGTATTGCGTATTACACACGCTATCGAGGAAGGTCGTGATTGCGTGTAATGCAAGGCAAGTCAAGGATGCGTGTTGTGCAAGCTCCTTTTGGTGTAGCGTACAACACAAGACTTTAATAAAATTAAAAAGAATATTTTTTATAAAATCTTGGGCTGTTACATCAACTCATAGGTATAAATCCATGGAAACAAAGGAAATAACCAATGAAAAGTTCAAGGAATGATAGAGGAACAAACGAGATATGCAACGGGATGAAAACCACTTACTGGAAGGAGAGAGGGTCTTCAATCCAAGCCTTAAATTGCAAATAAATATGTTCGAATCACCTTGGAATCTCTATAGGAAGCTCTATAAATATATAAAAAGATTCAAGCCCGATCTAAGGTCGAACATGTGGGAGTCCCGGGGGTTCGGGTGGTTTTAAAAGGAATTTTTGGAAATAAAATTTGCGTGCACGGTTTACCTGGGAAGAGGCACACGGTTTGTCAAACCATGCACACACCGTGCGGTTCACACTGTCCATAGATAGTTGGTCTGCATGGTTTGGTTGCACGGTTTGACAAACCGTGCTCACACCGTGCGTACCTCTCTGTCCAGTCCTGCTTGCTTGGCATGGTTTGGTCACATGGTTTGTCAAACCATGAACAAACCGTGCACAATCCATTTCCCAATTATTTTCGTGTAAAAGTTCACCCAAACACACCCCCAAGCCACTTCTCCAAAACAGAAGTACTTAGAAACATTAAAAGTACCTGAAAAAGTAACGTGATGTTACCACCTCCCCACCATATGATCTTTCTGTCCCCAGAAAGCCTATGAATAAACCTCAATGTCAAAAAGATGAGGCCAATGCTCTCTCGTTAGTGCCTCCCTTTCCCACGTCTCATGAGAATCCGAACCATGATGCCAAAGTATATGGACCAGAGGTATAATTATCCAACAAAGTACTTTGGTCTCAGAATCAACAACCCTGACTGGTCGATCAGTCACAGATAAATCTGGTTCAATCCCAATATCACTCCAGCTCACAACATGAGATGGATTAGAGAGATACTTTCGTAGCTACAATACATGGAATGCGTTATGTATTGACGTCAGCTATGGTGCTAGATCTAGATGGTAAGAAAATTTCCCCACCAGACCAAAAACCTCTAAAGGTCCCACAAAATAAGGGGTCATCTTCCCTTTCCTCCAAAGCCTTCGATAACCTAACCGGGGTGAAACATTCAACAACACCTAGTCACCAACTGAGAACTCTAAAGGTCTACTATGACGGTCAACATAAGACTTTCACCGACATTGCGATGTCAGCATTCTCTGACGAATCAAATGGATCTTAGCTGTCATCTCTTGGACCAAACTCGGTCCTAACAAAAACTTTCACCAATTCCCGACAAACATGCGGGATATTTACAAGGATGGCCATAAAATTCCTCAAAAGGAGACATTTTAATCACAGATTGATAACTGTTGTTATAAGAATATTCAACTAACCCCATATGATCATCCCAAGACCCACCAAAGTCAACAGCACAACCGCGAAGCATATCCTCAAGAATCTAAATAGATCTCTCTGTCTGGCCATCTAACTGTGGATGGTAGGTCGTTCTCAAACGGACCTGAGATCCTAGTGCCTCTTTAAGGCCTCTCCAAAATAAATAAGTAAACCGAGGATCCCTATCAGAGACTATAGCAAACAGAACTCCATGCAAACGAAAATCTTCTTTCACATAGATATTTCCCAACTACTCAACTATGGTTGTATCTTGAATAGGTATAAAGTGAGAAGACTTGGTCAGTCTGTCAATCACAACCCATATCACATTCATCTTACTCTGGGTTTGAGGTAACCCAACGCCAAAGTCCATTGAGAATTCATCCCACTTCCATGTAGGGATTGGAAGTGGTTGAAGCAAACTCGAAGGTTTCTAGTGCTCAGCTTTCACCTGCTGGCATGTATTGCAATGAGAAACAAACTCAACAATGTCTCATCTCATAACTGGCCACCAGAACTATCGCCGCATATCATAGAACATCTCTGTGGTCCCCGGGTGCACATCCAACTTAGAGTTATGGAAATCCCTCATCATATCCTTCATTGCCGATAACGGCAAAAAGTAACGGTTTTGATAACACCGAACACCCTCTTTGGAGAACGACCACAAGGTGTCAGTCTCCCCACCATAAAGAGCATCCCTATTGCTACGGAATTAATCATACTGTTGTTGTTCTTGATTAATTAACTCAATGATAGAAAAATTCAAATGAACACTAGCTAAAGAAACTTCATTCCCCTTCCACTAAACTCCAATTTGCAACTGAGAAAAATGATCCATCAAACACCACTCTTCTGAAGATTCAATCACAGCCTGAGATGATGGTTTCCTTCTTAACGCATCCGCAAATACATTCCCTTTCCCTGGGGTGTAGGCATTGTCAACGTCATAAGATTGCAGTTAGTCCACCCAATGCATTTGGGGAAGATTCAAATCTTTTTGAGAGAATATATAACTCAAGCTCTGGTGGTATGAATACATAGTAAACCTTTCTCCATAAAGGTAATGTCACCAACACTTGAGTTTTTGAATTACAGTTTCATGTTCATGGTCATGGGTAGGGTAGTTCTTCTCCTGAGGTTTAAGCTGATGTGATCCATAAGCAACAACATGATTACCTTACATAAGGACACATCCCAAACCTGAACCCGATGCATCACAGAAGACCACATAACCGGCCCCCACCTCAAGAAGAGTTAACACCATCACAATAGTCAAAAGTATCTTTAGCTCAACAAAAGAACTCTGACATTTTTGATTCTAGGAAAACTTCACTCCCTTTAGAGTCATAGCAGTCATTGGAGAAGCTAAGTTTGAAAAAGTCTTTGAAAAAACAGCGATGATATCCTCCTAATCCCAAGAAGCTCCGAATCTCAAAAACATTTCATGGTTGTTCCCAAGTCATAACAGTATTCACCTTCTCAGGATCAACTGATATTCCTTGCTCAGACACCACATGTCCCAAGAATTTCCCTTCCCGGATCTAGAAAATGCAATTTGAAAGCTTGGAATAAAGACGGTGATTTCTTAAAAGACCTAGAACTGTTATCAGATGATGAAAATGATCCTCCTCAGACATGGAGTATAGAAGAATGTCATCCACAAATACTACCACAAAAGTATTGAGATACTCATGGAAAAATCTGTTCATCAAATCCATAAAAACTGCAAGAGCATTTTTTAGGCCAAAGGGCATAACAAGGTACTCATAATTGCCATACCTACATCGAAAGGCGGTTTTATGAATTTTAGATTCCATTATCCTCAAGTGATGGTAACCAGATCGAAGATCAATTTTTGGAAACCACTTTTCCCCTTTCAATTGGACAAACAAATCATCAATTCATGGTAACAGATATTTTTTCTTTATCGTAACTCAATTGAGCTTTCAATAATCAACACATAAACGAAGAGAATCGTCAGTCTTTTGGCGAAGAGAACAGGTGATGCCCAAGGTGACACAGTCGGGCGTATGAAACCTTTCTCAAGAAGATCGCCTAACTGAGACTTCAGTTCTTTTATTTCTGTTGGAGCCATTCGGTAATAGGGAATAGAAATGAGTTGAGTACTAGGTATAAAGTCAATAGAAAAGTCAATCTCCCTTACTGGTGGAAAACCAAATAATTCTTAAGGAAACACGTCGTGAAACTCAGCGATGACTGGAGGAAGATCACCAAACACTGAATCTCTCTCCCGATTAAAGGAAATCAATGATATAACTTTCCCCAAATCCGGATAAGAGGGTCCAGCACTTCTTGACCTTGGGTCCCATTCTCCTTGAAAAACAAGAGGCACACCACTGGGTGTAATAAGGTAAACCCGTCGAAGATAACAATAAATCCAGGATTTATTGGAAATGAGCCAATCCATCCCAAATATGACATCAAAATATTTCATTTCAAGAACCAAAAAACTCCAAGAATGATCAATATCTGATAGAGAGAAGACACAAGCAAGACTATAGAGACCCTTCTCTCTCATTGTACCAAGGGGTGTAGTAATATCCATCGCACAAGATAAAATCTCCATAGGTAGATTAAGTAGATTAATAATAGGAATTGAAATAAAAAAGTGATATGCACCAGTATCAAAAAACGGCCACTAAAGATGAAGCTATAGTGATGGTACCTCTCACTGTGGTAGGACCTGCATCAGCTACCTCTGGCGACTCTTACACTGCGTGAAGAAGCTTCGTTCCAGATTCTTGTGGATGGAACCCTTTTGTACATGAAGAATTTGATTGCCCCACAGTATTTGTAGGTGATGATAACTTTATTCCACCACGTGGAGTAGAGAAGTGATGACAAAATATTTGTATGTTCCCTAAACGTCCACATGAGTTACAGTTATTGGGTACCTCAGTGCACACACTCTTAGAATGCCACGACATTCCACACTGATAGCAAGTCAAAGAAGCCCCTCCTGGTGCTACCGAAGGTCTTGAATGACTCTGATGTCAAGAACTACCATATGAGACGTCGCTCTTCTGTTTCCCTTTAAAGGGACCAACACTGTCACAAGAAGGAAATGAAACTCCCCTCTACCCTGAAATTCCTGCCAGTTCCATCTCAACCATCATCAACCTATCCAACACATCGGAACAAGTGGGCAACTTCAATAAGATGACCTAGGAGAAGATATCTGATCGAATCCCCAACTCAAATAGTCGAGCCTTCATCCTCTCATTAGAGACAATTTCATGAGAAAACTGTACCAATTCAGCAAAGCGATTTGAGTACTCAGTCATGGTTTAGTTGGCATACTCAAGCTTGAAAAACACCACAGCATTGGAAAACCCCATTTCTTCTGGATATAACTAATGAGTGAAAATAACCCTAAGGTCTTTCCACTCCAAACCCTCATTTTTCCCTATCGTCACCATCATGTCCCACTATCTCCTTCTTGGTCCCTCCAGTACAAAGGTGGAACACTTCACCTTGATCACTTCAGGTGTCTCCAAGAACCCAAACAGACTTTTAATCTTACTCAACCATTTCTAGAAAGTTGAGGGTCAGTGGGGCCTTTGAAAACTGGTGGCTTCTGGCATAGGAACTCTTGAGAACGACTTCAGAGAATATCACTATGATGATCTATAGCCGGAGTCTGAATAGGAAGTGAAGGAGGTGCCTGTCCTAGAGCTTGGATAGTGCGAATGATCGCCTCAACCAGACTCAGATCCACAGCAGGTCTCACGTGCTGAGGTTCAGCAGTAGCCTCTTTTTGGATCTGATTCGCACGTCATTTTGGAGGCATGATGCTACACAACACTAGAAAAGAAAAATATTAATACACCAACTGAGTAACAAGGAAAACTACTGTTAAAAGAAGAAATAAAAATGATTTTGATTCCACTCTATCCAAATCAAAATAGGGAAAATACTAGAACTAATCCACAAGTCATATATCACTAACTACCCTCGGTGACTTAAGGATTATTACGGTGAGAGCTGTACAGGAACTCAATCAAAAGTACCTCATATGTCCCGACAAGATAACTCAAATGAATATTGTCATCAAGGAAATATGTTCAACAAACCTGGATTTGATACCAATTTGTCATTAACCAGCCCGGGTACCCTGGTAACCCAATATCTGATTCGGCCCTGCGAAGCCTGAAGGGCATTCCCGATCCCCAAGGGTCGGCGACTAGCACCTGGCATTGTACAACATACAAGTGGGAACAAATTTTCCACAAGAACTTGGAAGAAAGAGTGAAACAAAAAATTATGAATAACAAAAGAAACTCCACATGGAGTAATGTACCAAAAAACAAAGAGGAACAAAAGGCCAGAGTTCAACAACCTAAGTACCATAGAAGGAAAAATAGTCCCAAGGTCCCTAAGGACACAACTCACCATGTCCAAAGATCAGCAGTTAGAACCACCTCCAAGAGGTCCCTTCCCTTTGCTCGATTCTGAAAGAAGAAAGTCTACAAACTCCCGAAGGAAAAAAGTAGGGTGTGAGCCTAATCCCAGTAGGATACCACCAAAGATTCTATAACAGATGCCAAAAATAGATTATCCAAAGGAAAATTTCAATTTTTCAAATAAACGGGTTTGGAAATTCAAAAGAATATTTTAACAAAACATGCTAAACATATTCAAATGATGGAAATAAATACCTTAATCAAAGACTTTACAAATGATGGAATATATCTAAGACAATTGCGTAAATTTAAAATTTATATAAAATAGTTTATATAAGTTCAGAAGTCTTGTAAAACAGTTCAAAAGCATTGGCATACATTTATAACACAAATATAAATATTCAGGCGAGCAACATTGTCATCTGCCAAAAGATACGAGAGTATTAACCAGTTATAGGATTCCACACTCTCTCTGTGAATTCAACAAGAAGTGTATACACATGTCCGTAGGACACTGGAAAAAGGAGACTTTTCACCAACCCATCGGGGATGTGACCCACCTCATGTATGTTTTAGAACGTTGTCGTAGCGTAGAGTGTATCCAAATAACTCACTAACTGTCTAAGTCTTGCATGCACTCTTACAAGATGGGCGAACTATTTTAAGAAAGCTTAAAATACGATCATTCCCATTCTTCCATTTCAAAAGATCCAATATCATTCCATTTAAAACCAAAATAGGTCTTATTCAAAAAATGCATTTTTCACAAGATAAAACCAATGGGTTTCTATCAAATCATTTTAATCCATTTTACTAGTTTGAAAATCCATTCAAAACCAATTCCATAATTTCACAAATTCATTTCCTCAATTAAATTCAACAATTTAATTGAAAACATTTCCATCAAATCCACCAATTAAATTAAAAAATTTAAATCGGAAAATTTCCATAAACACACCCAATTTAATGGAATTTGGGATTTTCAAATATCCATGCCAAAACCATTACAAATATCTCGATTCAATGGAATCAAGTTTTTATCAATTTAATTGAAATCATGTTAAATAAATTGAATTTAAATCAACTATTGAAATAAATCAAAAAAATAAAAAGATAAACAATTTGGCAGGTTGGGACGGAACCACCTACCTCAATTTAATGACGGGAGTCAGCCCACGAGAAAACCCAACAACCGATTAGCACATCGACGTCGATCTAAAACTGGATCTAAAACCATTAAACCAAAAATACGATCAATGGGATCATGATCTTGTAAAACTAGATATAGATTCATAACCCTAGATCTATACTACATGTCATAGGTATAGATCTATGGAAACAAAGGAAATATCCCATGAAAAGTTCAAGGAAAGATAGAGGAACAAACAAGATACACAATGGGATAAAAACCACTTACCGGAAGGAGAGAGGATCTTCAATCAAAGCCTTCAATATGGAAGAATGATGTTCAGAATCCCTTGGAATCTCTATAGTAAGCTTTGTAAACACCTAAAAAGAGTCAACCTTGAGCCAAGGTCGAACATATGGGAGTCCCTGGGGTTCATATGGTTTTAAAAATAATTTTCGAGAAATAAAAACCGCGCACACGGTTTACCTGGGCAGAGGCGCACGGTTTGTCAAACTGTGTGGATCTCATTGTCCAGAGATACTCGGTCCGTACAGTTTGGTGGCACGGTTTGTCAAACCCTGTGCACACTGTTCATACCTCTCTGTCCAGTGCTTCTTTGTTGGCATGGTTTGGTCGCACAGTTTGTCAAACCCTGCGCAATCCGTGCACAAGCCATCGCCCTTTTATTTTCATTTAAAAGTTCACAAAAACACACCCCAAGTCACTTATCCAATACATAAGTACATAGAAACATTAAAAGTACCTAAAAAGTAATGTAATGTTACAGCAATACATAGTTACACCCCTTGATTTTGTTTTATGAAAATTTTGAATGTTTTGTTTGGTTATAATAAGTGGGTAAAAGGGTGAATATTTACTGTTTGGGGTGTGTGTTCAGTTAATATGTGTTTTTAATGGTAAGGTGGTTATTTAAGATGTCAAATATTTACTTTTAATGTTTTATAAAGTGCTGAAATGTTTTAGAAAATGTAATGAGAGCTGCAAAACATGGTTGTGGGCTGTTTTGTGTGAGTGTATTTTGAACAGTGAATTTTGTTGATGAAAGTGGGGTTATATGAAATTTTAGTGGGAAGTTATATTATTATGAATGTCTTGTAATGGTTTATAAAAATTGTTTAATGTATTTGAGGATGTGTTACAGAAATGTGAAAAGTGTTGTGGGCTATTTTGGTATCAGTCGGATTTCAAAATCAATTTGAATGAAAAGTGGAGTTTTGTGACTTGTGTGGTATACATGTGTGATGTTTGGTGAATTTGTGATATGGAAATGATATTTTCATGTGCAAATTATATTTATTAACCAGTTGAACATGTTTGAGCTCAAAGGGAAAACCATGTTATCTTTGTGGGTGGACATGTACTAGTATGCTAGTGAATCTGTGGGGTTTTCCTTAGTTTCATTTAGAAAGATTGACACTTAA
Source organism: Viscum album (assembly GCA_963277665.1). Classification (NCBI taxonomy): domain Eukaryota; kingdom Viridiplantae; phylum Streptophyta; class Magnoliopsida; order Santalales; family Viscaceae; genus Viscum; species Viscum album. The sequence goes on along the minus strand of OY728139.1, from coordinate 733,862,109 downwards.
AACTATAAATAAACTATTATGATGATGATTGGGATCCAATAGGTTATGGGTTTTTTCCCTACTAGTTTATCGTGCATGAGAATGAATATTGTGATGGTTACTGACACTGAGATACGAGGTACCTAGGACCCACAATGATATAGTACCTCGGGGTTATTTCTAATTTCTTGTGCGCATTAGGTGCATTGTTCATACCGCCAGCATATAGTATGGTTGTATAGAAAATTCAGTAGTGTATAAATTATTTTAAAAAATTGTGTATTCTTAATGATCGCCCACTTGAAAACTGTTTTAAATTTTAAGTTTCATATTTTAGAAATTGTTACTAGCATTTCTTGTTTGTGAAAACTTCCAAGATTTTCATCTTTGAATGTTTATCACAAAGAATATCTTAGGGGTGGTATCCTAATAAGAATTGTATTTCACCATAATTAAACCCTTGGGATTAAGTAGACTTGGTTATTTTTGTTGTCGTAGGTAGGGTACAATTTTTTAGTTCCAGTGGTTTGGGATTCTAGCAGGTCCTTGGTGGTGAAGTCTTATGGAGATGGCTTGAAGGTGGTTCCCCTTTCCATGAGGGTTCATGGGATGTTTCCGTTTGGTTTTTAAACTTGTATATAGTCTTGTTGAGTTGTTTTAAAATATGTAATTTATTTTTGAAATTTTTTAAAAGATTGTTTGGTTTTAAAAATCCAGATTCATTTTATTGGATTCTTTTGTTGTTTTATGTTTATAAAATCTAGTAAATCATTCCCAATTCTCATTTTATGATACCAAGGAACTTGTTCCAGCCTATGGGGACTAAGAATGGCCTTCAGGCCATGTCATGGGCTGGTTTGTCACCAGTTTCGGTGGCCACCATATTTGATTCGTGAAAAAATGCTATCAAATGATGTTCTCTTTCTTTGGGTCATATAATTTGGGGAGTAGTCAAGATAGTCTGGAGTTAGGATGGTCGAGACATGGAATTATGGTTAGGAGTAGTGTGGCTTATCACCAAACCTCATGAAGAAATTCATGTCACTTGGGGAAGTTGAGAATTTTCAGAGTCCCTTGGTTTTCTTGGTTTGATGATGATTAGTGGAAATGAAAAGAGAGTTGGGTTAATGGTCTCAGTGAGCTCGCAGGATCTGGAAAGCCATGTGGAGCCAAGGATATTTTCCTAGAACACTCTCTATAATGGTGAATTGATTGGAATATGTCCGCCAACCATATGTCCATGTCACCCACTGAAACTAATATCCTCTAGCATTGTCTTCTGTTCTTTAGCTTTGAAATCTGCGAACTTTAGTTTGAAAGTGACTTGGTTTTATGAAGCGTATATTTTTTGTAAAATTATTTTCAAATAAATATGGAATGGATTGAATTATGAAATTTTTGAACTAAATTTTCATAATTGTTTTTATATGGAAAATGTTGTGCTTACACCCTTTTTGAAAGTTGAAACTATACTGATGTTGGTTTTGAAAAAGTGTTTCCAATCTAGTTTTCTAAAATATCAAACGACGTTTTAATGGGATTATATGTTATGAAACTAATGTGAATAACAAGAAAGTGAGTTATTATCTAATTGTTTGTGTCTTTATATGAATTTTAGTAAGATTTGAATTGGGATTTTAATCTGCCGGTTAGCGGTTTTGAGAAAAAAGGAAATATTGGTTGATTTTTTGGGTTTTGTAAAGTGGAATGAGTATTTGTATTAACCATTGATATTTTCATTAGAGGCCACATGCATGGGGTTATATGGGATGACGGATGGTTAATGTAATGATCAGATGAGTTTCAGGATGGACATGAGGAGGCTTCCTGGTGTGGAACAAAAACATGCATGGTTGAGACCCAAGGTGTACCATTGGTGGCTACGCTAACTGATGAACCGTTTGTTTTTTAAAATATGATTTTATAGAAAAAAACTTGATGATTAGTTTGGGATGTTGTGTAAGTTTTTGTTTTTGAAAATTTTGATGTTGTGAGATGTTTTGAGTCCAAGAACCCCCCATGTTTGAAATGTGTTTTGGGATTGTGTTTGGATCAGGTTTTTGACAATTTTTGACCAATGGACCAGCTGGGTTGGGTCCTTGGGTTCTCTCGTTGGATAAGCTACACCGCCATTAAGGGTTAATGCATTACTGAAGTGCAACCCGGATTGTTTCTCCATTGGAAAATCCTCCAGTTTATTAATATAAGGAATATTTTTTTTCTCGAGCTCTGTAGATTGAGTCTATACCCATTCCTTTTGTTGTTTTTTGATCTTCTTGTGGTGGTAGAGTGCTCATGAATGTTGAAAGAGACCTTAGTTTCTTAAGTTTCGTGATTATTTGGAGTTTGAAGTGGTTTTTGGTTGTTAGTGTGGATGATTGCCTGTATAGTGCATAAGAGAGCCTCTGGGTCCTTCATAGTCTCTTCAAAGTAGCAGTACATGTTCAATAACTAGTGTGGAAAATATGGTCCTAACATGCTATTATGGAAACTTTCTATAATTCTATGATGTTAGGGGTTGTTGTATAAGTCCCCTCTCTATGCATTTTTCATATCATTGATAGTGGTCATGTTCGGTGATTCCTTATGATGTCATGTGCTCGATTGACCGTAAATGTGAATGTTGGGAAATCATTTGAGAGTCTCTGTTATTTTGGGAGAATTTCTCCCTTGGAAAAACATAAAAATATTCCATTTTAGAGGAAGGTGAATATAGGTGTTCTTTATATATATTGTTTCTCACCCGAACAAACAAGGTTTGTTGTGTGTGCATCTTCTAATCCCTTCTTTTAGTGAAATATCTGGTTAGGGTAAAGTGAGTTTGGAATGTGTTCTGTCCTGGAAATCTTTTTGAGGATTGCAGTGTAGTTTTTTGTTGATCCTAAAGAATAATTCTCATTCAGGGGGTTTCCAATGCCTAACTACAAGGTAGAATATGCTTCAATCATTGGAGCTCCAGCCATTGGTATTGGAGAGAAGCTACCTCATAGTCAGGGGAAATCCAAGGGTCATTTAAACCCTTGTACAAAGTCATATTCTGAGTATGAAAGATATAAAGATTTTAAACCTATGGTTTCATCATCCTTCTTCTGTTATCCCCATTCGGTGGATATAGGAGGAGGGACTTTTACTCATGTCATCGGCCAATGTCATTCCTTCCCCTTTGGTTTCCATTGAGTCTTTGGAGAAATATTTGTTATTTGTCTTAACAGGTTCAACACATGGTATGTGCATGGTTATTAGTGACAATTCCCTAGAAAACCATGTGGATATAAGGTTCCCCACTGTTAGTGCAAGGTTTCCCAAACTATGAAGATTAACCATGTGACCGTTAGAACTCTTTAAAATTTGGGCCTTTCTGTACCGGCCCATGCTGGTCTGTTAAGATGGGTGGTTATTATGGTGGGGAGACCCACAATGAGTCTTATATAAGTTATTTTTCTTAAAGGTCCTAGGGATGTATACCCTTTGTAATGGGGAGTCCATTCAGGCCTCCCCCTGTAAGTGTCCTGATTATGTCTTTGGAAAAATATGGGTTTTCTCTTATGGTGGGGAGCCTATTTTTGTTCCCCCACAGTAGAAACTCATATTTATCCATGGACATGGATTGGCGGTAGGTAGTATCATTGGGAGCTATCATGACACCAACATCTTCCTTGGGTAAATGTATAGATTGTAGAGTGCCCAATGGTTTAGTTATAGCAAGCTAAGTGTAACCGTGTTCAATGTTGTTGTTTTTTTGGGTAAATTTCTTGAGTCTTGTTTAGATTGTGATTGATGATTTTTCTTTTGGGATAAAGAATGAAAGTGCTTGATTATTTTAGGAAAGTGGTTTATGTTTAGTCTATGAGGTTATTCCTTCCTTAATTGATCACCCGAGATGTTTTGGCCTTTGGGGGTGAAACCTGGAAAGGGAGTACCTCTTGGTTTCTCAGTTGGGTTTGGTTGTTGGTTTGTCCTGGCTATGACTTTTCAGAGCGTAAATATTTCATGGTGGGGAGAATTTACACAAATAAAAAAAATATTTTAAAGTTATTTTCAATTTAATTTCCATTATTTCATTGTTTTGGGGGTTTCCGATGCATTTTTGGAGGAATGGGTGAGTTTTCATGATTTGGTCAAAACTGTGAGCCCAATTCCAAATTTAAAAATAAATATTGATTTCTTTATAACTCCTCCATTTGTTAACATTTTTCATCCATTCGAACTCCTACATGGCATCCCCTGACCTATAAACGCCACCAAATGAATTTGGACCATTTGAAAATCTATAATGATGGTGGATTTGAGTTTTTATATAAGGGAATGTGCCTTCCCGAAAGCCCATTTCCTGCAATAAAATTATTTATTAATTATTTAATAACGCGTTAAATTTTTAAGTGTTTTTTGGTGATTCAAACTATCACCCGAGCCCACTAACCTAAGGCGCCCCCATTCTCTTCTCCCCCAATTTGGTACTCAATTGAATAATGAAATTGGGGAAAACGTCTCTAGATTTCACAAATCACCCAGATATAAAGAGGTTTATTGATCCTTTCATAACTCCATCTATTTTTTCTCTTTTCTCCCATTACAGTTCCTACATTATTTCCTAATTCATATTCAAAACTACCTTAAATTTTTAGCTATTTTAAAATTCATATTATGGTGCATTTTTTGTCGTTTTTTTATGATTGTTTTGGGTAAGTGTTTATCTCTTCAATTCCTTCCTTCTCCTTAGGGTTTCCTCCCTCTTTCATAAATTTAGATTGCCAAGAAGTTAGGGATCATACATAGGGTTTGATTTGGTGAATTTTTGGTGAAACATTATGGTTTAGGGTTCATTTTTAATTCCTTGTGTTGCGGCGGATGTGTGGTTGAGGTTTCACACCAAGATTCAAGGGTTTTGACTCAAAAGGTAGGTGGTTCCATGTGTAATCAATTATTGATGAGTTAGCTTGATGTATTTTCACATTTTTCATATTCCTCATATGTTGGGTGTGGTGTGAAAACTATTTATGATTGATTTGGTTAGGTGTCAAATTTTATTGTTTCTTTTTAACCGGAAATTGTATGTTTCCATGTGTATCTCATGGGGTATTATTTGGGTGTATTTCATAACTTATGAAATTGGTTTACTAAATCTTGATTGGCCTTAAAATTCTAGTTCGGTAATGTATTAGTGTCATATGGTCCTAAAAAGAAGGTTTTTAAATATGTTTGATGTGTAAAACATTGTTATACTTTTTGAGAGAATTTTATGAAAATGTGTGTTTTCATTTGTATCTTTTGTTGACTTATTCAAGGTTATTTTATAACAAAATATTGTGGTTTTATAAATATATCTTGGGATTCAAATTCTGTTTTGGATAATAATTGGTATGTTTTTTGTCATAAATATGGGTTTTGAAATGGGTTTTGTGTGCAATACATAGTTACACCCCTTGAGTTTGTTTTATGAAAATTCTGAATGTTTTGTTTGGTTAAAAAAAAGTGGTTAAAAGGGTGTATATATACTATTTGTGGGGGTGGGATCACCAAACATTGGTTTTTTAAAGGTAAGGTGGTTAATTAAGATGTCAAAAGTTTTTTAGAATGTTTTATAAAGTGATGAAATGTTTTAGAAAATGGAAAGAGAGTTGCAAAACATGGTTGTGGGCTGTTTTGTGTGAGTGTGTTGTGAAAAGTGAATTTTGTTGATGAAAGAGGTATTATAAGATATTTTAGTGGGATTTTATGTGAGTTATAATGTCTTGGAATGGTTTATAAAAATTATTTAATGGATTTTTGGAATTGTTAAAGAAATATGAAAAGTGTTGTGGGTTATATTCGTGTCAGTCAGATTTTAAAATCACTTTGAATGAAAAGTGGACTTCTGTGAATTGTGTGGTATAAATGTGGGATTTTTATATAATTTTTGATATGGAAATGATATTTTCATGGGAAAAGTATATTTCATAACTTTTTGAACTTGTTTGAGAACAAAGGGAAAACTCAAGTATCTAGGTGGGAGGATGTGTACTAGTATGCTAGTGAATCCGTGGGGTTTGACCCCAGTTTCACTTATAATGATTCGACTTACAACTCTAACTAATCAATGATGATTATTATTGGGGACCACTATGTTATGGGTATATTTCCAACTTCGGGCTAGAGCATAGGAACAGATATTGTGATGGTTACTGTCACCAAGATATGAGGTACCAGGGACCCACAATGAGCTAGTGCTTAGGGGTTATTTCCTATTGATTGTGCTCATTAGTTACATTATGCTTACCGTCGGCATACGATATAGTTGGATAGAAAATTAAATAGTGTTGAAATTATTATTAAATGTGTGAATTCTTAATGATATCCCACTGGAAAACAATTTTAATTTTTAAGTTGTATCTTTTATAAAATGTAACTAGCATTTCCTGTTTATAAAAACTTGCAAGCTTTACGCCTTTGAATGATTATCACATGGAATCTCGTAGTGGTGGTATCCTACTAGGAATTGGATTACTCCCTACTTACACCCTTCTATGTAAGTAGACTTGGTTATTTATGTTATCGAAGGTTGGGTACAATGTTTTAGTTCCATTAGTTCAGGTTTCTAGTAGGTCCTTGGTGGTGGAGTCTTGTGGAGATGGATTGAGGGTAGTTCCCCTTGACATCAGGGTTCTTGGGCTGTTTCAATTTGGTTTTTTAACTTTGTTATAGTCTTTCTGAGTTGTTTTATAATATGTAATTCAATTCTGAATTTTTTTAAAATATTGTTTGGTTTGAAAAATCCAGATTCATTTTATTGGTATCTTTTGTTGTTTTAAGTTTACAAACTCGGGTAAATCATTCCCAATTCTCATTTTAGGATTCCCAGGCACATCTTCCAGCCTCTGGGGATCGGGAACACCCTTCAGTCCTTTTCATAGGATGAGTTTGGTGTCGGTTTCAGTGGTGACCAGATTCGGTTCATGACAATGAAAAAAGCAGAGTAGGATCTCATGGGCTCCCCCATGCATGCGAAGAATGTATCTCTACCAAAACTGATCAACTCAAAGAAACAACCTATGTACCAAAGAAGACCCACAACCCACTCTGATTATTGTATCCATTTCACCCAAATAGAAAGAGGTATACACCCCATTCATATATAAGAACTGATATTTTTACACCTTGAACTATATAAAAATGCCATGTCTCATTGCTGAGGTTTCCACTCACCACCTGGGCTAGACGGAAGACCATCACAGTTACGAGTCGACCACTACAAGTACTCACCAACTGCATGATTCCAAGATAGAGGCTGAAGCCGATAAGATAATAAGATAAAATATCATATGGGAAGTTTTGAATATTACTTGTATGGAAATAATTATCTGTGTAAAATATAAAAATGGGAAATATGATTATGCATTTAATTCAGGGATGTCAATCGGCATTTCCTGAAAGATGACTTTCCAATCTCGATCACATAAATTTTGATCAACATGACCATCATGTATGAGGCTCTCCCTTTCTGGATGGCTATTCTAGATAGAACTAGATTTGAATGGGAAAATAAGATGAAGAAGACAATGACTTCAGGGACCCCATTGTGTATTCTATCACAATGGGATATTATTTGGTCTCAAAAATTTCAGTTCCCCATATTAGTGCACCATCCATCGCATCATCAAACGCTTACTCAGAAAATCCTTGGAATGTTATGTGGATTATTTGGTGGTTATGTAACGAAAGAGGTCAAATATCATGTCAGATCATTAAATTTTCTTCAATAAACTAAGACAACATAGTTTGTAGATGTATCTCGTGATATGTTACTTCAGAGTTACCTAAGGACAATTCCTTGGCTTCATTGTATTCCATCATGGAATTGATATTGACCCTAAGATGAAAAATTCCATACTTTTCATAAAACCACCTAGAAGACACGCTGAGTTGAGAGGAATCCAAGAACATCTAACAAATATTTACCACTATATATCCAACCTCGATGGAAATTGATTTCCATTCACTAGGTTGGTGAAAAACCGGGTCTCATATCACTTGATTGAAGAGTGTGAGGGTGCATTATACAATCTCAAAAAGTTCTTCTTGAGATCATTAGTGATAATTCCACCAATCGAAGTAAGGACACTAATTTTGTATGTGTCCACCTTGGAGAGATTCCTATGTGCAATTCTTGCACAAGAGAATGATAGCATTAGTGAGAATAGATTATATTATCTCATTAAAACCATGATTGATGTTGAGCCTCGATATTCAAATATCAAGAAGGTTTGTTTGGAACTAATCATTGCGGTCTAAAAGATGAGGTATTTCCTTCCACACTACGAGTATCACCTAGACTCCTCTAGAAATTTAATGGAGTATATTTTCTTCTGTCCAATGTCAACTGGATGCCTATCATGGTAGGTGGTCATCCTATAGTATTTTGACATATAGTTCATACCTAAGAAGGTTATCAAAGGCCCGACATTAGCATATTTACAAATATAGTATCACTTGATGGATGTATCTTTATTAGATGTCAATAATCACAAAAAAATATGTAATCTCAATTCATGAAGGATCTTATACATGGGAGATTCATTTTGATGGTGGATCCAGAATCCCTATGGGAAAAAGGATAGAAGTTCCTGACTAAAAGATGTTGGGATAAGAGTCATACTCATATATCCAGAAAAGGCTATTCTGCCTTATTACATCCTACATTCAGAAGGGTGCATAAATAATGAAGGGGAATACCATTCCTTAATTGCAGGTTTGGAACAGGCACTTCAAGCCAAAGCCAGGTGAGACAAAATAAAAGGTTATTTTGAATTAGTCATCAAGAAAGTAAATGCTGATTATTTCACCATGAAGGAGGAGATGATCAACTTGATGAACCGTATATGATATATGATAGTATAATTCCCATCAAATTTGACATTGAATTATGTCCCTTGGTCGTAAAATTCACATATTGATGCATTGGTTCATGCAACAACAAATATAGCTGACCCAAACTAGGATAAAATATTCATCACCATCGCCCATCATCTAAGGGTTTTACCATTATTTTAGGCGAACAAAGAAAAATAAACGAGATTAGTATTATCCCTAAGACTTATGGCTATTCCACCAGTTGGATGACTCCCATTTCAAATTACAACCATAAGGGAGAACTCCCACAATATCAAGCGGGTTGAGAACAGCTCTGGAGGCGGGAAGAAATGTTTCTTTTATATGATGGTGCAAACTATCAAAATTTTCTCTATAAGCATGGTCTTGATGAAGTCCATATTAGGTTCATAGATGGGTGAGATACCTCTATAGTCATGAATGAAGTTTATGCCACAACTTGTTGGGAACAAGAATCATCATTCATGATCTCCCATAATATTCAAAGGCTTCGATATTATTGGCCCACCATGATATAGGATTTTATGAGTTCACTAAGATGTTTCATTCCTACCATGTCTATGCAAATTTCATTCACCAACCCCCAAAGTTACATCACACAGCCAAGAAATCATGGCCATTTTCCTTATGCGGAATGGATTTTATGGGATCATATCCTCCTTCCACGGCCAAACATTTCAAGTTTATTCGCACAATAACTGACTAATATTCAAAATGGGCCGCAATCATACCCCTTAAAGTGGTCAGGTTAAGGTACATTGAAAACTTTTTAAAATCCAATATCATTACAAATTTGGTTTCCCTAATACAATATTGATGGAAAATGACATCAATTTCTACTCTACTGAATTGGAAAAGCTATACCAAGAATGTGGTATCAAGGAAAACTATTTATCCCACTACCATGTAGTGGTTAGAGTATAGATATAGGCTTTCAATAAGACCCTAGCCAATATAAATTGTAAAAAGGTAGACAATGAAAATAAATGTGGCCTTCCATGCTCCCCCATGCTCTGTGGGCTTATCATACCACGACCAATACAACCAACTAATCCACCTTTTACTCATTATTATACGGGACTCAGGATTTCCTGCCCATTGACTGAAAATTAGATTTTTATTGTCAAACACATTTGAGGAGAATGTGAGAAACCCATAGTTCAACCAAAAAAAGAAATACCATATTCATTAAAGAACAACTTAAGCCTACCAGATTTTAACTGCCTAAATAACTTCTAGGATATAGTGTTTACCTGTGTATCTGGTCCATCCTTTAAATGATCTTCAAACATTAACGCCAGCTTGTCCCAGGACTGGGTGTACTCCTCTACATTGATCTTCCCGTCATTGAACCCTCTTATCATTATAAAATCCTTCTTGTCGATCCAATAACACCGCTCCTGTTTAGGTGATACCTTTAATAAACTGCTCATCATTCTTTTGGTATCTTTATCAGTAGCATTAATTGTCAGAACGGAATACATCATCTCCTCCCCCCGAGTCCTTTAGCAATTCCAAATATTTCTCCTGCAGTGTGATAGGTGCTGCCTTTTGGAAGACATCTTTGGGTTCATCTCCCACCATAATAGCTTTCAACTTCTTTGCAGATCTAGTCTCCATAGGTAGTGGAAAATATGAGTAGTCATTCCTCTCTTTGCAGACACCCCTGTGGATCGTGCTTCTTCTTGGGCTTGGAAGTCTGTTGCCCTATCCATATTCCTCTGAATCACTAGTTAACTGGCTGGAATGACCATCACTAGACTCATTTGCATGGGCCTTTTGATCTTCTGACCTAGTCAAGAAATTTTCTATCTCCTGCTCTAGATCATTATTAGCCAAACCATCAAAACGGTTAACCAGTTTGATATCAAGCACCTTAATTCTAGGGCTTAACCTGATTGAGTCCAAATGGACCACTTCCTGTCCTTCATCAGAGATACCTTTTCCTGACCGGACCACCTCAGCAAAAGAAATATCCAATGGTTTCCGGAGGATTCCTGCATCCTTCACATGGAATTCCCCAACAGATAAATCCTTATTGCCAGTTTGGGCATCTCCACCTTGATTCAGAGAGTCTGAATTCTATACACTTGCAATTAAAGTAGATGCTTCTGTCACTCTATCACCTGAAGTCACTACAACACCCTTAAACATTAATGGATTTTTAGAATTCCCCATGCCTTGGTCCCTCTTCAATCTGCAAAAAATGTCTGAATCCTTCGGTTCTAGAAGTATTTTCTTAGGCTTTGACACCCCTTGGACTATTACCCCCAAGTCAGCTTCCTGATTGGGAGGTCGATCAGAGGCTTCAAGACCTAATGACCCATTGAACCCCAAGGAATTACTATTAATAGCGGTAGTCTCACCTCATACCAAGCTTGTCTGCTTATCCCTCAGACCAAATTCCTTCCCCATCATATTCCAGCACCTCCAATCCTCCATCCGATGACCCATTTTCTTGCACCGGGGACAGAATTCAAACCAGTATTCAAAGACCACAAACTGATTATGACGAGACTCTTCACCTATAGTAACCCAAAAGAACTATACAGGTGGCTTATATATATCAACTTCAACACATATTCTGGGAGAAATTGGATGACAGACAGCCCTCGTCCTACTATCCAAGCATAAATAACGGCCCACGAGGTTACCAAGCATATAGAGAATTGACAGATTTTGAAATGGTATTGGAAATTCAGGAAGACATACCCAAACGATAATTGTAGGTGCGTCACATTTCATATGAAATTCATGTGCCCATTTGAAAAGGATAAATAGAGATCCATTGATGATTCGAGAAGCTGACAACCAAGACCGTATCAAATATTCCTCTAAGGCGAACCTAATCATGATGTGTTTGGAGTCGAGGAGCCCTACTGTCAGGCTCTCTTGTAAATCCCAAGAACCAAAGACAAAGCAATTGAAAGCATCGACCGACGACCGCCGGTGTTTGAACCTTGAAATAAGCGTCTGATGCAACAAAGTGGATGTGTTTGTGACCTCTTGGTTTGAGATAGACAATTGTGGGGCTCCATTGAATAGTTGTGGAACCGTAGGACTAAGAGCAATATGAGGAACATTAAGAATGCACTTAGGATTCGAGAAGGGTGAAAAGGATGGAAGTAGACCTCCATCATTGGGCGTCGGAAGACCTTCCCCCACCGTGGGGGGAGGGTCCGGCACATAGACCAACAAACCCTAGGCCATGAAGGTTGGGGGCCGAGAGGCGAGCCCGTGCTGATGATCCTTTTCCATTCCTTCCCATGGATGTTTAATTTCTATCACACTCTATCATTGTTTGAGATAAAATCAATGCAAATGAATAATCCCAAAAATACCATAATGAGCTAGAGTACTTAGAATATAAAAGTATTCATAGTTTTCACAATTTTGAAGTATACCAAAATCGGATCGCCCGAGCCTTCAACAAAGAGGTTCTCCATAGATCCTTTATTGAATGAGAGATGTTGTTGGTCCTCAAAATTATGATGATATTCAAGAATAATCTCTTGATGTCAGATCCAAAATTTGAGGGACCATATATCATACAAATGTGTTACTGTGTTGAGATGGTATGGAGTATGATATACTATATAATACCAAATATATGATCTAAATAATATAGATACTACATGAAGTATATATTAATTCTCTAAATACAAGAGGGGTGGTGAATTTTATACATTAAAATTCATTTGGAACTTTTAATGATGGATTTGTTTAACAAGGTTAAACAAGGTAATTCAAAAAACCTCTAGTTCTAAACACTTTCTAGGTTCCGGAAATATGATTCGGAGAAAGTGAACCCGGGAAAGATAGTTCTGGAAAATGAAACTTAATGAAAGTTTATAGAGATAAAGATTCTACCTCAAAGTGTGTCAAATCTTACTAAATCAGAGTACAAGTATAAGGATTTATAAGATAGTTATACATTTATCAAAAAATAAAATGCATTGGAAAACATGTAACAAAACAATTAACAAGTACTCAATCTTTTAACCCAAGGAGAAGGGTATCCTGCAACCATGTATAAAGGTCCCCTGATTTATACATTCATGAAAGCATGTCTTACCCACACCAGGGTAATCCCTTGATACGAAGATCATGGTCTTTCTTCCTATTCCTGGAAGCCCTCAACATCAAGGTAGTCAGCACCTCTGTCTTCCTCCGCATAGAAGCCCTCAACTTCAAGGTAGTCAGTACCACTATCTTCCTATCCCTAGAAGCCCTCGAATGTAATAAGAAACATTTGGAGTCGCATGAAGAAAATATAAAGAGGACATTTAGTACGCAATAAGAATGTTAGTATCTCTCTAGAAATCACTTCAACAACATGTAATCTCTAGAGTCATAGAATTGTTCATCAAAGTTACGAGCTCCTTAAAATGAGCTCATAGTTATAGGCACAACTCCAATGGTCAGATCCCTCCTCCAACGGTAATATTTTTCCTCGAATTTCGGAGGGACCCATACATGTGTAATTAAAACTATAGTTAGTTAGTAACTGAATGCATGACAATGTTTTATAACAGAAAAAAGTATAAGCAAAAATAAGGTTACATAACCAAAATAAAAATTTAGAATGTATACAAATAAAAGTTCGGATTCTAACCAAAAAGGAATTCGGAGTCTATAATACAACGATATTCAGATTCTGTTTTCTAAGGAAATAAAAACATGAATTATATAGAATTTCAGAGTCTGAATTTCAAGGAAATTTGGAGTATGGATTAACAATAATTCAGAACTTGAACATAAAACGTTTAGAATCAGAGTTCATGAGAATTCGAAGTCAAAAATTACAATGTTCAGAGTCTCAATTCATTAGAATTCGGAGACAGAACTTATAAAGTTCAGAGTCTGAATTCATTAGAATTTAGAGGCAGAACTCAGAAGAGTTCGGAGTTTGAATTCAGAGAACTCGGAGTCAGAATTCGGAGTCTGAAAACAGAATGCTCTTTATCTATTTATTATATGATTCTGAGGTTTTAGATATGAAACCAAATTTTATACTAAGACAAGATGATGAACAATTGGAAACATCGTAAGGATAAATTTCCTTAGGGAAGGAAAATTTTCCATAAAAAAGTGAAACACAGGGTGAAAAAAGATTTTTCTTGAGATAAGGTGTTTCTGATTTTCAAAACAAGAAGGAATAGTAAAGTCATAAAGAAACCTTATTGACTCAACAATCTCTCCCAAGTATGAAGGAATGTAAAATTCATAAGGAAACCCTTATTAACTCAAATATCTCCCCCATTTTGGAAATCTCAAACACCCTTACGAAAAAGAATATAAGGACTTAGTAATATTTTTATATACTTTTAAATAAAACTTATTTCCCTTTTCACATGGTCAATGATGAATACGACTAACTCCCCCTTAGGATTTGGAACACTAAGGATTTTATTATAGATTTAAAGAATGATATTTATCATTATCTTGAGTACGAAAATCCCTGTAATGAAAACTCCCTCTTATATAAACTCCCCCTCACTTAAGGATATTTCTTCTATTATTAGTATTTTTTTCCTTTCTCTCCCTTTCTGATATGGAAAAAGAATATGAGAAAATGGAAAAGAAATTATTGTACCTAAAAAATTAGTACATGGAATCCAATCAAAAACGAGCAACCAAAAGTTCATTAAGATAAGAATAATTTTTACAAGAAGGAAAATACAACAAAAGATCGGATTTGATCTATTTTCCTTCCTTCTCATTTTGTATAAATGTTTTCACTATGGTTTTCATCTTTTTGAGTTCCTTGTGGTCTTCCTCTAGATTATTTAGGATCTCTCCTTGATCCACTGCTATCTTCTATAATGTTTTGATATTTTCTTTTTGATCCTTCAGGGCCTATTCCTGAGCCTTCAACAACTCATCCTGCTTAACTAGAATCTCTTCAATCTGGATCCGAATATCCCTTTATCTCTTCCATCTTTGGGAAATAGAATACAACATTCCATTCAGATCATTCACTTCTTAAATCAACGTATTCTGCACAAGAGTTATATTTTCCGCAAAACTAGTTGTAAGAACTTTAATCCTACCATCTTCAATATCAAACGACTCTTTGAAACCAAATTGAATCCCATCATGTTCTATCAAATATTCTACAGTCTTTTTAGAACTTCCAACCATTTTCATGCAAGACCTTTTATGGGAATTTTTGTTGATGAATAAATTCTTTAGATCAGCCTCAAGATATACACACATTTCCATCACCATGGACAATGAATCTGATTTCTTATTGAGTGTGTGTTGAAGCATCGGGCATCAAGAATCAATACTTCGAAAAATCGGAATTGTTCTAACCCGATTATTCAAGGATTGGACGACAAAATCATGTCCAAGGGAAGATGATTCTGAATCTGAGACTTTTCAGGGGGAGAGATCTTTCTCTAGCTCAACAAGCTTCCTTTTTGAAGATCCACCACCATCTTTCTTCCTCAAAACCGCTTTAGTGGGTGTATCAACAACCACCTGTTTATCCTTTATAGTTCTCAGAATTCCTTCCTCATCCAAAAATTTATTTTCACTGTCAGACAGCTGAACAATTGTATCTTCATATCTCTTCTCCTTCTTAGCTCCTTCCTCAACATCTTCAGGATGAATGGAATGTTGATTATAACATTATCCCTCAGATAACTTGTTCACTTCATCTTCAGCATTGTCATCTAATCCAGGAGTATAAATATATTAAGATCCATCCTGAGAGGTCTGGATTGAAAATTTATTGGATGGACTTTCCTTCTCATGAAATTCTTCAACTTGAATTATGAGGTCTTCTGTATCCCCATAGCTTTTAGATTTTTCTTCTACTTCTTTGACAGCTTCTTTTTTAACAACATTCTCTTGTGTTTTTTCAGGAGTCATGAACTTCTTCCCTGGAGTCTCAGGTAAGGCCTCTACCAAGAAGGATTTTGGTACCTGGATATTCTCGGATGATTTCTCAGTATCCCTCAGAAGGGATTGAGCAATTTCAGCCTCAGACATATTCTTCCTTTTTTTCTTCTCTTTAGCTTGCTTCTCATTCTCATCAGCTATCTTTTCTTTTAAAGCCTATTCTTCTGCAGGATCCAAGCCAAACTGTGGCTCTCCTTCCTTCGGATTTTTCTTGTATTTCCTCCAATTGGCTACAAACTCATCTGGATATGATTTTTGTTTCTTTGGTTTTGGAGGTGAGGATTGGGCCTCCTTAGATTTTGGTGTTTTCTCTTCGTTTTCCACTTCCTTCAATTTCCTAGTCTTTACAAACTATTTTGATGGTTCATCCATTTCATGATTTTTTGAACAGATTCAGCTTCTCCCTCTGGTAGGTCATAGAATTATCTTGATTCTTTAGAAAAACCAATATTCATCCTTTTCAGGGTATCATCACTGACTAGCATAACATTTCAATTTCTAGGCTTCGAACTGCAAGGAACCTTGAAAGATTCAATGCATTGAACAATTGGATTAGAGAGGATGGCAGGATACATGATTATCTGTGCTTTCAAGTTCCCATTATTTATATTCTCAATCGTAATGAGAATATGCTTCCTAAAATTTATCTTCCTTTGGTTCACTAGAAAATCTAAAATGTACATATCACCCTTTTTCAAGTTGTCCTTATCACCTTTTCTTGGAATGATAAACCCTTGAACCCATAATTCATGGATATGATTATTTGTAGACAAATGAGTAATCTTTAGAGTCTAGACATCTGAATTTCCAGGACACTCTTTAGCTTTCACCTTAACAAAACGTCCTTGTACATCCGACAACATATGTGAACAGATTTCAGCTTCCCCATCATAAGAAAACCCCACCAAGCTTGCAGCCTTGGTGGATGAAAGGGCATAAGTTTTTCCATAGCTTTTGATAGAAAATATACTCCTCTCTTCTTCATTGAAAAACCTCTCAGATTCGTTAAATTCCACAATCAAATCTGGATATACGACTTCTTGAGCTCCTAGATTTGATGTAAAAATGCTTTCCCGTCCATTCAACCTGATGTTCTTGGATATAATGGAATTGTAGTTGGAAAAGAAATTAGGATGCACCAACCTCTCTCTATATATCTGCCACTCCGAAATTGGCTTGACAATTGACATCTCTTGAGAAGTAACATCAACATACATTATGATTCGAGAAAGATTTGAGAAGTTCAGAATGTAATTCAGAAAGGGGACAGAGCTTCAGCATGCAAATGCTTGCAATTAAATGTGGGATCACCATCAACGGGTCATTTATATAGGTGTTGGAAGTGATGATTCTACTTCCAAACTCAATCCAACAGTTTGGAAACCTTCTGATAAGATCTAACAGTTGACATGATAGCCACAGGGAAATATTTATAGGTTCCGGTCTTTTGAGGTTTTTTAGAAGAAATCTATCGGATTTAAGAAAAAGAGAATCCAAAAAAATTAAAAACAAATGAAAATACCAGCAAGTAAATGATGATTATGAAAACTATACAAAGTAAAACATACCATTCAGATTGCAATGAAGATTATTCGTAATAGGTAGTATTCTTATTGAAGAACTTTAATATTAAAAATTATTGACAATGAAAAACTCTATTACGAAACACATTAAGTAAGAAAATCATTATTACAAAAACTTCAAGTTCGAAAATTTCAAGTACGAGAATCTTCATTATGAAAATTTCAAGTATGAAAATCATCATTACGAAAATTTCAAGTATGAAAATATTCATTAAATAAGTATCAAGTATGAAAATCTTCATTAATAATATTCCAAGTACGAAAATGATCAATATGAAATTTTCAAGTATGAATATCTTCATTACCAAAATTTCATGTACGAAAAACTTCATTATGAAAATTTGAAGTACGAAAATATTCATTATGAACATTTCACGTATGAAAATATCCATTATGGAAATTGCAGTAAGAAAAATTTAGAAACTACATTAGGGGAAAAATGTGAAAAACTTCATTACAAAAAATATGATAACCATCATTATGAAAAATATGAAAAAATTCATTATGACAAATATGAAAAATTAACAGGCATATGTACCCCCCCCTATGAAAAGGAGTTTATTAATGTAAGGAGATTGGTCCCAACAAAAATATAACCAGGAGTATTACCATATGTTTATCATTCCTAACATCTATTTAATATATTCAAATCTATCGGATGGTAATAATTTTTTGAAAATAGCAGCAAGTTGATCATGCATTCCGATAAATTGAGGAATGGTATCTCCTTTTTGTGTGTGATACCAAAGAAAGTGATGCCTAATATCTATGTGATTTTCACAAGAGTGATGTGTAGGGTTTTTAATAAGGGAATTGACACTTGTATAATCACACAAGATTTGTGTTTTAGTAAAACTCATACTATATTCTGTGAGAGTGTGTTCCATCCACAACACTTGAGCACAACACCTTCCAGCTGCTACATATTCAGCTTTAGCAGTGGAAAGTGCTATTGAGTGTTGCTTCATGAATGACTAAGAAACAAATGAATCTCCTAAGAAATGAAATGTTATGGATGCACTTTTACTATCCATTCTACATTCACCAAAGTCAACATCTGAAAATCTTTATATAACAAAATCATTTCCAAAAGTGTAAAAGATTCGTAAATCCATAGTTCTCTTTAAGTAGTGAAAAATTGTTTTCACTGCCTTTAAATGATATTTCATAAGATTGGATTGATATCTTCCACATAATTATACTGAAAACATTATTTCTAGATGAATATCTATTATGTAATATAAACGTCCTATCATAACTTTAAAAGATGTTTGATCTACTGGTTTCCCAGCTTCATCAAGATCAAGTGTATTTGAGTTACCAATAAGAGTACATATACTCTTAGTGTTGCCATTTCCTTAATTTTTAAGAAGATATATAATATACTTATGTAAGGATATATAGATTAATTCTGGTTTTTGAGAAATTTGAAAACCAAGGAAAATGTTAACTAACCCATCATACTCATTTCAAACTCCGATTTCATTATATCTACAATGGAATCAGTTAAAAATTGTTGAGTTGAACCAAATATAATGTCATCAACATAAATTTGATCAATAAAAACATTTTTCTTATCATTCTTTATAAAAATGGTTGGATATGGATTTCCCTTGACATAATTATTTTAAAGTTAAAATATATTAAGTCTATCATACCAGGCTCGAGGGGATTACTTAATTTAATAAAAAGCATCGGTATGTCTAAAAACATGATCAGGATTTTTCGTATCTTCAAAACCAAGAGGTTGTTCAACAAAAACATCCTCATGAACATAACCATTAAAGAAAGCACATTTCACTTCCATTTGAAAAAGTTTGAAATTGAAAAATGATGCAAAGGTAAGTAAGATACGAATAGATTCAAGTCTATATACTAGAGCATAGGTTTCTTCATAATATATTCTTTATTGTTGAATATATCCTTTAGCAACCAATCTAGATTTATTTCATACTATGATTCCATTTTCATCACACTTATTTCTAAAGACCCATTTTACACCAATAATAGAAGTTTCCTTAGGTCTTTCAACCAAGGTCCCGACATTATTCCTTTCTAATTAATTTAGTTAATCGTGCATAGATTTTATCCAATCATCATCACCTAAAGCTTCATAAGTTATTTTTGGTTCTAATTGGGAATGAAATGCCAGATGTTCACATCATTCCTTAAAAAACATCTACTCTTACAGGTTGATTCACATCAACAATGATACTATCACCATGTTGATTCCTTAGAAACAACTGATTTGGGTTTTGTTAATCCTGTTCATCAACATTGGGTAGGAAATCTTCAGGGGTAAATACTTCAGATACATTTTCATAGACATTTTCCTTATCATAAGGATCTTCTAACAAAGGTTGATAATCAGTTTTTGAAAACACATCAAATGATGTAGGATGGTATTGTTTAAAAACATAGGGATCATTTTCATCAAATTTGACATGTACTATCTCTTCAATAGTACATGTATTTTTATTAAATACTCTATAAGACTTAAAGGTTGTGGAGTTCCCTAAGAAAATTATTTCACCATATTTTGGTGAGAATTTATGAATACTATCTTTAGTATTCCGAATGAATACCTTGAAACTAAAACCCTTGAAGTAGTAAAGTCTAGGTTTTCTACCATTCCATAACTCATAAGGAGTTTTATTAAGAAAAGGTCTAATTAAAACATGATTTATAGTATAACGAGTTGTACTTACAGCTTTATCCCAAAACTATTTGGCTACATAATACTCACTCAACATTGTTCTAGTTATCTTTTGAATAATTCTACTTCTTCATTCATCAACACCATTTTTGAGGTGTTCGAGGTGCCTAGAAGTTATGATTAATGCCCTTTTTACTACAAAAAGTTTCAAAATAAGAATTTTGATATTCTCCTCCACGATCACCATGAATAATTATCAAATAAAAGTTTTTCATATTTTTAACATGGGATCTAAAAAATTTGAAATAAGAAAAACATTCATATTTCATTTCTAGAAAATAGTCCCACATAAATATAGTGTCATCATCAACCAAGAGAAATACATAATACTTTCCTCTAATGCTTCCAGTTTGTGTTGGTCCAAAAAGATCCATATGCACTAACTATAATTCATTAGAAGTTGAGACTTTACTGACTGATTTTAAACAATATTTATGTTTATTTCCATATTTACAAGGATCACAATCTTTTGAAGATTCAAATCTATTCTCCGGTAGATTCTTAACTAATATTTTCTTAGAATGTTTTCATAGGATCATGAGGTTATAGTGTCCTAACCTTCTATGGGACAACCAAGAGTGATCTTCCATTGCAATAAGGCAGGGTAGATCTTGTCTCCCAAGGTCCTCTTAGTTTAGTGTGTATACATTCTTTTTCCTATGGGCATAAAGAAAAAACTCTTCCTTGGAATTGTGTACTAATCACTTGTCATTCCTAAAATTCACAAGGTAGACTTCATCACATAATTTCCCTATGCTAATGAGGTTGTGCTTAAGACCTTAACAAATAAAACATTTGAAATCAATGTTTTTGCAAGAAGAACTATGTTACCTATACCAATAATTTCTCTCTGAGAATTATCTCTTAAAGTTATTGTCCTTCCTTTAATCTTGATAATCCTTTCAAAATAGTCTTTGTTACCAGTCATATTCCATGATCATACACTATCCATGTACCAAGTATTGCTATTTTTACATTCTTTGTTTTCCTAAAAACAAAAGAGTTATGCATTCGGAACCCGAACATTGATAGATCCCGAAATTTTAGAAATAAAAATTTTAGTCACCCACATTTTCTTAGAGAAATGGGCTTTATGAAATCCTAAAGACTGAGTTCTATTTGTGGAACACTGTTTTTCCAATTGTCCACCGCACTGACACTTAGTACAGAATGGATCACTTTGAGATGAAAAATAATTGTTACTAAAAATCAGTTTAGAACTAATATAACCAAAACCCGAAATATTTCTCCGAGGTAGCATTTGAGAATACATTTTATCAAAATTTTCCATACCTAAGGTAAAGTTTGGAAAACACTTCATCAAGTAAAATATTTTGGATTTGAATCTGATAACCAAGTTCATATCATCTGAAATATTTTATTTGGACTTAGAGTTTTGTTCGAAAACATTTTTCATAGAAATTACATTTTCTAGATCCTTAGAAAGTTTATTCTTCTCAGAATTTACTTTCAGAAGATTTTCTGAAATACATTCAAGATCAAATATTTTCTTACCAAGATAATTAGAAAGATCTGAAATTTCCTTAGTAAGAATAGTAATTCTATAATTTTCTTAATCATGTTTTTATTGAGTTTTGAATTATCATTCTCAAGGAGTTTAGCAAACCTAGAAACTTCTTCATATGTTTGTAAAGTATTATCTTCATCAGAATAAGATTCCTCATCATAAGAGTTATTGTATTTACTATCACTATAATTAGCATTCAATGATATATTGATCAAAGATTCATCATTATGTACCATAGCCATAAAAAATTTATTTTCAATAGGTAGCATGGCTATTAGACTGAGATTCTTCTATCCAGAAGATTCGTAATTTGATGATTCATTTGAAGAGTCTCCACCACTGGTACTCCAGGTGTCATAAGCTTTCAAGACTTTCTTAGCTTTATTTTTATAGTACTTATTTCTATTTCTCTCAGAATGTTTTTCCTTTATTTTAACTTAATCCCAGGACAATCAGGTCTTATATGTCCATCTATCATGCATTAATAACATGTAACTTATGAATCTTTCTTATCTTTCCTTTCTTTATTCTTGTATTTGGATTGAAAGTTCTTCTGTCCAACAATCGTGTTCATCCTTTGAGTAAGGAAGCCTAGTTCATTTTCTGAAGATTCACTTCCACTATATTCAGATTTTATAACAACCTTCTTAGAGTCGGATCTCGTAACTTTCTCAGGAGTCTTGAATTTCATATGATTTGAAATTGTTGTAAAAGCAGCACTACCATTCCCACTCCTCTTCTTAATTTTTTCAGCATCTCTCTTAATTCTATTCTCATGTTGAAGAAGAGTTCCAAAATATTCATCAATATAAATATAAGTAACCATTCTGTTCCCATCAATAGTAGCCCTCCTGGATTCCCACGCATTGGGCATAATTTGAATGAGCTTATCAACAAGAGCTTAATCATCTAATCCTTTCTCACCAATAGATTGTAAACTATTCACAATAGTCATGATTCATTGTTTCACCATATATATGGTTTTTCTATATGGAAAGAAGAAACAATGACATTCAGCTCTGAGCATGGGTCATCTAGTTTCAATAACATTGGATGTTCCAAAGTGAGTAACTTCAAGTTTCTTCCAAATACAATTTTCTTCTGCACAAGATAAAATTTGGAATTATATTTTTCTATCCATGGAATAAAGAAAAGTATTGTGTACCATATAATTCAGTTTATATTCATGCTTTTCATGATTTTTAAAAGTACTAACTTTCTTTTTCAGGGATTTTATATCCTCCAGGTAGCATAAAAAATTGTCTACTCTAGTATTGATAATGAATTTCTTCATACGATCTCTCCAATACTCATAATCATTCCCATCAAAAATAGGTGGTCTTGTTGGATTTAGGTTGTAAATGGAACCAACATTGATTCCTGCCATATTTAAGAAAAAAATCATTCCTAAAAACATGTTAATAATAAAAGATTGTAAACAAGGAAAATATTGCTCAGAATGAAATGTATAAAACAAGAATATCTCTAAGAAAAAATTAATCCGAACATTAATGGGTCTGAAAATATGATTCCAAAAAATAAGAATAAGATGAGTTCTCTTCTGAATATAATCGTGAGATTAACTCAGATTGAACCAATCCCCTGATACAAATTATTGATATGGTATGGATTATGATGTACTCTATAATACCAAATATAGGATCGAAATAATATAGATATTTAATGAAGTATCTATTAATTCTCTAAATACAATAGGGGTGAATTATATACTTCAAAAATTCCTTTGGAACTTTTTAAGATGGTTATGTTTAACAAGGTTAAACAAGATAATTCACAAAACCTCTAGTTCTACACACTTGCTAGATTTCTGAAATATGATTCGGATAATGTGAATCCAGAAAAGATGGTTGCAGAAAATGAAACTTAATAAAAGTTTACAGAGATAAATATTCTAACTTAATGTGTATAGAATATTACTAAATCAGAGTACATGTATAAGTATGTA